>CM056731.1:109901430-111151430 GCA_029844215.1 Przewalskia tangutica
CCATAAAAATTTAGAATAATCATCCAAAATATAACATAATACCGATAACCCATAGAACTTAGAACATGAGATGTCCATAAATCACTGTGAATAATATCAAATGACATTAAAGAACGAGAAGTAGAGTCTACAAATGACAACTTAACAATGTTTTCTAAGGAACATGATTGACAATTCGGAGTACTATGCGTACCCTTACAAGAAATGAGTTTATTTTTATCTAAGACAGATAAAATAGCCGATCTCGGATGACCTAGATGAGCATGTCACACGGAAGGAGCAAGAGCTGCAAAAGTGGAAGGTATGGCTTGATGTGAGAAACCGAGACTTGGTGTTATTGGATAAAGATCTCCCCTACTATCACACCTCATGAGAGGGTTCCCCGTATTGAAATCCCTCACAGAAAACCCAAAAGGATCAAAATTAACAGAGACCCAATTATCAGTTGTGAATTTACGGACATACACCAAAATTTTAATCAATTTTAGGACATGAAGTGTATTTTTCAAGACAAGTGGTGGATGGAGAGGAGACATAGTTTTATGACCTTGGAATTGAATTACCATTACCAACAATTATACCACGATTACTGCTCAAATTGAAATAAGACGAGAGATTACCTTAGTCGGATATCATGTGGGTAGTGGCACATGTGTCCATTGTTGCGATATTTTTAAGTGCTTACGCAAGTGTACGTATCGTTCAAGTAATAAAGATCTGTAAGACCGAGTTATCGTCCACAGAGACTGGTTTATTAAGTACCGAATATCTATTCTATGGTATCTATCTGGTTGACGTTATTTAGTTTGAGAATTATAACTACGAATTATGACTAATTGCAGGAAATAAACTAAAGATTATAATACTTTGGGTTTATAACAGTTATGAAGGGAATAAGGTTTCAATCTCCTCAACTACCCACTCTTTCATGTGTTAATGCAATGATATTGATCCTTCTTCTTATTAAGATAACATGTTAACTAATCTGTCATTATATTCCGGTTAGGACATACAAGAGCTCAACCTTGTGCAGCAACCTTCTATATTTCTATGATAAGTTTTACCACACATGAGGATTAAGAACAATAATCTTGAATACTACACAAGTATCGGGGTACTTTCGTCCACGATTTTAACGTATGTCTAGACAATTACAGCATATTGATCGGTATATTGTATATACACCTTTTGAGTCATTTTTAGTTAGTATTTTACTCATTTCATTTATGTTTAGTATAGTATTAGAGTCGTTTTCCTTTCTTTTGTGTCACAGCGGTCAGAAATGGAGAAATGGCGAAAATAAGATGAAATGAGCTTAATTTAGATGGAATTGCACACTTAAAGGGGCCAATAAATGAAGTCTAAGAAGTCCCGGGAAGTATAGAAAAGATCAGACGAAGCCTGGATGAAAACTGGACGACGAAGCAAATAACCGCCGAAAAAATGTCATCGGCGCCGCGGTGCCTGGCAGCAGCGCCGCGGCACCACTGAAGTTGTCCGAAACTCTCTGATTTTCAGGCGTCGTGGCGCCCGACTGCAGGGCCATGGCGCCGACGCGGTATTTTGACATTTTGGGCGGGTGACACGTTTTGTGGTCCAAAAGGGATAATTTTTCCTACCTACATAATCCCTAACCCTTGACCTAAAGGATTCTTGGGCTATATATATTCTCTACATCATTCTCTAGAGGAGGGATTCATAGCTCCATTGTACATACAACACAACTATAGGAGGCGAAGATTTGAGACCTAGTTCAAGTATTTTCTTTTCTTTGTTTATTTCAGTTCATGTATGGAGATTGTATTAGTTCTTAGCGTGACTATGGCTAGGAGCTAATTACTTTATTAGGGATTTTCTTGTGATTCGCTTGAAACTCTTATTCATGAATTAATATATTAGTTGATTTCTTCTTCACTTGCTTAAGATTTATTCAATAATTGCTTTGATTGCTTGATAATTAATTGATCACTAGTTATCATCACTTACATGAGTTCTAATCGAAATCCGAAAGGGGAGATTGTGAATATGCTATAGTTGAATAAACATAGGTTTAAATCATGGACGAAAGTACCCCGATACTTGTGTAGCTTAATAGGTTATTGCTCTTAATCCTCCTTTGTAATCAATCTTGTCATCGAAAGATAGAATGGTTCTCCATTGGGGTTGAGTGTTTATATTACCTTAACAGGAGTATAAAACAGTCTAGTTAACCTGCTATCTTAACGTAGAAGAAGAAGTCAGTTTAATTGTATTAAGGATTGAATAGAATGGATAGTTGATGATCTTGGAAGCCCTAATTCTCCGTCATAACTGATTTAAATCAAAGTATTTTTATAATTAGTTTATTTCCTGCATTACTAGTTTAGAATTCGAACCCAATTAACGTTAACCAAATAGAAACTAAAGCATAGATAATCGATACTTGAAAACCAGTCCCTGAGGACGATATTCGGTCTTACCCAGACTATATTATTTGTAACGATACGTGCACTTGCATTTAGCGTATGTATAAATCGCACATCAAGTTTTTGGTGCCGTTGCCGGGGACTGACGTACTTTCAATATCGATTTATCTATTCTTATTTCTAATTTGGTTGCTCCAAGAACAAGTTTGCGAGCATATTTTTATCACCTTTTGTTGTTTTCTTATTTTGCAGGTTAAATTCGAAAAAAATAAAAAAATAAAATAAAATTCAGGACACATGGACTGCTACTATTAGAGACAGTGGAGTCATCAACAACAACTTAACCCACAGGTTCTAGAGGAATATCTAGATGAGTTGCAGGCAGACATACTCATGCTCACCAAGTGCCAGACTCAATTTATGGCTGAGACAAGGGAGTCCCTCAAATATTTGGAGACCAACATAAGGCAACTGATGGATAAGATGAGCAATACACCTCAAGAAAATCTGCCTAGCGACATCATTATGGGAGGTGGTAAGCAAATTGAGGAGCCTGAACCACACCCAGCTATTGAGGAATCTGGCGAGATAGTTGGTGTAGAGAAGGAAAAGATTGCCGAATAATATTAACACCAGATGAACGGGGCACCAACTAACACGTCTTATTATCAATAAGAGCATTATATTCATCAATCATAACAATTTTCTAATTCGGGCCATTTAAAGAAGACACATAATTATGGGGTAGTGGTGATTTAAGAACATTTAAATTTAAATTAAAATGGCTTTTTGATTTAAAAATACCTCGTTGAATGAACCATGACTCGTGGCAGGATTATGTGAATTTTGGAAATTTTTGGGACTAGGGACGGGTTGGCGAGCGGTGGGCTCTTGTGGTCTGAAACAGAACTTGCCCTTCTTTGGGCGGAAAAGCCACCGATTCGCCGGTGGAGCAGGCAGGCGAATTTGGAGAGAAGGCCGATTCTTTGGACCCGAAGCAGTAGTAAGGCGATGATGTTAGGACCAATGAGACGATGGGGCATTTGGTGGATTCGGGGCGCGGAATATGCCTGAAAAATGGTGAATAATATATGAGGATATATCATCATCCAAAAAATTATACGAACTAGGCACGAGACTATCTACCTTAGCAAACGGAAATTGGGACTCATCAAATATTACATGACGACTAATAATGATTTGATTAGATGATAAATCAAAATATGTATAACCACAGTGATTTGACGGATATCCCAAAAGTACACAAGGGGTAGAACGGACCTGAAGTTTATTAATTGTGGTGGACGCAAAAAGTGGATAACACAAGCACCCAAAACCCTCTGATGTGAATATGAAGGATTCTTATTAATAAAATTTGAATAGGGGACGAACATGTCAAACCTTTGGAAGGAATAATGTTAAGAATATATGTAGCTATTTGTAGAGTATGATGCCAAAACGACGGGGGTACGAAAACATGAATTAATAAAGTTCAGACAATATTATTAATGATACGAATTTTGCGTTTGACTTTTTCATTTTGTGAGGACGTATGAGGACAAGAAAAACGAAAATTGATTTCATTATTAACACAAAATTCTCGAAACACCCCATTGTCATATTCTTTATCATTATCACTTTGGATATTTTTTATTTTCCGTTCGAATTGAGTTATAATGAATGCTTTAAATTTCAAGAAGATGGAAAAAACTTGAGATTTTTCGCTATCGGAAAGGTCCATAAAAATTTAGAATAATCATCCAAAATATAACATAATACCGATAACCCATAGAACTTAGAACATGAGATGTCCATAAATCACTGTGAATAATATCAAATGACATTAAAGAACGAGAAGTAGAGTCTACAAATGACAACTTAACAATGTTTTCTAAGGAACATGATTGACAATTCGGAGTACTATGCGTACCCTTACAAGAAATGAGTTTATTTTTATCTAAGACAGATAAAATAGCCGATCTCGAATGACCTAGATGAGCATGTCACACGGAAGGAGCAAGAGCTGCAAAAGTGGAAGGTATGGCTTGATGTGAGAAACCGAGACTTGGTGTTATTGGATAAAGATCTCCCCTACTATCACACCTCATGAGAGGGTTCCCCGTATTGAAATCCCTCACAGAAAACCCAAAAGGATCAAAATTAACACAGACCCAATTATCAGTTGTGAATTTACGGACATACACCAAAATTTTAATCAATTTTAGGACATGAAGTGTATTTTTCAAGACAAGTGGTGGATGGGGAGGAGACATAGTTTTATGACCTTGGAATTGAATTACCATTACCAACAATTATACCACGATTACTGCTCAAATTGAAATAAGACGAGAGATTACCTTAGTCGGATATCATGTGGGTAGTGGCGCCTGTGTCCATTGTTGCGATATTTTTAAGTGCTTACGCAAGTGTACGTATCGTTCAAGTAATAAAGATCTGTAAGACCGAGTTATCGTCCACAGAGACTGGTTTATTAAGTACCGAATATCTATTCTATGGTATCTATCTGGTTGACGTTATTTAGTTTGAGAATTATAACTACGAATTATGACTAATTGCAGGAAATAAACTAAAGATTATAATACTTTGAGTTTATAACAGTTATGAAGGGAATAGGGTTTCAATCTCCTCAACTACCCACTCTTTCACGTGTTAATGCAATGATATTGATCCTTCTTCTTATTAAGATAACAGGTTAACTAATCTGTCATTATATTCCGGTTAGGACATACAAGAGCTCAACCTTGTGCAGCAACCTTCTATATTTCTATGATAAGTTTTACCACACATGAGGATTAAGAACAATAACCTTGAATACTACACAAGTATCGGAGTACTTTCGTCCACAATTTTAACGTATGTCTAGACAATTACAGCATATTGATCGGTGTATTTTATATACACCTTTTGAGTCATTTTTAGTTAGTATTTTACTCATTTCATTTATGTTTAGTATAGTATTAGGGTCGTTTTCCTTTCTTTTGTGTCACAGCGGTCAGAAATGGAGAAATGGCGAAAAGAAGATGAAATGAGCTTAATTTAGATGGAATTGCACACTTAAAGGGGCCAATAAATGAAGTCTAAGAAGTCCCGGGAAGTATAGAAAAGATCAGACGAAGCCCGGATGAAAACTGGACGACGAAGCAAAGAACCGCCGAAAAAATGTCATCGGCGCCGCGGCGCCTGGCAGCAGCGCCGCTGCACCACTGAAGTTGTCCGAAACTCTCTGATTTTCAGGCGTCGTGGCGCCCGACTGCAGGGCCATGGCGCCGACGCGGTATTTTTGACATTTTGGGCCGAATTTGACACGTTTTCAGGGTCCAAAAGGGATAATTTTTCCTACCTACATATTCCCTAACCCTTGACCTAAAGGATTCTTGGGCTATATATATTCTCTACATCATTCTCTAGAGGAGGGATTTATAGCTCCATTGTACATACAACACAACTCTAGGAGGCGAAGATTTGAGACCTAGTTCAAGTATTTTCTTTTCTTTGTTTATTTCAGTTCATGTATGGAGATTGTATTAGTTTTTAGCGTGACTATGGCTAGGAGCTAATTACTTTATTAGGGATTTTCTTGTGATTCGCTTGAAACTCTTAATCATGAATTAATATATTAGTTGATTTCTTCTTCACTTGCTTAAGATTTATTCAATAATTGCTTTGATTGCTTGATAATTAATTGATCACTAGTTATCATCACTTACATGAGTTCTAATCGAAATCCGAAAGGGGAGATTGTGAATATGCTATAGTTGAATAAACATAGGTTTAAATCATGGACGAAAGTACCCCGATACTTGTGTAGCTTAATAGGTTATTGCTCTTAATCCTCCTTTGTAATCAATCTTGTCATCGAAAGATAGAATGGTTCTCCATTGGGGTTGAGTGTTTATATTACCTTAACAGGAGTATAAAACGGTCTAGTTAACATGCTATCTTAACGTAGACGAAGAAGTCAGTTTAATTGTATTAAGGATTGAATAGAATGGATAGTTGATGATCTTGGAAGCCCTAATTCTCCGTCATAACTGATTTAAATCAAAGTATTTTTATAATTAGTTTATTTCCTGCATTACTAGTTTAGAATTTGAACCCAATTAACGTTAACCAAATATAAACTAAAGCATAGATAATCGGTACTTGAAAACCAGTCCCTGAGGACGATATTCGGTCTTACCCAGACTATATTACTTGACGATACGTGCACTTGCGTTTAGCGTATGTATAAATCGCACATCAAGTTTTTGGCGCCGTTGCCGGGGACTGACGTACTTTCAATATCGATTTATCTATTCTTATTTCTAATTTGGTTGCTCCAAGAATAAGTTTGCGAGCATCTTTTTATCACCTTTTGTTGTTTTCTTATTTTGCAGGTTAAATTCGAAAAAAATAAAAAAATAAAATAAAATTCAGGACACATGGACTGCTACTATTAGAGACAGTGGAGTCATCAACAACAAATTAACCCACAGGTTCTAGAGGAAGATCTAGATGAGTTGCAGACAGGCATACTCGGGCTCACCAAGTGCCAGACTCAATTTATGGCTGAGACAAGGGAGTCTCTCAAAAATTTGGAGACCCACATAAGGCAACTGATGTATAAGATGAGCAATACACCTCAAGAAAATCTGCCTAGCGACATCATTATGGGAGGTGGTAAGTAAATTGAGGAGTCTGAACCACACCCAGCTATTGAGGAATCTGGCGAGATAGTTGGTGTAGAGAAGGAAAAGATTGTTGAGATCCAATTATTCACCTTTTTGGATTCTGTGGAAATTCTTTTTCCTGCACCTATTGCAGAAGAAACACCACCAGCTGTCACTGTTGATCCCCAAATAGAAAGTCTATACCTTCAAGGGCACCCCCAAAAGTTGAGAGATGTAGGGAGTTTCACTGATCCCTACATTATAGAGAGCCTAAAAGACAAGCATGTCTTGTGGAATTGGGCGATAATCTTATATCTGAGGCCCTTGTTTGGAGCAATTGTTGTAGTTGAAGTGAGACCTGTAACAATAATTGTGCGGATTGCAAGCAGTTCGCAGAAGGAGCCGTCGGGCACTAGTAAAGGTTAACTGCGTCCGGCTAAAAGACGTTAAAGACAGCGCTTGTTGGGAGGCAACCCAATGTTTATTAATTATGTTATTTTAATTTCTATTTTTAGTTTGTTTTATTTTGTCCTGAACAGTCTCACGGTCTTGGGTTCTTGTCTTGTATTTGTGGATGACAGGTGGACTAGAAGCAGACCCCGAACAGAAAAAGGAGCAAAAACGCTGAAAAAAAAGGAATTCCCGTCATCAGCGCCGTGGCACCAAAATGCAGGGCCACGACGCCGAATGTTCAGAGGCTGCGATATTCTGACGCCACGGCGCCGAAGTGCAGGGTCGTGGCGCCGAAGGTTCAGAGGCCCGCACGTGCAAATTCGAAATTTTCCTCCCGGACCTCGTTATGGTATTTGTGTTGTGTCGATGGTTGTCCCTATTTTTAGTCTTCACACATTGGGGACAATGTGTCGATTAAGTTTGGGGGTGTCTTATTGTTTTTGAGTCTTTTTGATTTGTTTTGTGTGTTTTTGAGTATTTTTGAGTCATTATTTTTTTATTTTTTTATTTATTATTATTATTGATCATGCATGTTGTAGTTACTTGAAACACCAAATGAAGTAAAGTGGGATAATGTAATGGAATTAGAAGCAGAAAATCTGAACACTTAGGAAGATATGCCAAAAATTCATGAAATCAAACTATTTGGGGTATCTTGCTTGATTTATGCATTGTTAATGATAAAGCCTATGTATCTGCTTGCTTGCTATTTGAGGCGAAATAGTTAGGATATGCATGTTAGAGAGATGACTCAGACATTTCTTTGTTAGCCCTTTCTTACCATTCATTGCCTATCCCTGACATTAAAATTGTATCCCCAGTCAGCCCCTTTGAGTCTAAAATAAGATCTTTTCTTTGACACCCTATAATTCCATATTTGTGTCATAAGTAGAAAAATGAGTTGTTTGGAATATAAAGTGTTGAAAAGGAGACAAAAGAGATTGAACAATTTTGAAGCACCCCACTGAAATGTAATAATAAATAGGCAAAAGCCTAAGTTTGGGGGTGTCTGCTATTCATCATACACCTCATCCTTTCAAAACAAAAGAAGGGAAAGATAGGTATGAGGTTAAAAAGAGAATCAAAAAGAAAGGGGAAGAATTGAAAAGCAAAAGAGCTTATGGTACGTAAGATTGAGCCTAAAAACCTATTTTTACCTACCCCTGCCTAAGCCTATATTACAACGTTGAAAAGTCCTGAAGATCTCTAGTATGTGTATCCATGATTAGTGGAGAATAACAAGTAAACATGTCATAGAATTTTGAAATTGACATGCATAGTTAGATATTTTTACATCCATTGAGCATGATTGAATTGAATTTGCGAAATATCTGACTTGAGTGTTTAGAATACTAAAAATTCATGCTATATGTTCATGCATATTATCCTACTAACATTCATGCTTTTCTAAAGTGACAATTGTGCAGCAAATTGATCAGTGTCTTTGAGTCATTTTATTTTATTTTCTTTCGTGTCTTTATTTCTATCTTTTTGAGCTTTACTCGAGGACGAGCAAAGTTTAAGTGTGGGGGTGTTTGATCGATGTATTTTATATACACCTTTTGAGTCATTTTAAGTTAGTATTTTACTCATTTCATTTATGTTTAGTATAGTATTAAGATCGTTTTCCTTTCTTTTGTGTCACAGCGGTCAGAAATGGAGAAATGGCGAAAAAAAGATGAAATGAGCTTAATTTAGATGGAATTGCACACTTAAAGGGGCCAATAAATGAAGTCTAAGAAGTCTCGGTAAGTATAGAAAAGATCAGACGAAGCCCGGATGAAAACTGGACAACAAAGCGAAGAATAACGCCACCGGCGCCGCGGCGCCGACCACTGAAGTTGTCTAAAACTCTCTGATTTTCAGGCGTCGTGGCGCCCGACTGCAGGGCCATGGCGCCGACGCGGTATTTTTGACATTTTGGGCCGAATTTGACACATTTTCAGGGTCCAAAAGGGATAATTTTTCCTACCTACATAATCCCTAACCCTTGACCTAAAGGATTCTTGCGCTATATATATTCTCTACATCAATCTCTAGAGGAGGGATTCATAGCATCCATTGTACATACAACACAACTCTAGGAGGCGAAGATTTGAGACCTAGTTCAAGTATTTTCTTTTCTTTGTTTATTTCAGTTCATGTATGGAGATTGTATTAGTTCTTAGCGTGACTATGGCTAGGAGATAATTACTTTATTAGGAATTTCCTTGTCATCGCTTGAAACTCTTATTCATGAATTAATACATTAGTTGATTTCTTCTTCACTTGCTTAAGATTTATTCAATAATTGCTTTGATTGCTTGATAATTAATTTATCACTAGTTATCATCACTTACATGAGTTCTAATCGAAATCCGAAAGGGGAGATTGTGAATATGCTATAGTTGAATAAACATAGGTTTAAATCGTGGACGAAAGTACTCCGATACTTGTGTAGCTTAATAGGTTCTTGCTCTTAATCCTCCATTGTAGTCAATCTTGTCATCGAAAGATAGAAGAGTTCTCCATTGGGGTTGAGTGTTTATATTACCTTAATAGGAGTATAAAACGGTCTAGTTAACCTGCTATATTAACGTAGAAGAAGAAGTCAGTTTAATTGTATTAATGATTGAATAGAATGGATAGTTGATGATCTTGGAAGCCATAATTCTCCGTCATAACTGATTTAAATCAAAATATTTTCATAATTAGTTTATTTCCTGCATTATTAGTTTAGAATTCCAACCCAATTAACGTTAACCAAATAGAAACTAAAGCATAGATAATCGGTACTTGAAAATCAGTCACTCAGGACGATATTCGGTCTTACCCAGACTATATTACTTGTAACGATACGTGCACTTGCGTTTAGCGTATGTATAAATCGCACATCACCTATTCAAATCTCACCTTTCAGACTTTGATTCGAAATCATATAAGTGATGACAATTAATAGCTAGTTAATTATCAAGCAATCATAACACTGTTGAATAGATCTTAATATGCTGAAGAAGAAATCAATAATCAATGCATTAACTATATGGAAGAGATTCAAGAAGATTCGATGGAAACCCTACTAAAGTAATTAGCTCCTAAACATTGTCATGTCAAAAACTAATTTACAATCCAACATAAACTAAAATAAAGTAAGAGAAAGAAAATAACTTGAACAATGAGATGTCTCCAATTGTGTATTGCCTCCTTTTCTCCTCTCCAAAGTTGTATAATATGGTATAGAATGTATGATAATGATCAAGGTTTTAGGGTTTTATACGTGGGAAAAGTTTCCCTTTCGGACCGCGGTTCCTGTGAAGCCCCAAATTAGTGTTACAATAACAATAAACAATATTGTGTCTATGTGATTATGTTACGACCTTATTCACATTCGAGGACGAATGTTGCTTAAGGAGGAGAGAATGTGAAATCCGGAAAAAAAATATAATAATATATAGTTGTGGTTGGGTTAATAAAAATATATATATAAGAAAACAAAGAATAAATTGCATGGGATAGAGTTAGTGTTAAAGTTGGATAAATAGATAGATGAAATGAAAATAAGAAAACAAAAAAAAAACAAAAGAAAAACAAAAAAAAACAAAAAAAAAAAGGAATTGCAGCATGCATACGTCCTTTGCTTCCCCCCTTCCCCCCTTTTCATTTCCCCTCCAACTCTTGTCATTCCACCTCTCATAGGTTATAGAAAACTCTCCACTTATACATTGTATTTACACACAAACAAAGTACATAACATAAAGGTTAGAAAATCAGGAAAAAAACAAGTGAAAAGAAGAGGAAAAAATACCAAGAGGGCAAGAAGAACAAGAAGCAAATTACTAGAGAGTAAGGATAATTTTAGCAACCACACAACAATAATCTTCACACTTACAAGGTGAGTTTTCTCACTCAGAAATTCTTGGTAACATCATTTATTTTAAGTTCAATACATGTTAGAATAAGAATTGAGTGTTGAAAAGAAATATTGAACTTTTGATTGTTTAGACAACTAGTTGCGTCATAAACTTTATGAACTGTTCTCACTGAGTTATATTTGTTAGAATTTGATGAAATTCGGAAGATTGGTACAACTCTCTAATATGATCATATAGAACCAAAAATGAGGTAAAATGGACATACGGTTTGAAAGTTATCATAGTTCAAAGTTCATGTCTTAGATTTGGTCGAAATTCGGAAAGGCATAATTACGGACTGTTTTTATTGAGTTTTACTAATTAGAATTATATGAAAATTTACATGGTTGTAAATATCTGTGTTATGGACAGATATAGATAAAGATTTATTAAAACGGACTTACGAGTTGAGAGTTATTGTAGTTTGAAGTTGCTGCCTCGGATTCATCGGATCCAGAAGGGCAGGACGTGAAAACGTAAACATGTACTAATCTGTGGGGAATATGAAAATTGTTGCTAAATGAAAGTTCTAGATCTCTCTGTTGTAGAAATTTTGAGACCTTACGGGGGTCTATCCGACTTACGGATTGTGAGTTATCGTTGTTTAAAGTTTCTGTCTCGGATCTATCGAGATCCAGGAAGGGCAGCGAATAAAAGCGTAAAACTGTACCAAATGGTACAGAATATGAAAAGATGGTTCGCATGGAGACGTGTAGCTCTCTGTTCTCATCGTTTTGGGATTTTATGGGGCTTGAACGGGTTTACATATTAGGAGTTATGACTATTCTAAGATTGGGTTCTGTTTAATAAAAATCCTGCCGAAACAAATCTCATATGACTGTTTTGAGGATAAATTTGTGTTAGTTACCCAAAGTAGTTTTAAATGAAATTTGGTACAGTGAAAGATCCCCGTCTTACCTTAGTTTCCGCTTGAGAAACACCTTAGTTGGAGTTATGGTTAAAAAGTTATAATCGTTACAAGTATGAATGACAGAATGTTGGGAAATAGATTATTATTTATTCGATCTTCTGAAAAATATGAAAAATGAATACGTGTTCACATAAATATATAAATATAAACATAATGGATCGGGTTGCACGCCGCAACAAAACGTAAAGTGAATACGTGTTCACAAATACGTAAATATAATGGGTCGGGTTGCGCATGACAAAGCGTAAAGTGAATACGCGTTCACAAATACGTAAATATAATGGGTCGGGTTGCGCGCAACAAAGCGTAAAGTGAATACGCGTTCACAAATACGTAAACATAATGGATCGGATTGCGCGCAACAAAGCGTAAAGTGAATACGTGTTCACAAATACGTAAATATAATGGATCGGGTTGCGCGCAACCGATATGAAAGATGAATACATGTTCACCTACATATAAATATGAAAAGTGAATACGTTCACAAATATATAAATGTAATAAACATGTGGAAATGCGAGGAATGTCTTAACGTGTAATACGAGATAAAATGAAGTGTTAGTTAAGCGAGAATTTCCTATGAGGAGTTGTTGCATATTTAAAAATGTTGTAACTTTGATATGTTTTGCAATATGCTTATTACGTTATAATGTGATTGCACTTGGAATATTGTGGTGTTACTTTGAATTGCGAGGTAAGGTTCTCACTCATTGAGATGGTAGAGTGACTCTTTATTTAACATGTTTGGAAAGCGTGATAGAGGAAAGACTCACGCCAAGGCTAGCGATCGTCCATGACCTCTTGTCATACCAAGTCCATTGTTTCGGGCTTGGTACTCGTCAGGTTTAGAATGTCAGTTCCAATGTCTCGGAAAATGCCCGTGTGGAATGGTCTCCCTTCCAATTTAGAATAATATTTGTCAATATGTCTATGTAGAAACAATATTTGCACGAGCATGGGCTCGCGTTATATTTTCAATAAAGTCATAAATAAATTTCTTTATTGTTATTTTTATTAATAGCTCTGTATTTGAATATAAGTTTAGATTTCTAAATAAAGAGAATTAAATGGTGCTCCTGGTGAAAAATAATTGTCCAGGTGCCATCACGCCCTAAGTAAAGACTTAGGAAAAGTCGGGGCGTGACAAGTTGGTATCAAAGCTAAACCAGGTTAGGAGATTCTAGGAAGTTTCTTCGAGTCGGGTGTTTGAACGATTACTTATTGCGACGGTGTGCGCGCCACCTTAGTAATAAGTGAACGGAATAACATCCTAAAGTTTCCCTTCTTTCATACTCCTCTCGTGCCTATCTTGAGTCTTTTTCAAGACTTGATTCTTGTACTACATCTTTCACGCGGGTTAGGAAGAAGATTGTACAACGTTATCTTGACGATAATTGTTGTGTAGATGGTGATTATAAGGCGAGTTCAACAAAAGGAAGTACTCGAGAACGAGCAAAGGAAATGCAAGCTCAGAAGAAATTCATGCGTCGTAAGATGAACTCGGGAGATGATTTTAACGAGTATATGTGCGACACAATCGAACTTTGTGCGTATTTGTTTAGGAGTAGACAGAAGAGGCGTTCCTACGACCCAACCTTCTTCAACTTTCCGATTGAAGCAATATGACCGTAGTGTACAAGAATATGATACACAGTTCGTGAGGTTATCGGCATACAACACACATGTCGTCCCTACAGAAATGGATAGAGTCAAGCGATTTGTAGAATGTTTAAACCCGAATATAGCAGAGAAGGTGGTGACGTTAGCCAACGATCGAACTTATCTTCAGATTGTCGATATGGCTTTGAGGGTAGAAGGTTTCGCTAAAGCAAAAGGAGAATATTCGCAGAAGAGATTTCGAACGTCAGGATCATTTAACCAGAGTCAAAATCAGAAGCAGGAGTTTAGTAAGGGATCTTGAGCCAAGACCAATCGTAGGCGATCTTATTTCAAGCCTAAGGGCACGTTGGTCTAATTACCAAGGAGCAAGGACAAGGCCACCAACCCTAACACGGGAGGTGACAAACCGATTTGTAAGATTTGTCAAAGGAAACACAATGGAGAATGTCGGCTCTTACGAAGACATGTTATAAGCTGTGGAAGTCGGGCCACTATGCGAGGATTGCAAGAAGAGGACCCAAACTCAATCTATTCGGGAGGTAAGTAACCACGGTGCCTCTGGAAATCGGAAACCAACCCGCCAGAGTCGGGAGGTCAACAACCCAACAATTTAATCGGCTCTACGCTTTGCCCCGGAGGAATGAGCGAAGCATCTAATGCGGTGGTCACAGGTATTTTGCTAGTCTCGAGTATTCCTGCATTTGTATTGTACGATCCCGGCTCTACATTTTCATATGTGTCAATGAGCTTTGCTAAGAATTTACACGTAGAACCTTCTTATTTAAGTGAACCTTTTGAGGTTATGACACCAGTAGGGGCCTCAATTTGGGCCTCTCGGGTGGTAAATAATTTCTCATTAAAAGTGAATGGCAGGGGAACAATGGTGAACCTAGTACTACTTGATATGGTAGACTTCGACGTCATTTTGGGTATGGATTGGTTGTCGGCATGTTATGCCATGTTAGATTGTCGACGAAAGATAGTGAGATTAACTTTTCCCGGAGAACCAGAAGTTGTTATAAGGGGTAGGGTTGGAATATCCTCAGGTCAGTTTATTTCCTACCTTGGGGCTCAAAAGTTACTGAGAAGTCACAGAGTGTAGTACGCATATCTGGCTAATATAGTGGATACCCAAAAAGAATCCCCAGCAGTGAATGATGTCCCTATTGTCCGAAATTTTCCGGAGGTTTTTCCTGAAGATCTTCCAGGTCTTCCTCCGGATCGAGAAGTGGAGTTTGCTATAGAGTTAATTCCGGGTACAAGACTCATTTCTATTCCTCCATATCGAATGGCCCCAGCTGAATTGAGGAAGTTAAAAGAACAATTGAATGATCTTCTGGATAAAAGCTTTATAAGGCCTAGTGTTTCCCCTTGGGGTGCACCAGTCCTGTTTGTGAAAAAGAAAGACGGATCGCTCCGAATGTGCATCGATTATCGGCAGCTCAATAAGGTCACGATCAAGAACCGATACCCATTACCAAGAATCGATGATCTTTTTGACCAACTTCAGGGAGCTAGCTATTTTTTCAAGATTGATCTCCGTTCGGGATATCACCAACTGAAAATAAATCCAGATGATATATCCAAAACAGCCTTTAGAACCCGATACGGCCATTATGAGTTCTTGGTCATGTCTTTTGGGTTAACCAATGCCCCAGCGGCTTTTATGGATTTAATGAACAGAATCTTCAAACCATTCCTAGATTTGTTCGTGATTGTGTTCATAGATGATATCCTAATCTACAGTAAGAGTGTTGAAGAACATGAAGAGCATATGAGGGTAGTGCTTCAAGTCTTGAAACAGGAGAAACTATATGCTAAATTTTCAAAGTGTGAATTTTGGTTGGAAAAGGTAGCCTTTTTGGGTCATGTTGTGTCAAGGGATGGAATTATGGTAGACCCCCAAAAGATAGAAGCAGTGAAGAACTGACCAAAACCGACCACTCCGACAGAGGTTAGAAGTTTCTTGGGTTTGGCTGGGTATTACAGAAGATTCGTAAAAGGTTTTTCTAGTCTTGCTGCTCCCTTGACCCGGTTGACTCAAAAAGCGGTTAAGTACCAGTGGTCGCAAGCATGTGAAGCCAATTTTCAGAAACTAATGGAATTGTTGACTACTGCACCAGTCCTAACCTTACCATCGGCACAAGAAGGGTTCACAGTCTATTGCGATGCCTCTAGAGTTGGGTTAGGATGTGTCTTGATGCAGTTTGGAAAGGTTATTGCGTATGCATCTAGACAATTGAAGATACATGAGAAGAATTACCCAACTCATGACTTGGAATTAGCTGCGGTGGTGTTTGCCTTACGAATATGGAGACATTATTTGTATGGTGTGCATGTGGACATATTTACAGATCATAAGAGTTTGCAGTACATAACCACGCAGAAGGATTTGAATCTCCGACAAAGAAGATGGTTAGAGTTGCTTAAGGATTATGACCTTAGTATTCTTTACCATCCTGGGAAAGCCAACGTGGTGGCTGACGCACTCAGTAGGAGATCAATGGGCAGCTTGGCTCATTTGGCAATACAAAAGAGGGGTATTGTTCGGGAGGTACAAAGATTGGGAAACCTCGGGGTTAGCTTAACTGAGATCGGTGAAGGTAGGGTGGTGGTACATGATACCTCGCAGTCTGTCTTAGCTTCAGAAATAAAAGAAAGTCAGTTTGAGGATACGGAGTTTGTTGGATTTCGGGAGAGGATCCAACAGGGAAAACCTTCACAGTTTACATTGGGAGATAATGACGGAACCCTTCGGTATAAGGGTAGGTTATGTGTTCCTAAGGTAAAAGATCTAAGGAGGAAGATCTTAGATGAGGGTCACAACACAAGATATTCCATTCATCCAGGGTCAACAAAAATGTATCAGGACCTCAAGGCAAATTCGGTGGGACGGGATGAAGAAGGACGCCATGGAGTTTGTCGGAGGTGTCTTATATGTCGGCAGTGAAAGATGAACATCAAAACCCAGCGGATTACTTCAGACATTGGGGTCCCCATGTGGAAATGAGGCGATTCATATGGATTTTGTAATCGGTCTACCAAAATTCGAGAAGGGTATGATTCTATTTGGGTGATTGTTGATCGACTTACAAAGTCAGCCCATTTCTTACCATTAAGACTACGATCGCGCACCACAAGACACAGATTTATTTGAAGGAGATTGTGCGGTTACAGGATTCCTTACAAATTATTTGAGATAGGGTTCCCGTTCACCTCACACTTTTGGCAAAGTTTCAGCAGGTCTCGGACAAAAGTTAAGTTAAGCACGACTTTCCACCCGCAAACAGATGGGCAAGGTGGCGAACAATCCAAACACTTGGCGACATGTTGCGATCTTGTGTGTTAGATTTTCGGAAGTGGTTGGACCATCTATGTCTAATTGAGTTCGCCTACAACAATAGTTTTCACTCTAGCATACAAATGGCCCGTTTGAAGCATTATATGGGCGAAAATGTAGTTCTCCACTTGGATGGTTCGAGGTGGGTGAGGCCGAATCGTTCGGACACAAGTCATTCAAGAAACAAATGATAAGGTCAGATGATTCGAGCGGATCAAAGCATTTCATGCCGTCATAAGTCTTATGCGGATCATCGGAAAAGAGATCTTGAATTCCAAGAGGGGGAGAAAGTATTTTTAAAAGTGTCCCCAATGAAGGGAGTGATGTGTTTTGGTAAGAAAGGGAAATTGAGCCCAAGGTTTATTGGGCCATATAAGATCTTGCGAAAAGTGGGGAATGTGGCTTACGAATTAGCACTTCCACAAGAGCTGGAAGCAGTGCATCCGATATTTCATGTGTCAATGTTACGAAAATACTTGCACAATCCAAGTCACGTCATCCTTCCCCAGGAGATAGTTCTTAATAAAGAGCTTCAATATGAAGAGGCTCCGGTAGAAATACTTGATAGAAAGGTCCAACGCCTTAGAAATAAAGATATTGTTTTCGTGAAAGTCCTATGGAAGAATCACTCCACAGAGGAAGCCACCTGGGAAGCGGAAGAGGCGATGAAAGTCAAATATCCATTCCTATTTGACTAAGGTAATAAAAAAAATGCATTACATAGTACTTCATATGTGTGTCATTTGCGTGTCTATATGTCGTGTGCTCTGACCTTATTCTCATTCGAGGACGAATGCTTCTTAAGGAAGGGAGAATGTGAAGCCCCAAATTAGTGTTACAATAACAATAAACATTATTGTGTCTATGTGATTATGTTACGACCTTATTCACATTCGAGGACGAATGTTGCTTAAGGAGGAGAGAATGTGAAATCCGGAAAAAAATAATAATATATAGTTGTGGTTGGGTTAATAAAAATATATATATAAGAAAACAAAGAATAAATTGCATGAGATAGAGTTAGTGTTAACGTTGGATAAATAGATAGATGAAATGAAAATAAGAAGAAAAAAAAAACAAAAGAAAAACAAAAGAAAAAAAAAAGGAATTGCAGCATGCATACGTCCTTTGCTTCCCCCCTTCCCCCCTTTTCATTTCCCCTCCAACTCTTGTCATTCCACCTCCCATAGGTTATAGAAAACTCTCCACTTATACATTGTATTTACACACAAACAAAGTACATAACATAAAGGTTAGAAAATCAGAAAAAAAACAAGTGAAAAGAAGAGGAAAAAATACCAAGAGGACAAGAAGAACAAGAAGCAAAATACTAGAGAGTAAGGATAATTTTAGCAACCACACAACAATAATTTTCACACTTACAAGGTGAGTTTTCTCACTCAGAAATTCTTGGTAACATCCTTTATTTTAAGTTCAATACATGTTAGAATAAGAATTGAGTGTTGAAAAGAAATATTGAACTTTTGATTGTTTAGACAACTAGTTGCGTCATGAAATTTATGAACTGTTCTCATTGAGTTATAATAGTTAGAATTTGATGAAATTCGGAAGAGTGGTACACCTCTCTAATATGATCATATAGAACTAAAAATGAGGTAAAATGGACATACGGTTTGAAAGTTATCATAGTTCAAAGTTCCTGTCTTAGATTTGGTCGAAATTCGGAAAGGCATAATTACGGAATGTTTTTATTGAGTTTTACTTATTAGAATTATATGAAAATTTACATGGTTGTAAATCTCTCTGTTATGGACAGATATAGATAAAGAGTTATTAAAACGGACTTACGAGTTGAGAGTTATTGTAGTGTGAAGTTGCTGCCTCGGATTCATTGGATCCAGAAGGACAGGACGTGGAAACGTAAAACTGTACTAATCTGTGGGGAATATGAAAATTGTTGCTAAATGAAAGTTCTATATCTCTCTGTTGTGGACATTTTGAGACCTTACGGGGGTCTATCCGACTTACGTATTGAGAGTTATCTCTGTTTAAAGTTTCTGCCTCGGATCTATCGAGATCCAGGAAGGGCAGCGAATAAAAGCGTAAAACTGTACCAAATGGTACAGAATATGAAAGGATGGTTCACATGGAGACGTGTAGCTCTCTGTTCTCGTCGTTTTGGGATTTTATGGGGCTTTAACGGGTTTACAGATTAGGAGTTATGACTATTCTAAGATTGAGTTCTGTTTAATAAAAATTCTGCCGAAACAAATCTCATATGACTTTTTTGAGGATAAATTTGTGTTAGTTACCCAAAGTAGTTTTAAATGAAATTTGGTACAGTGAAAGATCCCCGTCTTACCTTAGTTTCCACTTGAGAAACACCTTAGTTGGAGTTATGGTTAAAAGGTTATAATCGTTACAAGTATGAATGACAGAATGTTGGGAAATAGATTATTATTTATTCGATCTTCTGAAAAATATGAAAAGTGAATACGTGTTCACATAAATATATAAATATAAACATAATGGATCGGGTTGCACGCCGCAACAAAACGTAAAGTGAATACGTGTTCACAAATACGTAAATATAATGGGTCGGGTTGCACGCCGCAACAAAACGTAAAGTGAATTCGCGTTCACAAATACGTAAATATAATGGGTCGGGTTGCACGCCGCAACAAAACGTAAAGTGAATACGCGTTCACAAATACGTAAACATAATGGGTCGGGTTGCACACCACAACAAAACGTAAAGTGAATACGCGTTCACAAATACGTAAACATAATGGATCGGGTTGCACGCCGCAACAAAACGTAAAGTCAATACGTGTTCACAAATACGTAAATATAATGGATCGGGTTGCACGCCGCAACCAATATGAAAGATGAATACATGTTCACCTATATATAAATATGAAAAGTGAATACGCGTTCACAAATATATAAATGTAATAAACATGTGGAAATGTAGGGGAATGTCTTAACGTGTAATACGAGATAAAATGAAGTGTTAGTTAAATCGAGAATTTCCTATGAGGAGTTGTTGCATATTTAAAAATGTTGTAACCTGATATGTTTTGCAATATGTTTATTACGTTATAATGTGATTGCGCTTGGAATATTGTGGTGTTACTTTGAATTGCAGGGTAAGGTTCTCACTCAGCCCCAGATGGTAGGGCTGACTCTTTATTTAACATGTTTCAGGAAAGCGTGATAGAGGAAAGGCTCCACGCCAAGGCTAGCGATCGTCCATGACCTCTTGTCATACCAAGTCCATTGTTTCGGGCTTGGTACTCGTCAGGTTCAGAATGTCAGTTCCAATGTCTCGGGAAATGCCCGTGTGGAATGGTCTCCCTTCCAACTTAGAATAATATTTGTCAGTATGTCTATGGAGAAATAATATTTGCACGAGCATGGGCTCGCATTATATTTTCAATAAAGTCATAAACAAATTTCTTTATTGTTATTTTTATTAATAGCTCCGTATTTGAATATAAGTTTAGATTTCTAAATAAAGAGAATTAAATGGTGCTCCTGGTGGAAAATAATTGTTCAGGTGCCATCACGCCCTAAGTAAAGACTTAGAAAAAGTCGGGGCGTGACAATTCCTCTGACAGGCACCGCGGTGCTAATTCAGCCAAAATCACTGAAAGTTACTGGAATGGAGGCACCCCGGTTCCTCTGTCAGGAACCTAGGTGCCTTCGACGGTGATTCAGTTTCAGATTTTCTGGAAATATTACGCCTCGGTGCTAATTCTTCTAACCGCGGTTCTATGGCACCGCAGTGCTTCTTGGCCAGGCACCGCGGTGCCTCTCTGATTCCTGTCCGGTTTCGCTTGGTTGTTCTACTCTTCGTGACACTTTTTAGGCTTCATTCCTTGGGCTGTGCTTGTGCAATTTGCATCTCAATTAAGCTCATTTCGTCCTCAAAAGTAGTATTCTCTCCTTTATAACCACTATGACATAAAAAGAAAGAAAAACACACCTAATACTATACTAAACACAAAATAAAAGAGTAAAATGTTAACTAAAAAGGACTCAAAAGAGTGTATAAAATACACTCAACAAACACCCCAAAACTTATACTTTCGCCCTCGAGTAAAGCACAAAACAAAAACAAAAATAAAAATAAAGACTTTATGAAATGGATCATGTAGTTATAGCAATGTTTATTCAATATCATGGATGAAAGTTGAGATAATATGTTAGAACATACATAGTATGAATAATTAGCAATCTAAAATTTCTAGTTAGATATTTCGCAAATTTACTTAGATCATGATCAATTGACAATACAAATACCTAACATATGCATGTCAATCTCATTCCATCTTTTCCAAAATTCTATAGATCAATTTATTTGTTATTATCCACTAATCATAGACATACACATTAAAGATCATCAGGACTTTCAAGGGCTGTAATGTAGGCTTAGGCAGGGGTAGATAAAAAATAGGCATTTAGGCTTAAATTACGTATCATAAGCATTTTTCATTCAACTCATTTTCCTTCTTTTTGACTTTCTTTTCAGTCTCATACATGTTTTTCCCTTCTTTTCTTTTGAGAGAATGAGACACATTATAAATAACAAGCACCCCTAAACTTAGGTTTTTGCATATTTTTCATTGGGGTGCATCAAATTTATACTCTCTTTTTTATTCTTTTTCAACACTTTCATCCCAATAATTTCAATTATTACTTATAGCACAAATCGGGAATCATAGGGTGTCAAAGAAAGATCTTATTTTAGGCTCAAAGGGGCTGACTAGTGATACAATTTATGTCAGGATAGGTAATGATTAGTCAGAAGGTCTATCAAAGAAATGCCTGAATCATCTCCCTAAACATGTATATCTTAACTATTTCACATCAAATAACAAGCAAACAAATTTTCTAGACATTTTTCAACATTTCTTTCCATAACTGACACACATAGGCTAAGCACCAATATCCAAATAATTAGATGTCATGAATTTTTGGCATATTTAACTTAAGCACACAGATTGTTGCTTTCAATTCCATTACATTATCCACTTTATCCACTCAATATCTTTAGCAACTACAACATGCTTGCTCCATAAAAACAAATTTATGACTCATGAACACATAAAACAACCGAAAGATAACAAAAAGGCTCAATACAAAATAAGATAAAATAAGACACCCCCCAAACATAATCGACACATTGTCCCCAATGTGTGAAGACTAAAAAAATAAAGGGACAACTTACTGACACACACAGTGGTCATAACGGATGTTTGGGATGAATGGCAATTTCTTTGCACACTGCCGAAGGAGGAACCGCAGTTCCTTGGACCTGCACTGCGGTGCTAATTATGGCAGAATTCCAGTGTCTTCATTTTTCTGCATTGCTAATCATTCGCCCTTCGGAGTGAGTCCCTGCCTTTATGTGTCATCCAAAAACACTAACATACCAGATCGTGAGACTGTTCAAGATAAAATAAAATAAACTAAAACAAAGATTGAAATAACATAATTCAAACCATTGGGTTGCCTCCCAAGTAGTGTTGTCTTTAACGTCTTGTAGCCGAACGCATGTTACTTACTAGATCAAGGGGGTAGAGTATCCCCTCCACATATCTACTTTAGCACCATTTTCCTCCTCCTTCTCTTTTTCTTTTTCACAGGGCTTATTTCAGGATGATTCATTCCCTTGTTCTCATCCACAATATTATTTACGGGTGCAGAATTCTTACCATCAAGGGCATCAGTACCCTTGGAATTTTCATGAGGAGTCTTTTTATCAACTACACCAACAACAAAGCATCTAGCATCTACTTGAGGTTCAGTGGACTGCTTGAAGACTTTGAATACCATTTGCTCACCTTGGACTCTGAGTTTTAACTCTCCATTTCAACATCAATGATTGCTCTCCCTGTGGCTAGGAATGGTCTTCCAAGGATCATGAACATATTCTCATCTTCATCCATGTATAAAATGAGGAAATCAGCAGGAAGGATGAATTTACCCACTTGTACCAACACATCTTCAATAATTCTCTAGGGATGCATAACTGAACGATCAGCTAGATGCAATGTGACTGTGGTTGGCCTTGCCTCCCCAAAACCAAGTATTCTGAACACATAGAGGGGAATTAGGTTGACACTTGCCCCTAAATCACATAAGGATTGCTTACATGTCACATTTCCTATGGTGCAAGGTAGGGTGAAACTCTCAGGATCTTTCAACTTAGGGGAAAGTTTCTTCTGCAAGATAGCACTGAACTCCTATGTCAGCGCTATTGTCTCATAGTCCGCCAGCTTTCTCTTCTTAAACATGATGTCTTTCATGAATTTCACATAAGCTGACATATGCTCCAAAGCTTCAATCAATTGGAGATTGATATGAAGCTTTTTGAAGACCTCTGAAAATTTGGAAAATTGCTTGTCTAAGGACTTCTTTTGTAGTATTTGAGGGTAAGGAATTTTGTCAGTATACTCCCTCATCACTGCGGGTGGAACCTTCTCTAAAATAGGGCGGTCATCAGTAATCCCCTCATTCTCTTCCTCAGCTGCTTTTTCTCCAACTCTCTCTTTTTCAGCCACTGATTTGGGTGCAACCTGTTCTAACTGTTTTCTGCTCCTCAGGCTTATTTCCTAACACTGCTCCCTTGGATTCACCACAGTATCGCTGGGGAGGTTTCCTTGTTCTCTATTGTTCAGCATGCTTGCCAACTGTCCAACTTGTGCCTCCAAATATCGGATAGATGACCTAGTTTCTGTCATGAACTGGGTCTGCGAATTTGTAAGTGTTAACAATGCTGCTTTTAGCTCATCAGACTTCTCTTGTGGCTGCTGGTTCTGATTTTGGCCTTGAAACTGTACTTGCTGCCCTTGTTCATTCTTCCAAGAAAAGTTTGGGTGATTTCTCCACCCCTGATTGTACGTATTGGAGTAAGGGTTGTTGTACGGTCTCTGAAAATTCCCCACTGCTTGAACCTACTCCATGAGAACATTATTCGGGTCCACTGCTGTGCATCTATCAAAAGTATGGGGACCCCCACTGATCTCACAACCCACTGGTGTCTGAACCGTTTTAACTGCCATGGTACTCTGCTGCATCTGCTTTGTCAAAGTGGCTACCTGCGCAGTCAATGCAGTGATAATATCTAGCTCATGAAGCCCAGCCACTTTCCTACTATTTATTGCTCTCTCATCGGCCCCCTAATAATTGTTTGTGGCCATATCCTCTAGCAAATCATGTGTCTCATTGGCACTCTGTCTCATTAACGTACCTCCTGATGCAACATCAATGATGGTACGAGTTGTACCACACAACCCATTGTAAAATATATGTTCTAGCATCCACTTCTCAATTCCATGATGTGAGCACTTTCTCTGCAAGTCTTTAAACCTCTCCCATGCATCATATAATGGTTCTCCCTCCAGCTGATAAAAGTTATTCAACTCACCTCTGAGCTTCGCTACCTTAGCTGGGGGGAAGAACTTGGCAAGAAACTTCTGGGCTAAGTCTTGTCATGTAGTGATGGAGTTCGCCTGTATTGAATTCAGCCAACACTTTGCTCTATCCCTGAGTGAGAATGGGAACAGTTTCAACCGAATGTCGTCATCAGTAACACCATTGTATTTGAAAGTTGCACACAGCTCCATGAAATTTGCTAGATGCAAGTAAGGATCTTCAGACGGTAATCCCTCAAACTGAACCGAGCTTTGAACCATGTGCAATATGACTGATTTGATCTCAAAATTATTGGCTTCAACAGCTGGAAGCCTGATGCAAGTCTGTACTCCTGAAATGGTTGGCATAACATAGTCCCCCAAGATTCTTTCTGCAGGGACTTGTCTTACGACAAGCGGAAACTCATCATCCATCAAATTGTTGTTTCGTTGATCTCCCATTGCTAAGGTATCAACTGCTCTTTTCTCTTTCCTGTTCTGTCTGCACAATCTCTCAATCTCAGGGTTCAGAGGGATATGAATGTCAACTCCTCTCCTACTTCGCATAAACTAAGTTCTTGAGACTAATAAAAATAGCAAATAGATCACGGCAAACAACACTAAAGAAAAATAAAAATAAGAAAAAAAACTGAAAATAAAAAAAACCAAATTAGAAATAAGAATAGATAAATCGATATTAACAGTACGCCAGTCCCTGACAACGGCGCCAAAAACTTGTTGCGATATTTTTAAGTGCTTACGCAAGTGTACGTATCATTCAAGTAATAAAGATCTGTAAGACCGAATTATCGTCCATAGAGACTGGTTTATTAAGTACCGAATATCTATTCTATGGTATTTATCTGGTTGACGTTCTTTAGTTTGAGAATTATAACTACGAAATATGACTAATTGCAGGAAATAAACTAAAGATTATAATACTTTGGTTTTATAACAGTTATGAAGGGAACAAGGTTCCAATCTCCTCAACTATCTACTCTTTCACGTGTTAATGCAATGCTAATGATCCTTCTTCTTATTAAGATAACATGTTAACTAATCTGTCGTTATATTCCGGTTAGGACATACAATAACTCAACCTTGTGCAGAAACCTTCTATATTTCTATGATAAGTTTTACCACACATGAGGATTAAGAACAATAACCTTGAATACTACACACGTATCGGGGTACTTTCATCCACGATTTTAACTTAAGTCTAGCCAATACATCATATTCAAATCTCACCTTTCATACTTTGATTCGAAATCATATAAGTGATGACAATTAATAGCTAGTTAATTATCAAGCAATCATAACACTATTGAATAGATCTTAATATGCTGAAGAAGAAATCAATAATCAATGCATTAACTATATGGAAGAGCTTCAAGAAGACTCGATGGAAATCCTACTAAAGTAATTAGCTCCTAAACATTGTCATGTCAAGAACTAATTTACAATTCAACATAAACTAAAATATAGTAAGAGAAAGAAAATAACTTGAACAATGAGATGTCTCCAATTGTGTCTTACCTCATTTTCTCCTTTCCAAAGTTGTATAATATGGTATAGAATGTGTGATAATGAGCAGGGTTTAGATTATTATAACTGGAAAAAGTTGCCCTTTCGGACCCTGAAAATCCTGTCCAATTCGGCCAAGGAAACTTGAAAATTACGCGTCGGCACCGCGGTTCCTCTGTCAGGCACCACGGTGCTAATTCAGCCAAAATCACTGGAAGTTACTGGAATTGAGGCACCTCGGTTCCTCTGTTAGGCACCTAGGTGCCTTCGACGGTGATTCAGTTTCGGACTTTCTGGAAATATTACGCCTCGGTGCTAATTCTTCTGACCGCGGTTCTATAGCACCGCGGTTCTTCTTGGCTAGGCACCGCGGTGCCTCTCTGATTCCTGTCCGGTTCCGCCTGGTTTGTTCTATTCTTCGTGACACTTTTTAGGCTTCATTCCTTGGGTTGTGCTTGTGCAATTTGCATCTCAATTAAGCTCATTTCGTCCTCAAAAGTAGTATTCTCTCCTTTATAACCGTTGTGACACAAAAAGAAAGAAAAACACACCTAACACTATACTAAACGCAAAATAAAAGAGTAAAATACTAACTAAAAAAGGACTCAAAAGAGTGTATAAAATACATTCAACATCCATGTACCAATTCGGGTCCGATTGCGTCAAACAAAGTGTGTGCATGGCAGTCTCAATGTCGGTTTATGTGGGGCCTGCTGTGTAATGGGCCTTAGGAGGCCGGGGCCCAAGCACACCGGCTTGCTGCCCCAGCCCAGATGGGTGTCGATATGAAGCTGCTGGACCGACACTCTGAGCCCGTAGCTGTTGGGCCAAAAAAATTGCTACTGTTGTTGGCCTATGTACTGCTGGACTGGACCGCCACTGGACCATTTATTGTTGGGCCACTACCCACTGGTCCAACCCGATATGAAGTTGCTGGACCTGCATCTTTGGGCGATGGTTGATGGGCGAAAATATTGTTATTCTTCTTTGTCCCGTATCTTCTTGATGGACCGCCATGGACCGATGGTTGTTGGGCCACTTGCCACGGGTCGGGACTACCTCGCCCCCATTTGTTTTGTCCATTCCCGTTGCCAGAACCACTGCGTTTGCCCCTCCCCCATTTTTTTCTATTGTTTTTACGATTATTTTTGCCGCCACCGTAAATATAATTTTGGCCCGAATTATCATTGAAACTTGGAGAATTTATGGAGGACGTCATCATGACGACGGGGCTAGTACCAATAGTCGTCTTCTTAGCCATACCTGCTTCTTCCAACGTAAGCATGGAGCGGGCTTAATAGAATTTCGGAAGGGGGTTACTTTGACGAATGATCGAAGCAACACCGTTATAGGCCTACAACCATCTGTAGAACGAGACGACTATTGCTAACAGGAGCACCCACATTGCGAAGTTGATCCGCCAACTCCTTGAGTCGTTTGAACTAAGATGAAATGTTCAGAAAATTCTCCATAGCGACTTGAGAAAATTCATGTTCAAGGGTGACCATGCGGGAATGACTGTTATCCTGGAATATATCACGCAATCTATAACAAGCCTCCATAGCGGAAGAGTTAGGTTCCATAATCGTCTGTAAGAGGTCCAGGGAGATAGTTGCATAAATCCACTGGAGAACTTTTGCGTCAAGAGTGACCCATAATTTTGGATCGTCCTCTTTGGTAGGCACACCCTCCGTATTAGGATCCGGAGGATTCTCCGTATTAAAAGCTGGAGGGAATATGTGGTGAAGAACTTGATGTGCCATCGCATGAATTTTAAATAACTCCGCCCACGTCCCATATTGTACGTTTTTAAGGTCAAGAACAATAGAAAGAACGTTCTTGATGTTAGAAACAGTTAGGGCAGGGTGAAACATATTCTTATCAATCATAGTGAATAGAACAAGAATTTTTGGAGAAGAGATATTTTTGGGTGTGTCTCGGGTTGGAGAGACAAAAATCCGAGAGGGGGAGGGGGATGGATGGTCACGGAAATCAAGGCAATAGAGGAGCGAAAGCAAGATAAAAATAACCTTAGACTTGTGATACCATGAAAGAAATAATTCCTTGATTATTCTTATTGATGAAAGACATATATATATAAGTTATTGATGAAAGACATATATATAGAAAAATCTTTTCCTATTCTATATTTAAATCTCTATTCTATATGGAGACTAACTATACACTTATGGTAATACTACAATACTAATTAAGGTATAGGACTAAATCTAATATATACCAAATATATAAGAGAAATATATATATGTCGGTTGGAACCCGTGATGGGCTGGAACCCGTGAAGGGCCTTGATCATTAATAATCGGGATATACACATAATATATTATTGTATATTATATGTGTATATAATAGTTATGAAATGTTTATAACCACACAAATGTGATGTCATGTTTTAAAAGTTTTTATTTCTTTTCTTAAACTTCGTATCAATTCAAATTATGTAACATAAATTTAAACGGAGAGAGTATCCAATATGTTTTCATTCCAAGTCCATATAAGGAGTCCATGTTCCCATTTCATATCCGATGTAGGACTCTTAATACTCCCTCGCACGCCCAGACCTTGTTAACTGAAGCGTGAATAATATAATTTGGGGCCCAACATCGGTGAACAAAAAATTTGAATGAACCTGACTCTGATCCCATGTAAAGAATAGATATTGGACCAAACTCAACTCTAAAAGCTAGCTTATAGGGTGAGAATTGTCCAAGTCCATATAAGGAGTCCATGTTCCCATTCCATATCCGATGTGAAACTTTTAACCGTTTCTAATTGTCAATTTTAAGTTATTATAAGGCATTTAAATGTTGCTGTTTAAGAAATAAAGTTCCAAACACGTTAATGTATGCATGAAACAAAATGCAGTGTCAACTTTTGCCATAACTACTGTTCTTTTTCGTTTGCCTTTGGATAGAAAAAAATAAAAACAAAATTTAACATTAATAATGACTCTTATTACAACATTGCTTACAACAAATGTTCAATTTTGGGTTCATACAAGTCAAGATATATCACTATATAATTCACAGAAAAAACTTACTCACATGATATTTACACTGATCATTTAATTCATATAAATGTAAACATTTATCACTTGATCCTAATTACGTGATATAGTATAAACACTAAATACAAGTAAGCATTTTCCCCCACCCACAACCTCTAAGATATGCTTAAATATCACAGAAGCATGGATTCCCATCTAACTTATACATTATTCATATTCCTACTATAGGTATATTCCTATATCATAGGACAAAAAAGAGTACTTTTCCCTTTTCTTTTGTTTTTTCTTTATGATTTTTGTCAAAAAAACTAGAATAATTTTCATATTGTTGAATTTTACTGGGTATGTTATTGTTGTATCATAGTATTGACGGTACAATGAGAATGAACCTATAAAATATAATAAAACGAATGGGTTGTCATATGGTACTATAAAAAAACAGATAGGAAGTTACAAAGTTCATGGAGAATGTCAATATACTCTTGAACTATCTTGTAAACGTCGTTTCTCTCAAACATCCAAATGCAACATGCTTTATATTTAAACAAAAACCTAAGGCATATGCCCCAATTAATTTCGTTACTCCTTAGGTTCGGACGTAGCCACATAGAGTGAAACTTAATATATATTTTTTTAAATTACACTATGTATACAAGTTAAAGATTATTTTTTATATATTTTTATTAAATCTTGAACACCCTTAGTGAAATTTCTGACTTCGTAGTTGCGGAACCACTTTTGACTAAGGGAGTCAATTGATACCCCTTCGTCGAAAGATTACACTGTATAGAAATGTTAACTTCTTTAATGTATATACTATATGTTGAATCATTGGGCTTCTATATATTTTGAATCATAGTGAAAATTGTGACTTCGGCACGGGCTTCATAATTGAATTTCACAGCCTCAAACATAAGTACTCCTTCCTATAGTTTCCCTCAGCCCCTTTGTTTTCAAATCCATCTGTAGAAAAAGAATTGATCCAAAAAAATGCACAGAAGAATCAAGAAAGTATTCACCTGCTTTAAGGAACACACATGTGTTAGCTATGCAAAAATTGCAACCATTGGAGGATTTTGTGACCTTGATCACATTGTGGTGAAAGCCACTTCCTCTGATGACACACCGTTGCCCGATCGATACGTCCTCGAAATCCTCCAGATATTCGCCATTTGTCCCTCTTATTTTGGTTCATTCGCGCTGTCTTTTAGTCACCGTTTTAGCAAGACAAAGTGCTGGAGAGTCGCGTTGAAATGCCTCCTCCTCCTCCATCGACTCCTTAAAACCTTTCCTTACACTAGCTCTTTTCGCGAAGAACTCTTGTTAGCACGATCAAACGGTTTGATGTCACTATACCCTTGTAGCTTCAAGGATCGCTCGTCCTCTACTTCTCAGGATTACACCAATTTCATTTGGTCATACGGCCGTTTTCTCGATGAATTCCTCAATTGTTGTGCCACTCAGGCAAAAGAGATCGACGAATATCACCGAAGCAAGGAGAATTTTATTGACAAGATGGATGAAGTAAGGTTAATGCTAGAATATTTGCCTAAGTTACAAAGCCTAATAGACAGAGTCATGGATTGCCGGCCAACAGGGCAAGCAACGCGTAATGTTATAGTTCAATCGGCCATGAAACATGTAATTCGCGATAGTTTCACGTGTTACACTACTTTCAGAAAAGATATTGTTGAGGTACTAGATTGTCTCATACAGTTGCCTTACATAAATTGTGCTGCAGCATTTGAGATTTACAAAAAAGCAGCAAATCAGGCAAATGAACTTTGTGAATTTTATGATTGGTGCAAGTCTTTAAAACTCTGTGGCATGTATGAATATCCGTTCATTGACAAGATCCCACAAATCCAAATTAGAGCTCTTGAGAACTTCCTCAATGGGATGTGGCAATCGACGGATGATCCGTCCTCCTCAACGTCCGTTTCCCCTCTAACATCAACCGAAGATGGAAATGATTATAAGCAGAAACAAGCTATGTTGCTTGGACCCTCTAAAAATATTACCGCACCTATGTCTAATACTCCAAAAATACACACATCCGAAAGTATTTTTAAAGAGTTCGAGCAACATAAGAAACAGGACAGGCAATCAAGATTTGATAGCCAATATTCTGTTACTAAAAAGGGAGACAGTGAAATGCAACATTTGATACAGTTTGAAGATAACAATCAAGATTGGGAGACCCTTTTGGATGCTTCTGTTTCTTTTCAAAGCACAAGTTCAAGAACCAATTTTTACGTACAAAATAATGCGTACCAATATGAAGATGAATTGAAGGACCTGCAGAAAAATGGATGGGAAATACAAGTCTATAATCAGCCAAATATTGCTCCTCTTCAAAGTGGAACATACCCTACTAATCCCATCTATCCATGGGGAATATGAGACATTTCTAGTTGTGAAGGCAATTTCATTACAAAATGTTTCAAATAAGTAGATGATCAAAAGGTTTTCATTTACTGTTTTTTGAGTTCCCTACATCGGCTAGTAAGGGATGAGAATGTATCTTTATTTGGTTTGGACAATCCTTATCTTTCGAGCTAGTTTTAAGATTGAGTAAGGTACAAGGTTCATTTCTTTATCACGGTTAAAATAAGTACCGAACTCAATTTTCTTGTATATTGGAACCTGGTGGTTTCCTGATTATTCATTTATTATGAGTGGAAATTATTTGTATTGTGTGACATTATAAGAGCAAAAGCATGCCTTCACCTATTATTATTATTAAGTACCAAGTAATTTCAAGAAAATCTGGTAACCCAAAAATGGCCATTCATGGATTTTCTTTATTTTTTTTTGGCAGACCACAACACAATTGATTTGTCCAATATGATCTTTCTATTGGAATTTGTGGTATGTACACTATTTGTTTTAGACGACCAGTGTGGAGAATTGAACACAACCGATATGTGGATGGTGGGGGCTCTTTTGGTCCCTAGGTGATGATACTAAGTTCAAGATATAGGATTGTGCATTGCGGTTACTCAAAAGGTTGTAAGAATGTAGGTGTGGTCATTGTGGAAACTCAAAAGGTATTTCTAACTTTCTTAAATTTCCTATCAAACTATGTTTAATATTTTCTTTGTCCCAAAAAGAATAACTCATTTTTCTTTTTAGTTCGTCCAAAAAAAGGATGATATATTTCTTTATTTGACAACAATTTAACTTTAAGTTTTACATTTTATGTAAAATGAGATGATCTATAACCACACAAATATTTTTAGCTTATTTTAGATCATAAGGTTCAAAATTCTTCATATATTTCTTAAAGTGCATGTCAAATGAAAGTACATCACATCACATAAATTGAGACGGAGGGAGTAGATTATAAAAAAATGAGTAAAAATTATTGGGTTAATTTGTTTCTATAATTACATCTAATAAGAGCAAATTAGGGATGACAATTGGTTTAGGGCGGGGTCGGCCAGGGGCAAGCCTTGACCCCCTACTATTTTTTCTAAAGTTTTGTTTTGCTCTTCCTCGCTCTATTAAGCCCGGCCGTTTATGCCCTCTTTCACTTATTTCTCTCTATTTTCATAATTCTAATGTTGTGGGTTTCTAATCAAGAAAAACACACTATTATCACGGAGCCTTGGAGCAATGATAAAATTGTCTCCGTTTGACCTATAGGTCACGAGTTCGAACCGTGGACGCATTCACAAATGCTTACATTTAGGCAGACCGTCTATATCACACTCCTCAGACTGCGACCCTTTTCGAACCCCGCTAACGCAACACACTTTATGCAATAGGTTGCCCTTTTTACATTAATTCCACTTCGAACTTAGGGCTCGTTTGGTACGTCGCACTGGACTGTATAATTTTGCATGGACTGTACTGTATTGTAATGAATTGGACTGTATTAATATATAATGGACGATATTAGAGTATTAATATATAATGGACTATATTTTTTTTATTTTTAGTACAGTTCAGGGGAGACTCATCTATTATATGAATCTCAATAATGGCAGTTGGAGTGTACTATTTTTAGAAACAGTACAGTGCAGTTCGACTGAAAACGCCCACCAAACGCTATATTATTTTTTTGTTCACTGCAATCAGCGTAATACATCGTATCAAATGTGCCGTTAGTGTACTAGGATCCCAAACTTTTAAGTGATCTTTTAAATATCAAGAACTAATTTAGGGCCATAGGGGTCTTTATGTATTTTCCCAATTTAATAAGAACCAAACAAATTTCATATTCACCTTTCCATAAATGTGAAATCAGTATAAACTCACTACACTATAACCCTTCAGTCCGTTGAGAAACTAACGACGTCGAAGAACGCTGCCGTGTTGTTATTGATTCAGTCGTACCTACCGCCGTTAGTCTCGCCGTTACTCCGTTAAATTTGCTTATTGCTCACAATCTTACGGTAATGTTTCTACTTTTATGTTGATATTCAATTCGTATTATGAAAATATATGTAATTAGGGGATGTATAGTTGCTTTCTAATCGTGAATTAGGGGCTTGGTTAGCAAAATTACTCGATGCCAATGTTTTGAAACTCGGACCGGACATCGAACCGGACATCGAACCGGACGACCAACTGAGTCACTTGTTCAACCGGTTGGACCGGTTCAAAAAACCGGTATCCACACACATATATATTGATGTTAAATACATCTATATCCAAACATATGAAATAACGAAGATCCATGTCCATCAATTAATATCAAAATACATGTCCATAAACTAAATTACCGATGTCCATTAAGCTAAATAACCAGGATGTCATGCATATCTAAATCCAAGAAGTAGAAACTAGAAACTTGATTATCCATGTCTTCACAAAATAAATAACTTCAAAACACATGTCCATAAACTCAAATAGTCAAAAGCACTTGAATAATAAAAATCTCAATTAAGTCCAAAGATGTCCTCTATGCCGTCATCAACACCTCTACTATTGCTACTTTGATGGCCAAAACCTCTTAACTCAGCATCATTAATCACGTCTTCGTCAACTTCTTTATTTAAAATAATAAATAAATAATTAATATAAGATAATATTAAAAATAATTATATGAATAAACAAAAACCGGGTTTGTACGAGTTACCGAGTCACCGGTTCGTACCGATTTTTACCGGGTTGCGCCTAGTTTGATACCACACGTTCCTACAATAAACTCGGACCGGCCTCGAGACCGGTTTCCGGTTAACCCGGTCCGACCGGCCGGTCCGGTCTGAGTTTCAAAACATTGCTTGATGCTTGTGTTGATAGGAGTAAGCTTTAGTGAGCAGAGTTAATCGATAATTGTGCTAGTTGGAGACTTGGAGTTATCAGGTGCCCAGTGGTATAGCGACATGGCCCAAATACCACCTTGATAAAAAAAGAAATGGTATTTTAGTGGGCACAAAATTTATGAAGTTAGTTTGACTTATATGGTACTCCTCCGTCCATTTTTATTGACTTGACACACCTCGTAAGGAGTTAGAATAACAATTTTACTACGGGTATAATACATAAACAAGTTCTCCAACTTGGCCTCAGCTGACAAGTATGCCCCTTAACTCTGAGTGTACACAAGTAGACATCTCAACTTATATAAAATTGAATACATAAATACAAATGTTGATGTACCACATAGATTTTGAAGGTGTCTAGATCATCATTTTGTAAGTTGGAGTGTTCAACTGACAAAATGGAGATAAGTTGAGGTGCCTACTTGTGCACACCCAAAGTTGGAGGGCATACTTGTCTGCCGAGGCTAAGTTTGAGGGTCTATTTATGTATTATGCCTTTACTATATCACCCCTAATTATTACTAAGTTATCTAATGATTGGAATCAATCAAACATACTTTAAAAGTTGTGCGGCTATTAACAATTCATTGAAGTTTCCAACCCAATAATTAATAGTAAGAGTAAAACAGGTATGAAATGATAAATTATCTCTTGATTTTCCAAACCGGACATCTAGTTTTAGTAAATACTATAGAGGACAAATTAAAATGGACGGAGGGAGTATTATATTAGTGATGGTTGAAAAAGTATTGAAGTAATGGTTGAAAAATTAGTTTAATAGAAAAATGAAAACATACTTGAAAGTTTTAAAAGGCCTCTCTACCTTCATGATGGTCAGATGTAAAAGGAACCCTGGTAAAAAAATAAGCTATATTTTAAATGCAATGTTTGGTACCGACGTATATGGATCATTTGCTTCCGTTGTCTTTTATTCTTAGCTAAAACCATTTTGATACCGAGAAATTGTAGATATTTTGAAACAAAATTTTTCATGTTATTTTAGTTCTACTTTGTCCCTTTTCAGCACCTTCAATCTTATGGTGCTACACCTACGAAATGGTGTATTTGGAGATTTACATGGAATATAAGAAACCATCTCAAGCCGCTTTTTCTCACTTTATTTATCATGTGCTATTTGCACCCTCTGATGCGACCATTTCTAATATTGTCAAATCTTGTATGTCCACACATCCATATAGGAATCCACGTTTCTAGAAAACATATATTTTGAATGTATCAGTGGTTAAAGGCCTATAATTTACTCCCATATAATATTGTTGTGTAACTTGTCTTTCACTTTATTAAGTATATCTTCCTATTGTGCGGCACTATAACAAATATCCATTTGGCCATCCTAATTTAAATTTATATGCTAAATCTTCATCTATCGTGCTATTTTCTTGCAATATATAGTGCATTACATTCAAATGTTTATTTATTAAAAAAGAAATAAAGATACACATGCTTTTTTGGGAAGATTCATGAGATATAAGACTACCATCATGCTTGGCTATCAAAAAACTTCTTGATACAAAATGCATTGCTCCAAGCCTAGAGGTTTCTTAAGGATTTTTATTGTTTGGTTCTGGACCTCTTGTAGATATGGTTCTAATATTTTTCTCTATGTATATGCTTTAATGTTGTTGTTGTATATGCTTTAATGTAAGCCCTCTTATACTATAAAAAGGTCGTACGAGTCTGCATATGTATGTGTAAATTAACTATCTTGCATCATCACCGTGCAATATTTTACTAAGAGATTCATGTTGTTTGAGAGATACTATATCACTTATCTAAGCGAAGCATTCAATAGCTGAGCTGGGCATTTTGCTTTAGATGGGGCGTGAATGGTCCATTGGAATCACTTTATGTTCCGCCTTTCACGTGTACGAGAATATGGACAAGGAAAAACTCTCTTAGATCCTTATTTACTTTACCTTTTATGAGCTTCTCAACGACAAAAGATTCTCACGAGAGACGTCACAAGCTAATAATGGCAGTATTAGTGAGAGTTAACTATTTCAACTGCTACCTGGTAAAAGATGAGTAATTTAAATTAACTCTGAGTAATTTGGAAGTGTTCTTTCTTTCCCCTCATCGTTTGAAAGTCCTTTCTTTTATAATTAGAGTTTAATTCTCTTTCATTTGCTCAATCTCCAATACTAGTGCCTGCTTCTGTTCAAGTTTCACTTCAAGTTCAATTATTTCTGTTATCAAAATTTTCCCTTTCTATCTGCAAGTAAAATCCTAATGTCAATATTAACTAAAAGCTATGGAATGTATTGTGTTCTCAAAATGGCCGTCTTAATTAAGCCAAAAGAGTGCGAGCACACTTTCTGATCTTCAGCCAATTTCAGCATTTTCTCATCAGCGTTCTACCCCTCCAGAAGTCTGAGCAAATTTTGAGTAGTTTATTTGCTGCATCAATCACACTGTTCCCCAAAATAGCATGTTTTGCCCCATAGCTTTGTGGTAGATGTTATCTCAATAGTCTTTCTTCCGTACTATTTTTGACGGCTCTCGAATTTTCTGAATTCTTTCTACTAATCTTATTCCTTATGTCCTGGTTAACTGTGCAGATTTCGAAATTTATTTGCTTTCCTTGCAAAACCATGAATTCTAAAGTATAATAGGTATCTCGTTTTATCCCTTTGAAATCGAGGTTAACTCCAAGAACATCTATATTTGCACGAAACAAAATGGAAAATTCAGGTTTAGACACATTACTTAACAAAAACGATAAATCTTTAGAGTTTAGACACATTCTTGTTGCTGATATTTGAATCCTGGAGGAAAATCTTCTTTACTAGAATTCTGCTAATTGAAAAATTATCACTAATACTTCATTGAACATAGACAACGAACAAAGGGGAAATATCATTTGTCCAGTATCATTCTTTTCAAGATTTAACAACTGTTCTTTTTCTTAGTAGTATCTTCTTTTTTTCTTTCTAAATACTGTACCTTGTATGTGAATCAGTTGTTCTTCATTTCTTGTCTTAGAAATATAAACAATTTCTTTTCCTCTTTAATAGATTTTATAGATACGCTATGCATCTATCCAGAAAACTTCTTTTTGTATATGTCAATTTCGATCTATTGGGTACACAAAAGTATGAAACTACACTCCCCCCTCGCTAGACTGTATTGATTAGAGGGACATACTCTAATTTTAAAACTAATTTGGCCTATAATATAGTTTGATGTGCTGTTAAAAAATGTACCTTATGTTGGTTAATTCGCTGTTGATTTTAAATGGTGTTGCCAATTGGCTTTTGAAAGAATTTGTATGCCTGTATTCTCTATTCTTATGTCGAAGTACTTGATTTCTTGTTTTTTTCCAGAGAAATCTTAATAGGGAGGGGAACACCGATCATTTAAAACTAAGAAATATTAAAGGGTGAGAAAATAATACATGCTTGTTATTTTTTATTTATTTTACTAGTTATTTCCAAGTAAACTCTAAGCATTGCTTCAGCAATAAACTATAATAAAGCATTTGTTAAATAAACTATAGTGAACTAATTCATAAATTAACAGCAATAGTTAACCATACAGACCTGAGGTGAGGCCATGATGGTGATATTTCGATGTCTTTGCAGCTTTACATAGTATTGGTAAATATTAATTGTTGCAAGATATCTATATGCGACGAGTTTCCAATGCCAAAATTTTGGTCTCAAACTCATCTTAATCAAACAGTTGTTGCAACTAATCGAGTAATTATACGTGTAGTCAACCTTAATTGAACGATCAATAGAGTGATTCAATGATATCTGACGATGAATTAATTGTTAGAAGAACCTAGTAAAGTTAGAATTGGATAAAGAAACTGATTAAATATCACAAAAGAACTGTACATCGATACCTCATTAAGTAATATAGATATGTTTATACTTTATTTAACAATACTTATTCCTATAAACCATTTTGTTTCATACAACAGATATTGTAATTGCGACATACAAGCAGCAGTAATACATAAAAACATTCCATAACCTTGAAACTTGGACCGAGACCAGGAAGAAGCATTTGGAATCGCTTCAGTTGCGTGGAGGTGGCTGAGGATTGTTGGGTTTCATTTGATCTGCAGAAGGAGTGGGGCCCAGGGTGAGTTCAAGTTCAGGTATTTGGTTAATTCTTGCTGCTTCTAGTCTCTGTTTTAGCTCGGAATACAAAGCTTCATTCTCCTGTCTGAGCCGTTGAGCAGTCTTCCTTAGCCTGTCATTCTCCTGCATAATCTGAATATTGCGCCAGTACAGGTCTAAATTCTGTTTCTCCATAACTCAAGTGCTTGATTTGGCCTGAAACTGTAGAACCATCAAGAATTATGAACAGTTTTGAGATATATATTTTGAAGACATAGCCTAACAGAGTAAGTAAAAAGAGCAGATGATGCCATAGTAAACTTCTCTTATCTACATATGCATGACATAAGTCTATACTAAGTATATTGAGCACAATACCACAGAAAATTGATACAAAGTTCAAGAAGATAGAGATGATCAAAGAGTGATTTGTATGGGGAAAATAGATTTTTTTCGATAACCGTGGTGCCCGGGCCAGCTTGCGCACACCTCGGCTAATCGGCTAATTCCACAGGATACCTGCCACCTCCCACCAGGTACCAGGTAACTATCCACTAAGACAGATGGAAAGAAATCACCTAGTGTTTTTGTCTCTGCTGGGAGGGGAAAATAAGATGGAATTGTAAACGAACAATGAGAGATAGGATTTCAATCTAGCCCTGCTTTCTCTCATGATATTTTAGTCATAGACGGCAAGAGACCGTGGACATTTCATAGGGATACTCGATATACTTAGCTAAAGTAACCAGCTCCAAAGAGGAAAAGCAATTTTGAGACCTAAAGTACCACATTTGATCAATTAAGGGAATGTAATGAAGGAAAACTAGTTTTGCAAGAACACTTGAGTTGTTTGTGTATGTGAATTACTTACTGATAGATAACAGGATCCGAACCTTTAGATTCAAAAGCTATTAGGGACAACTGGTTTTGGTTTGAGTCTGTTTGCTATACGTGCTTATTTATACTACCATTACGGATGGACAAAGAAATACTAAAAGCAGAACACGAGAATGGCACTCGTACTTCAAGAAATGCTCGATAAGCCAAATTGCAAAGCGCCCGTTTATTCCTCCTTTATTCGCACATAAAAACATGTCCCATTTGTAGTAAAGAAGACACTTCATTGAAAATTCTGTTAGAAGGAATGAAAATTGTTGTTCAAAGTGGTTTTTGCATGTGGATTTTGCTTGTTTAGTTATGTAAAATTTGTTAGAAAGCGGCATAAAGAATGACATTCCTGAAGAAGCAAATGCCTGAGCAAAGGGAGAAATAGCATGGGAGACAGCAAGAAGTGGGGGGGGGGGGGGGGGTTGTGAGAGGAACCTGAATGTGAGCAGGAACATAATAATCATTCAGTGAACTTTGCAAGATCAACTCATGCTTTTTAAAGTGATTTGTCTAAGCCATGAGTAGATCACAATAATTACAAGGAGTAGAATTTTGATATTAATAATACGGCTAGCCTATGTTGTTTTTGGTAATTAACAAGAGAATCTCTCCATCACTGATTAATTCATTACTTATTAGAGAAAATAATAAAGTTGTTACTATATGGTAAAATCTATTGAAAGTGAAAAAAAAAAGAGAAGAAAGAAAATCTTGGATAGATAGTATGAATCCAAGTACTGTTATTTTTCTTTGTTTTTTGTTTAGGAGAGTACTTGAATCATTAATTATTATTATTTTTGTTTGTATTTTGGGGAGTACTTGAAAGACATGGTAGGATGTTCTGAGAATTTTAAGTATAGATTTATCTGTTTGTGATTACAGAAATATCTAGACTCAAAGTTTACCTACCATTATTGAGGTTTGTTTTGGTTTAATCATACGATATTCACCCGCTAGCCCGATTAATCTGAATTCATGATGGGCAGGCTTGTAAAGGGAGTAAAGCGTTTTCTACCTAGAAGCTTTTTATTCCCATAGTTCGAAAGCGAGACCTTTGATTAAATGTGGAGGAGGTTTAATGAGTTCTCATTACCGGTGACAATTTGGCTCCTTCGACACGATAAAAATATAAAAGTGGAAAACAGCATAGATGATTAAATAATAGGGATAATATCACTTCTGCTCCCTCAGTTATTAGTAAATTCTTGTTTGGTTTTTGTGATATTTGACTAAGCACATTGAACTTTCAATTTGTTGACGTGGTGCACTTTTAATCCTTCCGCTTGCGGCTTTCCAACTTTACTGAATTATCATCTGTTACACTATTTAATTTACTATGTAAAATGTTAAATATGTATTGTTACTCAATATTGAGGGTAAGTTCCAAAAATTGTCTAAATATGACATATTTCCTACATAAAAGGACCACCACACACATTTTTATTAATTGATGGTTAAATATGCCTAGTCGGATACCATAAAGACCAAAATAAGAATTTATTAATAAATGATGGAATGAAAATGTTATTACCCCTACATAATATTATGAATATGATATAGTTTTTGCAATTGTGTGTGTTTGGTTGATGATAATTATAAAGTAAGGAATGTATGGGTTTTGAAGAAACATTTTTTGAGGTCTATTATCTGGTAATTATCGAAATAACAACAACAATAAATCCAGTATAACCAGTGGTGGATCCACTAAAAGGCATGGTGGTGCAGTTGCACCACCAGATATTTTAATTTTTTTTATATACAAAACGACGTCGTTTTGTTGTCAATAGCCACAAAACGACATCGTTTTGTACTCTACCCACATTGCCTCGCAATTTTTTTTTTTGCTACGCAAAAAATTATTATTTCAGATGTTTGCACCACCAGATTTTGTTGTCTGGATCCGCCACTGAGTATAACCCCACAAGTGGGGTGTAGGGAGGGTAGAGTATACGCAGACCTTACCCCTACCTCGTAGAGATAGCGAGGCCTCGTAATTCTCGAAAGAATCTGTGAATTATAATATCACATTATAAGAAAGGAACTTTCATCATTTGATGTCACATGTTAGGGATTAACAATAACACCATCTCTTGCTTGATGTAAGGTCAACTATCAAATTTTCTTATTGTCCAAATTTATTGTTTGCTCTTTATCTGTCTTTTACTGTTCAATGAAGCAAAACGTGAAAGCAAAACATGGACTCCTAAAGAAAATCATTGTCTCTGTAAGCTATCAACCCTAGATAGGACTTAAATAATGAACTCTTCTCTTTGACAACAAACAATCAAACTCAAACCTTTATGAAGACGAACATATGATGTGATTTGAACCACGCCCTCACTTCAGGTTAGCTATTAGAACGTCAATGGCTCTATCTTTCAGAGTTGCCCAAAAGCTTCTCTTCTAATTGTGTTCATTGAAGCATTAAGCATAAGGGTCAAATTTGACCCTTGCCTCAAGCTCCCCCTTCGTCTTTCTTTTGGTATGACTTTCTATCAATATTGGGTGATCAAGAAGAGAATGTCGTAAAGGAATAGGCGAGGTCTATTCTCATATCTTCCCCTCGTCCATTTCCTAGTTTCTAAGTACTGATGAATTCCTCATTTCATACATTAGTGTCGAAACGAAAGAAGACATGATAGACTTTGATATCTCAACTTAATTTGTTGATTGCTTCTTTGGTTGATTGATTTTTTAAGACAAGCATACAAACAATTATCCAGATTCATTTCTGCTTTACTATGTTTTGACTCGTTATAAGTTTTTGTTGTTATTTTACTCGTTATAAGTTGTTAACTAGTTTTAAGTATCACTTTATTTCATAAAGAAACGATTGAATCTTATTTACTATGGATAAACTTTGAAATTAGATGTCAAAGGCACCATATTCAATGGCTTACCATGGCTAAAACTTTGGAAAAAAGCAAAGGTGCATTCAAATTGTGACCGAACCCATAAAAAATGAAGTTACAGGCCAGTTGAGCCAACAAGGTCTTTCATTAACAATCAACAACTGAAAGCTTCAAATGGAAAAATTACACAATAGAAAAAGGAGGTTCAAAGAAAGTTCAATAAAACTAAACAATGTAAATAAGACAAGTTCATAATATATCTTAACTTTTCGGGATAAGGCACTGAAACAAACCTAAATTATGGTGAAACAACTAAACACCTAAACTATTTATACCCTTCCCTAATAACCTAATAAAGAAAATAAGTTAAAATGCAGCATGTGCGTACACGCGCCTATTCAAGACCAAAAAAAGGGGTCTTAATGTCTTTTTTCCATTTGATTCTTTCAGATCCAAACGAACGGATCCTCAACTGATGGTGGTCTAGAGGATGATAAAGGAACAACACATCATTTCGAGAATTACAGTTAATGTCTGAGATTGGGAATGTCCAAAACAGCTCAAGGTTAATGTCAGACTTCCGTGGAGGGAAATGCATGACTGCAAACATGGCAATGAAAATGGCTAACATGTTTGGTGATAGCAGTGGAGATGGAGGAGGATTTGAATGATAGGAGAAGCCCTATACTTGTCACGAATACCTCTCAGTTTCACTTCTTGCAGAGCTGTTTATAAACTAAAAGAATATGATAAGCGCGTTGTGCATTCATGTCAAGTGAGATCAAGGAGCTGTTTTATCAAAGATATCTACTAGTTTTATTTATGTGTTTATGATCCAAACAACAACAGTGTTTAGAGATCCTAACAGGTGATTGGAAAGGGTTGAAATGTTCTTTAGCTTATTTAGGCTTCTACTAGTTTTTAAGAATTCCCTACCAAAAGCGATTTGCATATTTGATAGCAAGATTGTTATCTTATGAAAGAATCTCACTAGCCTGGGTAGACTCACTAAATGCAAGGGCAATCTGACTAGCCTGGGTAGACTCACTAAATGCAGCAAGCATCTCACTATACAGTGAAACTAATATTGTATTAACACATACCAAAACCAACAAGGATTCTGATTAGGGTTGTAAAATTTATCATTAACTGACCTATACACCCCAACCCTTTGGATAGCGCCTCATCAAAGTATGATCTATTCTATCTGCTCAAGTTGATCAAGCGGGTTAATGATGACCTGTTTATTTATTTCTGCGACCCACTTGAACGCGCTCGATTGAGCACATCTAAAAGTTGGGCTGATATACAACCCGAATGGACACACGAAGAATCTTGTCAAGATATTTTTAATTTTTTTTGTTTGATATGTTAAATAGTCATAATAAAGAAAAAAAGTTATTTCATAATTACACAAATTATATAAAATAAAACTTAGTAAGAATTGGGTTGTTAGGTGATGATTCATTATTTAGCTCATTTTAACCTAGATCATTTCAGCCCAAGTAACATTTGGACGGATCACTGACTGCTCCCTTTCATTAACTCAATTCATTTTGATCGGTTGAAATTCAATTTAACATCACCCCTAATTCTGACCAAGAGTATTTCTTCAGTAGACTGCCGAAAACAGTTTCTTATTGTGATGTAACTTTTTATAAAGCTCTTACTTGGCCATTATAAAATGTGACCTTTCTCACAAGCTAATGCCTGATTTGAAAGAGAGTTACCCAATCAATATGTAACATTGTATAAGAACATAGCAAGTTAATGCTAACCTTTTGTGACTTATTGTGGAGACAAGTACTTTTTTGTCCCCTTTATTTACATTTTGCTCGTTAATGTGTTTAGCTTAGCACTTTTTCACATGGGGTTCTATGATTGAACGGCTATCTGTCTCTCCCCCTCTCTCTCTAACCTACCCCAACACTCATCATCCCCCTCCCCCCTCCCCATACATCCCCATTTCTGACGGTAAGTGCCGTTCCGACCATTCAGCGGCGGCGACGACGGTGCTCGATTTTTTTTGGGTGAAACTTCCGGTGAACAAGACAAATAGTGACGTGATCGCCGTGAACTATGCGTGGCGATGTGTCGGAATGCAATTTTCGCTAGCAACAGGTTTGATTCAACTGGAGTTGGTACCTCCGGTTGCCCGTATCCATTCTTTGTCCTTAACCTTCCTGTTAATTTTTTCCATTTCTTGTCTTTAGTTATAGCATTCTTGGCATAGTGATTTTACTTGCCTTTAGATTCTTGTTAACTTGTGCTTGCACTTTGATCTCTTCCTATTTTAGGGTAAACGTTTGAGTAGTTTATTATTTTATATTTGTTTTAGTGGCTTTGGTAGCTGATGGTAGACTAGGGTCATGTTCTCGGTCGGGGACATGGGCGAGGGTTAGGGGGTAAGTGGGGTAAGAGAGAGGCTAGACTTAGAATAGGGTCTTGGAGCATTGGGACTTTAACGGGGAAGTCCATAGAGCTAGTTAAGATTCTTAAGAAGAGGAGGATTGATATAGCTTGTGTCCAGGAGACCAAGTGGGTAGGACCGAAGGCTAAGAAATGTAGACGGGTATAATTTATGATTCTCGGGTAGGTCGCAGTATAGGAATGGGGTAGGCATTTTGGTAGACAACGAGCTAAGGGAGCAGGTGGTAGAGGTGATGAGGGTCAATGACTGGATGATGTCGATTAAGTTAGTAGTTGGAGGGTGCACTATGAACATTATTAGTGCTTATGCACCGCAGGTGGGCTTGAACGAAGAGGAGAAGAGACACTTTTGGGAGGATTTGGACGAAGTGGTAGGAGGCATACCACCCACTGAAAAGTTATTTGTAGGAGCGGATTTCAATGGTCATATCGGGTCACTTTCGGGGGTATGACGACGTGCATGGATGCTTTGGAATCGGGGACAGGAACGGGGGAGGCGTCTCCCTTTTGGAGTTCGCTAGAGCTAGTGGGATGGTGATAGCCAAATTGAGGTTCCTGAAGAAGGAGGAACACTTGGTGAGTTTTCGTAGTTCGTTAGCTAAAATTCAGATAGACTTTTTGCTCCTTAGGAAGGTTGACAAAGGTTTTTGTAAAGACTGCAAGGTTATTCCGAAGGAGGATCTTACAACCCGACATAAGCTTTTGGTGATGGATTTGGAGATCAAGTGGGAGAAGAAGAAGAGGATGGTGGATGACAAGTTAAGAATCAAATGAGGGAGTTTGACCATGGCTAGTGCAAATGAGATGGGGGAGATGTTGATGGCCAGTTGGGCTTGGGAGAGTAGTGGAGATGCGACTGGTATGTGGGACAAGATGGCCAATTGCATTCGGGAGGTAGCTAAAGAAGTGTTAGGGGTCTCGTGGGGTAATAGTGGTGGGCATCGAGGGGACTGGTGGTGGAATGGTAAAGTCCAAGAGAAGGTAAAAGCGAAGAAATGGGTGTATGTGAGATTGGTAGAAAACAAGGATGAGGTTGAGAAGTGAAAGAATAGGGAACTGTATAATATAGCGAGGAAGGAGGCAAAAAAAATGGTTACGGCGGCGAGAACGTCGGCTTTTGAACGCATGTATGTGGAATTAGAGGAGAAAAGCGGGGATAAGAAGTTGTACAGACTAGCCAAGGCAAGAGAAAGAAGGGCCAGTGACTTGGATCACGTGAAGTGCAGCAAGGACGAGGACGACAAAGTACTATTGGAGGAAGTGCATATTAAGCGGAGGTGACAGTCTTACTTCCATAAACTCCTGAACGAAAAAGGAGATGGAGACATTGTACTGGGAGATCTGGAGCATTCTGGTAGGTATCGGGATTTGGGTATTGTAGAAACATTAAGGTTGATGAGGTTAATGGCGCTATTTACAGGATGCGCAGGGGACGAGTGACCGGGCCTGATGAGATCCCAGTTGAATTTTGCAAGAGCGTAGGTAGTACAAGTTTGAAGTGGTCGACTAAGTTGTTTAACGTTATTTTTAAGATGGTAAGAATGCCTGAAGAATGGAGGTGGAGTACAATGATTCTCTTGTATAAAAACAAAGGTGATATCCAGAGTTGCAACAACTATAGGGGTATCAAGCTGCCGAACCACACTATGAAAGTTTTGGAAAGGGTCATGGAGATGAGGGTGAGGAAATACATGTCTATTTCCGAGAACCAATTTAGATTCATGCCGGGGCGTTCGACTATCGAAGCCATTCATTTTATTAGGAGGTTGGTGGAGCAGTATAGGGAGAGGAAGAAAGATTTATATATGGTTTTCATCGACCTCGAGAAGGCATACGACAAAGTCTCTAGGGAGGTTCTATGAAGATGTTTGGAGGTTAGAGATGTATTTGTGGCGTACACTAGTGCTATCAAGGATATGTATGATGAAGTCAAGACTAGGGTACAATCAGTAGGAGGAGACTCAGAGCACTTACCAATGACGATGGGGCTGCACCAGGGATCAACTCTTAGCTCATTTATATTTACCTTGGTCATGGACAGACTGGCGCAACAAATCCAAGGGCAGGTACCATGGTGTATATTATTCGCAGACGACACAGTCCTGATTGATGAGATTCGCAGCGGAATGAACGCCAAGCTGGAGGTTTGGAGAAAGACTCTGGAGTCTAAATAGTTCAAGTTGAGTAGGACCAAGACAAAATATTACGAGTGCAAGTTCAGCAACGGGAGCGATCTTGAGACAGATGTGGATGTGAGGCTTGATACTCAGGTCATTCTGAAGAAAAAAAGCTTCAAATACTTAGGGTTTATTATCCAAGAGAGTGGAGAGATTGATGATGATGTCACACATCGTATTGGGGCAGGGTGGATGGAATGGAGGCTCGCATCTGGAGTCTTGTGCGACAAAAAAGTGCCAACTAAACTTAAAGGCAAGTTCTATAGGGCGGTGGTTAGACCAGCTATGTTTATGGGGCAGAGTGTTGACCAATCAAGAATTCACATATACAAAAGATAAGAGTTGCGGAGATGAGGATGCTGAGATGGATGTGTGGGCATATAAGGAGAGATATGATTAGGGATGATGATATCCGAGATAAAGTGGGAGTGACCTCGGTGGAGGATAAGATGCGGGAAGCAAGGTTGAGATGGTTCAGGCATGTACAGAGGAGAGACACAGATGCCCCAGTGCGGAGGAATGAGAGGTTGGCTATGGACGGGTTCAGGAGGGATAGAGGTAGGCCAAAGAAGTATTGGGGAAAGGTGATTAGACAGGATATGACGCAGGTGCAACTTACTGAGGACATGACCTTAGATAGGGGGTTGTGGAAGATACGGATTAGGATAGAAGGATAGTAGGTAGTCGAGCGTAGTCCTCTTTACGCTTACAAAATGATGGTGTAGTGTTATTATTGTAGGCTCGATTATCCTGTCACACTTATAGGCGCATTATTGCTCTATAGTACTGTGTAGTTTGATTCCTGCTGCAATGTGTTCTTTAGTGTAATTTATTTATTTTATTTAGTTGTGTTAGCTACTGCTTCCTGCTAGCTACTACTTCTTGTTGTTAGAATGCGCCACCATTGCGTATTTAATTTTTACTATATGCATGTCCACAATGCTTTAATTTCTTGTCTGAGTCTAACCGTTTCTCCTACTTTGTTTTATTTTTCTTGCTTTGCCTGATTATGCTTTGTCTTGAGTTGATGGTCTCTCGGAAACAACCGCTCTACCTACCAAGGTGGAGGTGAGATCTGTGTACATTCTACGCTCCTCAAACCCCACATTATGGAATTTCACTGGAGTTGTTGTTGTTCGTTAATATACGGGTTGGTCAAACTTATTGAACACCAAGGATTGGTGATTTTAGTGTTAAAAAAGGAGTCAACTTAATTAGAATGATACAACTAAACTTCTTGACATGTAGGCTACTGATTCAGTTTTCTTAGTTGAATAATGAAATAAGAAAGGTATAAGACTAACATATCCACATATAAACTAAGTTTACGTGAGGTACGTGAGTGAAAAAAGAAAAAAACATGAAAATCAGGTGAAGTAAATGGTATAAGTTTATATGAGGTACCATGAATAAAAACTAAAAGTTAAATTATCAAACAAGATAACTAGGTTGAATATAACACGAAAATCTACCGATTTGTCATGTCTTACATGACATAGTTATCGTGTTGTTTTACCATCTCTGCCACTTAACTTAAGGATATTTTACTCTGTTTTTCAATTAAACTTAAAAAGGCCATTTCCGAACATTATTAAAATCGGGGACGATTTCATATATCATATAGCTTTAGTTATTTACGTGCTTAAATATGTAAGTAATGTTTATGGTGTGATCTTCCGTTTTTCTTTATCAGTAGAGTATGTTGCATGTACAAAAATAATTATAACAGAGTTTCTCTTATTCGTATTAATAACGATTCTTCGAAAAATATTTTATGCAGTGTTAGCGATTTAATAACTATCTTTTGTAGCCCAAGAATATTTTAATTTATGCTCCTACCTATTATCTGAATATACCAAGAAAGATGTACGATCTAATAAGTCTGCTAGTATAAAATATTTATGTATGGGTGGGGCGAACTCTTCTATTCTTTGGTTTGGGCCTATATGACATGACCGATCAATGAATCCACCTTTGTCATTCTATACATTTGCACTAGATAAATATTATATTCATGGAATACGATTAACTTTCAAGATGTCTTGATGGTGAAATGGGTTGACACACAAGAATCAAAGCTCACGCTACAGAGCGCGGAGGTTCGATCCTCTTCAAGGCATAAGAGAGCTCGAATCGAATTGGTATCGATATACAGTCAAGTTTGGTTCAAATTTTAAAATCAGATATGTACTAATAATTCTCAATCATAATGATCACCTTAGAAAGGAAATGAAGTTAATTAATGTGCTAAGTATATAGTAACATTTATGGTAGAACAAATTCAGCTGGATCCTAATGTTGAAGAAATTAAAAGTTATACTTCTAATAAATTTAAAATGTAATTATATACAGCTAGAATTAATTAAACTGCAAGATATAGAGTATCCGATCTGAAAAGAAATTCCTTTTAGAGAAAAAAAGTAACGCATCACCATATGTATGTAGGGATCATGCACTAAACTTATTTTTGTTAACAAATTTATTTATATCCATATAAATTGAATCGGGCGAAGCCAGAATTTCGGTCTAGGGGGAGCCCGGGGAAGCTTCGGGTGTCTAGGGGGAGCCGGGGAAGCCAGAATTGAGGACTCTATTATAATATTATAAATATTACTAGTAGTATATTAGGAAAAAATTAAATTTAAGGGGGAGCCCGAGCCCCCTGACTACATGGTGGCTCCGCCACTGAATTGAATCATTTCAATCTCAGTATAGAACTGAATAAATGTGTGAGAATAAGACACTTAATCTCCAGCTTACCATATTTGTACAATAATAGTGGCATTTAATTAAACCAAGATATGATAGTTTGAAATATATTGATGGAATTAGTATTTCTAGCAAGTTGATGTGATCCTCTAGTAGAACACCTCATAGATTGGTTGTTTGAATTTGTAAATCTGTAACGCCATGCAATCATTAATTTCCCATATTTGGAGGATTTTGTATTTACAACATTGTCTATTTAAAAGATTTATTCTCTTCATTCTTTCATCAAGTTAATTTTCAAGAACATTAGTATAGTTTCAATGGATGTTTTTTCAATGAAAAACCCATGTTCTTCTGAGGCCTCTAGCATTTCGGTGACCTCAGAGGAATCTCATGAAGTCATCACAAACACGAAGAAGATGAAAGAAAAAGTTGTGGAAGGCTCTCAATTGAAGCCACATGAATTATCATCTGCTGGTGTACTTCTTGATCTCAAAGTTCATAATGGTTACAACAACAATAAGAATATTAATCATTCAAATCTCGAACTCAATCTTTTCAATTCAACTCCGGCTCACGCTAGTGAGTCTTCCAACGAGGCAACGCCCAAGCAAAAGCGTTCCTCAGAAGCTAGGGTTTTCTCTTGCAGCTTCTGCAAGAGAGAATTCTCCACTTCTCAAGCCCTAGGGGGACATCAAAACGCTCATAAACAAGAGAGGGCATTGGCTAAAAGGAGAAACGGACTTGTTGATGTTGTTTCGCCTTTTGGCCCTCCCAATTATCATCCCTACTATAATCCCTACTCGAATTTCAACTCACACATGCCATTTCACGGTTCTTTTGGTTCTCGATCATCACTTGGTATTCAAGGAGATTCGTCCATGATTCATAAGCCTAGTTCCTATCAGACATGGCCATTTTCTTCAGGCTATAATTATCAATTTAACCCCGAAAAATGGTCATCATCATCAAGCTCATCATTTTTCAGGACAGAAAATTTACAAGGAAATAGTATTCTTGGTGCTTCTTTGGAGAATTCCCTTAATTTTGACAACACAAATAGTGCAAAGGGTTTCAATTTAATGGATTCACCAGTCAATGTTGATGATAATATTGGTGGAAATAATTATATGAAGATGGCACTGGGAAAGGAGGATTCAAAAAAGAATAATGAAGAAGAAGAACCAGAGCTTGATTTGAATTTAAAGCTTTAATTTTATTTGTTTCTTTGAATTATTTTGCTATTTTATTTGTGCATTGCTTTTATTAGAACGTGTGGTATTATTTTACTTCCTGTTTTCTTGTAATTTGATTTGAATCCATTAAACCATTGAGGTAGCTTCATGTTGGAACAAAGAGATATCTCTCGCTTTTATATTTTTGTAACTAGACTTCTATGAGCCTAAATAGGCATTTCCATTTGTGTTAAAGACAAAAATCTTTAAATTCAGATCCATAACTGTTAATTAAGAGCATTAGCATACATAGATAATTCAAAAAGGAAAGACAAGATTTCGGACACCAGTATAAGTGAGTGATGATGATTTGAAATTGAGGTGTAATTATTATTGTTATTTTTGTTATATTAAAGGGTGTCCGAAGGTTAATTTCGGACACCCTTTAATTCTTCCTTAAGGGTTTTAAAAGTGTACATTATTTACCTTCCTTTAGAAGGGTTGTGGCGTTGAAGACTACGATCGTTGCACGATTCTTTCCCCCGCTGAAGCTAAGGGACGTAATGTATCAGTTCATCTGAATTCTTCTCATTGAAAAATTATTATTATTATTATTATATATATAGTAGATGTTAAATTTCTTAACTTTTTTTTTTAATATTTTGAATTCTCTTAATAAAAAATTATGATTCCGCTATTGTTCTTCCTCTTAAAATTATTCACTAGACATTTGTAAATCTTCAACAATTGAACCATTGTCTAGTGAAAATGTTGAGTTAGAAAAAAATACATGGTAGACTGCGCTTTGAATCAATTATTCTTTTTAATTAACTGTTTGCTAGTCATATATAATCCCTTGATTATTCTTATTAATGAAAGACATATATATACAAGTTACAATAGGAGAATCTTATTCATACTTTACATCTAAAACCCTATTCAATATGAAAAATAACTATACACTTATGGTAATATTACAATCCTAATTAAAGTGTAAGGCTAATATATAAAATACACTAACTATACAAAATATACTCCCATCCGTGTATGGGTCTCGAACAGTGGGGTCCACTGTTTAACACACCCCACAGTCATAGCGGGCGGTCTTCTTACGCTGAGACTGTCTCTAAAATCTTCAAAAAGGACCGAGGAAAGACCCTTTGTAAAGATGTCTGCAATTTGATATATGGAAGGGACATGACAGACGCGTACTTGTCCTTTAGCTACCTTCTCTCGAACGAAGTGAATATCCATCTCTATGTATTTAGTCCGCTGAACAGGATTACCAGAAAGGTGATGACACTTATATTATCATAATATACCAAGGTAGCCTTCTCAATAGGACAATGAAGCTCTAAAAGTAGATTTCGTAACTAACATGACTCGAAAACCACATTGGCTACCCCTCGATACTCGACTTCTACACTTGAACGCAAAAGCGTAGATTGACGCTTAGTAGACCATGAGACCAAGTTATTACCCAAAAAATACAATAGCCAGACGTAGACCCTCTGTTGTCAGGACAACCACCCTAATCAACATCTGTATAGGAGACAAGTGTAAACGTCGACGAAGGGTACAAATGCAAACCATAATCAAGTGTTCTGGAATGTACCTAAGGATGCGTTTGAGCACATTCATATGTTCAACTCTGGGATCATGCATAAACAAACACACATGTTGGACTGTATATGTAATGTTTGGTCGTGTGAATGTAAGATACTGAAGGGCGCCTGCAAGACTACGATAGCGGGTCGGATCCTCATACGGAGAGCCAGCTGCAGCACCCAACTTGGGTTTAGTATCAACTGGAGTAAAAGTGGACTTACAGGATGACATCCCAGCCCTCTCAATGATCTATGCTTCATACTTCCTCTGTGTTAAGAACAATCCACCTGCATGACGAGTGACAACAATTTCAAAAAAATAGCTCAAGGGGCCCAAGTCTTTCATGGAAAACTCAGAACTGAGCATTGTCATGATAGACTTTCTCAAAGCATCAGAAGAGGCAGTCAAGATAATATCATCCACATATAACAATATATAAGCCATGGAAGAACCCCAACGATATATGAATAATGAATTATCATACCTGCTGTGAGAAAAATTCATAGTCGAAACAAAATCAGCAAACCTCTTATACCAAGCCCGTGGAGACTACTTACGCCCATACAAGGGTTTCTTCAATAGACAGACATGATTAACATATCTAGTATCCCTAAAATCCTATTCTATATGAATAATAACTATACATTTGTGATAATATTACAATCCTAATTAAGGTGTAAGACTAATATGTAAAATAAACTAACTATATAAAATATACTCCCATCCGTGTATGGGTCTCGGACAGTGGGGTCCACTGTTTAACAAATTGAACCATTGTCTAGTGAAAATGTTGAGTTAGAAAAAATACATGGTAGATTGCGCTTTGAACCAATTATTCTTTTTAACTAATTGTTTGCTAGTCATATATAATTTCTTGATTATTCTTATTAATGAAAGACATATATATACAAGTTATCATATGAGAATCTTATTCATACTTTACATGTAAAACCCTATTCAATATGAAAAATAACTATACACTTATGGTAATATTACAATCCTAATTAAAGTGTAAGGCTAATATATAAAATACACTAACTATACAAAATATACTCCCATCCGTGTATGGGTCTCGAACAGTGGGGTCCACTGTTTAACACACCCCGCAGTCATAGCGGGCGGTCTTCGTACGCTGAGACTGTCTCTAAAATCTTCAAAAAGGACCGAGGAAAGACCCTTTGTAAAGATGTCTGCAATTTGATATATGGAAGGGACATGACAGACGCGTACTTGTCCTTTAGCTACCTTCTCTCGAACGAAGTGAATATCCATCTCTATGTGTTTAGTCCGCTGAACAGGATTACCAGAAAGGTGATGACACTTATATTATCATAATATACCAAGGTAGCCTTCTCAATAGGACAATGAAGCTCTAAAAGTAGATTTCGTAACTAACATGACTCGAAAACCACATTGGCTACCCCTCGATACTCGACTTCTACACTTGAACGCAAAAGCGTAGATTGACGCTTAGTAGACCATGAGACCAAGTTATTACCCAAAAAATATAATAGCCAGACGTAGACCGTCTGGTGTCAGGACAACCACCCTAATCAGCATCTGTATAGAAGACAAGTGTAAACGTCGACGAAGGGTACAATTGCAAACCATAATCAAATGTTCCCTGAATGTACCTAAGGATGCGTTTGAGCGCATTCATATGTTCAACTCTGAGATCATGCATAAACAAACACACATGTTGGACTGTTTATGTAATGTCTGGTCGTGTGAACGTAAGATACTGAATGACGCCTGCAAGACTATGATAGTGGGTCGGATCCTCATACGGAGAGTCAGCTGCAGCACCCAACTTGAGTTTAGTATCAACTGGAGTAAAAGTGGACTTACAGGATGACATCCCAGCCCTCTCAGTGATCTCTGCTTCATATTTCCTCTGTGTTAAGAACAATCTACCTGCATGACGAGTGACAGCAATTTCAAAAAAATAGCTCAAGGGGCCCAAGTCTTTCATGGAAAACTCAGAACTGAGCATTGTCATGATAGACTTTCTCAAAGCATCAGAAGAGGCAGTCAAAATAATATCATCCACATATAACAATATATAAGCCATGGAAGAACCCCAACGATATATGAATAATGAATTATCATACCTGCTGTGAAAAAAATTCATAGTCGAAATAAAATCAGCAAACATCTTATACCAAGCCCGTGGAGACTGCTTAAGTCCATACAAGGGCTTCTTCAATAGACAGACATGATTAACATATCTAGTATCCCTAAAATCCTATTCTATATGAATAATAACTATACACTTATGATAATATTACAATCCTAATTAAGGTGTAAGACTAATATGTAAAATACACTAACTATACAAAATATACTCCCATCCGTGTATGGGTCTCGGACAGTGGGGTCCACTGTTTAACAAATTGAACCATTGTCTAGTGAAAATGTTGAGTTAGAAAAAATTACATGGTAGACTGCGCTTTGAACCAATTATTCTTTTTAACTAACTGTTTGCTAGTCATATATATTAGATTTATTTTCCTACGGATGCTCATTGTAAATTGATACTTTTTTACTATGTGTATCTTCTTTAATTTTATGTGCCAAAGCGCTTTTTGAAGGGGTCTTAGGGTTCTACCCCATCATACAAGGTAAGAATTCCACCAAGTTTTGTATTAATTTAAGTTAAATAACACTAATAATGATATCAACTAACATGAAAATTGTTTGATTTTCACACAAATTGTCAAAAATACAGCAAGATCTAACCCTAAAAAGGTTAGTGGTCGCTAGTTAGTTGTTATTTTTGTTTTTCCTATATTTGTCGGTTTGCGTCCCAATTGTTCTCTTAGATACTTTGATCACTCTTATCTTTGAGTTAGACTTTCTTTCAGATATTATGCTCAAAGAATGAATCTTGGTCTAATTCAACCCTAAAAGCTAACTTTTGGAGTTGAGTTAGGCCGAAGATCCATTCTTTACATGGGTATTCTGCCTAAATAGTAGACACATGTAATAAATAAAAGAATACTAAAGTGTAGTAAGTCATCTCCCAACAAGCAGCGGATGAGCGCCAGACCAATTTTAATTTTTTGCTCGTCGATGTTGGGGCCCAAATTATATTGTTCACGCTGTCCTCCAGGGGTTGATGACAATCCTTTAGAACGGGCCCTCTTGGCCTGTCGTAGAGTCTGAATCTCCTGATATAATTTGGGAAATGGTTTGATTTACAAATTAGCACAATGCATGTTCAAACGCTAGAAATGGTCTCGGTTCACGAGGCCCTATGGCACGTTTAATATATTACAATTATGTGCTTTGTGTGTAAATATCTTCTTACGTATTTATTTCACACATTTTATATCAAATGTGATTAATTCAATGTTCCGGGTATCACCCCAAAAATAAAAAACATGAGAATATGCCTTAAATTGCCAAAAGTCCATTTCCCCAAAACAAAAACCTACTTACCTAAACTATTTACATCTTCCATAAAGATTTGACTTGCCGAGATGAACTCCCGGTAAAGTTCGAGTTCCGATGTGCTCGTTGTGAGTATGAACAACGCAGAAGAGGGTGAAGCTCTCTCAGTAGAAAGATGGCCAAGATCGATGAAAGGATTGCTTTGGTCAAGGAAAAGCTACGGGAAGTTGACCATTTGCTGAACCTCTCCAGGGAAGTGAGAAATGTTAGAAGACTACGTCCCCCTGTCAGGAAATTCAGAGTTGTCCAGAATAATGAGGGATGGAATTGAGATTCAACCGCTCAAAGCCAGGCCACTTCTCATTTGATGAATTTACTGTGTTCTATCAACACATGCATATTTTATACTTAGTAGGTTGGTAATCCAGATCAATGTTTATCTTGTGAAGGGCTAGTTCTAGGGGTACACCTGAGATATCTAACTTCGACCAAGTGAAGCTACCAATGTTATTTCTCAAAATATAACTAAATTTTCTCAGAACCCAGGGTTTAGACCTGAGCCCAGGTATACATGTTCCTTGTGGTTGTTTGGTCGGCAAGAGGTAAGCTCAAGATCTTCTAATGTGGATCTTCCCGTATCTTATTCCTCCGGGGCCACATCCCTGAGATGTTCGATCCGTCGGAACCTCCGGGTAGTGCACCCTTACCAGTTCATGTTCTTGCTCAACTTTAGAGTTGACCCTGGAATCGGGCATCTGTGATTTCTTGATGCCATTTTCGACCAACTCATCTTTCCTATGAACCAAAATGACTTCTGCTAGATTAGTTTCAATGTATACTAGTACGACGACAGCTACTCCCCAAGGTGTCGGGAACTTCATTACTTGATGGAGGGTAGATGGGACGACCTTCAAGGCATGAAACCATGACCTCCCAATTACCAGATTATAAGGCATTCCCCATTCGAGTACGTCAATCAACATTTTCATTGAAACTTTTTTCACGTACGTGACCAACTCAATCTGCCCTCGAGTTATTTCGCTAGTCAGGTTGAAACTGGTTAAAACTTTCATTATCGGGGTCTTTTGCCCGATCAACTACATTTACTTGATTACGCAGAGTTTCACAACATTCATAGTGCTACCTGGTTCAACAAGTGCACGTTTAATGTTAAATTGAAATATTTTGATAAAAATTACCAAAGTATCAGCGTATGGGTTCTTGATGCTTTCTATTTCCTCATTGCTGAAGACGGGGTCTTTGGGATCCTCACTCATCCCATTTATGGACAGGGACAACCCTTCAAGTTGTTGCGTCTGAGACACTGCGCCTACCATCTTCCCTTCAGCAATTATGTTGATCACTCCCTGCTGCGCTGGGCATTCCCGCGAAGTTCTAATCCCTTTTTCCCTAGCGTACTTAGATCGGTACCTAAAGAACTTATTCAGATGCCCCCTTCTTAACAGGTCTGCTACCTCGTACCTCAAGTGTTTACAATCTTTTGTTGAATAGCTCGGGATCCCATAGAACTCACACCAGAGATCTATGTCTGTACCTTATTTATTTAGGTTGGACCGAACTGCCACCGGGAATTAGGCCTCTTTCATATTCTTTATTGCTATGACCATATCCACAACCTCTATGTTAAGGTTGTAAGAGGCAATGCTTGGTAGTCCTAGTCATTCAAAGACTTCTTCTGCGGCATTTTCCTTTCTCTTCTAGGCTGACCCTGATCATACCTTGGTTTGTTTGATCGACCTTCATGTCTAGGTGGTGGTAGGGTTGAATAAGGTTCATGTCAATCCCTCTTGTCCCCTTGCCTATATGGGGGAACATTTCGAGATCTCTCTTGATGTCCTCCCCCAATTTCTGTGCAGGCCCCATGATTGGGCTCTATCCTCATTTTAGCGGTATATCTGTTATTTACGTCATTCCAAGACTTAGTCAGGAACTCCCTCAAACATTCTTTCAACTTCTTTGATGCCTCTGAACTGTGAACGTTTAGGTCATTAGTAAATGCTACGGTAGCCTAATCCTCAGAGATTGTTGTTAGCAGAATCCTCTCCTGTTGGAAATGTTCCACAAACTGTGAAGAAACTCATCCTTTCTCTACTTTACAGTGAATATATCCTCTTTGTGGGTTTTGACCTTTCGAGCCCCAATATGGGCTTTCATGAATGCATCTACAAGAGCATCAAATGAATCAATAACATTTTTAGGTAAGAGAGTATACCAAGAAAGCGCTCCCTTTATGAGTGTTTGGCTGAATTTTGCAGCATGACAGATTTGATCTGGTGTTGCTGTAAGTCATGCTCGATGACTGCGGCCTCAAAGGTTATGATGTGCTCGTCCGGGTCTGTGATCCTATCATACTTAGGTATGTCAGGCATTCTGAACTTCTTTGGGATGGGCTCTGGAGCGGTTGTTTCCCTGTATGGTATCTTCATGTATTTTCTTGCCCCTATACCTTTCAATACAAGGTTAGCCCCTGGTATCCGCATCATCTGCCGGATGACTATCCAGTGCTGCCTCAGATAAAGAGTTTACAAACTTTTTCATGCACTCTATTATAGCGTTATTTGTAGCCAAGACCATAGCTAAGGCTTCTTACTAGGGGGTGCACTCTTCTTTGAATATCCCCTCCACTTTCGAATGCAGGTATCTTTTTCTTTTCTTGGGGTATCGCTCCTTGGGCTGTGCTTCATGACTTTTCGTCGAGTGGCTTCGAATGTCCTCCTCATCTAAGGGTTTTCTTTATGGGGGCTATCGTGTCCTCCGACCCTGTTCGCCATATTTATGAATGGTCTGTCTCCGTTCATAGTCTTTTTGAACGGTCCACCAGATTCTGATGTGCGACGGGTTTCTGCTTTCCTTAGAGTTCTTGTGATCCGTGAGCAATATTGTGTTGTCTTGACTTGTTTGTTTTTTAGTGCAGTGTTTCTGTTTTAGGTATTTCAAGAAAATCAGCCACAGATCGAGACAACACCACAATTGTCTATCCCAACACATGGTGTCAAACTGTTTTTGGTGAAAATAATTCTAACAAAAAATACAGTTTTATATTCAAGGGTTTAAATACAAGTAGGTTATATTGGATTCGGAGACCCTCTTAAACGAGTCCAGAATTTCTATTAGGCTATGGGTATGCGAGATAAAAGAGTTAATAGATAAGAGAATAAACAAGTAAAATAAATAAGTGAACTAGATCTAAGATGATTAATGAACAATAAACAACGTTGGAAAGAATAAGAACACAAAGCAAACAATATCACACCATGTTAATATTGGAAATTTATCAATGTGGAATAAGTTTATCCCATTATTTATGACTCGAACAATTGGGGCCCCGCACGTCGGAAACACCATTTCCACACACGTGCAGACATTGTACAAAGGATCGTAAATTCATTAGTGAAAAAGATATTAATACGTAAGTAAATGTTTGAGACATAGAATGATGGACCGTCGTTGGTAAAATGACAGATGTTCCACGTTGGTGAATGAAGAAAAAAGTGTGCATATGTGTAAAAGATTAGAATGGGTCGGAAAGGGCAGCGGGGCCGAGAAGGGCCGCGGCAGCACCCCCTTAAGGGACGCGGTGCTAATTCGTTCCCGAGTCACTGGAGCCGCGGCGCTTCCGAGGCCGAGCCGCGGTGCAACCCAGGCAGAAAGTCTGAAATGAAAATCTAATTTTTGAGATGTTTGGATTTCCCTCAATAGCATTCATTCCACCACTATTAAGCCATTATTTGGCTGATAAATGAGTATCATTACTTGGGAGATTCATTGCCATTACATGGGTGATTCAATGCCATTACTTGGCACTTGAAGGGACAAATCTTACACACTATAAATTGAGGCCTTTGGCTCAATTGAAAAATACTTGCAAAAAATCTGAAAACTTCTTCCTCTATAGAATTCTTTCAATACTAAAAGTTCTTCAAGAGAAACGTGAGTTTTCTTTGCTCAAGTGTTAGTAGTTGTTTTATCTTGAAAGACTATTGCCTAGAAATGTAAAAGGATATATATGGGGAAATCTTGTCTTAAAAACAGAGTGTCATCACTCGACTCAGCAAGTAATTTCAGTTCTTGGTTCTTGTTTCTAGTTTTAAGTTAAGATTATTTCTTTTGGTTGTAATCTTTTGTTCTTCATTTTCCTAGTTATTGTAATAGGAGTTTTACTATTTACTATTTTCCGTTTGTTGTTACTTTCATTTTAGATAACAATTTTAAGACAAGATTTGTATTAGTACTATTTCCCTTTGACTTGGCTTACACTAAACATTGACGGTTCAAGACATCACGTTCACTGCGCAGTAAGTAAGTCTGATGATAACTAAGCAAGGTTCAAAGTGGAAGCTACTTCTCCCGATGCAACATCGGTCCACTGAAAGATTGTCAGGAAAGGCACCTTGTGAGTGCGCCAAAATCTCTTTCAAGAGGGGATTGTTGAAAATTTATCAATGTGTTTATCCCATTATTTATGACTCGAACAATTGGGGGTCCGCACGTCGGAAACGTCGTTTCCACACATGTGCAGACATTGTACCAATGATCGTAAATTTCATTAGTGAAAGAGATATTGGTACGTAAGTAATTAATGTTTGAGTCATAGAATGATGGACGGTCGTTGATCAAATGACAGATGTTCCACGTCGGTAAATGAAGGAAGAAGTGTGCATAGTGTAAAAGATTGGAACTATCGGAAAGGGTAAAAAAGGAAAAGGAGAGAGTGTGTGTGAGAGAAAACATTGACCAAAAAAGAGGGAAGAAGTTGAAAATATCACGGGTTACAACATATTTTGACATGATTTTAAAGAAAAGTAAGAATAAGTAGTACTAATATTTCTCAATCATAATGATCACCTTAGAAAGGTAATGAAATTAATCAACGTGGTAACTATATCGTAACATTTACATATGGTAGAATAATTTCAATATCTCCTAATGTTTAAGCAATACAATTAAAAGCTACAGTTCTAATAAATTTAAAATGTGACTATATAGTATATACCACTAGAATTAATTAAAATGCAAAATATAGAGTATCCAATCTGAATAGGAATTCCTATTAGAGAAAACAAGTAACGCATCACTACATGTATCTAGGGATCATGCACTAAACTTATTTTAGTCAAACATGCAAATTTATTTATATCCATATAAAATTAATTATTTCAAACTTAGTATGGAACTGAATAAATGTGTGAGAATAAGACACTTAATCTCCATCTTACCATATTTGTACAACAATAGTGGCATTTAATAAAACCAAGATATGATATATAGTTTGAAATATATTGATGGAATTGGTATTTTAGCAAGTTGATTTGATCCTCCAGCACTATAAGAAAGAGGACGCTGTAATCGCCCTTTTTGGGTGAAATATCGCCCTCTTAGATCAAAGGGAATGATTTTTAGTCACCTTTCAACTCGCCTAATTAGTCGCGTTGTCTTAGATCAAGAAGGACTATTTTTCAAGTCGTCTCCTTTGGTAAGGACATTGAGATTTATCAAGGAGGGCGACTCTAGTCTCCCTTTTTGGGTTGGTTCAAAAAAGAGAAAAATTAAATGCACCAACTGGGATTTGAACCCTGGTCTGAATTGTGACACTGTACCCTTCTACCACTAGATCACTAGTTATGCAACATTAATCACCACAAATACAACCCTCTGTCAAGTATCGAACCCGAGCATCCTCTGTGAAATTGTGTCATTCTACCACTAAACCAGTCATCAATACTTGTTATATTTATACTCCTCATAATCATAAATCCTTTGGTTTGGATCTGAATATTTCAGATATCCAAAAAAATTGATATTAGTAATTTTCGGATATCCGCAATTTTCGGATAATTTCGAATCGGATTCGGATTTGAATATTTCGGATATCCAAAAAATCAGATATTCGTAATTTTCGGATAATTCCGGATCCGAATATTTTGGATATCCAAAAAATAGGATATCAGCAATTTTCGGATAATTTCGTATCGGATTCGGATCCAAATATTTCAGATATACAAAAAATTGAATATCCATAATTTTCGGATAATTTCATATCGGATTCGGATCGAAATATTTCGGATAAAATTCGGATTGGATTCGGATCCGAATATTTCGGATATACAAAATCAGATATCCGTAATTTTCGGATAATTTCGGATCCGAATATTTTGATAAATTTCGAGTCGGATTTGGATCCGAATATTTTGGATAAATTTTGGATCGGATTCAGATCCAAATATTTTGGATATACAAAAGATCGAATATCAGCAATTTTCGGATAATCTCGGATCAGATTCGGATCCAAATATTTCAGATATACAAAAAATCGGATATCCATAATTTTCGGATAATTTCGGATCGGATTCGAATCTGAATATTTCGGATAAAATTCGGATTGAATTCGGATTCGAATATTTCAGATATCCGTAATTTTCGGATAATTTCAAATTCGAATATTTTAGATAAATTTCGGGTCGGATTCAGATCCGAATATTTCGGATATACAAAAAATCGGATATCCGTAATTTTTGAATAATTTCGGATCGGATTCGGATCCGAATATTTCGGATATACAAAAAATCCGATTTATTTTTCCTTTCTTGCATCTCATTTTATTTCTTAGGTATAGCTCAAGAGCTAACTTAAATTTTAAAATAACCCTTTCATTTTTATGCATATATATTTATTGAAAGTTATTTTCTGTTATTTACTTTTTGGTGACTTATTTAGCTTGTTACTATTTTGATTTGCAGAAAACAGAAAAAGCACGACGATATTTGGAAATGAATGACAAATTACAAAATTAGGAAGAAGTACAAAATAAGGAAGGAGGAGGGAAGAACGATGGTATCTTACCTACGATTTTGAAATGAAATAACATGGAGTTTTGGACAATATTAACGAGCAATACAATAACATAGAGTGTAGTTAGTTTTAAAATTGAGTGAGTTTATATTTTAACTTTGATTTAAAATTTTAACATTAATTGAGGGCAGTTAATTATTTATTAGCATTCCAAGATAAAAAGTTCATTTTTTTGTATAAAGAGTAGTAATATGGAAATACTTAATATTAATATAATATTTGGAAGAATATTAATACGGATTGGTACGTGTAAATAGTTAAAAATAAAATTTGTGAAACACATAATTTTTAGTACCAAAGCTTTTTAATCGGATCAAAAAGGACGACTAAAAAAAGTCGCCCCTTTTGTTTTGGACCAAAGGGGCGACTTCTCCAAGTCGCCCTTTTTGGTCAGCACCAAAGGAGGCGACTTGAAGTCGCCCCTTTTGATTCGGACCAAAAAGGACGACTTTTTCAAGTCGCCCATTTTGATCAGAACCAAAAGGGGCGACTTCTAATAGTTGCCCTTCTTGCTTTATTATTTATTTTTAATAAATTCGGATAAAAAATGACGACTTTTTCAACTCGCCTTTTTGGTCATAACCAAAGGGGGTGACTTCAAGTCGCTCTTTTTGGTCCGAATCAAAAGGGGCGAGTTTTTCAATTGCCCTTTTTGTCATAACCAAAAGGGGCGACTTTTTCAAGTCGTCCTTCTTGCTTTATTATTTATTTTTAATAAATTCGGACAAAAAAGGACGACTTGGAAAAGTCGTCTCCTTTGATCCTTGTCAAAGGGGGCGAGTTGAAGTTTCCCTTTTTGGTCCGAATCAAAAGGGGCGACTTGAAAAAGTCGCCCTTTTTGGTCCTAATCAAAAGAGGCGACTCCAAATCGCTCCCTTTGGTGAAATTAACCAATTTTGCCTTTAAACTCATTTTTCATATGCGCAACCACACTTTTTATATATACTAACGTTTTATACATCCAATAAATAAATATTCAATATAAGAAGGAAAAAAGAGTTCCTCTTAACCCATGAAGAACGTTTGTATCAAATAAGACTATGAAGTAATTGAAAAAAATGGACTTATAAAAAAGATTTCATTACTAGAAATGGAATTATGCCAACAGTAGTAACCTGAAGTTGCTTTCTGAATACTTACTTTATTATATTTATGGGTTATTTTCCTAATCACAAATAAAATAAGATAAGACATTTGTTGTGTACCAGAATTAATTTTGAGAAATGGAAGTGTTAACTGTTGACCACATGGTCGCTTGGTTAGGAAAAACAAAAACAATTTATTGTACAAGCAATTTTGGAATTTTAAGAAGTCGCCCTTTTTGGTCCGAATCAAAAGGGGCGACTTCTTGAAATCGCCCTTTTTTTATCCTAATCAAAGGAGGCGACTTGAAGTTGCCCTTTTTGGTGAGGACCAACAAGGGCGAATTCAAGAAGTCGCCCCTTTTGGTGAAATTAAAAAGGGCGACTTCAAAAAGTCGGCCCCTTTGATGAACTTAAAAAGGTCGACTGTATGTCGCCCTTTTTGGTACTAACTAAGAGGGTATTTTGAAGTCGTCCTTTTTGGTTTAAAAAAATCGCCGTATTTGAACCGTTTTCTTGTAGTGCAGTAGAACACCTCATTAACTATGAGTTGGTTGTTTGAATTTGTAAATCTGTAACGCCATGCAATCATTAATTTCCCATATTTGGAGGATTTTGTATTTACAACATTGTCTATTTAAAATATTTATTCTCTTCATTCTTTCATCAAGTTAATTTCAAGAACATAAACACTAGTATAGTTGCCAGGGATGTTTTAACAACTTCTAACATTTCGGCGACCTCAGAAGAATCACATGAAGTCGTTGTGAGTACAATAATGTCAGGGTAACGAAAAGTAAGTAACTATTACAAAGATTACAAACTGGAAATAAGAACAAGTACAAAGGGTTTGCTAAGTCGAGTGATATTCACTCTGTACTTAAGATAATATTTCCATGTATAAATTCTTTCAAGTTAATGGGCAACTTTCTCTCAAGATAAAACAACAACGAACAAATGAGGAAAGGAAACTCAAGTGTTTACTAAAAGAAGAATCTTTGAGTGTGTGAAAGAATGCTAGAGAAGAAGAAGAAGGTCAGAAAATTTGAGTTTTGGTGTGATCTTTCAATTGAGCCAAGTCCTCAATTTATAGTGATATGAAGATGACCCCTCAACTAGCCAACTAATAGCCTTCAATAGCCATGTAATGACATTTATTGAGAGGTTACAATCAGCCAAATAATGACTGAATTCATGTGCCAAGTAATGGAGATTCAATATTCCAAAACCAACCCAAGAGTAAGAACTTCTCCACTTTCTGTCGCCTTCACTGCCTGGGAAGCGCCACGGAGCTGCTGAGTTAGCGCTGCGGTGCCTGAGCTCCAGTAGCTGACCTCCCGAACTCCCAACAAGCGCTGCGGCGCTCCAGCACAGCAGCGATTTCCGACTCGTTTCATCTTACACTTCGCACACTTCTTCCTTCGTTTACCAACGTGGAATACTTGTTATTGGCCAATAACCGTCCATCATTCTATGTCGCAAACATTTTACTTACGTATCAATATCTCTTTTATTAATGAAATTTACGATACTTGGCACTACGTGTGCACGTGTGTGGAAACGATGTTTCCGACATGTGGGGCCCAAATTGTTCTAGTCATAAATAATAGGATAAAATTAATTCCATATTTTGTAAATTTCCTACAATCCTCTCTTGAAAGAGATATTGGTGCACTTACGAGGTGTCTTTTTAGCAGTCTTTCGGCGGAGCGATGTTGCATCAGGAGAGGTAGCTTCCGCTTTGAACCTTCCTTAGTTGAATACCATCGAACTTACTTACTGCATGGTGAATGTGATGTATTGAACCGTTAGTGTTTAGTGTAAGCCAAGTCAACAGTACCAACACAACAACTTCCTTACTTAGTTCTTCTTTCATGTTTTGTCCATTGTGGCTGTGGACACTCTTGGATTCTTAAGTGTGTTCATTTGAGGTGGCCTATCCTCACACTTAAATAGGAGGTCTCCTATAAGGTATCCTGCTATACCCCACTTTACAAGTTTTAGAAACCATTAAAAATTTCCCCAAACCTAACCTCAATCGTTGAGGATCATTAAAGGTTTTGGAAACTTAACATATACCCACATTTCTAATAGAACTTAACGTCTATCGCGGGAACTACATTGGGTTTACGTTTCTAATAGAAATCATAACCCGAAGTGCTCTTCCTTCCACCGAAGCTCTCAACTGAACCTTTACGACTTAGTTTTCCTATTGAACCTAATTTCTGGGATCTCCAGTCATTAAGGTTGGGTATCCACCGTATCGGTTCTTATTGACTGGGTTTTAAGCGCATTCCCCTAGACAGGTAAAACATCTGATCTCTGGGTATGCCCTTAGTCAAAAGGTCTGCTATGTTCTCCTTTGATTTTACATAATCAATGAAAATATATCCGTGGTGATCAGCTGCCAAACGGTTTTATATCTCCGTCAAATATGATGAGATTTTTCCGTTATACATAGAACTCTATGCCGTTCCTAGAGCCGACTGCAATCGCAGTGGATCATTACAGAAGGTACGGGTTTATCTTAACATGGGACATCCTCTAAAAAGTTATGAAGTCACTCAACTTCTTCTCTTGCTTTGTCTAAAGCAATAAGTTTTCATCATGGATCGGGCGATACAAGTTTTCTCAGAGAATTTCCAATACACAGCACCACCACCAATTGTAAATATATACCCACTGGTGGACTTGGTATTTTTTATATCAGATATTCAGTTTGCATCATTGTACCTCTCTAGTACAACTGGATATCTCAAATAATGCAACCCGTAGTTTTGCGTGTATTTTAGGTACCGTAGTACCCGATTCAACATTTTCCAATGATCATCACTTGAATTACGGGTGAACCTAGCCAACTTGTTGATTATATAGGCGATATCAGGTCAGTGCAGTTTGTTATATACATCAAACTACCAACCACCTGGGCATATCTCTCCTAGCATACGGGCGTACCACGATTTTTATCAATTTTTTTATTTATATCCAGTGGTGACATTATCGGTGAACTTTCGAACATCTCAAACTTTCTCAACACAGCCTCGATGTAGTGAGACTGCGATAAGACCAGTACGTCAAACGTCTTAGAGATCCTTATCCCTAAGATGATATCTGCAATACCCATATCCTTCATGTCGAAACATTATTTCAACATATTCTTTGTCTCTAGGATCAAACTAGGACCGCTCCATGTGATCAACATGTCATCTACGTAAAGAGATATCATGATGAACGAGTCAGCATTACCTTTCATGTAGACATATTTTTCACACTCATTAATTGCGAAACCGTTCGATAGTAGAGTACTATCAAAATTTTCGTGCCATTGCTTCGGGGCATGTTTTAGCCCGTACAGAGATTTGACAAGCTGACGGATTTTTTTCTCTTGTCCTAGAACCACATACCCCTCGGGTTGGTCCATATAGATTTCTTCTTCCAAATCACCATTTAGGAAGAATGTCTTGACATCCATTTGATGTAGCTCAAGGTCCCGCAATGCGGCGATCGCAATGAATACTCGTATGGACGTCATTCTCGACACCGGGGAGTACGTGTCAAAGTAGTCAAGACCCTCCTTTTGTCGATGGCCATTGACTACTGATCGCGATTTATCCACACGCTTAACGCAAGTGTATGTATCGTTACAAGTAATATAGTCTAGGTAAGACCGAATATCGTCCTCAAAGACTGGTTTTCAATTACCAATTATCTAAGCTTTAGTTTCTATTTGGTGAACTTAAATTGGTTTGGGGTTTTAGACTAATAATTAAAACTAATGCAGGAAATAAACTAAAGATGAAAATACTTTGATTTAAATCAGTTATGATGGAGAATTAGGGCTTCCAAGATCCTCAACTATCCACTCGTCTTAATCCTTAATGCAATAATAAAGGTTCTTCTTCTATGTTGAGATAGCAGGTTAACTAGGCCGTTTTATATTCTGGTTAGGATATATAAACACTCAACCCCGATGCAGAACCCTTCTATCTTTCGATGATAGGATTTACCACAAAGGATGATTAAGAACAATAACCTATTAAACTACACAAGTATCGGGGTATTTTCGTCCACGATTTTAACCTATGTTTATTCAACTATAGTATATTCAGAACCTCCCCTTTCGGATTTCGATTCGAAATCATATATGTGATGATAACTAGTGATCAGTTAATTACCAAGCAATCAAAACAATTATTGAATAAATCTCAACTATATAAAGAAGAAACCAAAATCATGCATTAAATCATAAAAACGGGGTTCGAGTGATTCGAATGGAAAGCCCTAATTGAAGTAATTAGCTCCTAGCCATAGTCACGCTAAGAATTAATACAATCTCCACAATTAACTGAAATAAACAAAGCAAAAAGAGAAAGAAAAATACTCAAGAACAAGTCTTCAAGTCTTCTAGCATCCAAGGATTGTGTTGTGGAATATTTACAAGATGGAATGTGGTGGAATTATGGTATGAAGAGGTCTATGGAGGTATTTAGGAGGTATATTGAGGTATGGAATAATGAGCAGGGTTTTAGGGATTATATAGGTTTTGTAGGTAAGAAAAATTATCCTTTTTGGACCCTGAAAACGTGTCAAATTAGGTCCAGAACGTCAAAAATCCCGCGTCGGCGTCGTTGCCCTGCTGTCCGGCGCCACAGCGCTGAAATTACTACAGCAAATCCGAACCCGCAGAACATTGGGCGTCGCGGCGCCGGTGACGTTTTCTGGCAGTTTGCTCGTTTTCGTGTTCTATTTTCGTCCTGACATCGTCTTATTTCTTCTATACTTCCCGGAACTTCTTAGACTTCATTTCTTGGCCCTTTTTGTATGCAATTCCATCTCAAATAAGCTCATTTTCTCTTCTTTTCGTCATTTATCCATTTTTGACCGTTGTGACACAAAAGGAAGAAAAACACACCTAATATTATACTAAACACAAACAAAATGAGTAAAATACTAACTAAAAATGACTCAAAAAGTGTATATAAAATACACCGATCAAACACTCCCAAACTTAACCTTTGCTCGCCCTCGAAGACACTGATCAACCTGCTGCACAAATGTCACTAGAAAAGCATGAAGGTTAGTAGGATAATATGCAGAAACATGTATAGCATGGATTTTTAGCATTCTAAACTCTCAAGTAAGATATTTCGCAAACTAAGTCAATCATGCTAAATGGAAGTAAGAATACTTAACTTATGCATTTTAAATTTAAAATTCTATGGTATGTTCACTTGTTATTCTCCACTAATCATAGATGCACATACTAGAGATCTTCAGGACTTTTCAAGGTTGTAATGTAGACTTAGGCAGGGGTAGGTAAAAATAGGCATTTATACTCAAATTACGTATCATAAGCTCTTTTTCTTTCAACTCTTTTCCTTCCCTTTTGATTTTCTTTTCTAACCTCATACCTATCTTTTCTCTCTCTTGTTTTGAGAGAATGAGGTGCATTATTGATAACAAGCACCCCAAACTTAGGCTTTTGCCTATTTATTTTTATTGGGGTGCATAAATTTGTTATCTTTTTTTGTCTTTTTTTCAACACTTTTCATTTCAAACATCTTTAATTTTCACTTATGACACAAATATGGAATTATAGGGTGTCAAAGAAAAGATCTTATTTTAGGCTCAAAGGGGCTGACTAGGGATACAATTTATTTGTCAGGGATAGACAGTGAATGGTAAAAAAGGCTAACAAAGAAATGTCTGAGTCATCTTCCTAACATGTATATCCTAACTATTTCGCCTCAAATAACAAGTAAGCAGACACATAGACTTTATCATTAACAATGCATAAATCAAGAACATATACACCAAATAATTGATTTCATAAATTCTTGGCATATCTAAGTTAAGCATTCAGGTTTTTGCTTCTAATTACATTACATTATCCTACTTTCTTCATTAGGCGTTTCAAGTGACTACAACATGCATGATCAATAAAAAACAATATGACTCAAAAATACTCAAAAACACATAAAACAAATCAAAAAGACTCAAACAATAAGACACACAACACAAACTAAGATCCCCTCAAACTTAAACTACACATTGTCCCCAATGTGTGAAGACTAAAAATAGGGACAACTTACTGACACAACACAGCGGTCATAACGGAGGTCTGGGAGGAAATATTCTGAATTTTGCACTGCGTCTGGGCCTCTGAACGTTCGGCGCCGTGGCCCTGCATTTTGGCACCACGACGCTGTCAACGTGAATTGCTCTCTGAAACTCCGGCGTCGTGGCCCTGCATGTGGGCGTCGTGGCGCTCAAACTTCTGTGGGCTCTCTGAACTTTCGACGCCACGACCCTGCTTCTGGGAGCCGTGGCTTTAATGATGATTTTTCCCTTTTTCAGCGTTTTTGCTCATTGTTCCTCAGAATTAGCTTTCAATCCACCTGTCATCCAACAACACAAGACAAGAACCCAAGACCGTGAGACTGTTCAAGACAAAATAAAAATAAACTAAAACAAAAATTAAAATAACATAATTAATAAACATTGGGTTACCTCCCAACAAGCGTTGTCTTTAACGTCTTTTAGCCGAACGCAGTTAACCTTTACTAGTGTCCGGCGGCTCCTTCTGCGAACTGTTTGCAATCCGCACAATTATTGTTGTATGTCTCACTTTTCCTACAACACCTTTGTCAAACAAGGGCCTCAGATCTAAGATTATCCCCCAATTCCACAAGACATGTTTGTCTTTTAGGCTCTCTATAATTGAGGGATCAGTGGAATTTCCTACATCTCTCAACTTTTGGGGGTGCCCTTGAGGGTATGGACTTTCTGATTGAGGATCATCAATGATCTTTGGTGTAGTCTTTTCCGCAATAGGGTGGTCCTCAGTGACCTCTTATTTATCTACACCAACTATCTCTCCAAACTCTTTAACATCTTGTTGTGGTTCAGGTTCCACAATATGCTCACCATTCCTCGTAACTGGGTCACTTGGTGGACTTTCTTGAGGTGTAATGGTTACCATGTCCATCAGTTGCCCGATTTGTGGTTTCCAATTCAGAATCTGTTCTATTGGAGTTTCCAAGTTCTGAAGTGAGGGTATTACTTCCACCATGAATTGAGTTTGGACGGTTGTGAGTGCCAACAATGCTGCTCTTAATTCGTCTGGCTCCTCGGATGGGGCCTGAATATGTGGCTGTTGAAATTGCCTGTCACGACCCGACCCCGGGCCCGCGACTGGTGCCCTACCTGGGCACCCTTACAGGTATACATCAGAGATAATCAGCGGAACATACATGAAACTTATAAATAAATCAACAAAAGTAAAACAACAGGTTAGCCGATAGGGCTACCTTCCTGGACATATATATATACAACCGAAGCAGTTGCCTCATTTCCTTTACAAACTGACCACAATATGTGACTACAGACCTCTAAGAGTTTTAGCACAACAACTGTGGCGGGACAGGGCCCCGCCATACCCCTGAATATACATGAATCTACCACAACAGGGAAAATCGTACAAAGAGATAAGCCTCCGGAGCAAATGGAGCTTTTTCCCAAAACTGAACTGAGATCCTAAGAGCAAGGATCACCAACCTGGGTACCTAAAACCTGCGGGCATGAACGCAGCCCCAAGGGGTCGATAACAAAAATTTAATATGGAATGAATAATCGATCGGTGTATTTTATATACACCTTTTGAGTCAGTTTTAGTTAGTCTTTTGTCCCGTTTTGCACATATAAGTGTCGTATTAGGATAGTTTTCCTTTCTGTTGAGTCAAAGTGGTTAAAATGGCCAAATGGCGGAAAAGGAGCTAAAAAAGGGCAAAAGAGGAGGTTCCAGAGCTAAAAACAGAGAAAGTGGCGAACGAGTGAAACCTGCACTCAGTCGCGCCTCACGCAGCTTAGAAGCGAGGGCGGCGCCCACTATCCAGAGAGGCTGCAGAAGACTCAGCGCCGCGGCGCCTCATGTCAGCAGGTGCAGGGCCGCGACGCCTAAACATCCGAGAAGCTACAGAAGTTGCAGCGCCGCGGCGCCCTCAGACAGCAGAAATCAGGGCCGCGACGCCAAATCATCCGACGGATTGCAGAATTTCCGGTGCCGCGGCGCCGACGCGGAAAAATAAGGTTTTCAGACGGATTTTGGGCCAGGCCTGCAGGGAAAAGTTGAGGCGGTTTTCAGCCTATAAAAAGAGAACCCTAGGCAGTTTTTAAGGGTTCCCCTTCTTGCACAACACAAGATTTTCTTGCTTAGAGATTGGAGACCTAAACTTAGTAATTTCTTTCCTTTTTCTTTTCTTTATTTCAGTTTTTGCATGATGAACATGGAATTAGTTCTTGTCATATTTATGGCTAGGAACTAATTCTCTTATAGGGCTTTCCATGTTAATTCTCTAGAAACTTATGTTATGATTTAATGCATGCTTATGGTTATTCTTCTTCTTGTTGAGATCTATCCAATATTTGAATTGAATGCTTGGTAGTTAATTGACAACTAATTATCACTATATGATTTCTAATCAGACTCCGAAAGGGGGGGATTGTGAATATGTTGTAAGTTGGGTAGATATTCTTGGATTGGGGATGAAAATACCTCAATTATTTATGTAGCGTTAATGAGAGGCTTAAAAACCCTAATTTTGCGCATGGTGCGACTGATTAACTAGGTTTTGTTCTTAATCCTCCTATAGAGTTATCCTTATCACCGAAAGGTAGGTAAGGTGCACATCGGGTTGAGTGTTTATATAACCCTAACGGGAGTATAAAACGATTTCAGTAAACCGCTTTCTCCAAAGAAGAAGACCATAAGTTATTGCATTAATAAGTAACATAAGCGGATAGTGAGGAGACGTGGAAGCCCTATTCTCATCACCACTGAAGTAAACCCTTATAGTTAAATAGCTTTTATAATTCTTAGTTATAAACAACAAATCCAAATATCAATTTACCAAATAAATACCAAAAGATAGATAGTTGATAATTGAACCCTAATCCTTGTGGACGATATTCGGTCTTACTAAGACTATATTACTTGTTACGATAACGTGCACTTGCGTTTAAGTGTGTGCATCTTTTCGCGCATCAAGTTTTTGGCGCCGTTGCCGGGGATTAGGCATAGTTTAATATCAAATTTGTCTATTTTTAATTTCTAATTTAGTTTTTAATTTTCACTGTTATTTTTTAATTTTTACGTTTTTTTAATTATTTTCAGAAAATTCGAGGAACCGTGATTGGTTGTTTGTTTTTGATCTATTTCAGGAAACCAGTTTATGCGAAGGAGAAGAGGAGCAAACACTTTTGTTCCCTTCAATCCAGAAATTGAGAAAACCTGTAAGCAGAACAGAAAGAATCAACGGATTGCAACTTTGATAAAAATGGACGGTGCTCAAAACAATAACATGATGAGAGAAGGGTTAGGTGAAAATCAACATAACCCAGGAATGTCTCGGCAAGTGCCAATAGACGTGGAGGAGAGAGTCCAAATCCAGCCAGAAAGAAGTTTGTGAGACTATGTGCTGCCAAGAGTGAATGGAGCACAGACATGTATTAGGCTCCCTGCAATAGGAGCCAACAACTTCGAGATAAAACCGCGATTCTCGAGTACGGCATAAACACACAGTGCAATTCGGAGGACTGCCATCGGAGGATCCACATATGCACATAGCTAATTTCTTGGAGCTATGTGCAACTTTCAGATATAACGGCGTTACTGATGATGCCGTCAGATTGAAGCTCTTTCCCTTTTCACTCAGGGATAGAGCAAAAGTATGGTTGAATTCCCTGCCGGCTGATTCAATTTTTACATGGCACGAGCTGGCACAGAAATTCCTAGCCAAGTTCTTTCCCCCGTGTAAAGCAGCAAAACTGAGAGGGGAGTTGAACAACTTCTACCAAGCAGATGGAGAGTCCTTATATGAAGCTTGGGAAAGGTTCAAAGATCTACAGAGAAAGTGCCCACACCATTGCATTGAGTTGTGGAACTTGGTCCACATCTTCTACAACGGGCTGAGTAGTACAACCAGAACCATTATAGATGCAGCAGCAGGTGGAGCATTCATGAGGAAAACAGCCCACAACGCTCATGAGTTATTAGAAGATATGGCCACTAACAACCATGTCACAGAAGAGAGGTCGACAAGTGGGAGGAGAACAGTGGGAGTCCACGAAATAGATGCTATTGCTGCTTTGAATGCCCAAGTGGCCCTTCTAGCGAAGCAGTTGCAGCAACATACAGTGTCAGTGAATGCGGTACAGATGCCTAAAAGCTGTGAGATATGTGGTGGCCCACATACATTCGATATGTGTCCTTCAGCTGATCCCAACAATATACCAATGGAGCAGGAAGAATGTCAGGCCGTAGGTAATTATCAGAGGCAACAAAACAACCCTTACTCCAACACTTATAATCCAGGGTGGAGGAATCACCCAAATTTCTCATGGAGAGGAGACCAGGGGCAGCAGAATCAATACCGTGGCGCAGAATCAATACAGGCGATGCACTGAACCAAAGCAGAATCGTGACCGCACTCCTTCATTCAAGCCCCACAACTCAGCGATTCAATGCCGGTTCAAAGAAGAAAAGCGAGCCGAAAGTGGTAGCGACAAGACTTTCCAACGCCTGCACGCGATTCATGACAGGCTAGATCCTCGCTCAGAACTTGGAAACACAAGTGGGTCGGTAGCAAACAGTAAACAAGAGCCACAGGGGACATTGCCAAGAAATACAGAGGTAAATCCGAGGGAGCAGTGTCAGACAGTGCAGTTGAGAAGTGGAAGACAGTTGGAGCAGCAGTCACCTCAGCCAGTAGTTGAGAAGAATGAAGAGTTAGAAAAAGAGAAGGTGGTTGAGCCCAGCCCAGTAGTAGAGAAAACTCCAGAGAAGGAGTATACAGAGAAGATCCCTTTCCCCCAGAGACTACAGCGAAAGGCGGTTGATAAACAATTCTCCAAATTTTTGGAGACATTCAGGAAGCTGCATATCAACATACATTTCATAGAAGCATTTGAGCAGATGCCCTCCTATTTCAAGTTTATGAAGGAAATATTGGGGAAGAAGAAGAAGTTGGCGGAGTATGAAATAAAGTAATCGACAGAGGAGTGTAGTGCTATCTTGCGTTAAGTTGCCACCAAAACTAAAGGATCCGTGAAGCTTTACACTACCTTGCACAGGCGTGGTAACTTGCAATGTAACTCAGGTGATTTAGGGCAAGTATAAATCTAATGCCCTTATCGCATTTAAAAGATCGAGTCATGAGGCCAAACCAACCACATTAAGCCCGTGAATCGGCCGACAGATGCTGGTTCATCCAAGAGGCAAGATCGAGGACGTGATTGTGAAAGTAGGAAAATTCTTCTTTCCCGCAGACTTCCTCATTCTTGATATGGAAGAAGATGGAAATCCCTATCATATCGGGAGGCCATTCCTAGCAACGGAGAGCTTTGATTGATGTTAAAAAGGAGAGTTAACATTAAGGGTGGAGAATGAAGAAATGGTGTTTAAAGTTTTAAACACGCTATCGAGCCACCAACCATGAGTGGGTGCTTTGCAATCAAGACCATCAAACCTCTGCGAGCCAATACAAGTCAACCAAAGAGATGAGCCAAGAAAAAGGTGCATGGTTTGCCAAATTCCACTAAAAAGGTATGTGTTCCTGAACTCCCCATCGATAATGCTAAGAAGAAAAGAAAAAGAAAACGCAAAATGTGGAGGAAATGGATTAGTTGGGGCTTTATCCACCCCACTGTTATTAAAAGGAACTTCGTCCGCTTAAAAGACGTTAAAGACAAAGGCTACTTGGGCGGCAACCCAACGTTTTCAATTATGTTATTTCAATTCCTGTCTTTAGTTTTTTTTGTTTTGTCTTGAACAATCTCACGGTCTTGGGGTCTAGTGTCGTGTTGTGATTAACAGTGATAGGCAAATACATCAAGGGCGAAGAATCAAGAAAATGAGGATTTCAGAAAGCGGGTAAGCTGTAGAGGCGCTGAGCGAGGCCATGCGCCTGCGAGCAGGTCGCGCGCGTAAATCCAAAAATGTGCCAGTTTAGCCGCGCGCTCAGAATAGGCCGCCACAGAAAGTCCCGGCGAGTGCAGATCAGCCGCGCGCTAAAAGCAGTGCCGCGCTAAGCGGAAATCCAAACTTAAAACGCCTGAACCAGATCTTTCCCCAATTCCAATTTCAAAAACCTAACTCTCCCTCTCCAAAACCCCACGAAATTCCAAAAATTTGCCCACAAATCCTCCACAAATCCAACCCAACCACAACCAAAGCTCTTAAATTCCTAAAAACCCTTAGTTATCTCAAACAACGAAGCTCCATTCCATAGCCTCAAACCACCAATTGAAACAAGAACAGCTTGAATCTTCTCATAAAAAGGTAATCTTTTCTGTTTCGAGTCCTTCATCAAGTCACGTGAGGTAGTAGTTTGAAGGAGTATTGTAGTTGAAGTAGTTTGGGTACTGAAAAGTTGATTGTGAAGTTTGGAGAAAAGAGTAGAAAAGAAGTGTGGGTATTGGGTAGAAAAGTTGAAGTTTGGGGGTGTTGTGTTAGCTGCTAGTTGTTGATTGTGTTGGGGAACACTTGTGCTAATAAGTTGTAAGCTTCAGAAAGTATTTTTAACCATGTCCGCCAGAAAAAGAAGAGCCTCTACGTCCACATCAGCCCCACATTACGATGATACTAGGTTTGTGAGCTACGAAGCTTTCCAAAGATACAAGAGGCTTAGTACTAGGCCCTTAATCCCTGAAAGGGGAATGGACTATCAGAGGGATTCGTTTGGGGAAGAGGATGTTTATGAGCCCATTCGGGCAATGATTGAAAGTTAAGGAGTGGAGAGATTTGTAAATCCGAGAAGATAGCACCAATGAACACAACAATGGTGCGTGAGTTCTATGCCAACTTTCCGAGAAGGTGGAAAGGGGATGCTTTGTGGGGACATTATGTGCCTGTGATGAGAAGATATAAATACACAATTGAAAACAATTGATGTTGAAGGAGGAATCGTGATCGGAGCCATTTTAGAACATGGTCTAGAGCACCGATAATATAAATCGGGATACCGTCAGAACATCGTAAGCTACCCCGGGCTGCTTTTGATATTGCGAGAAATGGGTCAAGAGCACCGAGCAAAGCCAATTCAACAAAGCAAAGGGTTGGCTATATTTCGCCAAGTTCGCATGATTCCATCCACGCACTTCACCAGAGTGCCGTAAGATAGATTGGCGATATATGGAATTATGGCGGGTTGAGGATTGATGTGGGAAAGAAATAGTGCAGAGCATCGAGGAAATCAGCAGTTGGTAACAACAGCGGATTGGGACATGGCTCGCTTATCACCAAGCTATGTCACACGGGCGGGTCCCAATCCTACCCATCGATACTAATGAAAGAAACTAATCGCTCAGATTATATGGGATAGTGCACTCTTTCCTGCACTCCAAGCCCCCAAAGATACGTAAGAAGAGTACAACCAAAGAAGAGCAGCAGCAGCAGAGGCCGCAACGAACGAATATGAGCCCAAATAGGGCTCACATGAGGCAGACCTAGCCACCACCAACCACGTAATCGTAACCTCCAGTGCCTATGATGGAGCAAGTGCTCCAGAACCAGAGAATGATGATGAAACATTTCGGCACAATGATACCAGGACAAAATGAGTTGAGACAGGGACAACATGAGTTGCGACAAGGGCAACAAGAATTGAGGCAGGAGCAACAACAGTTGCACCAGCAGTTTGACGAGATGAGTTCCCTGTTCAACCAATAGTCGATGCATTATCCACCGCCACCACCACCATTTTAGCCAAAGTTTGTAAGTGTCTTATTTCTTTTACTGTCTTTGAGTCTACACACATTGGGGACAATGTGTGATTTAAGTTTGGGGGTGTTTTATTTGTGTGTTGTTTTATTTGTGTCTTATTATGTTTTATTTAAGTCTTTTTATTGTTTTTATGTATTTTTGAGTCACAAATTTTTTTCTTTTTGAGTCATAATTGTCTGTCAAAAGATCATGTATGCTGTAGTTACTAGAAACACCTAGTGAAGTAAGGTGGAATAATGTAACGGAATAGAAGCAACTATCTAAACACTTAGGTTAGATATGCCAAAAACTCACAAAATTTGTCTATTTGGAGTTTCTTGCCTAAATTGTGCATGCTAAATGATGAAAACTTATGTGTTATGATTGCTTGCTATTTGAGGCGAAATAGTTAGGATATGCATGTTAGGGAGATGACTCAGACATTTCTTTCATAGCCAATTCTTACCACTCTTTTCTATCCCGGACTTTAAATATATCCCTAGTCAGCCCCATTGAGCCTAAAAAGTTGAAACTTCTTCTTTGACACCCTATATTCCCACAAATTGTGCCATAAGTAAAAATATGAAATAGTGAAATAAATTGTGTAAAAAAAGAGACACAAAGAGTGAATGAGCTTGTTGCACCCCAATTAAAAGTAATAAGAAATAGGCAAAAGCCTAAGTTTGGGGGTGCTTGTCATTATTATATACTTCACTCTCCCAAAACAAAAGAGGGAAAAGATAGAATCGAAGTGAAGGAAAAAACACAAAGAAAAAGGGAAATACTGAAAAGCTAAAGAGCTTATGGTACACGAAATGAGCCTAAAATACCTATTTTTACCTACCTATACCTAAGCCTACATTACAACCCTTAAAGTCCTGAAGATTTCTTTTATGCATATCCAGGATTAGTGGAGAATAGCAAGTAAGCATGTCATTAGGATTTTTGAATTTATATGCATGATTGAGTATATTGACTTCCATTAAGCATGATGAATATGAGTTTGCAAAATATCTAGCTTAATGTGTTTAGTGTGCTGAAAATTTCATGCTATATGTTCCTGCATATTATTTTGCTAACCTTCATGTTTTTCTAGTTAACATTTATGCAAAAAAAAATGATCAATGTCAGTGAGTCTTTCATTTTTCGTTCTTTGAGTCGTTATTTTTTTTTTCTATCTTTGCTCGAGGGCGAGCAAAGGTTAAGTTTGGGGGTATTTGATCGGTGTATTTTATATACACCTTTTGAGTCAGTTTTAGTTAGTCTTTTGTCCCGTTTTGCACATATAAGTGTCGTATTAGGATAGTTTTCCTTTCTGTTGAGTCAAAGTGGTTAAAATTGCCAAATGACGGAAAAGGAGCTAAAAGAGGGCAAAAGAGGAGGCTCCAGAGCTAAAAACAGAGAAAGTGGCGAACGAGGCTGAAACCTGCACTGCGCCGCGCGCCTCGCAGCTAGAAGCGGCTGCGCGCCCACTATCCGCAGAGGTCGCAGAAGACTGGCACGCCGCGCGCCATGTCGCCAGTGCAGGCGCGACGCCTAAACATCCGAGAAGCTACAGGTTGCGCAGCGCGACGCCTCGCCAGAAAACAGGGCCGCGGCGCCAAATCATCCGACGGATTGCAGAAGTTCCGGTGCCGCGGCGCCGACGCGGAAAAATAAGGTTTTCAGACGGATTTTGGGCCAGGCCTGCAGGGAAAAGTTGAGGCGGTTTTCAGCCTATAAAAAGAGAACCCTAGGCAGTTTTTAAGGGTTCCCCTTCTTGCACAACACAAGATTTTCTTGCTTAGAGATTGGAGACCTAAACTTAGTAATTTCTTTCCTTTTTCTTTTCTTTATTTCAGTTTTTGCATGATGAACATGGAATTAGTTCTTGTCATATTTATGGCTAGGAACTAATTCTCTTATAGGGCTTTCCATGTTAATTCTCTAGAAACTTATGTTATGATTTAATGCATGCTTATGGTTATTCTTCTTCTTGTTGAGATCTATCCAATATTTGAATTGAATGCTTGGTAGTTAATTGACAACTAATTATCACTATATGATTTCTAATCAGACTCCGAAAGGGGGGGATTGTGAATATGTTGTAAGTTGGGTAGACATTCTTGGATTGGGGATGAAAATACCTCAATTATTTATGTAGCGTTAATGAGAGGCTTAAAAACCCTAATTTTGCGCATGGTGCGTGACGGTTAACTAGATTTTTGTTCTTAATCCTCCTATAGAGTTATCCTTATCACCGAAAGGTAGGTAAGGTGCAATATTGGGGTTGAGTGTTTATATAACCCTAACGGGAGTATAAAACGATTTCGTAAACCTGCTTTCTCCAAAAGAAGAAGACCATAAGTTATTGCATTAATAAGTAACATAAGCGGATAGTGAGGAGACGTGGAAGCCCTATTCTCATCACCACTGAAGTAAACCCTTATAGTTAAATAACTTTTATAATTCTTAGTTATAAACAACAAATCCAAATATCAATTTACCAAATAGATACCAAAAGATAGATAGTTGATAATTGAACCCTAATCCTTGTGGACGATATTCGGTCTTACTAAGACTATATTACTTGTTACGATAACGTGCACTTGCGTTTAAGTGTGTGCATCTTTTCGCGCATCAATAACGTACAGTAAACAGATCATAACTGTACAAAAGAATGACAGGGACAAGTATAAAAAGTACATACCAGATCCTGTCGTGTCATTACCACTTATGAACTTAATCGTACCTTATTATCTTTTCCCATTTTCAATAAAAGTTATAGTCACATTCTTACGTGCATGATTAGGAAAAATCATTAAGTTCATTACCATATAACTTACGTATCTTTCATAAGATAATCCGGCCCTTTAAGGAGGGCGCATATGCTACCCGGCCCAATCTGGGACGCGATCAAGTCACACAAATATCAAAGCGTGTCCGTGGAATCCCCCATCACTGCCGACAGCTATAAGCATAAATTATAACCATGTGACGCGCCCGTGGCATCCTACCTCACTGTCGGCGTACACATACACAACACATATATATTTCTCCTGCCCGTGGAATCCCACATCACTGCCGACAACTATAAGTGTAAAATATAACCATGTGACGCGCCCGTGGCATCCCACCTCACTGTCGGCGTACACATATACAACATATATATATATATATATATATCGCGGCCGCATGCCCCGGAATCCCACATCGTATAAGCATGGCCATAACGTGCCCTCGGCATCCCTCATCGTAGGTGCAGGTCTTCATGGGGAGCTAGACCATGGAGTAATAATATAACATGCCCCCGGAATCCCTCATCGTGGGTACATGTCTTCATGGGGAGCTATCCCATGGAGTAAAATATAACATGGTCGCATGCCCCGAAATCCCACATCGTATAAGCATGGCCATGGAGTAATAAAACGCGCGGGCATCTAACCCGCATCCTGGCTGCATGCCCCAGCATCCCTCCTCGTATAAGCATGGCCAAGATCAATCACAATGAAAGCATACCCGTGGAATCCCCCGTCACTGCCGGTACGTCCAATAAAATGTCCGGGCATCTAACCCGCATCCTGGTCACATGCCCCGGAATTCCACATCGTATAAGCATGTCCAAGGATCAATCATGATGGAAGCATACCCGTGGAATCCCACATCATCGCTTGCACGCCCAAGTAAACTCATAACAAGACATTGATTCTCCAACTGAGAGTCACGACAACGTAACATATAATACTTGCACTTAAAGCTATCACAAGCAAATACAAGCAAGTTCATTAAACCTTTAGACTTCCATTTTTATAAACTCATGGCACTTCCGTTTCACACATAAAAATCCGGGAATTTAACCCCAAGTACTACATTCTTACATTCTTTTCAAAAGATTCCTTTTTCATATAAAAACCCCAAGATACTAACACCCGTAGTATCAAGGCTTGTGTACATTTCACATAAGTCACTATACTTTAGAAATACATTTCTCGGCTTCTAAATCAAGTGACCCTTACCTTAAAGCTTTAAGCAAGTGATACCCTTAAATCAAATTGCCCTTCCTTAATTCAAGTTATTTCTTTGATTACTTTATTAGAGAAAACCATTCTCTTAACCTTCCATAGAGCCGTTATAATCAACTTCCCATAAAGTCGTTATAACCCTTTATGGTTTTAGACAAACCCATTCCTTTTATAACCAAGAGACTTATACTTTTTTTAAAACCAAGTATTATATATTTTCAAATCAATTCTCTTAACTTTCAAAGTACCATTAGTCTCTTAACCTTTAGAAATCAAGTGACTCCTTTTATTATAAAACCTTAGGCAATTGATGCCTTAAAATCAAGTTGCATTTTCACTAAAATCAAGTCATTTATCTTTCCATAAAGCAAATATAACCAACTTCCCATAAAGTCGTTATATTCACTTTATACCTTAGCCAAAATATAATTTCCTATCCAAGGGACTTATACGTTTAAAACGGAACAAGTATCACATACTTTAAAACTCTTCAAGTCCCTTAACTTAATAAAACTTAAGACATCCTTTATTCTTTCAAAGAAGTGAGTTAATCTCCTAACTCACCCGACTAGGCTATTCATAATACTAGTAAAGGATATCAAGGTGTTGTACGTCTACCGTACTACATACGTGCAACTAGTCATGCTCAAAAAATAGGAAAAGTTCTACATAGAGTAAATCACACAACTACCTCTTAACTTCTAAGAGTAGAAGGAAACATGAAATGATACCACAGGTATATTCCATACATAGAATCATGCCAAAGGAAGGAAGAGGTTCACATACCTCGCGACGATTATCGACAAGTAGCAAAATGCTCCAAAGTACTTCAATCTTGATAGCTATTCCATCATTCAAGTAAGATACGCTATACTTAGTACTTCAACCTATAATGGTCACAATACGTCCATTAACCTCTTACTTCAAACGTAGAATATTCTAAGTGCTAGGTCGCTAAATTCTACGGAAAATCGGACAGCACCTCCTTTGTTTTTACTTACTTTGCCACCTTTTTCAAGGCCGAATTCAATAACCAAACACGCCACATTTAAGGCCCAATCAAAGCAATTAACACAGGATTACACGCCTACTAGACGTAAAATTCCGCCCACAATAGATATCAAACTAATACAACTACTAGTCCAATTTCGGCCATATTGAGTACAACAATACCAATTCTTATCCAATTTCCATTTCAATCCAAATTGTTAGCATAACATGATATCAAGTCGCAATCGATTATAACTACTATAATCTTCAAGTAAGTAACATGCGGCGATTTCTAATAAACGACCAATTAGTAATCCAACTTCAAGTGGCTAATAAAACATTTCGGAGTTAAGCTACAATCAATCCATAATACTTATAAACTTCAACACATACACTTCATGCTAGCAACATGTAAAGCTAACAACAATATAAATAATCTTGTAACACTTTTAAGAGACAAGATTATACCTCAACGAATCTCAATCCAAATCCGAATTTGCTCCCTAGAAACTTAGAGCCTCTTCAAGACGCTTCAATCCGCTAGTCGAGACCCTTAGAACAACACCAACAAACTTCCTTCAAATCTCCAAACAAAACCTAGAAAGACAACTAGGTTTTCGCTTTGCGACTAACCCGAAAACTATCTTTTTCCGAGATTTTTCTATTGAGATATGCTTACAATACACTCAAGAACCTTGGTTTAAAGTGTGGAGCTTAATGGACAAGGAACAAAAAAAATTTCTTTTCAAATGCAAGGAACCCGAGAGCTCTTTGTGAGTTTCATCCAATTTCTTGAAAATTTTTCTAAGTGTTGGGCTCTCTCTTGCTACTAGTAGTATTATATAGGGACATGGAGGGTCAAGATGTAACAAAATGGGTGGCTAGGATGAAGTTCTCTTAAATATCAAGCTTGTGGTCCCATTGACCAAGTCAATTATCTCAAGCTCTACTACTTGCAAGACTTGTCTTCCTAAAAAGGGTCAAATGACCCTTGTGCCCTTGTGATTTCGTCTAAGACCTCAATAAGGGGGGGGGGGTGACACGTGTCGCCCTCCCATTCGTCACAATATTACGTTTTCCGACAATTCCATAATTCCGATAAATTTTTACAAGTCTCAAATCTTAACACTCGTGAGTTCTTACGTACGTTCTTACAACATGTCCTGCACAAACGGGGTGTAACATTGCCCTTGAGGATTCTGGCATTGGATGAGCTTGAGTAAGACTTCCTGTAGCTCATTTCGATCTTCATGTGGAGCCTGTGAGTTAACTTGTTGTTGATGATACTGCTGTTGTGGATAGTAGTCGTAGTACTGCTGCCCCTGATAGTAGTAGTAGTCCATGTGCCCTTTTTTTTTTACCTACAAAATAAGAAAAACAACAAAAAGTGATAGAAAGATGCTCGCAGAACAAGTTAGAAACTTATTCCTGGAGCAACCAAATTATAAATAAAATAACATAACCAAATATATACAAACCAAATTAGAAATAAGAATAGATAATTCGGTATTGAAAGTACGCCAGTCCCCGGCAACGACGCCAAAAACTTGATCACGATTTATCCACACGTTTCACGCAAGTGTACGTATGATTACAAGTAATATAGTCTAGGTAAGACCGAATATCGTCCTCAAAGACTGGTTTTCAATTACCGATTATCTAAGCTTTAGTTTCTATTTGATGAACTTAAATTGGTTTGGGTTTTTAGACTAATAATTAAAACTAATGCAGGAAATAAACTAAAGATGAAAATACTTTGATTTAAATCAGTTATGATGAAGAATTAGGGCTTCCAAGATCCTCAATTATCCACTCGCTTTAATCTTTAATGCAATAATAAAGGTTCTTCTTCTATGTTGAGATAGCAGGTTAACTAGGCAGTTTTATATTCTGGTTAGGATATATAAACACACAACCCCGATGTAGAACCCTTCTATCTTTCGATGATATGATTTACTACAAAGGATGATTAAGAACAATAACCTATTAAACTACACAAGTATCGGGGTACTTTCGTCCACGATTTTAACCTATGTTTATTCAACTATAGCATATTCAGAACCTCCCCTTTCGGATTTCGATTCAAAATCATATATGTGATGATAACTAGTGATCAGTTAATTACCAAGCAATCAAAACAATTATTAAATAAATCTCAACTATATAAAGAAGAAACCAAAACCATGCATTAAATCATAAAAATGGGGTTCAAGTGATTCGAATGGAAAGCCCTAATTGAAGTAATTAGCTCCTAGTCATAGTCACGCTAAGAACTAATACAATCTTCAACATGAACTGAAATAAACAAAGCAAAAGAGAAAGAAAAATACTCAAGAACAAGTCTCCAAGCCTTCTAGCATCCAAGGATTGTGTTGTGGAATATTTACAAGATGGAATATGGTGAAATTAGGGTATGAAGAGGTCTATGGAGGTATTTAGGAGGTATATGGAGGTATGGAATAATGAGCAGGGTTTTAGGGATTATATAGATTTTGTAGGTAGGGAAAGTTATCCCTTTTGGACCCTGAAAACGTGTCAAATTAGGCCCAGAACGTTAAAAATCCCATGTCGGCGCCGTGGCCCTGCTGTCCGGCGCCACGACGCTGAAATCACTACACCAAATCCGAACCCGCAGAACATTGGGTGACACGGCGCCGCGCCGCCGGTGACGTTTTATGGCAGTTTGCTCGTTTTCGTGTTCTGTTTTCGTCCGGACTTCGTCTGATTTCTTCTATACTTCCCGAAACTTCTCTTGGCCCTTTTTGTGTGCAATTCCATCTCAAATAAGCTCATTCTCTCTTCTTTCGTCATTTCTCCATTTTTGACCGTTGTGACACAAAATGAAGAAAAACACACCTAATACTATACTAAACACAAATAAAATGAGTAAAATACTAACTAAAAATTACTCAAAAAGTGTATATAAAATACACCGATCAACTACCAATCTGGCCTTGTACTTATCTATAGATACATCTGCCTTATACTTTCATTTGAATATCCATTTACAACCCAACAGTTTGTTTCCCGTAGGAATATCAACCAACTTCCAAGAATAGTTGTGCAGGATGGAGTCTATTTCACTCTCAATATTCTTTCCAGAGTGGTGCTTCTGGAGTTGACAATGATTCAGCAATTGTCCATGGTTCGTCATGAACAATATAAGCTACAAAGTTCAGACTGAAGGACTTATCCTTCCTAGCCTTTTTGATTCATCTTTGTTCTATCTCTGGAGCCTTCAATTCCAGAGAATCTGGAACACTACATTTCGGATAATCAGCCACATCGGAGTCCACTAGATCTGAACCACCTAGATCCGGGCAGTCAACGACTCCTGGATCCTGAGAGCTTTGCTCATAACTTTGTTTGCGAGAGGTTATGTCTCTTTCTTTTCTAGGAAATGTGTCCTCAAAGTAATTGGCATTCCTTGATTTTATGATTGTACCCACATAGATGTATGGTATATCTGACTTATGCACTAAGAAGCGATACACACTACTGTTATTTGCATATCCGATGAAAATGCAGTCTACAATCTTAGGCCCAATCTTGACCTACTTTGGCTTAGGTACTTCAACCTTGGCCAAACAATCCCACACCTTCAAGTATTTGTAGGTGGATTTATTTTCCATCCATAACTCATATGGAGTCTTTTCCTTACCCTTATGTGGGACTCTATTAAGAATTTTATTAGTGGTAAGGACAGTTTCTCCCCATATATTTTAGGGAAGACCAGAATTTATGAGCAGAGCATTCATCATTTCCTTTAACGTACGGTTCTTGCGTTCAGCGATACCATTTGATTGAGGTGAGCATGGATCCATCGTTTGATGAACAATGCCCGATTGGGCACAATATTCCTCAAATGACGCTACGTATTCTCCCCCTCTATCGCTACAAATTGATTTAATATGTACGCTTAGTTAGTTTTCAACTTATGCTTTGTAGCGTTTGAATACTTCAAAGGCTTCATCTTTACTTTTCAATAAGTAAAGGTAACAATACCTTTTTCTATCATCTATGAATGTCACGAATTACTTGTTCTCCCCTCTAGTTTGTTCAAACTTCAAATCACATATATCTGTGTGAATTGAGTTCTAGAGGAGCGATTTCCCTTTCGACGGATCTAAAGGGAATCTTTGAGAGTTTTACCTCTACGCACACCTCACACTTATGTTGAGGGTTTACGTCGATAGGCGACAATAACTCCAACCTTTGGATATATTGATAGTTACATGTCCTAATCTATGATGCCATAAATTAGAAGACTCAAGCAAATAAGAGGAAGCTTCAATTTTATTGATAAAACCAATTACATACAAGGCATTAACTTTGAAGAGGCCTTCACGGACGAAGACCCTTCCTACAAAAGTTCCATTCTTAGTGATTACAAATTTATTGGATTCAAACACTAGCCTAAAATCAGCACTAACCAATAAAGGACTTGAAATTAAATTTCTTCTAATATCAGGTACATGCATCACTTCCTTCAGAATGAGTGAGCTCCTTGCCAGAAGTCATCTTCAGGACCACCTTTCCTACCCAGTACGTCAGAGGAAGCATTGTTACCTATGAACAGCTTCTTGTTAGTGACTGATGTATATGTGGAGAAGGCTTTTATTGAAACAGATATGACGGGTAGCACCCGTGTCCATCCACCACTACATGGGATTCTCAGTGAGGTTTGCTTCAAGCACCACCGCCGAGAAATCCTCAATCATATCGTCAAGGAGCGTGTCTTTGACGACGTTAGCCTTCGCCTTGCCTTTGGATTTCTCTTTATTCTCATTCTTGAATTTGCGGTAGTCTTTGATCATGTGACCAAGTTTCCCACAGTGGTGGCAGTTCCCCTTGAATTTCTCCGCCTTTGGGGTCTTGCCATCTTTTTAGAAAAATGGCTTCTTGCTTGTGTTCCCTTTGGCCTCAACCAGATTTGCTTTTGCCTCAGCGGGTTATTTTCCCTTAGGCATGACCTTCTTATTATCCTCCTGAATCTAGAGTTTGATAATAAGTTCTTCAAAGGTCATTTCCTTTGTCTTGAGTTTTAAGTAACTCAATAACTCATTCCACGAGGGAGGTAACTTCTCAATTAGTGAGACAACCAAAAATTGCTCATTTGATTTCATTCCTTTCAAATTCAGGTGATGTAGAATCATTTGGAATTTCTGGACTTGGGATATCACAGTTTTACTATCCACCATTTGAAATTTCAGGAATTTTCCAATGATGAATTTCTTAGTACCAGCATCTTGTGCGTTGTACTTTTTCTGCAGTCTCTCCCATAACTCTTTGGTGGTGCCAACGGTGCAATACACCGCGTAGATAGGATCAGCCAGACAGTTCAGAATATAATTATTACACATGAAATCACTATGACTCTATGCATCAAGAACCATCTCCATGCCATTAACGCCATGGATACCTTCTCCCCCTCCAGCCGTTTTATTTGGCGGAGTTTCCACTTCATCTCCAACTTGTGGAGGATCTTCTGTTAGGAAATAAGTCATTCCCATAACAGTCAGATAAAACACCATCTTTTGCTGTCATCTCTTGAAGTTGGAGTCCATGAACCTTTTTGGGCGTTCATGGTGGAATCCAACGGGTGGAGGAACTATAACGTTCCCTTGAATAGTAGGAAAGGCATTGGGTGTGCCTTGAGCAGCAGTGGAAGTGGCAGATGGGTTGCCTTGCGCAGTAGTGGGGAAGGCATTGGGTGTGCCTTGAGTAGCAGCAGAATTCAGTAGCAAATTGTTCTCCTCCAGTCATCTTTCTTAGCACTTACAACAAATATTATTTTAAGATTAAGTATAATAATGGTAGAGTAACAGGAAGTATTAGGCATATTTTATATACATTTTTTGAGTCATTTTTAGTTTGTATTTTTCCCATTTCGTTTGTGTTTAGTATAGTATTATGGTCGTTTTTCTTTCTTTTGAATCACAGCGGTCATAAATGGAGAAATGGCAAAAAGAAGATGAAATGAGCTTAATTGAGGTGTAATTGCACAAGAAAAGACCAAGAAATGAAGTCTAAGAAGTCCCGGAAAGTATAGAAGAAATTTGACGAAGTCCGGATGCCAAAAATGACGAAAAACCAAAAATCGAGCTAGGAGACGTTGCCGGCGCCGCGGCGCCACCCAGCAGGGCCGCGACACCGAGGCGGTTCTGCGCGAGAAAAGTTTGATTTTTTCAATTTTCGAAGGGCAAAAGGGTCCAAAACATGATTTTTCGAAGATATAAAACCCCTAAACCCTAACCTTATTCATTCATTTGGGATCTACATCTCATATCATACTTTGGAGAGGAAAAGGAGGCTACAACACAAGATTGGAGACAACTTTGGTTCAAGTTTCTTTTATTTTCTTTGTTTTTATTTCAGTTTATGTTGGTTTGTATTAGTTCTCGACATGACAATGTTTAGGAGCTAATTACTTAATTAGAGTTTTTCTATTGAATCGCTTGAAACTCTCTTTCATGAATTAATGCATTAGTTTGATTTCTTTTTCACTTGATTAAGATTTATTCAATATTGGTATGAATGTTTGATAGTTAATTGATCACTAATTATCATAATCTATATGATTTCGAATCAAGAACCGAGAGGAGAGATTTGGATATGCTGTAATTGATTAGACATAGTTAAAAATCGCGGACGAAAGTACCCCGATATTTGTGTAGTATTATAGGTTACTGTCTTAATCCTCCTATGTGGTAAATCCTATCATAGAAATATGTAAGGTTCTCGTGATCGAGGTTGAGCGATTATATATCCTAACCGGAATATAAGACAGTCTAGTTAACCGTTATCTTAACGTAGAAGAAGAAGTCATTCTAATTGCATTAAGGATTGAATAGAGTGGATAGTCGAGGATTTTGAAAGCCCTAATTCCTTCATAACTGATTACAACTTCAATAGTTTAGTTAATTCTTGCAATTATTCTAGTAGTTAGATAAAAAAAAAACCAAATCAAACTATCGTTAGCCAAATAGATAACATAGAGTAGATGTACGGTAATTATAAACCAGTCTCTGAGGACGACATTCGGTCTTATCAAACTATACTACTTGTGAACGATACGTACACTTGCGTGAGCACGTGGAAATCGACCAACAGGAAGTATAATTATTACAAAGATTGCAAACTGGAAATAAGAATAAGTACAAAGGGTTTGCTGAGTCGAGTGATATTCACTCTGTCCTTATGACAATATTGCCTCGTATATAAATCCTTTTTACGATAATGGGCAACTGTCTCCCAAGATAAAACAGCAACGAACAAATGAAAAGGAAATTCAAGTATTTACTAAAAGAAGAATCTTTGAGTGTGTGAAAGAATGCTAAAGAAGAAGAAGAAGAAGAAGAAGATCGGAAAATCTGAGTTTTGGCGTGATCTTTCAATTGAGCCAAGTCCTCAATTTATAATGCTATGAAGATGATCTCTCAACTAGCCAACTAATGGTCTTTAATAGCCATGTAATGACACTTATTGAGAGGTTATAATCAGCCAAATAATGGTTGAATTCAAGTGAAAAATAATGGAGATTCAATGTTCCAAAACCAACCCAGGAGTCAGAAATTCTCCACTTTCCGCCGCCTTCACTGCCTGGGAAGCGCCACGGCACTACTGAGTTAGCGTTGCGGCGCCTGAGCTCCATTAGCTGACCTCCCGAACTCCCAACTAGCGTCGCGGTGCTCCAGCGCCGCGACTCCGATGGGGATGCTCCGCGACGATCTCCGACTCATTTCATCTTACACTTCTTCCTTTGTTTACCAATATGAAATACTTGTCATTTGTCCAATAACAGTCCATCATTCTATGTCTCAAATATTTTATTTACATATCAATATCTCTTTCATTAACGAAATTTACGATACTTGACACTACGTATGCACGTGTATGAAAATGATGTTGGGCTCCAAATTATTCGAGTCATATATAATGGGATAAACTTAATTCCACATTTAGTAAATTTCCAACCGTCTTCACAAACATGAAGAAGATGACAGAAAAAGGTGTGGAAGGCTCTCAATTGAAGCCACATGAATTATCATCTATTGATGTACTTCTTTATCTCAAAGTCCATAATGGTTACAACAACAAGAATAATATTAATTGTTCAAATCCCGAACTTAAATCTTTTCAATTCAACTCCGGCTCATGCTAGTGAGTCTTCCAACGAGGCAACGCCCAAGTAAAAGCATTACTCAGAAGCTAGGATTTTCTCTTGCAGCTTCTGCAAGAGAGAATTCTCCACCTCTCAAGCCCGAAGAGATATCAAAACGCTCATAAACAAGAGAGGGCATTGGCTAAAAGGCGAAATGGACTTGTTGATGTTGTTTCGCCTTTTAGCCCTCCCAATTATCATCCCTACTCGAATTTCAACTCACACATGCCATGTCACGGTTCATTTGGTACTCGATCATTGCTTGGTATTCTTGGAGATTCGTCCGCGATTCATAAGCCTAGTTCCTATCAGACATGGCCATTTTTTTCAGGCTACAATTATCGATTTAACCCCGAAAAGTGGTCATCATCAAGCTCGTCATTTTTCAGGACAGAAAATTTCCAAGGAAATAATATTCTTGGTTCTTCTTTGGAGAATTCCCTTAATTTTGAGAACACAAATAGTGCAAAGGGTTTCTGTTAAAACTAAAGGAAAAAGCCCATGTATAAGTTGTATATACTGTGTATATTTGGTATGGCTATTTCTTGTTTTGGTCACTGGCCTTTAATAAGTCTGGCCCAAAAGATAAAGGCCAGCCCATTAAAGGCCAAATTTCAAGGTAGAACGCCCACTTATATTAGGCATAAGGCTTCGCCCATAGACGTAACATTCGAGACTACTTTCTCTTATCTTCCTCAGGAAGCTTTCTCATCTTCCTGAGTACTTCTTCTCTGTAAAAGCTTTCTCTTCCATTAATGGAGATAATGAATATGTTCTGACCCCTCTGTTCCGGCAGCCTTCTCTTCGTCTGTAAAGAAGTGTCCTCTCTGAAAACCAAGAGAACACAGTGGTGAGAAACATCAAAAAGGAACATACCGACATCACCTTCTCGCACTAGTGATTGCGTTAATCGGCGGTGTCGGATTCCAACATGGTATCAAAGCACTATCCCGCGATCGCATGCGCCCGCATCTGAGTAAATCATCAAGAGTTATGTGTCTCGATCCGAGGTATCTTGTACTTTGAAATCTTGTTCGATCTTGTTTGTGTATACCGCTTTCTTCTTGGTTTACCGATCGCGCATGCTCATCGCTCCACTCCTATATGGTAGCACCCATCTTGATAAAATCGTCAAGATCGTGTTATATCAGAACAATGGTAACAGATCCTCCTATTGAGAGTAGTTCCTCCAAGATGGAGTAATCGCACTATTCGTGAATTTGGTGGCTAGTACCTCTAAATCCACTACTCTTGACCACAACCACCCTTTATTTTTACAAGCCTTTGATGTTAGTGGTGCCTCTTTAATATATTTTCAGTTACTTGGCTCTGAAAATTATACAGTCTGGAGCAAGTCAATAAGGATTGCTCTTCTTGGAAGAAATAAACTAGGGTTTGTGAATGGAAACTGTACTAAAAATCAGTATGGGATGGAATGGTGGGAACAGTGGGACAGAGTCAATGCTGTTGTTCAGGCTTGGCTAATGAATGCTGTCTCTAATAGCTTATTGTGTGGAGTACTATATGCAGAGACAGCATATGAGATATGGGAAGACTTAAAAGAAAGATTCGATAAAATAGATGAGTCTAGGACCTATGACTTGCATAGGGAAATTGCTACACTCTCACAAGGGAACACTAGTGTGGCAGAATACTACACTAGACTTAAAAATCTCTGGGTAGAATATCAAGCCATTGTGCCACCACCTAATTGTGGATGCCCTACCTCTAGGGACTTTACTAGCTACCTTCAGAGACAGAAACTGTATCAATTTCTTATGGGCTTAAATGAAAGTTACATGCAAGCTAGGAGCCAAATTCTCCTCATGTCACCTCTTCCAACTGTCAATAAAGCCTACTCTATGATAGTGAGTGATGAAAACCAAAAGGGGATATCTGCCAAGAATGTAGGGATTCTTGGAGCTGGTCCTACTACTACTGCTATGTACTCTAAGACTGGAAATCAGAGGTCAAAGAGGAATAACCTTGTTTGTGAAGAATGTAAGATGAGAGGCCACACAAAGGAATCCTGCTATAGATTAGTTGGATATCCCCCTGGTTTCAAGTCCAAAAGGAAAGAGTATGCTGCTCATAATGCTCACAATAGGATCCGAATCCTCCTCTCAAGCATCTAAAACTAGCTGGAAGTTGAAGGAACACCAAAGTTCTCCATAACACAAGATGAGCAGATTGTACAACCACAACAACAATCATACACAGACAGGTGCATTTCAGAACTCTCAAGGTAGTCAAAATTCTGCAAATATGACAGGTATTTCTAAACCCAGAGCTCTGCATGTTTTCAACACTAACAAAAATTGGATAATAGATACAGGTGCTACAAACCATATGGTATCTGACCTAAATATGTTAGATAAAATCACTGGTAATGATGAGTCTACTATGTCAAAGAAGGTATTCTTACCCAATGGTCAGTCTGCCCATGTTACACACACTGGTTTCAGTACACTCCCAAACAAGAGTACATTGGAAAATGTTTTCTTTTTACCTCAATTCAAGTATAATTTACTATCTGTTTCTCAACTAACAAAAGAGTCAAATGCATACCATCTTCACCCCGACTTCGCTTATTTCAGATCTCTACAAATGGAAGTGAAGGAGATTGGTAGACTCTGTGATGGGCTATATGTGCTAACTAATCATACACAGACTCAATAAAGACTGCCCTAAATGTGCAAGCTACTAAGCCAAAGATAATCATGACAAAAGAAGATATTACTCGCGCACATAAGATCGCCACACCTCCAGAAGCGTACTCGAACCGATCAACGCTAGTAATGACAAAGTCTTTGAGGCAACAAAAAGCAGAATGTGTGCCCTTGTGCAAAAGCAGAGCAGATTACCCTTTTCTAATAGCACTACTTATAGTAACAATGCATTTGATATTATCCATGGACCTACTGGGTCCTTATAAGATCAAACATACAATGGAAAGAAATTTTTCCTCACCATCAGATGACTACACCAGATGACACGGATTTACCCGCCGCACTCAAATCAAGTTTGTGTTGCTATTAAAGACTTTCTTAATTACATTTCTACTCGCTTTAACCAAATTGTCAAAATCATTAGAATCGATAATGGAATGTAATTTGTCAATGATACTTGTCAAAGTCTGCTTTAACTTAGGATCATTCACTGAAGCCGTGTTTATACCCCACACAGAATGGTGTTGCGTAAAGAAAACACAGACATATACTTGATATTACCGTGGCATAAGGATTCGTGCCAATATTCCTTTAAAGCTTTGGGGCCTATGTGCAGTCGCCTACTTAATAAATAGACTACCTTCATCTGTCACTCATACTACACCCTATGAGGGCCTCTATCACAAAAAACCTTCCCTAAGTCATCTAAGAACTATTGGGTGTTTATGTTTTGCTAATGACTTAACTGTTACTGATAAGTTACAGTCCAAAGTCAAAAGGTGTGCTCTTATGGGTTATTCTGAGACTCAGAAGGGGTATATCTTGTATGACCTGGAATCCATGTCCCTTGTGGTTAGTAGAGATGTTACTTTTAGAGAAACAGAATATCCTTTTAGAGAAAATATATCTGAGAATCCAGTCTTCCAGAACTTGGTTGATAACAATGAATACCAAAATATATCCCAAGAAAACCTTCAGAAGAACACTGACAGTTCAGAAAGGAGGTATGTTGATGTTACTAATATTGAATCTGTTGAGGACATCACCTCCTCTCATAATAATTCTGTAGAGGAGAACACTGATACTACTCTGAAAACAACTGATCACTCAACAAGAAAGTCCAGCAGACACAAACAACCTCCTATATGGCTCAAAGACTTTGTCACCACCAATGCCAACAATGTAATCTACCCTATTAGCAAATATATTTCTTATGATAGCCTAAAACCTGCATATCAAGCTTTCTTAACTTCAGATCGAACCGGTTGAACCAAAAGGTTACTTGGAAGCCTCAAAAGATCCTAGATGGGTAGATGCTATGAAAGCTGAAATAGATGTCTTGCAAGAAAACCATACTTGGGAAATTGTTACATTACCAAAAGGAAAAAAGCCTATAGGTTGTAAGTGGATCTACAAGATAAAATATAAAGACACTGGAGAAATAGAAAGACTGAAAGCTAGACTTGTTGCAAAAGGCTATAATCAACAAGAAGGCATTGATTATCAAGAAACTTTTTCTCCTGTTGTTAAAATGGTTACTATAAGAACTATTCTTTCTATCAGCCTGTAAGATGGCATATCCATCAAATGGATGTGTATAATGCTTTTCTTCAAGGGGATCTTTTTGATGAAATTTACATGTCTTTGCCCCAAGGTTTCAGTAGCCAGGGAGGCAGTAACCTTGCCTGTAGACTTACTAAATCTCTGTATGGGCTGAAACAAGCTCCAAGACAGTGGAATTTCAAACTTACTGAGGCACTGGTTCAGATGAATTTCAGACAATCTGAATTTGACCATTCTCTATTTCTTAAACAAGGTAAGCAGGATATAATTATCATTCTGATCTATGTGGATGACATGTTAATTACAGAGAACAATATAAGTCTCATAAAGGAAACCAAGCAGTCTCTTCATAATATTTTTAAAATGAATACTTTCTAGGAATAGAATTTGCTAGATCCCCCAAAGGAATTGTTATGCATCAAAGGAAGTATGTCCTAGAACTTATTTCTGAACTTGGCCTAGCTGCTGCCAAACCTTGTAATACACCTACTGATGCTAATGTGAAACTCACCACAAAAGAGTATGATGAGTATGTAGAGAAGCAGAGTTCTAATGCAGGAAAAACAGTCACTGCTGATGATCCATTAAAAGATATCAGTTCTTATCAAATGATAATTGGTAAGCTGCTATATCTTACTCTTACTAGACCAGATATTGCTTATAGTGTGCAAACACTTAGCCAATTCCTACAAAATCCAAAGAAATCACACTATGATGCTGCACTCAGAATTGTAAAATATGTGAAAGGTAATCCAGGGCAAGGGCTGCTATTATCTAGTAATAAACAAGAGACTTTAACTAGTTTTTGTGATGCAGATTGGGCTTCATGTCCACATACAAGAAAGTCTATCACAGGTTATTTAATCAAGCTTGGAGACACTCTCATTTCTTGGAAATCAAAAAAACAGAGCACAATTTCTCGCAGCTCTGCAGAAGCAGAATATAGAAGTCTTGCCAATACTGCTGCTGAAATTACATGGCTTCGGGTCACAAAGACATCGCATAACTATCGTGCAACCAACATCGTGGTACACCGACAAGAAGTCAGCTATACAAATGGCAGCCAATCCTGTGTTCCATGAAAGGACTAAGCACATCGAAATTGACCTTCACTTTATTAGAGAGAAAATTCGACAAGGGATGATTCAAACAGAGTATATTCAGACTGCAGAGCAGCCGGCAGATATTCTTACAAAAGGGTTAACAAGATTACAACATCTACATCTTTGTTCCAAGCTAGGCTTGCTAGATATATTCGAGCAAACACTGAGGAGGTCAAGTAAAACTAAAGGAAAAAGCCCATGTATAAGTTGTATATACTGTGTATATTTGGTATGGCTATTTCTTGTTATGGTCACTGGCCTTTAATAAGTCTGGCCCAAAAGATAAAGGCCAGCCCAAGGTAGAACGCCCAGTTTATATTAGGGCATAAGGCTTCTGTCCATAGACAGAACATTCGAGACTACTTTCTCTTATCTTCCTCAGGAAGCTTTCTCATCTTCCTGAGTACTTCTTCTCTGTAAAAGCTTTCTCTTCCATTAATGAAGATAATGAATATGTTCGACCCTCTGCTCCTAAATTTCTCTTCGTCTGTAAAGAAGTGTCCTCTCTGAAAACCAAGAGAACACAGTGGTGAGAAACATCAAAAAGGAACATACCGACATCACCTTCTCGCACTAGTGATTGCGTTAATCGGCGGTGTCGGATTCCAACAGTTTCAATTTAATGGATTCACCAATCACTGTTGATAATAATCTTGGTGAAAATAATTATATGAAGATGGGACTGGGAAAGGAGGATGCAAAAAAGAATAATGAAGAAGAAGAACCAGAGCTTGATTTAAATCTAAGGCTAATCATTTCCATTTGTGTAAAGACAAAGGACTTTAGATTCAACTACCTAAGCCGAGTACATTGCTGGATCGGAAGCTGGTAAGGAAGATGTCGTGATATCAGAGTTCTTAAAAGAACTAAGAGTTGTTCCAAGTGTCACTTGTCTAATAACGATTTATTGTGACAACACTGGCGTGATTGCGCAACCTAAGGAACCAAGATCAACAAACAGAAATAAGCATGTACCAAGGAAATATCACACACTTAGAGAGATGGTGGAGACTGAAGAAATAAAGTTAGACTACGTTCCCACAGATAAAATCTAGCAAACCCATTTACTAAACCATTAAGCTTAGTCAAGCATAATGGTCATTTCAAAAACATGGGCATTAGATACGTTGGAGATTGGCTCTAGGCCAAGTGGGAGATTGAAAGTATATATGTCCTAGAGACAATCATTTTAGGGACAGATGTACTTGAACACATTCGTATTGTTATTATTAATGAGATTAATATATTGATGACATTTGCAATTATTGAATTATTATTTGATTATTTGTATTATTCATTAATGTGCATCCCTTGAGCTAACGTTGTCATTGATAGGGTGAGATATTAATGATAGAGCATAGTTCTTAAAGAAGTCTAGACTGATGATCATTGAGAATGAGATATCAATGATATATTATAAGTCGACATGTGGTCTGCATCACATTCTTAGAGAATGTAGTATGTTTCACTTACTACTAGTAATGGTTGATAGTGATAGACACATGGATACTCTTAAAGGGTATTGGCGTACCCTGTTGATAAACTATTTGTTATACATGTCTAGAGTATTATCAGCATGTGGAAGATAAAAGTCATTTGACTTGAGATCAATACGCACCGGGTTTGTAGAGTAATGTACTTTGATCCTGTCCTAAGCTTAAATTCCTTATAGGATAAGACATGGGTTGAATTGGGTATATTGCGATACAGACTAAGGTGGTAGTTGAGCCAAGAATAAGATTGATTCTTCTATTAGATATTCGAGAGAACACTCAGCTTGTTAGTGATATTAGGTCGACCAAGTCATTAGCCAATGCAAGAGACATATTTGAGTTATGATCTAGTAGTCGACTAATATATAAATGAGATAAACTAATCAAGCCATTTGGATAAACACTTGGCAAATCCTAAGCTTGATCGAGTGTGTCGCGAATGAAAGAAATGTATCATCCCACATAGAGGTTGTGTTTACTAGAGTCTTGTAAACGTTTTTCACATATTGAGTTCGTCATGTGGCGCAGTCTAGGAGTTCCGTGTGAACCTTAATTTGATTAAGTGTCGATGTGTGAAGGCCTAAAGGGTCACACTAAGTCGATTGTATTTTCGGTCTAAAGGTATATTGAGAAAGTATAAAATATTCGATTTAGAATCGAGATATTTTAATCAATAATAAATTATGAGATAAATTCCATTTGATGGAAATTAATTAATTAAGTCAAAATTAGATTTTGTATTTAATTAAAATCAAAACGCGCTGAAACTTTAAAATAAAGGGGCAGCGCCGCGGCGCCTCAGAGGCTGAGCCCAGTCCGACTGGCCTACTGCAACTCGGATTTGGGTCAGGTTTTTAAGCCTAATCCCAGTCTGATTTGTATCCTAATCTCCCCAATATATTCAGAATTTAACCTTATAATTTAGGTTACATAATTTATGCAGAAACACTTGAATTCTCACTTTCTGAACTCAGAGTTCAGGAATTAAAATACTCTCAAACCTCTGCCAAGATTTCCTGGCTTTCCTAACAGAGGAGTATACCGTAGCAAAGGCTTGTAGTCGTAAGGACAATTGTGTGCGCTCCCGTTAGAAGAGACTTAAGATAACATAAACTGTAAGTGTTCTTCTGTCTTTGCAGATTTCAATTGTAGTGTAAACATACTAGACGGATGTTGGGGCAAGTAAGTTAATAAAATTTTAAACTTCTGTTGTTTATTACTTGTGTATTTTAGACCCAACAAAACCCTACAGTGATATTAGAGCCCAGGTTGGTTCAATGGTTATGTAACAATTGAAAGATATAATAATATGTGTTAAACGTAAAATTGATTTTAATCTAAATTAAAACAAAGTTATTTGAAATCTGACATACTTTGATTGAGCGATTAACTTTTGTAATCACCCTAAATTATCAACTACGCTAAATCGAGGAAATCATTCTATTCTAGCACGAACTGAGCCTTGTGCAGAAACCGGTTCATTGCGAACATGGTGCACGGCGAAGAACGTGTAGGAATAGATGATAGTCGACATATGCGTTATTGATAATGGTGGGTGGTAGTAAAGGACCCGTAATCTAAACCCTAAATTAGATTTAGGGATTGGACGATTTTTAGAAAATCAGCACGAAAATCGCTCAGAAAAGGACGTCGGCGCCGCGACCTTATTGTAGGGCGTCGCGATGCCAGCTAGGGTTTCATGGTGGCGCCGCAACTTCATGTCGGAGCATCGCGGCGCCGGTCATGGTAATTATCAGTGGTCGTGATTAAAACCTTCGTTTAAAATTCATAGCTTACTGGAACTGAGGCGTCGCGGCCCTAATTCACAGAAACAAAAACCAAAAGTTTATGCTTGTTCAGCGACGCGACTCCTTGGAGGAGTATCACGGCGCCTAATGTCCAGAAAGTTAAAATCTTAGTTTTCGAAATTTAATCCATGATTATTATTATAAAGTATGTTGGTATATTGTTTACGTGCTAAATGATCGTCATTTACTTTACTATGTTTTAGAGTTCGCAAATCATGTTTGGGTATTCGGCGCCCAAAACTAGTTTAGAGTCTGCAATCATGCTTGGGTAGGCGGCGCCCAAAACTAGTTTAGAGTCTGCAATCATGCTTGGGTAGGCGGTGCCCAAATACATGTTTTAAATGCTTTGAGTAATGTTTGAAACATGTAATAGTTGATCTTGAATATAACCCTGAATTAAATTGTTCCCCAAAATTAATACAAGTCTCATTTAAAATGAATGCGCCGTCCGTTATAATTGATTATGGTGCAAAATCCTTTTCGGCGAGATGCGTATTTATGACCCAGCATTTGCTCTAAGTCTACGAGGACTCAACCCCTCTCATAAATGCATATAAATATTGTAGTAGGTGATAAACCTTCGTGAGTATTTACACCCAGTGTTTTCTCGATGAAGGCAAAGCCCACTTAGATACATAATTGCAGTCGCATAACGGGGTTGACTTCCTAGGCTATCTTGGTGCCCCAGTATCGGACAGCTGAGGGACGCATATCGTATTATTTAGAACATTCGGTCAATCAAGAGTTGCAAATTGTTTGTAATTGGTTTAGAGACCTACCAGATCATGTTGTTGAAGTTATCAGCCTCAGCAAACGCGGAGACAACATGAGTCTGAATCTTGGCCCATTATAACTATATTTGATATGAGTCAGTATTCTTTCATGGGGTAAAAGAGTATGTTAAAATAGTGGGAGCTAATTAAACTAAAGACCATGTAAATTAGTTAACAAATGTGTTCAATAGAAATTATGTTAGAATGTTAATTTCAAGTCTATCTTCTCTTCAGTTTACGATGTTGAATCTGTCACTTAAAATGTTAGTTGAAACAAACAAGTTGACTGGAGCTAAGTACCCTGACTGGTTAAGAAATCTGTGATTAGTGTTAAAACTAAAAATAATTGAGTATGTGTTAGACATAGTATTCCCCACAGTCCCTGCTAAAGATTCTGTTGAGTTTGCCCTGTTTGACAAGGCAGCCTATCAGAAACATCTAGATGATGCTACCTTGACACAATATATAATATTGTCCTCCAAGACTGTAGAGTTACAGAGGAGACATGAAAACATAGGCCCTAACGAGATGCTAGAACACTTGAACTGTTGAGAGACCTTTTCAAGTGTAAGCTGAACGAAGGGGGTCCAGTGTCAGCACATGTTCTGGAGATGATTGGGTTAATAGAGAGGTTGGCTTCGATTGGAACGAAGCTGCCTGTAAATGTCTCTGTTAACCTAATCCTGAACTCGCCTCCTGGTTCATTTGAGAATTTTATTGTGAACTTCAACATGAATGGAACCAAGGTGAATCTTCCAAAACTTCACAAACATGCTAAAGGCTTATGAAGGGGATTGCAATGATCCAAGATGAGACAAGGCACTAGGTGTTTCTGGACCTGCTGGTCAAGGTATGTTTGTCAAAATAAATATGTCAGTAACTAACCCTCACTGCTGGGTATTAGATACCACATGTGGCTCTCACATTTGTAATAATGTGAAGGGTCTAACTGACAGCATAAAGGTTGAACCATGGGAGGTTGATCTACGCTTTGGAAATGGAGCACGAGTTGATGTTGAACGCGTGAGAACTTATAGACTAGATTTACCTTCTGGCTTTTGTTTAGAACTTAATAATTGTTATTTTGTTCCCTACACATAGTATTGTAGCACGAGTTGAGGTTGATCCGTCTATCATCATCACGCTACACATAGTATGCTAATGGGTCGTTGGGTTGTGAAACCCGTCGACAAGTTTGGTGGATTTCTAATTGTGGCATTAATACCAAGGATTAACCCACCTAAGGTTTATGCATGCATGACTTAATAAAAAATGTGGTATAGCTCTATCCTAATTTTGCTAAGATTTGGTTGACTAGACAAAATGGTTTCCGAGCGGACTACTCGAGTGAGAAGGCTACGCGGCCACCGGATGGTCCGGCTGCTCCGTGTCTTTGCCAACTCTCCTAAAATTGGGTAATTGAAAGAAATTTTCATGGTGCGCATAAACACACCTCGCGTAGTGTGTGATAGTGTTAATTTTCCAGAATGGAGGAAATATGAGCGGAATGACAATTTAAGGAAAGCAATAAAATAATGTAGCAATTAAATTAGTTAATTACAAAATAAAAGAAAACAATATAAAATATTTACAACAAATATAAAAGCAAAATAAAGTGCAATATTTAATTAACCTGGGTTTGCTATGATCAAGAACCTGATATCCCCAATGAGTCGCCATGTCGCCGCTACCGCCGAATTCTGGTGCGAACGGTATCCGCAACGTTGCTCTTTGGCGCGGTTCCCTGGATGGAGCAATAATGCTGATTTTGAGGAGTCGCCACCTAATTATTTAAGTGAATTAGGACACTTGATTTATTGCAATAAAATACTGCAATTAATCTTCATTTAATGGTCTGCGAAATTAGTGAGATTCTCAATCAGGGTTCTTTATTATCCTAAAGGGAAGGGGTTAGGCATCCTTTAAGATCCGCTAACTTGCGGTTATTCGTTCAAACCTAGGTTAATTATTTATTGTCTTTTTTATTCTATGTATTCTAAGCATTTTTCATAATTTATAATTAAAATAAAATGCAATACAGAATAATAAAAACTAAAATTAAATGCGATATAAATAAAATTCCGGAACATCTTTTAGCCCTTTTTAGGCCTTCTGCACAAGATGATCTCCGGGTACCTGCATAAAAACTTAGTAAAAGTGTTAGTAATAGAATAAATAATTTTAATGCAATGATAAGAATTAATAAGTAAAGCCAAAAAATAAACAAATTCGTTTTTTGCACAGAGGAGGCCTTGGAAAGCAGACGGAGATTCCTTCATCGGTCAATATTGTTAAAAGCAATAAAATAAATAAAACCTTCAGATCCGCGCCAAAACAATAATAGTTTTAAACACGGAGGGCTCAGATATATATAAAATAAAGTGGGACATCCTAAACAAGTCCGACTGCGAAAATTCGTCTCGCCAGCGCATGTTGGTTATCATGTGTAAGTAGAAGAAATCATCAACGCCCAGAAAGCTTCATTTATTTTATTTTCCGTCTTTGCAACTGTGGAGGCCTCAAAAATCGACGGATAACTTTTTCATCGGCCAATCAAGTGTAGCATTTTGTTCAAATCAGTGAAATACCCAATACTAAATGTAGCAATCGATTCTCTTTTACAATAGCAGTTTGTTGCCAATAATATAATAAAATAGAAAAGGGGCAAAAACATCAAATAACCATCCCAAAAACAGCAGAACCGCAGCGGTTCGCCGGAAAACAGAACGTCACCGGATCAATTCAATAACCAGAGCAGCCATCAAATTCCAAAAGAAAGCCCACAAAGGTCACCAGGATCTTAAAACTCCGGCCAGACCATTAAAATCAGAAAAGAATAAATCAGTCCCAACAGAAAATATGAGGTGGAGCCAACAAACAGATGGTCGTTGGCACCATACAGAAAATCAACCCAACAACAAACCAACAAACCGCAAAAACGATGCAAGACCAAGATCGCTGATTTTTTTTTTAAAAAATTTTGGCCAGACGCAACAAGAAAAATCAGAAAATCAGGTAACCAATCAGTCCATCAAACACAAAATATAGCAATAAAGATTAGCAACAAATAACAGCCTCGTCAGAGTGCAAATGCGGCGAGATTAGGATGTCGACGTCACTTCCACGGCTAACGCCGGAGCGACACCACCAGTGATTGATGGGAACAGGGCGGGTTCGGCCGGGCGAGGGGTTCGGGGTTGTGGTGGTTCAGAGCGATGGCGAGTGGCGTGTGTGGCGTGAGGTGTGAAGAGGTCATGGGTTATGCTAGGGGTTCGCCGACGGTTTCACCGGTGACGGGAACGGTGTGTCGACGGGGTGTGGTGTGAGAGAGCGGGCTGGGCTAAAGTGCGTGGTGGTCGGCGGAGAGGTGAGAGGGGTCGACGGGAGAGTGAGGGAGAGGGCGGGTGGTCAACGGAGAGTGAGGAGAGGCGAGGGGTGGTCGACGGGAGAGTGAGGGAGATGGCAGGGGTGAGAGGGTGAGGAAGAGTGAGAGAGTGGGATGATATTCTTTATGAAGTGTGCGACTGGACTCATTATTTAGGGTGGGGGGAAAATGTTTATTATATAGGGGTATTTAGGTTTAGGGTTTGGTTTAGTTTTGGGGGGGAAAATGAAAAATGGGTTTTAATTTTAGGGGGGAAAATAAAAGAGTGTTTGGATGAAATTAAAATGATGTTGGATTGAACTGATTCAAATTGTGTCTTGGACTGGACTGGTTTGACAAAATGCAAGGCGGGTTAATTATTTAAAAGAAAAATTATTTAAAAAGATGCAAGATTATTAAAATGCAAATGTCGATGCAATAATAATAATAATAAAATGATATTTAAGAAATGTTTAATGTCTAATTACAACGGGATGTCAATTAATTATTTAAAGAGATGCAAACATAATAATAATATAAACATAACATTATCAAAGACATAATGCTTAAATTAAAATAAAAAGATAAAAAATGAAAAAAATGCTGATTAAAATGCGATGTCATAAAATTGCAATAAATATACGAAAAACGGGTCAAAATTGACTGTCAACAGCATGTCCCTCTTTGTACGGAGATGATGGAAGAGTCTTCGGACAAAGATGTTGACTTGTAGCCAATTTTGTCCTGTTTTATAAACTAAAACTCAAAAATAGGGATGATGCAGACCCAAAATTGTCCATGTGTCAAATCATGATGACACTGGGTCGTTGTGATGCGAAAAATAAAAAGCAAAGCTGACGATGATTTAAAAAATGTCCCAAAGGTCGTATGATTGACCTTTGGGTCAGATGTGACGTGGTGCTGGAAAAGACATGGTGTTTGTAGATGTTGATGGCGTCGTTGCATAGACGCGATGCAGATGTTCGTCGTTGCATAGACGAAACATAGATGAAGCCGTTGCATAGGCTTAGATGAAAGAGCGTCGTTGCATAGACGCGATGCAGATGCTCGTCGTTGCATAGACGAAACATAGATGAAGCCGTTGCATAGGCTTAGATGAGATGGCGTCGTTGCATAGACGCGATGCAGATGTTCGTCGTTGCATAGACGAAATATATATGAAGCCGTTGCATAGGCTTAAATGAGATGGCGTCGTTGCATAGACGCGATGCAGATGTTCGTCGTTGCATAGACGAAACATAGATGAAGTCGTTGCATAGGCTTAAATGAAATGGCGTCGTTGCATAGACGCGATGCAGATGTTCATCGTTGTATAAACGAAACATAGATGAAGCCGTTGCATAGGCTTAAATGAAATGACGTCGTTGCATAGACGTGATGAAGATGTTTATCGTTGCATAGATGGAACATAGATGAAGCTGTTGCATAGGCTTTATGTAATGACGTCGTTTTCGGACGCAATGCAGATGCTCGTCGTTGCATAGACGAAACATGGATGAAGCTGTTGCATAGACTTAGATGAAATGACGTCATTGCATAGACGTGATGCAGATGTTCGTCGTTGCATAGACGAAACATGGATGAAGTCGTTGCATAGGCTTAAATGAAATGACGTCGTTGCATAGACGTGATGCAGATGCTCGTCGTTGCATAGACGAAACATGGATGAAGTCGTTGCATAGGCTTAAAATAAAATGGTGTCGTTTTATGGACGTACCTGCTTTGTGACTCGCCCGGGCTGAGATAATGTCATTGCATAGACGTTATTCGTTTGTAATCCGCATGAGCTTATTGTTGTCCTCCCGCCTTTGCTAATAAGAAGATACTGCACTCAAAGAAAACTAGTGAGTTTTAGGAAATGAGTGGTTGATTCGCGTCGACTTTGTAGCTTTGACTCTTGACGCTTGCATGCTCAGACTGGTTTGGCCTGTTTTTTTTTTTTTCCGTCTATTGCCATTTTCTTGCAGTGAATTCTTAAAATATCTCAGTTTCTGATAAGTGAAGATGTTGAACTGGGTAAGGTTGCATCTTGAAGTTATCAAGGCGATTAGGTAAGCATTTTTTTTTATAATGAATGAAAAGCTAATGCGAGAATATGGACAATGTGCAATTGAGTAGATGAGAATGCAACCCTCAAAATATGGTACAGTCATGTGTATGTAGTTATGGATGCAAAATATATGAGTATACTAAACTCTCCCATGGACAAAATCGAGTACTGTGCAAAACAAGGAAGAAATATTTCTAACGGTGTGACCGAAGCCGATGTGGCTGTCTACGTATCCCTCCGAGGGAGTCAGGTCAAGACGTAGTTCATGCTACAAAAATAAGAATTTTTTATGATTTTAAAATGATGTGGGACCGAAGCCGATGTGGCCGCCTACGTATCCCGCCGAGGGAATCAGGTCAAGACGTAGTTCGTGATGCCAAATAAGGATTTTTAAGATTTTAAAATGATGTGGGACCGAAGCCGATGTGGCCGCCTACGTATCCCGCTGAGGGAATCAGGTCAAGACATAGTTCGTGATGCAAAATAAGGATTTTTATCATTTTAAAATGATGCGGGACCGAAGCCGATGTGGCCGCCTACGTATCCCGCTGAGGGAATCAGGTCAAGACGTAGTTCGTGATGCAAAGAATAAGGATTTTTATGGGTTTTTCAAACAATGTGGACCGAAGCCAATGTGGCCGTCTACGTATCCCGCTGAGGGAATCAGGTCAAGACGTAGTTCATGATGCAAATAATAAGGATTTTTATGGGTTTTTCAAACAATGTGGACCGAAGCCAATGTGGCCGCCTACGTATCCCGCTGAGGGAATCAGGTCAAGACGTAGTTCATGATGCAAAATAATGATTTTTTTTGTAATATGCATTTTGTTGTTTTTTTTTCTAAAAAGAAAAAAAATGGAAGACGACATTACGTTCTGACTCCAGTTGATACCAACAATTAGTATTGTGCATAAAGATGTTCTTTTATTGCTTTCAGTCTAACCGAGATTGACTCTGGTGTAATTCACACAGCTTCAGATAGTACCTCAGACATACCTGAGTGTCGACACACCTGCTTGCATCCAAGGTTTCGAACTACACGTAATCTCACGTTTCAAATGCCCTTACTGAAAAAAAGTCCCATTTCACACATATATTTCAATATTTTGAATTTTGGGACGTTTAGACAAGTACGCTCACACTCAAAAAGATGTTCAATCCATGCAATTGTGATACCATAGGCTTGGCCGTCATGTAAGTATCCACTAATGTGAGAACCCTCAGTATAAGATCATGTAGGGCTTGTCACGGGATTGTAATGTAGGCTTGGGGAAAGGGAATGGATATCATTTGGGTAAAAGTGACTAATCATTCCTCGAGAGTTGGACTACGTCCATGCTTGATATTTGTGCGCTTTAATGCTGACTTGCTTTCTTTTTGTCCCAGTTTTCTGTACTGACTTCTTTTGAATCTTTAATTTGGAGCCCACTTTTTTTTTTCGGGGTTATATATTCCCTTATTTTTTATCGGGGCTTTTGATTTCCTCTTTGTGTGAAGTCGTCTCTGCTTTTATTTTTTGAGACTTTGACAATTTTGTCTTTGCAAACTTCAGCTAGAATTTTGTCAGTCACTTGCACATTTCTAAAGCTCTCAAGGAGGTCGGGTCAAGAGAGGGATATTGCGTACGCACTCAGAAAGGGTATAGGTTTAATATGCGGTTGTCAAAAATAGGTTTTAGGCTCAAAGGGGTGTACTAGAGATAATGTTATTTGGTAGGCTGAAAAGGCTCAAACGGGTCAAAGAAAGCCTACGATCATTTCCTACACCGAGTGTTGCTCAGAATTTCGCCTCAACAAACATTCAGGCCAAGTTCTAGATCACAATGCAATGCAATTGAACTTATTCTAGAAACTCGCCACACAATGCATATGAAACGATGAGGTCGGTTTCATTCTTATCTTGGAAACATGCAAGACAATGTCATCTACGGGTATGAATAAGAGGTACCAAAAGAATCTATGATTTACCACAAAGTCAACCCATACTGATTATCACTTGTTTTTTTTTGTTTTTTATGCACAACCCTAACTGTGTTGGTATCAACAAAGTCAAACAATAATACTAAAAAAAATATTTTTGTATTTTTTGAATAACAATTTTGTGTATTTATGAACAAAATATTTTTATTTTATTTTTTTGAATAAAGGGTACCGAACCCGAATAAGGCTGTCTACGTATCCCGCCGAGGAAATCAGGTGCGCATAGTTCATTCAAATATGTTATAAAATGTATGCTTGATTTTTTTTATCAATGATAGCAATATAAAGCTATGCAAAAACAAATGATTGTCCACTGTGGACGAATGCAAAGTAAAATGAATGTAACAGAAAAAAGAATGCCCAAAAATATGATGAATGGGATGCATGAGTGAGAAAAATATGTTTCTTTATTTATTTATTATTATAATTTTTTTTTGTGGTGTTTTTATTTTTGTGGTGTCGAACCCAAAATGAGTTGCCTACGTATCACACCGTGTGGTGAGAATCAGACACGCGTAGTTCGGAATAATTATGCTGTAAAAATGCATGATAAATAATTATGTAATCAACAATAGACATGTCAATTGAATTTGCAAATAAAGATACAAAATATAGAAAAACTGAGAGCGATGTCTCGTTGGTATAAAAATGACTTCTATTAGTTAACATAACTACCGCTCATTTTTGTGATGATTTTTTTTTTCCGACCGCCCTAGGCTGATTGCGAGGGCGACTTTACTGCAACAATATGAGAAATAGGTGAGTAGGAAAATGACAAAAATAATAAAAATGCAAAGGTGTGACAATATAGTCAAAGACTCCCCTGATTGGTTCGACCGGACTGGTGGTTGATGCTTCACAAAGTCCAAGTCGTGTTATTCAAGAGTGATTTACGCAGTAGAAGTCCTGATTGCAATGTGACAACAAAAGTGCAAAAATACAAATGCTCGAGCCCGGAATCACAAAAGGATGGTTATTGCATTAAATAATATGTACAGAGTTGCTAGCGACCAACAATAGTAAACAAAAAAGCATGCAAATCAAGCGCGTGCCCTAATATGCTTGGGACCTCCCTTATGCCAGAGGTGAGCCTAAACGCCAAATATACGAGATTATGATAAATAGGTCCAAGCCGTTAAACTGCAATGTTTTGTTGGAAATGACGACCCAATGACGGTGCACTTTTTCCAATTTTGATATGTCATAACCAGACTTGGATCAGTCTATCATCATCACGCTACACATAGTATGCTAATGGGTCGTTGGGTTGTGAAACCCGTCGACAAGTTTGGTGGATTTCTAATTGTTGCGTTAATACCAAGGATTAACCCACCTAAGGTTTATGCATGCATGACTTAATAAAAAATGTGGTATAGCTCTATCCTAATTTTGCTAAGATTTGGTTGACTAGACAAAATGGTTCCCGAGCGGACTACTCGAGTGAGAAGGCTACGCGGCCACCGGATGGTCCGGCTGCTCCGCGCCTTTGCCAACTCTCCTAAAATTGGGTAATTGAAAGAAATTTTGCGGGTGCGTACAACACACCTCGCGTGTAGTGTGTGATAGTGTTAATTTTCCAGAATGGAGGAAATATGAGCGGAATGACAATTTAAGGAAAGCAATAAAATAATGTAGCAATTAAATTAGCTAATTACAAAATAAAAGAAAACAATATAAAATATTTACAACAAATACAAAAGCAAAATAAAGTGCAATATTTAATTAACATGGGTTTGCTATGATCAAGAACCTGATATCCCCAATGAGTCGCCATCTTTGTCGCGCGTTTTCGACCTCGAAGTGCAGGCGGTATCCGCAACGTTGCTCTTTGGCGCGGTTCCTGGATGGAGCAATAATGCTGATTTTGAGGAGTCGCCACCTAATTATTTAAGTAAATTAGGACACTTAATTTATTGCAATAAAATACTGCAATTAATCTCCATTTAATGGTCTGCGAAATTAGTGAGATTCTGAATCAGGGTTCTTTATTATCCTAAAGGGAAGGGGTTAGACATCCTTTAAGATCCGCTAACTTGTGGTTATTCGTTCAAACTTAGGTTAATTATTTATTGTCTTTTTTATTCTATGTATTCTAAGCATTTTTCATAATTTATAATTAAAATAAAATGCAATACAGAATAATAAAAACTAAAATTAAATGCGACATAAATAAAATTCCGGAACATCTTTTAGCCCTTTTTAGGCCTTTTGCACAAGATGATCTCCGGGTACCTGCATAAACACTTAGTAAAAGTGTTAGTAATAGAATAAATAATTTTAATGCAATGATAAGAATTAATAAGTAAAGCCAAAAAATAAACAAATCCGTCTTTTGCACAGAGGAGGCCTTGGAAATCAGACGGAGATTCCTTCATCGGCCAATATTGTTAAAAGCAATAAAATAAATAAAACCTTCAGATCCGCGCCAAAACAGTAATAGTTTTAAACACGGAGGGCTCAGATATATATAAAATAAAGTGGGACATCCTAAACAAGTCTGGCTGCGAAAATTCGTCTCGCCAGCGCATGTTGGTTATCTTGTGTAAGTAGAAGAAATCATCAACGCCCAGAAAGCTTCATTTATTTTATTTTTCGTCTTTGCAATTGTGGAGGCCTCAAAAATCGACGGATAACTTTTTCATCGGCCAATCAAGTGTAGCATTTTGTTCAAATCAGTGAAATACCCAATACTAAATGTAGCAATCGATTCTCTTTTACAATAGCAGTTTGTTGCCAATAATATAATAAAATAGAAAAGGGGCAAAAACATCAAATAACCATCCCAAAAACAGCAGAACCGCAGCGGTTCGCCGGAAAACAGAACGTCACCGGATCAATTCAATAACCAGAGCAGCCAGCAAATTCCAAAAGAAAGCCCACAAAGGTCACCAGGATCTTAAAACTCCGGCCAGACCATTAAAATCAGAAAAGAATAAATCAGTCCCAACAGAAAATATGAGGTGGAGCCAACAAACAGATGGTCGCCGTCACCATACAAAAAATCAACCCAACAACAAACCAACAAACCCCAAAAACGATGCAAGACCAAGATCGCTGATTTTTTTTTTAAATTTTTTTGGCCAGACGCAACAAGAAAAATCAGAAAATCAGGTAACCAAATCAGTCCATCAAACACAAAATATAGCAATAAAGATTAGCAACAAATAACAAATTTCGCCGAGTGCAAATGCGGCGATATTAGGATGTCGACGTCACTTCCATCGCTAACGCCGAGCGACACCACCGGTGATTGATGGGAGCGATGGCGGGTTCACCGGGCGTAGGGGTTCGACGGGGTTGTGGTGGTTCAGGGCAGTGGCGAGTGACGTGTGTGGCAGTGAGGTGTGAAGAGGCTGATGGGTTATGCTAGGGGGGTTCGCCGGCGATTTTACCGGCGACGGGAACAGTGGGTCGACGGGGTGTGGTGTGAGAGAGTGTGCGGTGATGGGCGATTAGATGCACACACTTTTAAACGCAAGTGCACGTTATCGTATCAAGTAGTATAGTCTTAGATAAGACCGAATATCGTCCTCTGGGATTAGGGTTCAAGTACCAATTGTCTATTTTCTAGTATCTATTTGGTGAATTAAAGAGTGATTGGTTGTTTATGACTAAGAATTATAAAAGCTAATTAATTATAACGATTTAATTCAGATGTGATGAGAATAGGGCTTCTATGTATCCTTACTATCCGCTTATGTTACTTACTAATGCATTACTTATGGTGTTCTTCTTTGGAGAAAGCAGTTTATTTAAATCGCTTTATACTCCCGTTAGGTTATATAAACACTCAACCCCAGATTGTTCCTTACCTAACTTTCACGATAAGGGTAACTCTATAGGAGGATTAAGCACAAAACCTAGTTGACCGTCACGAACAATGCGCAAAATTAGGGTTGATAAGCCTCTCATCAACGCTACAAATCTTATTGAGGTATTTTCATCCCCAACTCGAGACCGCCTACCCAACTTACAAGATATTCACAATCCTCCTTTTCGTAACTGATTAGAAATCATATAGTGATAACTAGTTGTCAATTAGCTACCAAGAATTCAACTCAATTATTGGATAGATCTCTCAATAAGAATAATAACCATAAGCATGCATTACTTTATAACATAAGGTTCAAGAATTCAACATAGAAAGCCTTATAAGAGAATTAGTTCCTAGCCATGAATATGACAAGAACTAATTCAAAGTTCATCATGCAAACCTAAATAAATAAAGGAAAGGGAAAAGAAATTACTAAGCTAATGGTGTCCAATCTCCAAGTCAAGAATCTTGAGTTGTGCAAGAAAGGGAACCCTTGAAAAGCGCCAGGTTCTCCTTTTATAGGTTTAAACGTCTCCTCTTTTCCTTGCGTGCCCGCCCAAAAATCCGTCAAAGACCTAATTTTTCCGCGTCGCCGCGTTCGCAGATGGCCGGCGCTAAAGTTCTGCAATACGGTGTTTTGGCGCCGCGGCCGATATTCGCTGCCCGAGGCGCCGCGCTGCAACTCTCGTGGCTTCTGATGTTTAGCGCCGCGCCTGCTTCGTCTTCGAGGCGCGCGCGCAGATCTTCTTCGAATAATAGCGCCGCGCCTCGCTTATCGCAGGAGGCGCCGCGCGCAGTCCAGATTTCAACCTCGTTTGCCACTTTCTCCGTTTCACTCTAGTACTCCTCTTTTTCCTCTTTTCGCCTCTTTTCCGCCATTTGGCCACTTTAGCCACTTTGACTCAAAAGAAAGAAAATCTATCCTAATACGACACTTTGTATGTACAAAATGGGACAAAAGACTAACTAGATCGACTAAAAGGTGTATATAAAATACACCGATCAAATACCCCCAAACTTAACCTTTGCTCGCCCTCGAGCAAAGATAAAAAGAAAGAAGTAAAATGACAGACTCAATAAATAAGAAAATCAACAAAGAAAATAAACAGACTCCCTGCCATTGATCACTTTTGCCGCATGAATGTTAACTAGAAAAACATGAAGGTTAGCAGAATAATACGCAGAACATATAGCATGGAATTTCAACACATTGAGCTAGATATTTCGCAAACTCATACTTATCATGCTTAAATGGAAGTCAGTGTACTCAAGTATGCATATAAATTCAAAAATTCCTATGGCATGCTTACTTGCTATTCTCCACTAATTCTGGATATACATAGAAGAGATGTACCTGACTTTGTTGGTTGTAATGTAGGATTAGGTCGGGGATGGTAAAGATAGGCATTTAGGCTCATTTTTCTGCACTGAAGCTCTTTGGCTTTTCTATTTTTCCCTTTTTCTTTTGATTCTTTACTTCACTTCAATTCTATCCTTCCCCTCTTTTGTTTTGGGAGAATGAAGTATATAATAATGACAAGCACCCCCAAACTTAGGCTTTTGCCTATTTCTTATTACTTTTGTATTGGGGTGCAACAGACTTTATTCATTCTTTTTGTTTTCTTTTTAACACAATGTACTCCTACTGTTTCATAATTTCACTTATGGTACACTTTGTGGGAATATAGGGTGTCAAAGAAGAAGTTTCAAATTTTAGGCTCAATGGGGCTAACTAGTGATATTTTTAAAGTACGGGATAGAAAAGAATGGTAAGAATTGGCTATCAAAGAAATGCCTGAGTCATCTCCCTAACATGCATATCCTAACTATTTCGCCTCAAATAGCAAGCACTCATAACACATAAGCATTTATCATTTAGCATGCATAACTTAAGCAAGAAACTCCAAATAGACAGACATGTGAGCTTTTGGCATATCTAACCTAAGTGTTTAGATAGTTGCTTCAATTCCTTTACATTATTCCACCTTACTTCCTTAGGTGTTTCTAGCAACTACAGCATACATGATCTTTGACAGGCAATTATGACTCAAGAAAGAAAAATTTTGGTGACTCAAAATAAACATAAAACAAATAAAAAAATTTAAATAAAACATAACATGACACACAAATAAAAACTAAAACACAAAAACACACCCCCAAACTTAAATCACACATTGCCCCCAATGTGTGTAGACTCAAAGACAGTAAAAGAAAACGACACTTACAAACTTTGGCTAAAATGGTGGTGGTGGCGGTGGATAATGCATCGACCATTGGTTGAACAAGGCACTCAGCTCGTCGATTTGTTGCCTTGTTTCTTCGCCCTTGTACTCATCGCTTGCAAGCGTCCGCATCATCTCCTTCTCGTGTTGGTACAATTGCCCTATTGTGGGCTCAAGGTTCTGCTCTTGTGGTTGGCCGGTGGCTAGGTCTCGCCTCATATCGAGCCCCTATTTCGTGCTCATCTTCATCCATGGTTGCCTCTGCTTTGTTGTTGCCGCCGCGGTTGTACTCTTCGTCCGTCACGGGCTAGTGGTCCAGGAAAGAGTGCACTATCCCATAGGACACCGGCAGCTGGTTTCTTTCATGAGTATCTGGGTAGTTGTGGGACCGCACTCATGTGGCATAGGCGGTAATAAGTGAACCGTGTCCCAATCCACTGTTGTCACCAACTCGCTGATTTCTTCGATGCTCTGACTATCTCTTTTCCCACATCAATTATCGCCTCATAATTCCATAAATCAACTTAATCGCCTTCTCGCACTCTGGTGAAGTGCGTAGATGGAATCACGCGGCATCGACGAAATACACAAGCCTTGGTCGCTTTGTTGAATCGCACCGCCGTGCTCTAGATCCATTCCTTCCGATCTCAAAAGCAAAGTGGTAGCTTCATCGTGTTCGCATATTATTCCATCAATGTTGTCACGCTCTAGACCATGTTCTAAAATGGTTCCAATCGCTACTTTCTTCAACATCAACTGCTTTTAGCGTTGTATTTATTGCTTCATACAGCATATAATTTCCCCTTACAAAGCACCCCCTTTCTGTCCTCTCCGGAAAGTTTGCATAAAATTCCCGCACCATTGTTGTATTCACTGGTTTTATCTTCTCCGGATTGACAAATCTCTTCCACCCCCTTAGCTCTATCATAGCCCGGATGGGCTCATAAACGTCTTCCTCCCCATAGGATCCCCTTTGGTAATCCATTCCCCTTTCTGGAATTACGGGCCTGGTATCAAGTCTTTTGTATCTTTGGTAGGCCTGGTAACTCACAAATCTATTTTCATCGTATTGTGGGGTTGGGGTGGATGTGGATCCTCTTCTCTTTCTGGTGGCCATTTATAAACAAAATCTGCAGCTTCTAATTTTTGTGGCACAATGTCTCCTATACACTCAACAACTAGCAGCGACAACACCCCCAAACTTCAACAATGCCCACAACCTCTTTTCTACTCTTTTCTCCAACTTCACAACCAACTTTTCAGTACCCAAACTACTCCAACTACAATACTCTTCCCAACTACTACCTCCTATGACTTCAGTGAAAGGATTCAAGAACAAAGATAGGGATTACCTTTTGATGAGAAGACTCAAGCTTGTTCTTGTTTCAATTGGTGGGTTGAGGTTATGGAATGGAGCTTTGTTGTTTGAGATAGTTGAGGGTTTTTGGGAATTTAAGAGTTTAGGTTGTGGTTGGGTTGGATTTGTGGAGGTTTTGTGGGCAAATTTCTGGAATTTCGTGGGTTTTTGGAGAGGGAAGGTTAGGTTTTGGAAGTTGGAATTGGGGAAAATCTGATTTTTGGGCGTTTTAAATTTGGATTCGATTGGCCATGGCCAGCTTTTAGCGCGCGCCAAACATCTGCGCTCCTTCGGGACTTTCATGCGTTCTGCTCCTGGCGCCATGGCTAAACTCGCCAACTTTCGAATTCTACCGCTGCCTCGCTTTCCCGGAGCCGCGGCGCCTAAACTTCCGAGCCTGTTCAGATCTTTTGGCGCCGCTTCTCCCCAGCCATGGCGCTTTACCCGCTGGAAATCCTGACTTTCTTTCAGTTTTTCGCCTTCAGTTCCTTCCCCTGTACCTATCAATCACAGCTCAAACACAAGACCCCATGACCGTGAGATTGTTCTAGACAAAATAAAATAAACTAAAGACTGAAATTAAAATAACATAATTGAAAACGTTGGGTTGCCTCCCAACAAGCGCTGTCTTTTACGTCTTTTAGCCGGACGCAATTAACCTTTCTGAGTGCCCATTGGATACTTCTGCGAACTGCTTGCAATCCGCAGAGTTATTGTTGCATGTCTCACTTCAACTATAACAATTGCTTCAAACAAGGGCCTCAAATATACGATTATCCCCCAAGTATACAAGACATGCTTGTCTTTTAGGTTCTCTCTAATGTAGGGATCAGTGAGATTCCCTACATCTTTCAACTCTAAGGGGTGCCCTTGATGGTATTGACTTCCTGTTTGGGAGTCAATTTTGATACTGTGGTGTTTTTCCGCAATAGGTACATGAAAGAGATTTTCCTATGAATCCAAGAAGGTGAATAATTGGATCTCTGCACTCTTCTCCTTCTCTACACCAACTGTCTTGCCAGATTCCTCAATAGTTGGATTTGGTTCGGGCTCCTCAATTTGCTGTTCGCTGTTGAATATGATCGCGAGTTCTGCTATTTGCGTTTCCAACTTCTTTATACCCAACCTCATTTCGTCCATGAACCGAGTTTGGCGCCTCGTGAGACTAAGTAGGGTTTCTCGTAATTCCTCCCTCTGTTCCTCTATAGTTGGCTCTCTATCATATGGACAGTAGTAATCCATATCTTCAGGATCCCTGAGATGCATCAAAACCAACAAAGAATCACGGCACCCTTGTTTTCACACAATAAATACATAAAATAAATAAAATAAAAAAAACTATACATAAAACCAAATTAGAAATTAAAAATAGATAAATTTGATATTGAACTATTCCTAATCCCCGGCAACGGCGCCAAAAACTTGATGCGCGAATTATGCACACACTTTTAAACGCAAGTGCACGTTATCGTATCAAGTAGTATAGTCTTAGATAAGACCGAATATCGTCCTCTGGGATTAGGGTTCAAGTACCAATTGTCTATTTTCTAGTATCTATTTGGTGAATTAAAGAGTGATTGGTTGTTTATGACTAAGAATTATAAAAGCTAATTAATTATAACGATTTAATTCAGATGTGATGAGAATAGGGCTTCTATGTATCCTTACTATCCGCTTATGTTACTTACTAATGCATTACTTATGGTGTTCTTCTTTGGAGAAAGCAGGTTTACTTAAATCGCTTTATACTCCCGTTAGGGTTATATAAACACTCAACCCCAGATTGTTCCTTACCTAACTTTCACGATAAGGTAACTCTATAGAGGATTAAGCACAAAACCTAGTTGGCCGTCACGCACAATGCGCAAAATTAGGTTGTTAAGCCTCTCATCAACGCTTACAAATCTAATTGAGGTATTTTCATCCCCAACTCGAGACCGTCACCCAACTTACAAAGATATTCACAATCCTCCTTTTCGTAACTGATTAGAAATCATATAGTGATAACTAGTTGTCAATTAGCTACCAAGAATTCAACTCAATTATTGGATAGATCTCTCAATAAGAATAATAACCATAAGCATGCATTACTTTATAACAGAAGGTTCAAGAATTCAACATAGAAAGTTATAAGAGAATTAGTTCCTAGCCATGAATATGACAAGAACTAATTCAAAGTTCATCATGCAAAATCAAATAAATAAAGGAAAGGGACAAGAAATTACTAAGCTAATGGTGTCCAATCTCCAAGTCAAGAATCTTGAGTTGTGCAAGAAAGGGAACCTTGAAAACCGCTAGGTTCTCTCTTTATAGGTTTAAAACGCTCTCTCTTTTCCTTGCGTGCTGGCCCAAAAATCCGTCAAAGACCTAATTTTTCCGCGTCGGCGCGTTCGCCATGAAGGCGCCTAAAGTTCTGCAATACTGGTGTTTTGCGCCGCGCCCGATATTCGCTGCCAGGCGCGCGCTGCAACTCCCGTGGCTTCTGATGTTTAGGCGCCGCGCCCGCTCGTCTTCGAGCGCCGCGCTGGATCTTCGCAGCCTTCTGCAATAATAGCGCCGCCCTCGCTTATCGCAGGAGGCCGCGCGCAGTCTGATTTCAGCCTCGTTTGCCACTTTCTCCGTTTTGGCTCTAAGACTCTCTTTTTCCCTCTTTTCGCTCCTTTTCCGCCATTTGGCCACTTTAGCCACTTTGACTCAAAAGAAAGAAAATCTATCCTAATACGACACTTTGTATGTACAAAATGGGACAAAAGACTAACTAGACTGACTCAAAAGGTGTATATAAAATACACCGATCATGCGGCTGGGCTAAGGGTCTGTGTGTGGTGGTCGACGGGAGAGGTGAGAGGGGGAGAGGGGGTCGACGGGAGAGTGAGGGAGAGGGCAGGGGGTTGTCAACGGGAGAGTGAGGGAGAGGGCAGGGGTGAGAGGGTGAGGATGAGTGAGAGAGTGGGCTGATATTCTCTGTGAAGTGTGCGGCTGGACTCATTATTTAGGGTGGGGGGGGATGTTTATTATATAGGGGTATTTAGGTTTAGGGTTTGGTTTAGTTTTGGGGGGGAAATGAAAAGTGGGTTTTAATTTTAGGGGGAAAATAAAAGAGTGTTTGGATGAAATTAAAATGATGTTGGATTGGACTGATTCAAATTGTGTCTTGGACTGGACTGGTTTGACAAAATGCAAGGCGGGTTAATTATTTAAAAGAAAAATTATTTAAAAAGATGCAAGATTATTAAAATGCTAATGCCGATGCAATAATAATAATAATAAAATGATATTTAAGAAATGTTTAATGCCTAATTACAACGGGATGTCAATTAATTATTTAAAGAGATGCAAACATAATAATAATATAAACATAACATTATCAAAGACATAATGCTTAAATTAAAATAAAAAGATAAAAAATGCAAAAAATGCTGATTAAAATGCGATGTCATAAAATTGCAATAAATATACGAAAAATGGGTCAAAATTGACTGTCAACAATCCCAATGTTAGACATTGAGGGGTTTTATTCATTCATTGCCAATGGCAGTTATGTATTGTCCTTTAATGGTTTTGTTTGTAGAAGTGTTTCGCTTGAGGATGGATTGTATGTTCTAAACTGTAGTCATGAAATTTTCAATGTACAAAATAAACGAGCTAAAATAAGTAATCCAAGAAACCCCACCTACTTATGGCACTGCAGATTTGGTCGCATCAATGAATCAAGGATAGCAAGATTGAGGAAATTAGATTACTTAGAACCATTTGACTTAGAGTCATATGGTAATTGTGAATCTTGCTTAAGAGGAAAGATGACAACCAAATCACTTTTTGGGAAAGGAGTATATGCCAAAGAGGTGCTTGAGTTAGTCCATATCGATGTATGTGGGCCGTTTTCAACTCAAGATAAGGGAGACTTTCTTTATTTCATCACTGTTACAGACAATTTCTCAAGGTTTGGGCATGTGTATCTTATGAAACATAAATCTGAAGCTTTTGAGAAATTCATGTAGTACAAGTCAAAAGTAGAGAAGCAACTTGAAACAAGTATTAAAACTCTTCGATCAGATCGAGGAGGTGAATACTTAAGTAAAGAATTCCTAGATTACTTGAAGTTTCATGGAGTTCAATCACAATGGACACCTCCCGGAACGCCACAAATGAATGGTGTTGCTGAAAGGAGAAATCGAATCTTATTAGATATGGTTAGATCCATGATGAGCTTCTCAGTTCTACCAACATACCTATGAGGATATGCATTACAAAGCTCAATCTATATTTTGAACAAAGTTCCTTCAAAGTCAGTAAAGAAAACTCCATTTGAGATATGGAACGACAAGAAACCTACACTTAGACACATGCGACCCTGGGGGTGCTCTGCATATGTAAAGAAGTTGCTTACTGACAAATTGGAATCTAAAAGTGAGAAGTATTATTTTGTGGGGTATCCTAAGGAAACAAGGGGATATTACTTCTATCTTTCTGGCGAACATAAGATTATTGTTTTCAGAAATGCAACTTTCCTTGAAGAAGACTATGTCTACAAGGAACAGAGTTACAACAAGATAGAACTTGAAGAAATTCAAAAAGTGCAAAATAATATAGAGGATGAACCCTTGTCAAATGACATAGGCAAGGATTCATTAGGAGTATTTGATGATGATTGAGTACTTAGAGTACGCCCTTCAGCCAGTGGGAGTGATGTGAGGAATAATGCAGAAATGCAAGACTCTCATATACAACCAATGGAAGATAACACAATGGTTGTGCATCATCCTATTCAAAATGATATTCCTGAAAGCTCTTAAGGTGCTGGATTGTCCAACACACAAAACCTTCTCACAATCAAAATACAACAAATACTGAAACGCAAAATATTTAACTCCGTAGGACCACTAGGACTCATCGTGCACCTGAAAGACTTAACCTCCTTATTGAAACAAACAATGAGATAGATATTCCTGATGATGATGAGCCTACTACTTACAGCGAAGCAATGTTAGACATTGATTCAAAAAGATGGCAAAAATCTATGAAATCCGAAATGGAATTCATGTACATAAATCAAGTATGGAACTTGGTTGATTTGCCAACAGGGGCTAGACCCATATGATGCAAATGGATCTTCAAGAAGAAGATTGATGCATATGTTAATGTACAGACTTATAAAACTATATTGGTGGCTAAAGGTTATAATCAATGGCCTGGGGTCGATTATGACGAAACCTTTTCACCTGTTGCAAAGATTAAGTTCATTCGGATTTTGATTGCAATAGTTGCATACTATGATTATGATATTTGAAAAATGAATGTTAAAACTGTCTTCCTCAATGATTTACATCCAAGACTCAACCCAAAGTAGTATGCAAACTACAGAAGTCCATTTATGGACTTAAGCAAGCCTCAAGGAGTTGGAATATTTGGTTTGACAAAACAGTCAAATCGTTTGACTTTGTTAGAAGCAAAGAAGATACAAGCGTTTATAGTAAACACACATATGAGAGTATTGTATTCATTTTCATATATGTATATGACATATTGATAATGGGAGATAATAAGACTCTCATGCAATCAGTCAAGGAATGGTTATCCAACACCTTCATGATGAAGGACTTGGATGAAGCTTGCTACATTCTTGAAATTAGGATCTACAAAGATAGACCTAATAGATTGTTGGGGCTGTCACAGTCCGTATACATAGACAAAGTGCCAAAACGTTTCTCTATGGAGAATTCCAAGAAAGGAAATCTTCCTATAGGTCAAGGCATCAAGTTATAAAAGAAGGATAGTTATTCTACTGTTGCAGAACTTGAACGCATGAAGAGGATCTCATATGCTTCAGCTATAGTATCAATCATGTATGTCATGATCTGTACAAGGCTAGATGTGGCCTATGCACTTAGCATGACTTGCAAATTCCAGCAGAATCCTGGGAAGGAACACTGGAAAAAAGTCAAGAGTATTCTAAGTATCTTAGACGAACTAAAGAATATTTCTTAGTCTATGGTGGACAAGAAAAGGTAGTAGCTACTGGGTACACTGATGCTAGCTTTCAGACAAATCTTGATGACTTCAAGTCTCAGTCTGGTAATGCCTTCATTTTAAATGGTGGAATAGTGAGTTGGAAAAGTTCCAAACAAGTTTCGATTGTTGATTCAACTACCTAAGCCGAGTACATTGCTGGATCGGAAGCTGGTAAGGAAGATGTCGTGATATCAGAGTTCTTAAAAGAACTAAGAGTTGTTCCAAGTGTCACTTGTCTAATAACGATTTATTGTGACAACACTGGCGTGATTGCGCAACCTAAGGAACCAAGATAAACAAACAGAAATAAGCATGTACCAAGGAAATATCACACACTTAGAGAGATGGTGGAGACTGAAGAAATAAAGTTAGACTACGTTCCCACAGATAAAATCTAGCAAACCCATTTACTAAACCATTAAGCTTAGTCAAGCATAATGGTCATTTCAAAAACATGGGCATTAGATACGTTGGAGATTGGCTCTAGGCCAAGTGGGAGATTGAAAGTATATATGTCCTAGAGACAATCATTTTAGGGACAGATGTACTTGAACACATCCGTATTATTATTAATGAGATTAATATATTGATGGCATTTGCAATTACTGAATTATTATTTAATTGTTTGTATTATTCATTAATGTGCATCCCTTGAGCTAACGTTGTTATTGATAGGGTGAGATATTAATGATAGATCGTAGTTATTAAAGAAGCCTAGACAGATGGAATATCAATGATATATTATAAGTCGACATGTGGTCTGCATCACATTCTTAGAGAATGTAGTATGTCTCACTTACTAGTTACTGCTAGTAATGGTTGCTAGTGATGGATACATGGATACTCTTAGACGGTATTGACATGCCCTGCTGATAAACTATTTGTTATACATGTCTAAATTATTATCAGCATGTGGGAGATAAAAGTCATTTGACTTGAGGTCAATATGCACCGGGTTTGTAGAGTAATGTACTTTGATCTTGTCCTAAGCTTAAATTCCTTAAACGGTAAGACATGGCTTGAATTGGGTATATTGCGATACAGACTAAGGTGATAGTTGAGCCAAGAATAGAATTCATTCTTCGATTAGATATTCGAGAGAACACTTAGTTTCTCAGTGATACTTGGTCGACCAAGTCATTGGCCAATGCAAGAGACATATTTGAGATATGATCTAGTTGTCGACTAATATATAAATGAGATAAAGTGATCAAGTCATTTGGATAGACACTTGGAAAATCCTAAGCTTGATCGAACGTGTCACGAATAAAAGAAATTTATCATCCCACATAGAGGTTGTGTTTACTAGAGTCTTGTAAACATTATTCACATATTGCGTTCGTCATGTGGCGCATTCTAGGAGTTCCGTGTGAACCTTAATTTGATTAAGTGTCGATGTGTGAAGGCCTAAAGGGTCACACTAAGTCGATTGTCTTTTCGGTCTAAGGGTATATTGAGAGAGTATAAAATATTCGATTTAGAATCGATATATTTTAATCAATAATAAATTATGAGATAAACCATTTGATGGAAATTAATTAATTAAGTCAAAACTAGTTTTGGATTTAATTAAAATCAAAATATCCTGAAACTTTAAAATAAAGGCGCTTGGTCGAGCGCGGTCTTTGTCTGACAGTGGGCGGTCCAATGCCAACTGCAACTCGGATTTGGGTCAGGATTTTAAGCCTAATCCCAGTCTGATTTGTATTCTAATCTCCCCTATATATTCAGCATTTAACCTCATAATTTAGGTTACATAATTTATACAGAAAAGACTTGAATTCTCACTTTCTGAACTCAGAGTTCAGAAATTAAAATACTCTCAAACCTCTGCCAAGATTTCCTGACTTTCCTGACAGAGGAGTATACCGTAGTGAAGACTTGCAGTCGTAAGGACAATTGTGTGTGCTCCCGTTAGTAGAGACTTAAGATAACATAAACTGTAAGTGTTCTTTTGTCTTTGCAGATTGCAATTGTAGCATAAACATACCAGACGGAATTGTTGGGAAAAGTAAGTTAACAAAATTTTAAACTTCTGATGTGTCTTACTTGTGTGTTTTAGACCCAACAAAACTCTTTACCATGATCTGTTAAAAACATTCATAGATAATTCAAAAAGGAAAGACAAGATTTTGGACAGTGTTATAAGTGAGTTATGATATTTGGGATTGAGATGTAGTTATTGTGGTCGGGTCGGGTCGGGCCGTAGATATTATCTTTTTGAACCCCAAACTTAGTAGTATTTACAGTTTGGTGGCCTTGATGGTACCTCATTATTAGCCTCTTCTCATCCTAAACACTAAAAAATGAGACACAACTCTAATTTGAGAGACACAAGTCTTGAACAAGAGCAGTCCATAAAAGAGTTCTTCCTTTTGCTCTAAAGTCCCACTCTTCATCAGTCGTTTCATGTTTGTTTACTTCGTCAAATTCAACCTATTTGCCTTGTAGTGTTGAAGAGTTGTTGTTTTATTTTGGAAGACTATTTCCCGCTAACGTAAAAGCATATATAAGGGGTGTCTTAAAGACAGAGAGTCATCTCTCGACTAAGCCACAATTGTAACAATTCAGATTTTGTGTTTCTTGATTTCAGGTTATCAAGATTCAAGACTCAAAGAGCTTGCAGTAATTATAAACTTAATTGTTTGCTTATCCTTTCGAACACTTGTAATATTTATTTACTTCTCGTACCGCTTTATTTCCAACATAAATTACTTTGAAGGCAATGAAGAAAATATACAGGTCTACGCAGAACACATATATCTTTGTTTTACTCTAGGACTGGCCAGTGGGCTAGGCCCACCGGGGTCGGGACTAGCGGGATCGGGACGGGGTCGGGGTGGAGAGGAGGGGCGGGGTCGGGCCAGGCGGGACCGGGACTAGCGGGACGATACCGTGTCCCGTCCCGGTCCCGGTCCCGTTGGGCAGGGGGTCGGGACGGGTCGGGCCGGGACGGGTCAGGCGGATTTTTTTTATTTTTTTTAATAAATTTTTTCACTAAATTAAAAATACTAAATTACTAACAAAGTAACATTAACATATACATATAGTCATATAGTGATAGTCATAGACTCATATTATACTATTATAATTATACTCATATATATAATATATTTATAAAGTATAAAGTATAAACTAAATAATTAAACAAAGACAAGAAGAGTGTAAAAAAAACATCCCAAGGCTGTTTTTGTGCCTCTTATATTATTAATTATTTCATTGAAATATACAAGATTCAGGATTACAACATACTGTTGTTGAAAAAAATTGCAAAAGACATAGAAAAATTAAAAAATTGCAATGAAATAAATTACCAATTTGAAAATATTTTTTCTAGTTTCTTTATAATTTCGTGTGGTTCTTCGGTTGGAATTGATATATCTTAGTCAAATTGTTCCACGTCGCTACTCATGCCTTCAGATAAAATGTCGTTGTAGTTGTTGTCTTCTTCTTCGTTAATCTCTGGTTGACCGCACCTCCTTCGCTCCGCTCGTATCCAATCTCTGAATAGTACCGCCATCTCCAAGTCGCCTCCGCTAATGAGTGTCCTGCTCTCCTATTTGAAATCACTGCAGAAAAAGCGCTTCGTGGCGATTGATGACGCTTGAATGTTCAAAATATCTCGAGCCATCATTGAAAGTGTCGGAAATGTCTTCTCATTCTGCATCCAATATTTCAGCAAGTCTTCCTTTCCTTCTTCATTGATAACTGCTTGGTAAGGTAAATTACCCTGCAAAACAAAAACATCGAACTCGCTAATGTGGTTAGCATCTACCACCGCACATTCTATTTCTCGTGTTTTCAATAGAATCAATACTAGCCCGAAGCAAAGATGTCTTTTTTTAGGCTGTGTTGAAGAAGAAGATGATACGAAAGTCGGTTGGTTACTAGCACTTTCTTGCTGGTAATGCCGATATACTTTTTTGCATTCATCTTCTACGCTATTCAACACTTCTTCTAGCGTTTGTTCAATAGGTGGCTCAACATTTAAATTTTTGGGAGTTGGAGGTGGTAGTACGTCCATACAGGTATAAATATTTTCAATAAGACTTTTACAACCCTCTACTTTAATAGTCGGGTTTAATACAGCACCAATAATATAAATAGGGGGAATAGGAATAAAATATTTCTTTAATTTCATAAACATTTTTTAATAGCTGCCTTATAAGCAGGTTTTTTCATATATTCTTTAAGAAGTAAAAATATTATAGCTATATAAAACAACATAGTTGAAATAGTAGGATAATATAAAGTAGAAAATTCTTTTGTTGCTCGTTGAAAATTCTCTAGAAATACAATAAGTTCTCTAATTTTGTCCCAATCATTATCCACAATCATATCATTTGGATTTTGATTATGGGCATTAAAAAATAAAGTGATAGGTTTTCTATAGTCATAAGCAACAACTAGTTGGTCATATAAAGAATTCCACCTAGTTGGTACTTCTTCGGGAATTTTTCTGTAAGATAGTCCACAATCGTGACAAGTTTTTTTTATATTCTTTTCTCTGTTGAATTCTATTATTTTTAAAAATAAAGTGTATAGCAAATTGTATTTTTTCAAGAATATCTTGAAAAAGTGAAAGACCATCCTTTACAACTAAGTTATAAATATGGCACGCACATTTGATATGAAAATGTTTTGGAAAAGACGGAGTTAAAACATCTTTTAAAATACAAATAACAGCATTGTTAGAACATGAATTATCTAATGTAATACTCATAACTTTATCAGTTATTCCGTAATAATCGCAGACTGAATAAATATTTTCTGAAATAAACTCACCAGTGTGCCTACTATCTATATATCTATATGCTAAAATACGTTTTTGCATAGACCATTTATAATCTATCCAATGACAGGTTACCGTTAAATAATCATGGCCGTTAGTACTACGACTTATATCAGAAGTTAGAGCGACTTTGCAATTTAAATGATATAATGAATAACGCAAATATTGTTGATATTCGTGTGCAAATTTAAACACGTCTCTCTTAACCGTTGATCTAGGAAAACCTTTATATTATACATATCTCTAATATAATGAATAAAACCAGGCGATTCAGGAAATGAAAAAGCCAAACCCTCCACAGCAACTAATTTTGCTAGTGCTTCCCTATCTTTATGTTTATCGTATTTAGGGCCTACAACTCCCCCCGTCATAGGGTTAATTTGACCCTGTACTTTGTCCAGACAAGATGTGAACCTTGTCCCGATTGAGAGGACGTCTGCTCACCATCTTTTTCAATAATGTATTGGGCATGCAAGACTTTGTATTTTTGCAATAGGTGTCTTGCTAAACCCCCCCGTCCCACCATGACCTTGTCCAGTTTTAAAAGAATAAACATTTTTACAAGTTTTACATGTAGCTACTTGATTCGGTACGTCCCTGTCAAAATATTTCCATACAACTGATTTTAATGGTCGTTTTGCCGGACCTCGTCTCATACTAGGGGGGATAGGAGGCATTTCACTAGTGGGTGTATCATCATCTTCATTAGTAGGTGTATCATCATCTAGAGTGTCATCTAAATTAAAATCTTCTTCAATTTGAGGATAAACATTTGTGTCAAGATCATATGGTATTTCAGGAAACAACAGATCTATAAAATCATCTTGTCTAGGAATAGCTGGAATACTAGAAGAAGTACCCTTGCCCTTGTTACCCGCCCTACTAGAAGAAGTACCCTTGCCGAAAAGACTTTTTGCTCTTTTCATTTTAATTATGATAATAAATAGTTAAAGACTTAAAGATAATAAAATTAAATGTGCTAAATGAAATAAAAACAAAATAATAATTTAATGACAGAACGAATGTACCAAACGACGTAAGTCGGCGTGTAATCGAAGGTTGAAAATTGAAACTTTGCTCGATAGATAATCCTCAAGCTAGTTACCAACTTCACTCCCAATTCTCAAATTAATAAATAGATTGAATATGTAGTAGACAATGTTGTATAGAGATTGATTGATTGAGAGATTAGAGAGTAGAAAGATTTGTGAAAATAATAAGAAGAGGAAATGAGGTATTTATAGTTGGAAAATTGGTTTAATGTGTAAATATAATAATTTCGGGGTAAAAATTAAATTTAAACGGGGGAGGGGGGTGGGGGTTGGGGGGGAAGCCAAAAATGGCCGTTGTCTAACGGCCAAAATGTAAATGGTCGTTAGACAACGACTATTTTGGCAAAGAAGCGATCTTGGGCGGGTCGGGGCAGGATCGGGGCGGGATCGGGGCCTGGCGGGGTCGGGTCGGGCGGGACCATACCCTGTCCCGCCCCGGTTCGAGCCCCGGTCCCGTTTTTTTTTTTTTTATACGGGGTCGTGTCGGGGTCGGGTCGGGACCGGGACGGGGTCGGGTCGGCCCGGCCCACTGGCCAGCCCTAATTTTACTCTCACACAAAGCATTGTATTTCACAATAGTAGGTTTACTATGTTAAAAACAAGAGAAAAGAGAGTTTATACACACATCTCTATAACAGCATATAATAATACCTTTCCATAAGAACTATGTTTTTTCGAAACTGATTTTTTATATATTATATTATACTTCTCTATAATAGTTTTCTACCTATAACAACAACAATCATCTTTATAAAATATTTTTTTTGTAAAATTATTCCCCATATAACATCTATCTTCTTTTTTGGTAATATAATAATTAATCATATTTATAAAAATAGAATATCTATGATTACTATAATAAGTGTAGAGATTTTGACCAAATAATAAGTACCTCAACCTATTGTTACTTGGACTGAAATAGAAGATTCAACGATCAACTCTTAGATTCCTTTCAAGGAAAAGCAATCGAAAATCGTTTGCTTAAAGTTTGAATGCAAATTTTCGTCAATTCAAGCACTAAATCACCACTAAGAGATTGAAATTTACGAAACAAGATACAATTATATATTTCTTCCAACAATATTAAAAGAATTTAATTTTCAAGTAGATTTAAAATGTGTGCCTTGGAGCCTATAATTTTATACATTCAATTATGAATTTATTGAAATTGTATTAACTTTCTTTGATGTTTATTTAGTGAAGTATGCATATCTTTGAAATTTAATTTTTTTTTTTTATAACATTAAGAATAAAAAATTAGATTTATGCATCTTTTTTGCACCATTCACTATAATAACAAAAAAAATTGAACCCAACGATACATATGAATTTTAATAATAGAATCACAACAATATTGAAAAAAAAATGAGACAAAAAATAGAAGGATTCAGGTTAAGTATTACAAGAGAAAGCTTGAGGGTACCAAGAACATTAGATTTAATAAATACAACAAGTAATAGATTAAGTATTAAAGTAATTATATTCAACGGAATTACAACAACTGATTGTATAACATAAATTAATACGGGAGCTGTAAAGAGATTTGTACATATAAGTAAAATAAATGAAAAAGATTGTCAGCCAATTCCACCAGAAACCTTCAATTACCCTAAAAATGATAGCGAAATAATAGTTACCAGAAGCATTAATATGAGATTCAAAATTCAAGATTTAGAATACAAAATAAAAATTGCAGTAGTAGAATATGATAGTTTTAATGAATTATTATTAGGAAGTGATTTTTTAACAATGATAGATTATAGGATTACTAATGATGGAATACAAATTAATGATCAAGATAAAACAAGATTTGTTAATAAGGTATGAATATTCAAGATAAAATCAATAAAAAGAAACGGAAATTAAAAACAATAAAACAGATGTTACTGGAAGAAATTATTGATTCACATCTTAAATATTTAGAATATAGTGCTAAAGAAATGAAGCTAGAAAATGAAATAAAGCAATTGGAAAAAATAATAAATAACAAACCTAATAAAGGACGGATAAGTATAGGAGATGAATGGATGAAAAGAATAAATAACACTGAGTAATTTTAACTAAAAAGTCGATGAGATATGGACAGAACTAATAATAAAGGAAAAATGAAAAACCTTTTCACAAAAATGGATGAAATAAAAAGAAAATCAAAATCAAACACGCGAACTAATAAGAGAAAAACTAACAAAACTATGGAATGTATCTGAAGTACCAACACTCAAATTAATACTAGAACAACTTAATACAATAATGGCCCAAGTAAACAAGGATAAGGGTAAAGAAAAACAGGCAGATGAAGGAGAATCGGGGTAACCAAGAACATACAACGGGAGATATAGTTGAATCAAGAACTACACAATCTGAAATAGTACCACTAGATGCGTGGAGAAGAAGTAAGACCCCTATAATGATAGATATTAATAGAATAAAACCAAAAATACCAGAAAAAATAGCAAAGACATTAGATTGTCTAAAAGCATTAAATACAAAAGGACAATTTTAATGAGTAACACTGAACATAATGCAGTCACATTTATCAGAAATCATGGAAAAAATATACTAGAAAAAGAAAGATATAAATATGAACCCATGAAAAAACAGGATCCGAAAGATCCTAAAGAAACCTTAATAAAAAATGAAGGTAATTTCAAAGAAAAAAACATTTATGTTGAAGAAAGAAATTTAAAACTCGAAAATACAGCCCAAAGCCAAAAGATAATAGAATTAGAAAAAGAAAATACAAAATTAAAGTTATCTACTAATGAAGAATGGTTGACAAAGTATAAAAAATACAAAACTAAGTATAAAGAAACCAAAAACAACTTAAATAAAATTAAAGTAGTAGTAAAAGAGACAAAAAAGGAATTAGAACTAGTTAAACAAGAAATGAGTGAGTTAAAAGAAGAATTACATATTATAAAACAACAAATAGCAAGGTTAAAAGGAAAAAAAAAGGTAAGAAGAGTACATAACATCAGTGATGAAAATGATAAAAATATCAATATTAATGATAGTAGCAGCACAGATAACGAAGATGTAATCGTTAATGAAGGACAAGTAACAAAGATTACGGAAGAAATAAAAGACGAAAATAATTCTGAAATAATACAAGAAAATAATCAAATACTAGAAGCACTGCAAAAGATGCAAAGAGTAAATGCGATTATAGAAGAAGAACCCGAAAGCGATATAGAAGATGAATATAATGAACCTTTTGAGACAGAAATAAAATAAGATAACATAGTAAATGAAGACACCAACGACTACCCAGAAGAAGAAATGGTAGATCCAGCCTTAGAAATTATAACAAGGAAACCTATTAAATTACCACCACATATACCGGTAGGACATCAAGCAAAATTTAGCGAGTTTGTAGGATCAATGGCACAACGAATTAATATGAATGGATATTTTTAGACTTAGATACTGTCTATGATGAACAAGAATTAAGCAGAAGAATAAATGATTGGAATATAGGAATGTCTTTAGCGTTAATGAGTTCAGCACATACCAGTGACCTAGACTATATGTATGAATTAATATATAAAACAATGATTGGAAAAGTAGCATTTTGGTTTGAACCATAGCTTACCAAATGAAAGGAGAAATATTTCATCATGTTAAAGATTGGAAAGGAATATTAATTTTATTTGATATGGTATTAAAAAGAGAATTTCTAGGAGAAAGATGGCTAGTAGCCATAGAAAATGTATTAGCTGAAAGAAAATGTGAAATAATAATGAATTTAAATAATATGAAATGTTGTAAGATCAGTAAACTACCAGAATATACAATAAGTTTTACTAAATTCTATTACGAAGCAAGATTTTTACCGATGAAGGAATAATATACCAACAACTTTATTATGACCATTTACCAACTCCATATAATACGGAAATAACTAAAGAATATAAACAACTAGAACCAAAAGAAAATACGTTGGGAGAAAAAAATAAGAGTACTAAGAGCTTATTTAATGAGAAAATGCGAAGAGTATAGGATACAACAAAAGGTTAAAAAGGATTAAAAAATTAGGATTAAGAGAGGTATGTGGATTCACAAAAAGGAGATTAGTATTTGGATGTGATAACCAAGAAAAGGAACGTAGGTATAGAAAACATAAAAATACGTCTAGAAGATATAAGAATAAAGCATTTAATAAAAATAAAGACTACAAAAAGAATTATGATAAACAGTATTACAAACCTTACAGAAGAAGGAGATATAAGAGATTTAGGAAATATAATAATATCCCCGACACAAGAAATAAGTTTAGAAATAAACGAAAATTTAGAAGGAAAAGGTATGTAAAACCATTAGAAGTAAAAGAACCACCTAAAGAATGTAAATGTTTGAATTGTAATGAGAAAGGACATTATGCTAACAAATGCCCGAAACTAAAGAAATAAGGAGTAAAATATGTTAATACTACACAATTTATTATAAGCCTAGAACAAATAAAAGTAGGAAACAATAAATGGTATAGTGATGAAGAATTTTATATTAGTCAAACCGAAGAAGAGAACGACATAGAAATAGGGAATATTAAAAATATAAATAACTACTCAGAAGAGGAGAGCATCTACTCAGACATTGAAACTAATTCAGAATAAATGGTAGCAATCTACATAGAAGCTCATGTAGAATACAAACCCAATAAAATGATAAAACAAAAAATCTTTATTGACAGTGGAGCAGATATGTGTCTAGCACGAAAAGAAATTTTAGAATCACATAAGTGGAAGATGTCTAGAACACATAGAATACGAGCTATATGTGTATATTTTTAGACCAGACCAATGGATTTCGGTCCGATCCCCGGTCCTTCATTATATAAGATTCTGGTTTTCCAATCCGGGTAAAAATCGGAATGATCCGGTCCGGACCAGAATGGACCGATTCCATATTATTATATATATATTTTTTTAAAAAAAAAAATTGTAGGTAATGTTAATTTTTATAACTCTTCTAATTAGATGTAGAAGAAAATTTGAAAGATTTGGAGGAAATTGAGAAATGTAATGTTATTTTTATAACTCTTCTAATTATCTTTTAAAACTTATAATTTCTAATATTTGACATTATTTATCTATCTTTTTTCTTTATGACTAGATGTGCAATATGATGATATGGATGATGAGGTCATTTTTGTGGACTCGTTGGTGTGATTTAATGGCAAGTGGAGCATGAACATTGTCAAGTTTTATTTGAGAATGTCATGTCAACTTGATTACAAAATAATATAGAGTTTCTGTCACGCCCCGAACCCCGGGCCCGTGACTGGTGCCCTACCTGGGCACCCTTCTACCTTAACAACACAAGTAAACTGCGGAATTTAAATAACACCTCCTTGTTTTTTTTAAACCAACATACGTATAAGGGCAAAGCCGACAAGGCTGCCATATAATATACATAATAAAATACACTATACTTCACATGAGTCCAATCCCACATATGAATACAGACCTCTAAGAGTTAAACTGAAATATGACGGGACAAGGCCCCGCCGTACCCATAACCGTACAAAATCCTGTACTGAAAGAACTATACCAAAATGATAAACTCCTGAACAAATGGAGCTATCCAAAAACTCTGAGCAGGGTCCTACACCTGCAGATCACCAAATCAAGGTACCTAAACTCATGCAGATTTAACGCACTTCCGGCGAGGTCGACGAAGAATGTACCAAGTATGTGAAATGTTAGCATCAGAATGAAATCATAACAGTCTAAACAAAACAGGAGACATGTATGATAGCCAACCTACAGTACACAATACATAAGCAGTCATATCAAGTCAGGGACGCATGCCCTCAAAGTCATTTACTAAAATATAACCATGGGTCTCACACCCATAATATCAATCATGCCCGTAGAATCCTTCCTCACTGCCGGCAGTCCATGATATAATATAACACCAATAGGCATACATGAACACCAAGTCCCACCTGTGTCCTAAAATCAGACGCCAAGTAGGAAAACGAACCACCGGATCCACTGCATCATAAACCGACGGGGCAAGTACGAAGCCAACTACGAGATCCACCGGCTATCAATCGACAGGGCAAGTACGAAGCTAACTACTGATCCACTGTCGTCACGAGATATGACCGGGCAAGTGCGAAAGCTATCTACCGAGTTCATCAGACCAAATCAGGTAATAGCACCGACGGGCAAGTAAAGCTATCTACGGATCCACCGGCTATCAATCGAAAGGGGCAAGTACGAAAGCTAACTACCAGATCCAGCCTGCGTCACTAAATCTCATGGAGGGCCAATCCATGGAACAACAATATCCCACGTGGTCGCATGCCCCGGAATCCCACATCGTATAAGCATGACCATAGGGTAATACAAACAAATCCGGGAATCTAACCCGCCTCCTGGTCACATGCCCCGGAATCCCACATCGTATAAGCATGTCCAAGGAGTAATACAAATAATGGAAGCATACCCGTGGAATCCCACATCACTGTCGGTACGTCCAAGTAATCTTACAACAAGACAGCCGACCCTCCAACCGAGAGTCGCGGCAACGTAATAAAACATAATACTTGCACTCAAAGGCTATCACCAGCACACATAGGCAAGTTCATAAAATCTATAGACTTTCATTTTTATAAACTCAAGGCACTTATAGAATAATTCTCAATTAAACAAGCCAAAGTACTTATCAAGGCACACATAGAATAATTCTCAATTAAACAAGCCAAAGTACTACGTACGTACATTCTTTTCAAAAGACTCTTTTTATGTAAAACCTCAAGATACTAATACCCGTAGTATCAAGGTGTGTCTATTTTTCAAAGTAAGTTACTACACTTTTAGAAAACTCATTTCAAAGCTTGAAATCAAGTAACTTCAAATTTTCACAATCTAGGCAACTTATGCCCATTAATCAAAATAAACAACTTTCTTAACCTTCCATAAAGCCGTTATAACCAACTTCCCATAAAGTCGTTATAACCCTTTATGGTTTTAGACATATTCATTCCTTTTATAACCAAGAGACTTATACTTTTAAAACCAAGTATCACATACTTACAAATCAAGTTCTTAACTTTCAAAATACTTCAAGTCTCTTAATATTTAGAAAACAAGTTTCTTCTACTTTTAAACCTCAAGTAACTCACACCTTTAAAATAAGTTACTTCCCTTAAATCATGTCATTTCTCCTCTTTTAAACCAATTAAGTAAAACTCCTTTAACTCCCCTAAAGTCATTACAACAACCCTTAGGTTTTGGAACTAAGGCACTAGCCAAAAGGTTTGGAATCCACTTCCTTCTCAAGACTCTATGTACTTTAAGTAAAATACTTTCACTTTTAAGAATCCAAACTTCACTAAGGAAATGGATTATACAACTTACAATTTAAACATCAAAGTACAATCAAGGGAGTACATAGAACAAATTCTATTTTAGGCAATCCTAGTACAACCAAGGAATGGATCATTTAAAGAGTAGGGCATACTTTCTTTATCTTAAGGAATCATGCTAGAAGAGGAGATAGTTCACATACCTTTTCGGCTAAATCCACAAGCTAAGCCGAATACGCCGCACGTAGAAGTGTCAACCTATAATGGTCACAACATGACTATCAACTTCTAGTCTCTAACGTAGAATAATACTAAGTAAACGGTCTCTTATTCTACGGAAAATCGGGCAGCACTTCCTTTGTTTCTACATACTTTGCCACCTTTTTCAAGGCCGAATACAATAACCAAACATGCCACATTTAAGGCTCAACATACCAACCAATCAAAGGGGATTACACGCCTTACAATACGTGTAAAATTCCGCCCCACAATTCATACGAAGTAGTTCCATATTTAAAGCCATTCTCGGCCAACTTATAACCAATCCTAAGTCCTTTCCAATTCTTTTTCAATCCAAGTTCTTAGGTCAAACATGTTATATAGTCATAGACAACTTCAACAACTACAATTTCCTTCTTTATACAACATGCGACGACTTAAACTAATAATCAACTTGAATTGTAATCTTAAGGCTAAACATGCTAGTTTTCGGATTAGGGTTCCAATAGCCAATATACTTATCAAACTTCATACAAAACATCTCATGCTTGCTAATATCCATAACTACAACAATAAGTAAATCTTAATTACTAAAACGACAAGATTATACCTTTATAAGCCCTTAAAATTTCCAAGATTCAAAGTCGCGCCTTAGCAATTCTTAGCTCCTTTCCTTTACGCTCCAATCCGCTATTTGAAGCCCTTAGAAGTTCACAACCAACTTCTCTTCCATTTCCAATCCAAAACTAGGAAAACTACTTAGGATTTCGCCTTGCGACTAACGTGAAAACGTCGTTTTTCCGAAATCTTTCTATTGAGATATCCTTACAAAACCCTTAGGGACCTAGAGTTGAAGTCTTGTGAATAATGGATCAAAACTACAAAATTTTCTTGTGAGGAAAATGTCAAACCCGAGAGGTCTATAGTGTGCACAAGAGTTTCTCTAATTTTTCTAAGTGTGGAAGATCTTGTCTTGCTACTAGTGTGGTATATAAAACACAATGGAGGGTCAAGATATCAACACTTGAGTGGCTAGGATGAAGAACACTTGGATAATCGCTGGACAAGTTTCGATGTCAACAATCTCAAGCTTTGAAGACTTATCTTCCTTGATGGTCAATGACCATTTTACCCTTACCATTAATCGTCCAAGACCATATGTGGGGGTGCCACGTGTCGCCCTCTCATTCGTCCATAAAATTCTGTAACCCTCGTGGGCCCCACAAAACGTAAAATTCCTCGGGTGGGCCCCACATGACCAAATCCGTAAAAATAAATTTTCATAATGTTAATAAGTTCCATACTCTTCAAATAATGCATTTTGAGAATCCAATTCTCAACAACGAACATTTTTCCTTTTCGACGTTCGGAAGATTTTCTGTCGAAAAAACAATTCTTCCTTTCGTACAAATTTCCAAGTCTTGATTCCTTACATACATTCTCTTATACATGTCCTGGACTTACGGGGTGTAACATTCTTATCCCCTTAGAAACATTCGTCCCCGAATGTTCTTAGTCGGTTGTCAAGCTATACAAACTCCGGCATAAACTCTATACTATGCCTATCAATCAAAACTGCACAAGACCAACGATGCCACACATGGCCACCACAACATACGTAAACATATCAATGGACCTTCCGTCCGCGACCCCTTCTCACAAAACTCGAAGGTTACAGTCTTCTCAAACACGGGATCCTTAGAGGTTCCTTTCTTTCCTTACTTGTCATACTTTCTCGTACTTTCAAACTTATTTAGTACACTTACAAAATCAACTAGACTTGGGCCTTGCATCCTCGTGACCCTATCACATAGCGGGACCATATCCAACTGACATCACCCGATTCCATACTATCGGTTGACCCGAAATGAGTCCATAACCCGACCCATCGTCATACTTAACTTCTCATTCTTAGTCTAAAATAAATCTCTCTCTTATCTCAAGGTACTTCTCACCCTATCCCCCTATTCACTAGAGGTTCGTCACATAGGCCAAAGTATTTCTACTGTACATTCTTCCCTATTGGTCTTTACACTTATTATAGGGTAACTACAACTTGTGAACTCTACACAACTATAGTCTCAGTTCACTTTATCATTCTTGTCAACATTCTTAACTTTTCACTTTACTAATCAAAGTATTCCTACCTCTGGGGGTACTATCACTTACAACTGCTAGCAACACAGGGAAAACATATACGCTATCTAACAATGCACGTATGATTCAAAAGAATCGACATATACCTGTAACCCCATGCGATGTTGCCTCCTGATCCTGTCCAGTAGTCACGTCATCTCTGCGGTTCGAAGGACCGCCAGAACTATAAACTACACCCTAACCTCTACCACGACTGGCTGACATCTGAACACCGCTCGGGGACGCATACCGTGGAAGAAAGGGAATCAACCATCGGCCTCATAGGCTGAGCCACCTCACCGGTGCTCCTTCTAAAAGGACATACCCTCAGTATATGGCCCGGACGGCCACAATAAAAACAAACACCTGTTCCATAACGACATTTCCTCAAATGACGCTTACTACATCGGAAACACTGAGGAAAAAGTGGCCTCGACTGAGAAAATCCTCTGCTCCTTTGAGAACCTCGACCCCTGGAGCTCAGACCGGCTCCTAAATACCTTGTGGAGTGCAATCTCCCACCAGTGATCTGCGGGGGTATGTAATGGGTAGGATGGGACGAATGTCTCACTCGTTGTTGAGGCTGCTCGTCCATAAACTCACCGGGATAACCAACCGGTCTAGCCCTCTTACGCATATCTCCGCCCGCCTCTACTCAGACACCGCTTGCATCGCTGAATAACCTCCTGCTGATGAAACTGTAGCACCGCTATCTTGGTCAATAACATAACTGCTTCCCTCATGACCCTATAGTCTTCTCCTAACTGAGAAACTGGAGGCTCTGGTGCTGGGGTCTCAAAACCTGGCGCAGAAGAACTCGCCGACTGCGGCACAACATCCGGTATACCCTGGGCATAAGCCCTATCAAATCTCTGAGTCTGACTGGTAGCTCCTGCTACTCCTTTGCCCTTCTGGGCGACTGTTGCCCTCCTTGGAGGCATAGCTGTAACACAAAAATACGTCAGAGAGGAATTATCTTACTAACACAGCTCTATGGCACGATCTTAGAGTGAGAAGAATAGAAACCAACTCCTAAATGTCCTGTAGCCTCCTGTTTATGGGTGTGGCGCGCAACACACCGATAATCAAGACTCTACTAGACACGGTCTGTAGACATTCCGAGGACTGACTGCTCTTGTTACACCCCGTATTTCTGGTCATGCGTTTGAGAGCGTACGAAAGGGGGTAAGACTTTAAATTTTCTAAGGATAGGTTGACGGATCGTTCCGGACGGGTTTTAGTCAAGTTTGAGGCGAGTTATGACCCGATACATTGAGAGTTCCTAAGTGTTTCAAAGGCCTGGGGCGTAGTTCGTTGAGTCTAGATTCCAACGCAACCAACCGTTCGTCGATGGGACATCAGAGTAGGAAGTTATGAGAGTTACAAGTTCGGCTTGCAGACGCGTAATGCGTTTCGTAAAGGCAGGCCGCGCGCGCGGATGCAGGCAGCGCCAAAGTACCGAGGGTCGCTGAAGTTTCAGAGCGCGCGCCGAAGATCCGAGGTCCGCAGAGTTGCAGCCGCGCGGGAAGTAGGGCCGCGCGCCGAGGCGGATTCAGGCGAAAAACTTAGGAAAAGGCGATTTTTCTTTAAAAGACCTGGGAGGGTGACAAGTGTCCCCCCATCTGATTTTGCATGCACTATATTGACCAAGTCTTCAAGACTTGGTCATATTTCATCTCTCTTAGACAAAAGCTCTTCCTTCTCTCTTAAAAGTTCAAGCTCCTCCTTCTCTAAAATCCCAAGAGACATTCTAGCCTTAGGTAAAATCTGAAAAAGGTAAAAGCAAGAGGGAAGCTTGTGGCTAGCTTGTGAAGGTTGTTGTGGTGGTGTTCTTGAAAAGGAAGCTAGCAAGTGGTTGGAAAAATTTGGCTAAAGCTTTAAGGTAACATTTCTTCCTTTAGAATTAGCTTTAGTGTTGCATGTTAAGAAGAAAGAACTTGTGGTAGTAAATAATGCTCTTAGACTCATTGCATGTAAGAACTATGGTTTAAAGGTGAGGGAATTGGTTAAGAAGATATTATGAGCATGTTGTAGCCTAAAAACTACCTTAGAATTGTTTAGTGAATTGTTGTACCTAATGGGGCAGAATTAAGTTTAGGTGTGTAATCCCCTTTAAAAATGTTGGATTGTTGAGCCTTAAATGTGGCGTTTGGATGATAAATTCGGCCTTGTGAAAGGTGGCAAAGTATGTAGAAACAAAGGAAATGCTGCCCAATTTTCCATAGAATTTAGTAGCTTTGAGTTTAGATTATTCTACATTGAAATTAGAGGTTAATAAATGTATCATGGTTATTTTAGGTTGACATATTACTTGCGGTTGTTTGGACTTAGCAAGTGGATTGGTCAAAAAGGTATGTGAAGCTTTCCTATCTTTTGAGCATGAGTATTTGTATCTATGTAGTACGGTAGACGTACAAGATTTAGTATTCTTACTTGTTTAAGTATAAACAAAGACTTGTTTTATTTTAAGAAGTATAAGTCCCTTGGTTAAGGGAAAAGTATGATTTTACAAAAATATAGAGTACTTGGTATGAAAGTATTGAGTATTGAATTATTCTAAAGATAAGAGGCTTGAAGTATTTTTGAAAGTTGTGTAGATTTGTTTGAAGTATAAGTCTCTTGGTTAGTAAAAGAACAAAATGGTTTATAAGGAGTTATAACGACTTTATGGGAAGTTAGTTATAACGGCCTTATGAAAAGATAAGAAGGTCTTAATTTCTAAAGTATAAAGATAGTATAACGGCTTTATGGGAAGTTAGTTATATTAGCTTTATGAAAGGTTAACAAGAAAAGATTTACTCTAAGTAAGATAAGCAAGGACAAATGATTTGATTTATGAAAGGCAAATTGATCTTTAGGCATCAATTGCCTAAAGGTTTTATGTATGAAAAAGAGTCACTTTTAAAAGAGTTGAAGTATGTGGTACTTGGGTTAAATTCCCGGTTTTTCTTTTATTAAAGATATGATTAAGTGCCTTAAGTAAACTAAAATGAGAGGGTATATGAACAAGACTAATAAGAAGTTATAAGTTTTCTTAACTTAATTATGATTATGATATGATGACAGTTTGAGCTAGGGTAAGAGTATATCTGAGGGGCAAGCCCAAGATCGTTATATCACCTTCTCCAGGGTAAGAGTATGTCTGAGGGGCAAGCCCCAAGATCGTCATACCACCTTCTCCAGTGTAAGAGTATATCCGGCGGGCAGCCCAAGATCGTTATACCATCCGCACGGTGTAGAGTATGTCCGGCAAGCCCAGATCGTCATACCATCCGCTCGAGATAAGAGTATATCCGGCGAGTACTGACCCAGATCGTTATACCATCCGCTCCGGTGTAGAGTATATCCGGAGGGTAAGTCCCAAGATCGTTATACCATCTGTTTGTGGTAAGAGTATATCGAGGTAAGTCCCCAAGATCATTATACCAATTGCCCGTGGAATTACTACCCACGATGCTAGGAATACCTCGCGAGTCCTTATGGGCTTATGCGGGTGAAATAGTCCCATGCGGTAGTCTGACCTATGCGAGGAAGACCTCATGCGGGTCCACAGGACTATGCGGGTGAAATAGTCCCGGGAGTAGGGTGCTTATTGATACTACTGCAGGCGAGTACCTGTTTTGATCCTAAGGCCTATTTTATGCAGATGTTATATCTATATATACTTGTCACTCATTGTTAGTAAGGCACAAGAAAAGGTATTTGATTTTCTTCCATGACCCACTTATTTTGGACTTATGATTTCATTCTGATATTTTGATTTCACATACTTGGTACTGTTATCGACCTCGCCGAAGTGCGTTCAATCCGCAGTCGAGATCGTAACTTGCTGGTCCGCACTCTTAGGACCACCGTTTATTTCTCGAAAGCTACATCCCGGAGGCTTTGTCTTTTGGTATGATTCCACGAGGTTATAGACTTTGTACATTCAGGGTATGGCGGGCCCCGTCCCGCCACGCTTGTTATTCCTAGGTCCTAGTCACGTTTGTGGTTTGGGGTAAGAACCGGTTGTACTGCTTCACATTCGATTAAGTTATTTTATGAAAGGCGCTACTTGGCCATAGTGATGTTTACCTTATACGAATTTGTATTATGTATGTTCACGCTATTCTCTCGATGTGTACTGACAGGTGCCCCGATAGGGCACTGGGCCGCGCCCGGCTCGGTCGTGACAAAAGTGGTATCAAAGCAGTTAGTCCTCGGAATGTGTCTACAGACCGTGTCTAGTAGAGTCTTGAATATCGGTGTGTTGTGCACCACATCTATAATCAGGAGGCTATAGGACATTTAGGATTGGTTTCCATTCTTCTCTCTTTGAGATCGTGCAGTAGAGTTGTCATAGTAGGTTGAGTCCTCTCTGACCTATCCTTGTGTAACAGTTATGCCTCCACGGAAGGCGACCAGAGCCCAGAGGCAAAGGCAGCAGGAGTCGCTAGGGCACGCGGGAGAGTTACGTGACTCGGGCACGGACTATGCCTGAGGCAGTAGGCGGGTCGGCGAGTTCAGCTACGCCGGCAGTATTAGAGGGGCCGAGAGCGGCAGTGGCTCCAGAGGTTCCGCACCGAGCCTCCAGCCCACACCAGGCAGTATAGGGATTACGAGAGCGATCAGGTTGTTGACTAGCATCGTGGCGGCAAAGATCGCCAGGCCGCCGGCTAACCCAGGGCCGCAGCTTTAAGGATTCGACTTTCTCGAGTTGTGATCCACCCGAGTTTTATGGTTCGAGGTCCGAGAAGGATCCTCGTGAGTTTATTCGACAGTGCGCGCGACTACGCAGGTGCTTAAGGCCTCGGAGACGGAGTCCGTAGTGTTAGCTTCTTACCGGTTACGCGATATTGCGTTGAACTGGTTTGAGTCATAGGTGTTGGCGAGAGGTGAGGATGCTCTCCCCGCTGTTTGGGAGGAGTTCACAGAGGCTTTCCTGGATCACTTCTTGCCTCGAGACGGATGAGAGCCCGCGTAGATAGATTCTTGACCTTGAGGCGACGGAAGGACTATCGAGAGTACACCGAGTTTGACTCGATGTATGCGCACACCATTGTAGCGGACATGGCGCATGTGGTTCATCGATATGTGATGGGGTTAGACCGTCATATGATTATCGACGTGGGGTGGCTCTTCACCGGGATGGATATTGCCAGATACGAGCATATGCCAGCGGATAGAGGATGAGAAAGGAGGGTCGGCTTGACTCGGCCACCAAGAGGCCAAGACAGCAGGATCTCGTGGCGCTTTTCAGGCGGACCACCTCAAAGAAAGAAGTTGCGCGCTCACCAAGACGAGTACTCCACCACCGTCGTCAGGACATTCAGGAGATTCGGGAGCAGGTTAGGGCTCCGAGGGTTCAGGTTTTCAGGGGAGTAGGGGTGTTAGTCTAAGGAGGCCACCTCTACCTCGGTGTAGTCGATGTGGTAGGACCCATTATGGGGAGTGTCGTGCTAGTTTGGGTAATTGCTATACATGTGGCCAGCAGGGCCATTATGCGAGGAATTGTCCGACCAGTGATAGCGCGGATGTAAAGATTCAGCCTTCGGGATCAGTGGCTGGTTCATCGCCTTCTTTTGTTATGCGTCGTGCAGGGCAGGATCATGATTAGGACGACGAGGAGAATGCGAAGCAATAGTTACAGGTACATCTTTGACCCTTTAGAGATTAGTATGTGTGATAGGATTGTTGTATGATTTAGTGTTATGAACAGAGGATATTGAGACTATGTACATGTGTTAGAATAAGTTGGTAGATACGAACGGGCAATTCTATTAGGCCGTGAACGAGAGTAAGTGGTAATGGGTCATCCGTTGGATTCGTTTTCCTGTTTGATTTATGAGGAATGATTGAGCGTGTGCGATATCTTATGGTCACAAATGGCATAGTAAGGTCCTATTAAGCGTGAAGTCCGAGGATGTATCGAGGAATAGTAGATTGGCTCCAAAGGAACATTCGGGGGCGAATATTTCTAAGGGGGGAGAATGTTACACCCCGTAGTTCAGGTCATGCGTTTGAGAGCGTACGAAAGGGGGTAAGACTTTAAATTTTCTAAGGATAGGTTGACGGATCATTCCGGATGGGTTTTATTCAAGTTTGAGGCGAGTTATGACTCGATACATTGAGAGTTCCTAAGTGTTTCAAAGGCCTAGGGCGTAGTTCGTTGAGTCTAGATTCCAACGCAACCAACCGTTCGTCGATGGGACATCAGAGTAGGAAGTTATGAGAGTTACAAGTTCGGCGCAGACGCGTAAATGCGTTCGTAAAGGCAACGTGGCGCGCGCGAAAGTACCGAGGGTCGCTGAAGTTTCAGCCGCAGCGCTGAAGCGAGCCACGACGCCGAAGATCCGAGGTTCCGCAGAGCTGCAGCCGCGCGCCGGAAGCAGGGTCGCGGCGCCGAGGCGGGATTCTGGGCGGAAAAACTTAGGTAAAGGCAGATTTTTCTTTTAAAAGACCTTGGGAGGGTGACAAGTGTCCCCCCCCCCCCCATCTGATTTTGCATGTACTATATTGACCAAGTCTTCAAGACTTGGTCATATTTCATCTCTCTCTCTCTTAGACAAAAGCTCTTCCTTCTCTCTTAAAAGTTCAAGCTCCTCCTTCTCTCTAAAATCCCAAGAGACATTCTAGCCTTAGGTAAAATCTGAAAAAGGTAAAAGCAAGAGGGAAGCTTGTGGCTAGCTTGTGAAGGTTGTTGTGGTGGTGTTCTTGAAAAGGAAGCTAGCAAGTGGTTGGAAAAATTTGGCTAAAGCTTTAAGGTAACATTTCTTCCTTTAGAATTAGCTTTAGTGTTGCATGTTAAGAAGAAAGAACTTGTGGTAGTAAATAATGCTCTTAGACTCATTGCATGTAAGAACTATGGTTTGAAGGTGAGGGAATTGGTTAAGAAGATATTATGAGCATGTTGTAGCCTAAAAACTACCTTAGAATTGTTTAGTGAATTGTTGTACCTAATGGGGCAGAATTAAGTTTAGGTGTGTAATCCCTTTAAAAATGTTGGATTGTTGAGCCTTAAATGTGGCGTTTGGATGATAAATTCGCCTTGTGAAAGGTGGCAAAGTATGTAGAAACAAAGGAAATGCTGCCCAATTTTCCATAGAATTTAGTGGCTTTGAGTTTAGATTATTCTACATTGAAATTAGAGGTTAATAAACGTATCATGGTTATTTTAGGTTGACATATTACTCATGTAGTTTGGACTTAGCAAGTGGATTGGTCAAAAAGGTATGTGAAGCTTTCCTATCTTTTGAGCATGAGTATTTGTATCTATGTAGTACGGTAGACGTACAAGATTTAGTATTCTTACTTGTTTAAGTATAAACAAAGACTTGTTTTGTTTTAAGAAGTATAAGTCCCTTGGTTAAGGGAAAAGTATGATTTTACAAAAATATAGAGTACTTGGTATGAAAGTATTGAGTATTGAATTATTCTAAAGATAAGAGGCTTGAAGTATTTTTGAAAGTTGTGTAGATTTGTTTGAAGTATAAGTCTCTTGGTTAGTAAAAGAACAAAATGGTTTATAAGGAGTTATAACGGCTTTATGGGAAGTTAGTTATAACGGCCTTATGAAAAGATAAAAAGGTCTTAATTTCTAAAGTATAAAGATAGTATAACGGCTTTATGGGAAGTTAGTTATATTAGCTTTATGAAAGGTTAACAAGAAGAGATTTACTCTAAGTAAGATAAGCAAGGACAAATGATTTGATTTATGAAAGGCAAATTGATCTTTAGGCATCAATTGCCCAAAGGTTTTATGTATGAAAAGAGTCACTTTTAAAAGAGTCAAGTATGTGGTACTGGGTTAAATTCTGCTTTTTCTTTTATTAAAGATATGATTAAGTGCCTTAAGTAAACTAAAATGAGAGGTATATGAACAAGACTAATAAGAAGTTATAAGTTTTCTTAACTTAATTATGATTATGATATGATGACATTTGAGCTAGGGTAAGAGTATATCCGGCGGCAAGCCCCAAGATCGTTATACCACCTTCTCCAGGTAAGAGTATGTCCGGCGGGCAAGCCCCAAGATCGCCATACCACCTTCTCCAAAGGTAAGAGTATATCCGGCGGGCGTGCCCAAGATCGTTATACCATCCGCACCAGTGTAAGAGTATGTCCGGCGGGCAAGCCCCAAGATCGCCATACCATCCGCTCCAAAGATAAGAGTATATCCGGCGAGTACAAATTTCAAGATCGTTATACCATCCGCTCCAGGTAAGAGTATATCCGGCGGTAAGTCCCCAAGATCGTTATACCATCTGCTTGTGGTAAGAGTATATCCGGCGGTAAGTCCCCAAGATCGTTATACCACTGCCCGTGGACTTGCTACCCACGACGCGGCGAATACCTCACGCGAGTCCTTATGGGCTTACGCGGTGAAATAGTCCCGTGCGGTGGTACAAATTATGCGAGGAATACCTCATTCGGGTCCACAGGACCTATGCGGGTGAAATAGTCTCAGGAGTAGGGGTGCTTATTGTTACTACGGGCGAGGTACCCTGTTTTGATCCTAAGGCCCCTATTTTATGCAGTGTTATATCTATATATACTTGTCACTCTATCATAGTAAGGCACAAGAAAAGGTATTTGATTTTCTTCCATGACCCCAATTATTTTTCGACTTATGATTTCATTACGATTTTCGGGCCACATACTGTACTGTTGTCAGATCGACCTCACTCGGGCCGCGTTCACGCCGCAGTCGAGATCGTAGCTGGTCGTCCGCACTCTAGACCACCGCTCATTTCTGAAAGCTCCATCCTTCTGAGGTCTTTTTGCTATGATTCCCTGAGGTTATAGACTTTTGTACATTCAGGGGGTATGGCGGGGCCCTGTCCCGCCATAGTTGTTATTCCTAGAGGTCTGTAGTCACGTTTGTGGTTTGGGCTGTAAGAACCAGTTGTACTGTTTCACATTCGATTAAGTTATTTTATGAAAGGCGGTCTTGTCGGCTTGCTAGTGATGTTTACCTTATACGGATTTTGTATTATGTATGTTCCGCTGCTATTCTCTCGACATGTATTGACAGTGCAGCCTGATAGGGCACGATGGGGTCGGGTCGTGACAGCTCTGATACCACTTTGTCACTCCCCGAACCCCAGGCCCGAGACTGGTGCCCTACCTGGGCACCCTTCTACCTTAACAACACAAGTAAACTGCGGAATTTAAATAACACCTCCTTGTTTTTTTTTAAACCAACATGCGTACAAGGGCAAAGCCGACAAGGCTGCCATATAATATACATAATAAAAGACACTACACTTCACATGAGTCCAATCCCACATATGAATACAGACCTCTAAGAGTTAAACTGAAATATGACGGGACAAGGCCCCGCCGTACCCATAACCGCATAAAGCACATCGAAAGAACTATACCAAAATGATAAACTCCTGAACAAATGGAGCTATCCAAAACTCGAAAGGTGTTCCTACACTGCAGATCACCAAATCACAGACCTAAACTGCGGATTGAACGCAGCCCCGAGGAGGTCAAGAAGAATGTACCAAGTATGTGAAATGTTAGCATCAGTAATGAAATCATAACAGTCTAAACAAAACAGGAGACATGTATGATAGCCAACCTACAATACACAATACATAAGCAGTCATATCAAGTCAGGGACGCATGCCCTCAAAGTCATTTACTAAAATATAACTATGGGTCTCACGCCCATAATATCAATCATGCCTGTGGAATCCTTCCTCATCGCGATCCATGATATAATATAACACCAATAGGCATACATGAACACCAAGTCCCACCTGTGTCCTAAAAATCAGACGTGCAGTAGGAAAACGAACCACCGATCCAACTCGCATCATAAAGCGACGGGGCAAGACGAAGCCAACTACGAGATCCAAGGCTGCGTCAATCGACGGGGCAAGTACGAAGCTAACTACTGATCCACTGTCGTCACGAGATATGACCGGGCAAGTGCGAAAGCTATCTACCGAGTCTACCGACTAAATCAGGTAATAGTATCGACGGGGCAAGACGAAAGCTATCTACTGATCCAATGGCTATCAATCGAAAGGGGCAAGTACGAAAGCCAACTACCAGATCCAGCCTGCGTCACTAAATCTCATGGAGGGCCAATCCATGGAATAACAATATCTCACGTGGTCGCATGCCCCGGAATCCCACATCGTATAAGCATGACCATAGGGTAATACAAACAAATCCAGGAACCTAACCCGCCTCCTGGTCACATGCCCCGGAATCCCACATCGCATGCAAGCGTGTCCATGAGTAATACAAATAATGGAAGCATACCCGTGGAATCCCACATCACCGCCGACGCCCAAGTAATCTTACAACAAGACAATGACCTCCAACCGGTAGTCGCAAGAACGTAATAAAACATAATACTTGCACTCAAAGGCTATCACCAGCACACATAGGCAAGTTCATAAAATCTATAGACTTTCATTTTTATAAACTCAAGGCACTTATAGAATAATTCTCAATTAAACAAACCAAAGTACTTATCAAGGCACACATAGAATAATTCTCAATTAAACAAGCCAAAGTACTACGTACGTACATTCTTTTCAAAAGACTCCTTTTTATGTAAAACCCCAAGATACTAACACCCGTAGTATCAAGGTGTGTCTATTTTTCAAAGTAAGTTACTACACTTTTAGAAAACTCATTTCAAAGCTTGAAATCAAGTAACTTCAAATTTTCACAATCTAGGCAACTTATCCCATTAATCAAAATAGACAACTTTCTTAACCTTCCATAAAGCCGTTATAACCAACTCCCCATAAAGCCGTTATAACCCTTTATGGTTTTAGACATATTCATTCATTTTATAACCAAGAGACTTATACTTTTAAAACCAAGTATCACATACTTACAAATCAAGTTCTTAACTTTCAAAATACTTCAAGTCTCTTAATATTTAGAAAACAAGTTTCTTCTACTTTTAAACCTCAAGTAACTCACACCTTTAAAACAAGTTACTTCTCTTAAATCATGTCATTTCTCCTCTTTTAAACCAATTAAGTAAAACTCCTTTAACTCCCCTAAAGTCATTACAACAACCCTTAGGTTTTGGAACTAAGGCACTAGCCAAAAGGTTTGGAAACCACTTCCTTCTCAAGACTCTATGTACTTTAAGTAAAATACTTTCACTTTTAAGAATCCAAACTTCACTAAGGAAATGGATTATACAACTTACAATTTAAACATCAAAGTACAATCAAGGGAGTACATAGAATAAATTCTATTTTAGGCAATCCTAGTACAACCAAGGAATGGATCATTTAAGGAGTAGGGCATACTTTCTTTATCTTAAGGAATCATGCTAGAAGAGGAGATAGTTCACATACCTTTTCGGCTAAATCCACAAGCTAAGCCGAATACGCCGAACGTAGAAGTGTCAACCTATAATGGTCACAACATGACTATCAACTTCTAGTCTCTAACGTAGAATAATACTAAGTAAACGGTCTCTTATTCTACGGAAAATCGGGCAGCACTTCCTTTGTTTCTACATACTTTGCCACCTTTTTCAAGGCCGAATACAATAACCAAATATGCCACATTTAAGGCTCAACATACCAACCAATCAAAGGGGATTACACGTCTTACAATACGTGTAAAATTCCGCCCCACAATTCATACGAAGTAGTTCCATATTTAAAGCCATTCTCGGCCAACTTATAACCAATCCTAAGTCCTTTCCAATTATTTTTCAATCCAAGTTCTTAGGTCAAACATGTTATATAGTCATAGACAACTTCAACAACTACAATTTCCTTCTTTATACAACATCGTTTACTTAAACTAATAATCAACTTGAATTGTAATCTTAAGGCTAAACATGCTAGTTTTCGGATTAGGGTTCCAATAGCCAATATACTTATCAAACTTCATACAAAACATCTCATGCTTGCTAATATCCATAACTACAACAATAAGTAAATCTTAATTACTGATCGGTGTATTTTATATACACCTTTTGAGTCAATTTTAGTTAGTCTTTTGTCCTGTTTTGTACATATAAGTGTCGTATTAGGATAGTTTTCCTTTCTTTTGAGTCAAAGTGGTTAAAATGGCCAAATGGCGGAAAAGGAGCTAAAAGAGGGCAAAAGAGGAGATGCCAGAGCTGAAAACAGAGAAAGTGGCGAACGAGGGTAAAATCCAGACCAGCGCCGCGGCGCCTCGATCAGCGAGGGCGCGCGCCACTATTCGCAGAGGCTGCGAAGACCAGCACGCGCGCCTCGCAAAGAAAGGTGGTCGCGCGCTAAACATCCGAGGAGCCAGAAGATACAGTACGCGCGCCTCGCATGCCAGATATCAGGGCCGCGGCGCCAAAACACCCGACGGATTGCAGAACTTCCGGCGCCGCGGCGCCTGTCTGCAGGGCCGCGGCGCCGACGCGGAAAAATTAGGTCTTTTGACGAAATTCTGGGCCAGGCCTGAAGGAAAAGAGGGAGGCGGTTTGCAGCCTATAAAAGGAGAACCCTAGGCAGTTTTTAAGGGTTCCCCTTCTTGCACAACTCAAGACTTTTGCTTGGAGATTGGATACCATTAGTTTAGTAATTTCTTTTCCTTTTCTTTACTTTATTTCAGTTTTTATGATGAACTTTGAATTAGTTCTTGTCATATTTATGGCTAGGAACTAATTCTCTTATAGGGCTTTCCATGTTGAATTGCTAGAAACTTATGTTATAAATTAATGCATGCTTATGGTTATTTTTCTTATTGTGAGATCTATCCAATAATTGAGTTGAATTCTTGGTAATTAATTGACAACTAATTATCACTATATGATTTCTAATCAGATTCTGAAAAGGGGGGATTGTGAATATCTTTGTAAGTTGGGTAGACATTCTTGGATTGGGGATGAAAATACCTCAATTATTTATGTAAGCGTTGATGAGGCTTAACAACCCTAATTTTGCGCATTGTGCGTGGCCAACTAGGTTTTTGTTCTTAATCCTCCTATAAAGTTATCCTTATCACCAAAGGTAGGTAAGGTGCGACATCAGGTTGAGTGTTTATATAACTAACGGGAGTATAAAATGATTTCAGAACCCGCTTTCTCCTAAAGAAGAATACCATAAGTTAATGCATTAGTAAGTAGCATAAGCGGATAGTAAGGATACATGGAAGTCCTATTCTCATCATCACTGAAGTAAATCTTTATAGTTAAATAGCTTGCATAATTCTTAATTATAAACAACAAATCAATCATTAATTCACCAAATAGATACTAGAAAATAGATAGTTGGTAATTGAACCCTAATCCTTGTGGACGATATTCGGTCTTACTAAGACTATACTACTTGTCACGATAACGTGCACTTGCGTTTAAAGTGTGTGCATCTTACCGCGCATCAAGTTTTTGGCGCCGTTGCCGGGGATTAGGCATTAGTTCAATATCAAATTTGTCTATTTTTAATTTCTAATTTGGTTTTTATTTTAATTTTTAATTTTTACGTTTTTCTTTTGAAAATTTGAGGTGCCGTGATTTGTTGTCTGTTTTTTATTTATTTCAGGAAGTCAGTTTATGCGAAGGAGAAGAGGAGCAGACACTCTTGTTCCCTTCAATCCAGAAATTGAGAAAACTCGCAAATGAGCGAAAGAATCAGCGGATTGCAACCTTGTTAGAGATGAACGGCGTTCAGAACAACAACGGGATGGGAGAAGGGTTAGGAGAGAATCAACCCCACCCGGGAATACCTAGGCAAGCACCCATAGACGTGGAAGAGAGAGTCCAAATCCAGCCAAAAAGGAGTTTGGGAGACTATGTGCTACCAAGAGTGAATGGAGCACAGACATGCATTAGGCTCCCTGCAATAGGAGCCAACAACTTCGAGATAAAACCGGCGATTCTGAGCATGGTACAAAGACACAAATGAAATTCGGAGGATCGCCATCGAGGATCCACATACGCACATAGCTAATTTCTTGGAGCTATGTGCAACTTTAGATATAACGACGCATCGATGATGCCGTCAGATTGAGGCTCTTTCCTTCTCACCGAGGATAGAGCAAAAGTATGGTTGAATTCCACTACCGATTCGATTTTCACATGGCACGAGCTGGCACAGAAATTCTTATCCAAGTTCTTTCCTCCGTGTAAAGCAGCAAAATTAAGAGGGGAGTTGAACAACTTCTACCAAGCAGATGGAGAGTCCTTATATGAAGCTTGGGAAAGGTTCAAAGATCTACAGAGAAAGTGCCCACACCATTGCATTGAGTTGTGGAACTTGGTCCACATCTTCTACAACGGCCGAGCAAAGACAAACCGAACTATCATAGATGCAGAATGGTGGAGCATTCATGAGGAAAACAGCCCACGACGCTCATGAGTTATTAGAAGACATGGCCACTAACAACCATGTCACGGAAGAGAGGTCGACAAATGGGAGAAGAACAGTGGGAGTCCATGAAATAGATGTTATTGCTGCCTTGAATGCCCAAGTGGCCCTACTAGCGAAACAGTTGCAGCAACATACAGTGTCAGTGAATGCGGTACAGATGCCTAAAGGCTGTGAGATATGTGGTGGCCCACATACATTTGATATGTGTCCTTCAGCGGATCCCAACAATATACCAATGGAGCAGGCAGAGTGTCAAGCCATAGGTAATTATCAGAGGCAACAGAACAACCCCTACTCCAACACTTATAATCTAGGGTGGAGGAACCACCCAAATTTCTCACGGAGAGGAGATCAGGGGCAGCAGAACCAGCACCAGAACCAACAGAACCAATACCAAGGGCAACAGACCGCACTACGGGCGCAGAATCCGATGATCGTGGGCGCAGACCGGTATAGGGGCGATGCAGACCAGTGAGCGAATCCAAGAACCCTTCATTCAAGCCCTACACCTCAGCGATTCAACGCACCTGCTCGAAGAAAAGCCGATGAGCTGGCAGGATAAAGACTTGCCAACGCCTGACGCAGCTCATGATGTGCTAGATCCTCGTTCAAAAACTTGAGACACAGTGGTCACTAGCAAAACAGCAAACAAAGAAAGTACGGGACATTGCCAAGCAATACAGAGGTAAATCCGGAGGAGCGGTGTCAGCAAATGCGGTTGAGAAGTGGAAGACGGTTGAGCAACATACCACCTCACCAAGAGTGAGAAGAAAGCGGAGTTAGAAAAGAGAAGGTGATTGAGCCTAGCCCAACAAGAGAGAAAACTCCGGAAAAGGAGTATACAGAGAAGATCCCTTTCCCAGAGACTACAATAAAGGCGGTTGATAAACAATTCTCCAAATTTTGGAGACATTGAGTTACATATCAACATACCTTTCATGAAGCATTATAGCATGCCCTCCTATTTCAAGTTTATGAAGGAGATTTGGGGAAAAGAAGAAGTCGAGAATCACGAAATAGTAGCACGATGTAAGAGTGTAGTGCTATCTTGCGAAAAAGTTGCCACCAAAGCTAAAAGATCCGGGAGCTTTACACTACCTGCACATGGCGGTGGTAACTTGCAAATGAACTCTATGTGATTTAGGAGCAAGTATAAATCTAATGCCCCTATCGGTATTTAAAAGATGGAGTCATGAAGCCAAACCAACCACAGTAAGCCTGCAACTAGCCGACAGGACAGTGGTTCATCCAAGAGGCAAGATCGAGGACGTGATTGTGAAAGTAGGAAAATTCTTCTTTCCTGCAGACTTCCTCATTCTTGATATGGAAGAAGACGCAGAAATCCCTATCATATTGGGGAGGCCATTCCTAGCAACGGGGAGAGCTTTGATTGATGTTGAAAGATGAGAATTAACACTAAGGGTGGAGTCTGAAGAAATGGTGTTTAAGGTTTTTAAATACGTCATTGAGCCACCAACAAGGAGTGGGTGCTTTGCAATCAGCACCATCAAACCCCCATGCGAGCCAATACAAGTCAACCAAAGAGCAATGAGCCCAAGAAAGCAGGCATGGTTTGCGGAAATGCCACTAAAGGAGGTAAGTATTCCTGAACTCCCCCTTACTGATAATGCTAAGAAGAAAAGAAGAAAAAGAAAACGCCAAATGTGGAGGAAATTGATAGGTTGGGGGCTTAATCAACCCCAGGGTTATTAAGGCTAAGGAACTTGCGTCCGGCTAAAAGACGTTAAAGACAGCGCTACTTGGGAGGCAACCCAACGTTTTCAATTATGTTATTTTAATTTCTGTCTTTAGTTTATTTTATTTTGTCTAGAACAATCTCACGGTATTGGGTTCTTGTGTTTGTCTTTGTGATTGATAGTACAGGAAATAAATCGGCGAAATCAAGAAAAGCCAGATTTCCGTAAAGCGTAGGCCATGCGCCAAGAGCAGGCGCGCTAAAAGAATCGAACAGCGCAGAGTTTAAGCCAGCGCTGGCTGAGCAGGTCGGCGCCAAAATCCTAAAATTTGCAAGTTTAGCGCCGCTACCAGAATGGTCACAGCAGAAAGTCCCTAAGGAGCGCAGAAGATCAGCCATGGCTAAAAGCTGTGGCACTGCGGGAATCCAGAACTTTAAACGCCCAAAAATCAGATTTTCCCCAATTCCAAATTCAAAAACCTAACCTTCCCTCTCCAAAAACCCACGAAATTCCAGAAATTTGCCCACAAATCCTCTACAAATCCAACCCAACCACAACCTAAACTCTTAAATTTCCACAAACCCTTAGTCATCTCAACCAACAAAGCTCCATTCCATAGCCTCAAACCACCAATTGAAACAAGAACAAGCTTGAAGCTTCTCATAAAAAGGTAATCTTTTTCTGTTCTTGAATCCTTTACTGAAGTCACATGAGGTAGTAGTTTGAAGGAGTATTGTAGTTGAAGTAATTGGGTAGAAAAGTTGAAGTTTGGGGGTGTTGTGTTCGCTGCTAGTTGTTAATTGTGTAGGAAACATTTGTGCCACTAAAATGTAAGCTCCATAAACTGTTTTAACCATGGCCACCAGAAAAAGAAGAGGCTTCACATCCACCCCAACCCCACAATACGATGAAAATAGGTTTGTGAGCTACCAAGCCTACCAAAGATACAAAAAGCTTGATTCCAGACCCTTAATACCAGAAAGGGGAATGGACTACCGCAGGAGTCATATGGGAAGAAGATGTTTATGAGCCCGTTCGCGATGATTGAAAGGGATGGAGTAAATTTGTGAATCCGGAGAAGATAGCACCAGTAAACACAACAATGGTGCGTGAATTTTATGCCAATTTTCCGGAGAAGGTGGAAAGGGGATGCTTGTAAGGGGACGCTATGTGCCTGTGACAGCAGAAGATATAAATATACAATTGAAAACAGTTGATGTTGAAGAAAGAAGTGATTGAAATCACTTTAGAACATAGTATAGAAGATTGACCACATCGACCGAATGCCGCTGCAGACACCGTGAGCTACCATGGGTTGTTTTTATATTGGAAGAAATGGGTCAAGAGCACAACAGTGCAATTCAACAAAGTAGCCACAGGTTGTCTATATTTCATAAGCGCCCGCATGATTCCATCCACGCACTTCACCAGAGTGCGGATGATAGTGATTAAACCGATTTATGGAATTATGAGGATTGACTATTGATGTGGGAAAGAAATAGTGCGAGCATTGAGGAAATCAGCGGGTTGGTAACAACAAAGGATTGGGACATGGCTCGATTATCACCAAGCTATGTCACATGAGTGCGATCAAAAACTACCCAGACACTCGCAGAGAAACCAACCGCCCGTGTCTATGGGATAGTGCACTCTTTCCCAGACCCAAGCCCGTGACAGCGGACGGAGTACAACCAGCGGCAGCAGAGGCCGACATGGACGAAGATGAGCACGAAATAGGGAGCTCACATGAGCGGGACTCTAGCCGCCAACCACGGGAGCAGAACCTCCAACGCCAGCAATGGAGCAATTGTATCAAAATCGGATGAGGATGATGCGGACCTTGGACCGCGATGGTACAAGGACGGCAAGAAACAAGGCAACAAATCAACGAGTTGAGTTCCTTGTTCAACCAATGGTCGATCAGATATCCACCGCCACCACCACCATTTTAGCCAAAGTTTGTAAGTGTCTTATTTCTTTTCTTGTCTTTGAGTCTACACATTGGGACAATGTGTGATTTAAGTTTAGGGTGTTTTATTTGTGTGTCATGTTATGTTTTAGTTAAGTCTCTTTGATTGTTTTATGTTTATTTTGAGTCACCAAAATTTTTTCTTTTTAGTCATAATTGTCATCAAAGATCATGTATCTTTGTAGATGCTAGAAACACCTAGTGAAGTAAGGTGAAATAATGTAGCAGAATTGAATCAACTATCTAAACAAATATGTTAGATATGACAAAAACTCAAACAATCTGTCGATTTGGAGTTTCTTGCTTGAATTACGAATAATAAATTATAAATGCTTATGTGTTATGATAGCTTGGTATTTGGCGAAATAGTTAGGATATGCGTGTTAGGAGATGACTCGGACATTTCTTTGATAGTCAATTCTTACCATTCTTTTCTATCCGTGCTTTAAAAATATCCTAGTCAAATACATTGAGCCTAAATTTGAAACTTCTTCTTTGACACCTATATTCCCACAAATTGTACCATCAGTGAAAATATGAACTAGTGGAATACATTTTGTTAAAAAAGACAAAAAGAGTGAATAAGTCTGTTGCACCCAATACAAAAGTAATAAGAAATAGGCAAAGCCTAAGTTTGGGTGCTTATCATTATTATATACTTCACTCTCCCAAAACAAAGAGGAAAGATAGAATAGAAATGAAGAAAAGAACAAAAGAAAAGGAAATATTGAAAAGCTAAGGAGCTTATGGTACACGAAATGAGCCTAAAATGCCTATTTTTACCAACCCCTACCTAAGCCTACATTACAACCCTTAAAGTCCTGAAGATCTCTTTTATGCATATCCAGAATTAGTGGAGAATAGCAAGTAAGCATGCCATAGGAATTCTTGAATTTACATGCATGATTTAGTATATTGACTTCCATTAAGCATGATGAATATGAGTTTGCGAAATATCTAGCTTCATGTGTCTAGTGTGCTGAAATTTCATGCTATATGTTCCTGCATATTATTTTGCTAACCTTCATGTTTTTCTAGTTAACACTAATGCAGCAAAAGTGATCAATGGCAGTGAGTCTTTTTATTTTTTTGTTCTTTGAGTCTTTTATTTTATTTCTTTCTATCTTTGCTCGAGGGCGAGCAAAGGTTAAGTTTGGGGGTATTTGATCGATGTATTTTATATACACCTTTTGAGTCAATTTTAGTTAGTCTTTTGTCCCGTTTTGTACATATAAGTGTCGTATTAGGATAGTTTTCCTTTCTTTTGAGTCAAAGTGGTTAAAATGGTCAAATGGCGGAAAAGGAGCTAAAAGAGGGCAAAAGAGGAGATGCAGTGAAAGCAGAAAGTGGCGAACGAGGTAAAATCCATACAGCGCCAGGCCTCCTGCAATCAGCGAGGCGCGGCGCCACTATTCGAGAGGCTGCGAAGACCAGTAGCCGCGGCTACTCGAGCAAAAGCGAGCGCGGCGCTAAACATCAGAGCCACAGAAGATACTGTGCGCGCTACCGAACAGCGAGATATCGGGCGCGGCGCCAAAACACCGACGGATTGCAGAACTTCCGGCGCGCGAGCTGTCTGCGAACGCGGCGCGCCGAAAAATTAGGTCTTTTGATGAAATTGCAGGCGGGCACGAAGGAAAAGAGGAGGCGGTTTGCGGCTATAAAAGGAGAACCCTAGGCGCTTTTAAGGGTTCTTCTTGCACAACTCAAGACTTTGCTTGGAGATTGGATACCATTAGTTTAGTAATTTCTTTTCCCTTTTCTTTACTTTATTTGATTTTATGATGAACTTTGAATTAGTTCTTGTCATATTTATGGCTAGGAACTAATTCTCTTATAAGGCTTTCCATGTTGAATTGCTAGAAACTTATGTTATAAATTAATGCATGCTTATGGTTATTTTTCTTATTGTGAGATCTATCCAATAATTGAGTTGAATTCTTGGTAATTAATTGACAACTAATTATCACTATATGATTTCTAATCAGTTACGAAAGGGGATTGTGAATATGCTGTAAGTTGGGTAGACATTCTTGGATTGGGGATGAAAATACCTCAATTATTTATGTAGCGTTGATGAGAGGCTTAACAACCCTAATTTTGCGCATTGTGCGTGACGGTCAACTAGGTTTTTGTTCTTAATCCTCCTATAAAGTTATCCTTATCACCGAAAGATAGGTAAGGTGCGATACTGGGGTTGAGTGTTTATATAACCCTAACGGGAGTATAAAACGATTTCGTAAACCTGCTTTCTCCTAAAGAAGAATACCATAAGTTAATGCATTAGTAAGTAGCATAAGCGGATAGTAAGGATACGTGGAAGCCCTATTCTCATCATCAGTGAAGTAAATCTTTATAGTTAAATAGCTTGCATAATTCTTAATTATAAACAACAAATCAATCATTAATTCACCAAATAGATACTAGAAAATAGATAGTTGGTAATTGAACCCTAATCCTTGTGGACGATATTCGGTCTTACTAAGACTATACTACTTGTCACGATAACGTGCACTTGCGTTTAAAGTGTGTGCATCTTACCGCGCATCAATTACTAAAACGACAAGATTATACCTTTATAAGCCCTTAAAATTTCCAAGATTCAAAGTCGCGCCTTAGCAATTCTTAGCTCCTTTCCTTTACGCTCCAATCCGCTATTTGAAGCCCTTAGAAGTTCACAACCAACTTCTCTTCCATTTCCAATCCAAAACTAGGAAAACTACTTAGGTTTTCGCCTTGCGACTAACGTGAAAACGTCGTTTTTCCGAAATCTTTCTATTGAGATATCCTTACAAAACCCTTAGGGACCTAGGGTTGAAGTCTTGTGAATAATGGATCAAAACTACAAAATTTTCTTGTGAGGAAAATGTCAAACCCGAGAGGTCTATAGTGTGCACAAGAGTTTCTCTAATTTTTCTAAGTGTGGAAGACCTTGTCTTGCTACTAGTATGGTATATAAAACACAATGGAGGGTCAAGATATCAACACTTGAGTGGCTAGGATGAAGAACACTTGGATAATTGGCCAAGTGGACAAGTTGACAAGTCAACAATCTCAAGCTTTGAAGACTTATCTTCCTTGATGGTCAATGACCATTTTACCCTTACCATTAATCGTCCAAGACCATATTTGGGGGTGCCACGTGTCGCTCTCTCATTCGTCCATAAAATTACGTAACCTTCGTGGGCCCCACAAAACGTAAAATTCCTCGGGTGGTCCCCACATGACCAAATCCGTAAAAATAAATTTCCATAATGTTAATAAGTTTCATACTCTTCAAATAATGCATTTTGAGAATCCAATTCTCAACAACGAACATTTTTCCTTTCCGACGTTCGGAAGATTTTCTGTCGGAAAAACAATTTTTCCTTTCGTACAAATTTCCAAGTCTTGATTCCTTACATACATTCTCTTATACATGTCCTGGACTTACGGGGTGTAGCAGTTTCGGTGCAACTCACACCCACCTGATGTTGGATCTGAAAGATTGGTGTCGTGTACATATTCAAATAAAATATATTAAAGGATAAGGAAAAAACAAACATATTTAATGAGATTGATAAACGAACACATTATTAAAAATATACAAATAAAAATAAATTAAAAATTGCATTTAAAAAAAGCAGGTCCAATCGAAACAAAACCCGAACCGAATTTTTCAGGTCCAGAACACTTTGAACCAGAATAATTCAGGTCCGGTCCGGTCCTCGATCCAAGAAAAAACGAAGATTTCGATTCCAATCCGGTTTTAGACCGGTGTACACCCCTATATAATTATTCCATTGGAACATTTGATTAACCATAGTCATACGCATATTAAAAAAGAAGACACATTGTTCCATTCCAAAACAAACCTTTCCATTTCAAACAAACAAGGAACAAGCTAAAATAAAATAACAGAACTAAAACATTTAGATGACATAGCATCTCCATTGATCAAAGACAAAAATATGCACCCATTCCTATCATTAGTCAGCATCATCTCAAATATCAAGAACCCTGGTGCATTCATTCTCAAAAGTAAAGTTCTCAATCTCAAGTAACGAGTTATCCTTTGATGACTCATTGTCACCGTTAGAATAATATTATTAATTACTATTAATAATGTTATTAATGTAATATCTTAGTATATATGGTAGGTTGTATAATCATAAAGTAGGAATATTATTATGCATTGAATAGAAAGATATTAGGGGATAAGAATAGGAAGACTTATCAGGACATCCCTTGCTCATGCCTCGCTTCCTCCTAATTTTTGGCATCATGCACTTCAGATGGCTACTTATTTGTTGAATATACTACCCAACAAAAAAATCGCACACCTGATCGGTGTATTTTATATACACTTTTTGAGTCATTTTTAGATAGTATTTTACTCATTTTATTTATGTTTAGTATAGTATTAGGGTCGTTTTCCTTTCTTTTGTGTCACAGCGGTCAAAAATGGAGAAATGACGAAAAGGAAATGAAATGAGCATAAAAGAGATGGAATTGCACACTAAAAGGGCCAAGAAATAAAGTCTAAGAAGTTCTGGAAATTAGAGAGATCGACGAAGTCCGACGAAAAAGGACGGCGAAACGGACCGCCAAAAACGTCATCGTCGCGGCGCCAGGCAGCAGAGCCGCGGCGCCCAATATGCTGAAAGTCCGAAAGTTGCTGATCTTCAGCCGCGCGCCACAGGTCGCGCGCGCCGACGCTGAATTATGAAGTCGGGTCAATTTGACTTGTTTTCAGAATCCTAAAGGGATAATTTTTCCTTCCTAAAGGGATAACTTTTCCTACCTAAAGGAATAACTTTTCCTACCTTAAAACCCTTACCTAAAAGGATTTGTCACGCCCTTTTTCGACCGCGACATTATTTTCTAAATAATGAACCCTGCTCAAAAATGCAAATGTTAGAAAATAAATAATAAATAGTTTAAGAGGCTTAAAGTTTTGAAAATGCTAAAAGGATGCTAAAATTGCAAAAGATGCTTAAAAGCTTAAAAGATGCTAAAGGTGCAAAATGCTAAGAAGTGCTAAAGTTTAAAAATGCTAAAATATAAAAAGGGTTGCTAAAGGGTTGCTATAATGCTAAGGGTTCGCGGAGTCGCCACCTAATTAGTTTGGGTGAATTAGGACACCTAAATGTCAACTAGGTTAAAGTCAACACTAACTCCATTTTTATGGTCTGCTAAACTTAATGAGATTCCGGGTAAGGGTTCTTTATTAATCTAGAGGGAAGGGGTTAGGCACCCTCTAAGATCCGCTAACTTGCGGTTGTCCTACCAAACCTAAGGTAATTATTATATTTAAAAATGCAAAATGAAAGCTCCTCCTGCTTAAAAAATGCTAAAATGTTAAAATGTTTAAAAGGTGCTTTAAAGTATAAAAAGGGGCGAAAGGTGTTATAAATAAATAAAAGAGCCAAATGCCGAGTGTTTAAAAAAGTGCCTAAAATACTAAAGGTTAAATGATAGAAGGATGCTAAAGGTGCTAAGAGATTAATTTTAACGCTAAAGGGTGCTAAAGGTGTTAAAGGGCGCTTAAAAATGCTAAATGCTAAAGGGCGCTTAAAGATGCTAAATGCTAAAGTGCTGAAAGTAGTGCTAATATACTAAAGTACAAAAGAATGCTAGGAGGTGCTAAAATGTTAAGAACAGAAATGTGCTAAAGGTGATATTTAAAGATGCTTAAAGGATTGCTAGAATTTAAAAGTGCTAAAAGTGCTAGAAATGCTAAAGAATGCTAAGAGGGTGCTTTATGGACTAATTATGTGTCATGTTAGCTAAATTAATCTTGCTTAACCTATGTGTAGTATAAACAAATGCTTAAGATGATTTTGCGAGAGCTTAGGAGGAAAATGTTTATGGATTTGACAAATTGTTGGTTTTATGATGCAAGTTAGATTATTTAAATTATTTTTTGCAGAATTTAGACATGCTTAATAGTCCTAAAAGACAAATGAAGTAGAAGTGCATTTCTAATTATGAATTACTTTCCACCTTATATGTTTGAAGCTTAATTATTCTAGATATCCTATTAATTACAAAATTAAATAATAAAATTACAATAAATAAATAAGGGCATAAAATAAGATAAGAAAGTCAAGAGAGTGAAGGGATTGGAGCGGATGACTCCGTCTTATTTGTTTTTCTAGGAGTTTCTGAAGCGGGAATGCGAACGCGGATACGGGTTGCCATTTGAAATGGCTTGCGATGAGTCTCGCCGTGAGACTCTTTATTTTGCTCCGGTGCGTGCCATGTAAAAACAAGAAAGATAAGGATTAGTACGAACCCAAATAATAATTGATAGAAATAATTAAGACGAGCACATAAGCATGTCACAGTGACTCAAGAAAATTAAGGGAAAACTTGTCCACCACCCTCCCCCCAAAGAAATACAGAGGCAGGCAGTCCAAACTGGACATGCTACTGCTGCGCCAAACAGAGCATCAAAAACAAATATCAGTGATCTTAGGTCATACTTTTGGACTCACACATAATATGCAGATATACAGACATACGAAGATGAGTACGAATCGCATTGAATGTATGTTTATTAGACCCACAGGGCAGGCATAGTAGTCAAGATGGAATTGAAGTATCCCTACCATTTGTTGCCAATATCTTAAACCTATAATGTGTAACAACGAGAGAAAAGATTGGACAGGGTTATGCAAGAGAAAATGATACCTAGCATTATCAATTATAAGTCAGCGATCATCCGAAACTGTCAACCGAGTGTCAAATCCCCTAAGACTCGTTTCAAGCAAATCATACTATCATGTAAGGGAGGGCGCATAGCTGGGCTAGCCCGCCACTTAACTTATGAAGAATGAAGCAAAGTTTATCAAGATGTGTTAGGCCAATAACGTGACTACCAAATTTTAAGGAAAAAATGCATACGCAATGGACACGGAGTGGGGATCTAGATCATATGTTGCAATTTAACGCATAGGAGAAGGGGTAGTCAGCAGATGCTGGACACAATTGTATTTAACAGGAGAAGCAACATACTGATCCTTGCTATTGCTTTGTACTCCAGCTTACTGGAAACTTAAGCCATGGTTCATACAACTATTCTACCTTTCAGATTAACAGAACAGAGGCAGGGCATGGTTATAAGCTAATGGAATGCTAATATGTAACATATTTTCATTTAGCGATCGTGATAATTCTGTGGGAAGGTAGTACTATCTATAGGATTTCAAATCAGATGGTATATATCAGAACAATAATCTGGAGGTAATGGGCTTCATGAACTACCAATCTTTGACTTCTTTACGAATAGCAAGAACAAACTCACAACAAACACATTAACCAACTTAGCAATATCTAAGTGACTCCAGCACAGTCGATAACTATTGCACTGACAAGGTCGAGTATTAAATCCATCGTAATGACTTCGTGTTAAACAAAAGAAAAGACTTCATATTCATTTATTAAGTTATGATTCCAGATAGTATTATGATACAAGGAAGCATTCGAGTTCATCTTCTGACTAAGTTATGCGATTTTCTAGCCAACATGCATTCCTAGGTATAGCAAAATGTTAACAGTAAGCGCAAGACATCATATAATCAATTTTAAAGCTAAACATGACTAAACCACAAAAATATGTAAAAGCACATAAATCACAGAAATAACTAGAATCGAAAAGGAGTTGGGTTTACCTTCTCCGCAATAACCGGCACAGATCAAGTCGTCATCCGCTCGAAAGGCTAGATAATTCGTGGAACGAAAGCGCGGAAATTGCGGACTTTGAGGATTGGGTTCTTTCCTGATCACTCGACTAGATCGCCGCTTTTCGAATCACTCCCGAGCTCTCTCAGATATGTCTACTCGCCGTAAAGAAGACGATTGCTCATCGACCCATCGTGCTCGAGTCCCCGACTCGCTTCATCACTCTTGATTCCCACGACTAAGCTCTGAATTCGACGCTCTGTTTACCCCTAAATTGCTATGTCGTTGTGTTCTTCCCGTTTCGATGCTATCTGGGTCTGCCCTTTCGATTGCCCTTTGCATGTGCTTATATAGCCCCCCATTTGGGTTCCAAGTTAGGTAAATGAATAAAGGCTGATACTTGTGCTTGATTGGTATGCGATTTGGTTCAGTTTCGAAAAGATTTTAGTGCGATTTTAGGTGTGATTTGAATGGATTATGGTAAGGTATCGTTGGAGAAGGGCTCTCTTCGTGCATGGGTAAGGAAGGTTCCCAGATTCTCCGTGAGAATCTCGGTGTGAAGGTGCGCGCTCTAGGTTTCGTCAGGTTTTGCTTTTATTGTTTTTGAGGCGTGGGAAGACGATGGCAAATAGGGCTAAGGAAGGAAGTGAAGAAGGCGATGTGGGCTTCGATAAGGGATAAGCGTGGCGGTCGCGGGCGACGTGGGCTAGTGTAAATAATAAGGAAAGCGGCGTCTGCGGGTGTGGTCATGGACGATTGAAATGCGGGTGTGGTCATGTTAAGGGTATTAGTTAGGTAGTTTTAATTAGGCTTTTAATTAGGTATTTAATTAATTAGCTAGTTAATTCTAGGTAAGTGTATTATTAATTAATTAACAAATGTGATTAAATTAATTAGGTGCTTTATTATAATTATCTAGGTGCTACATTAGTCTAATTATTTAGGTGCTAAATTAGTCTAATTATTTAGGTGCTAAATTAGTCTAATTTCGAGTTATAAAACTATTACGATAATAAATGCGGGCGTGTTGTTTAATTAATGCTTAATGCTCTAGAATGCGGCGCTATTATTTAGAAACTTATTATTATGCATTATTGCGACGTTAAATTAAAATTGAATTGAGTTTAGATTAGATTAGTTAAATGCTAAATGCAAGTGTGATGTTTTAAAGCTTTTATAAATGTGACGCTATTAGATGCATATATCAGATTAAAATTGATTTTAAATTACAAATGATTACTAATAAATGCGGCTATGCTACCTGACACGACGTTATCGCTAAATTATTTATTTTATGCATTTATTAATTATTTAAGAATTACGACAAAGCTTAAAGTTAATTAATGCGGGCGCGAGACTCTAAGTGCTTAAAACTCTACGTAAGACGCGATGCCATTATTAAAATATTTATTTATGCCTGTATTTATGTTTTATTGCTGCATTTTATTATAAAACCCTAAAAATTATTTTACAAAATTAGTGTAATTTTATAGTTAATGGTCGACGGAGGGTCAAAATCGTGTCAATACCGTCCTCTTTGTATGGAGATGATGGAAGAATCTTCTGACAAAGACGTTGACTCATGCCAATTTTGTCTCGATCTTCGCACTGCGTAAATGTTGGGCGTAGACAAGCGCCGACGCAAAAATCAAAAACTGTCCCAGTGTCGAGTTATGACGACACTGGGATACCATGGTCAAAACACTAAGGCGGGCTAAGGCGGACTCAAAGTTGTCCCAGTGTCGAGTTATGACGACACTGGGTCACCATGGTCAAAACACTAAGGCGGGCTAAGGCGGACTCAGCCGCCCCAAAGGTCGAAGTTATGGCGACACCGGGTCACCATGGTCAAAACACGCGCGCGCTAACGCGGACTAAAAGTTGTCCCATGTCGAGTTATGATGACACCGGGTTACGGTGCAAAAGTAAAAGAAAATAAGCGGCTTGAACACAGGGTGTCGCTATGGCTTGTGGTGCCGGGTTCTACGGTGATGTGGAGCGAGTGGACCGACGCTTGAGGCCGCTTCTGCCAATCGTTGGGAAGGTTGGCCCCCCAACAGATTGCCCCGGTTCGCTGTAAGAGAAAATCCACGTTGTGCTCCTGCTCCTGCATGCTAAGACTTGAACAAACGGTTAGTGCATAACTGTTAAAGCGAAAAATGATGATGTATAATTTTAAAAGTAATGCAACTGTGAGTAAAAAAGGTTATCCTGCAAAAGTGTGATGCCTGCTGTGTTGATGCGATGTTGCGAATGCTGTGATTTTCGTCCTTGCGCAGATGTGTTGCGATTGTGAACGCGGGTATGTTGTTCTTGCTGCAATTGCCCCCTGTAGACTAAAGCTCGAGAAAGAGTTAGTGCATAACTGCTAAGACAGAATAATAAAGCATGCGTAAAAAATGCAATTTCGGGAGTATAGAAATCGTCCCTGCGTGATATGCTGATGATGGCGTCGTTTTCGGACTTGTTGTGCTGATAGCGTCGCTGCTTGGACGTGTTGCTGCTGGCGTCGTTGCGTAGACTTGATGTGCTGATAACGTCGTTGCCTGGACGTGTTGCTGCTGGCGTCGTTGCGTAGACTTGCTGATCACGTCGTTGTATGGACGTATCAGCCGGGCGTCGTTGCGTAGACTTGCTGCGGCCGATAACGCCGCCGTTACGACGTGTTGCCGCCGGGCGCCGCTGCAGACTTGTCGCGGCCGATAACGCCGTTACTGGACGATGTTCTTCGCTGGCGTCGTTGCGTAGACTTGCTGTGCTGATAACGTCGTTGCCTGGACGTATTGCTGCTGGCGTCGTTGCGTGGACTTGCTGATCACGTCGTTGTATGGACGTATTGCTGCTGGCGTCGTTGCGTAGACTTGCTGATCACGTCGTTGTCTGGACGTGTTGCTGCTGCTCCTATAGAATAAACGCTCCTGCAAGCTAAGCTTGAGAAAAGACGTTAGTGTATACCTGTTTAAACGAAATGATAAATACATATGAGAAGTGCAATTTTATGGGTAGGGATGTCATCCCTGAGATGTTGTCCTTGCACGGACATGCTGAACGTTGCAGCTGACGAATTGCCATGATGCCTTTGCTGTGTGCGATGCGTGGGTTGCCAATTTGACTTTATGCCCGAGTTGATGCGTTAGGTTTTGTTGCGGAACTCTGAACTTTGACTGTTGATTGTTGATGCCCCTTTCTGCTGCTGCTGCTTCTGATGCGGACTTTGAATTTTGGGATTTTTTGTCATATCTTCTGCCTCTGCTGTTTCTTCTTGCGAAGAAACTTCGCCGATTTTCGCTTGGCTATTGCATTTCGCTTTTGTTAATATGAAAAGACCGCTCAAAGAAAATTTGTGAGTTTGGGGTCGATTCAGATTTGACTTCGCCATTGTCCCTCGACATCTGCGTGCAGTCCGCTTGGATTTGCACTGCCTTGTTTCCTACATTGTCCCGCTTTGAGAAGGTGTCATGCGCTTCTTCTTCGAGACCGTCGCTTATAGAACCAAGACAGTTCCGACTCGCTCCGCTCGGATGCACTTGAATCGGTCATGTCATTGACCGTGCCTTTGATCTTGTGAAATATTGATGCTCGCCATTGCTAAGTCAAATACAAATCGACCTTGGGGAGATGATAAATCTTTCTAAAAATGCAACAAACGGTGTTAGCATAAAGCACATAATTTGCGGGTATGTAGCGGATATATTGCATATAGCACATTCAAACGCTTCCTAACATGCAGGGGCCTCTTTATGCCGAGGAAGCGTAACGCCACTTATGCGAGATTATGACGGATTTGTCCAAGTCGCCCAACTATAATGCCTTTGTTGGAAATGGCGACCAAACGACGGCACTTTTTCCAATTTCGCATGTCATGATTGGGCTTGGATTTGTCTCATTGTCACGCACATAATACGCCGTTGGTCATTGGGTTGAGAAACCCGTCGACAAGTTTGGTGTCTTCCTAATTGTGGTGTCGATGCGAGGACCAACCCACCTAAGGTAAATGCACGCATGCCCTAAAATAAAGCGTGGTATAGCTCTATCTTAAGTTTCTAAGATTTGGCTTTTCCGACGCAGAGTTCCCGAGCGACAACTCGAGCGAGAAGGCTACGCTACCGATCGACGAACCGATCTAACTCACGCAGCGCCAACTCTCCTAAAATTTGGATATTTTTTGAAAGAAATTTACGGGTGCGCGGAGCACACCAGCGCGTGAGTGTGTGATTTGTGTGAATTTTCCAGAATGGAAGAAATATGAGCGGAATGCCAGTTTAGGGAAAGCAGTAAAGCAAGTAGCAAAAAATAAACAAAATACAATACACAAAAAATTAAATGCAAAATAATTGCCGAATAATAGCCCTAGGTCTGTTGTGGTTAAGAACCTAAAATCCCCAGTGGAGTCGCCATTTCTGTCATGCCCTTTTTCGACCGCGACATTATTTTCTAAATAATGAACCCTGCTCAAAAATGCAAATGTTAGAAAATAAATAATAAATAGTTTAAGAGGCTTAAAGTTTTGAAAATGCTAAAAGGATGCTAAAATTGCAAAAGATGCTTAAAAGCTTAAAAGATGCTAAAGGTGCAAAATGCTAAGAAGTGCTAAAGTTTAAAAATGCTAAAATATAAAAAGGGTTGCTAAAGGGTTGCTATAATGCTAAGGGTTCGCGGAGTCGCCACCTAATTAGTTTGGGTGAATTAGGACACCTAAATGTCAACTAGGTTAAAGTCAACACTAACTCCATTTTTATGGTCTGCTAAACTTAATGAGATTCCGGGTAAGGGTTCTTTATTAATCTAGAGGGAAGGGGTTAGGCACCCTCTAAGATCCGCTAACTTGCGGTTGTCCTACCAAACCTAAGGTAATTATTATATTTAAAAATGCAAAATGAAAGCTCCTCCTGCTTAAAAAATGCTAAAATGTTAAAATGTTTAAAAGGTGCTTTAAAGTATAAAAAGGGGCGAAAGGTGTTATAAATAAATAAAAGAGCCAAATGCCGAGTGTTTAAAAAAGTGCCTAAAATACTAAAGGTTAAATGATAGAAGGATGCTAAAGGTGCTAAGAGATTAATTTTAACGCTAAAGGGTGCTAAAGGTGTTAAAGGGCGCTTAAAAATGCTAAATGCTAAAGGGCGCTTAAAGATGCTAAATGCTAAAGTGCTGAAAGTAGTGCTAATATACTAAAGTACAAAAGAATGCTAGGAGGTGCTAAAATGTTAAGAACAGAAATGTGCTAAAGGTGATATTTAAATATGCTTAAAGGATTGCTAGAATTTAAAAGTGCTAAAAGTGCTAGAAATGCTAAAGAATGCTAAGAGGGTGCTTTATGGACTAATTATGTGTCATGTTAGCTAAATTAATCTTGCTTAACCTATGTGTAGTATAAACAAATGCTTAAGATGATTTTAAGAGCTTAGGAGGAAAATGTTTATGGATTTGACAAATTGTTGGTTTTATGATGCAAGTTAGATTATTTAAATTATTTTTTGCAGAATTTAGACATGCTTAATAGTCCTAAAAGACAAATGAAGTAGAAGTGCATTTCTAATTATGAATTACTTTCCACCTTATATGTTTGAAGCTTAATTATTCTAGATATCCTATTAATTACAAAATTAAATAATAAAATTACAATAAATAAATAAGGGCATAAAATAAGATAAGAAAGTCAAGAGAGTGAAGGGATTGGAGCGGATGACTCCGTCTTATTTGTTTTTCTAGGAGTTTCTGAAGCGGGAATGCGAACGCGGATACGGGTTGCCATTTGAAATGGCTTGCGATGAGTCTCGCCGTGAGACTCTTTATTTTGCTCCGGTGCGTGCCATGTAAAAACAAGAAAGATAAGGATTAGTACGAACCCAAATAATAATTGATAGAAATAATTAAGACGAGCACATAAGCATGTCACAGTGACTCAAGAAAATTAAGGGAAAACTTGTCCACCACCCCCCCCCCCCCAAAGAAATACAGAGGCAGGCAGTCCAAACTGGACATGCTACTGCTGCGCCAAACAGAGCATCAAAAACAAATATCAGTGATCTTAGGTCATACTTTTGGACTCACACATAATATGCAGATATACAGACATACGAAGATGAGTACGAATCGCATTGAATGTATGTTTATTAGACCCACAGGGCAGGCATAGTAGTCAAGATGGAATTGAAGTATCCCTACCATTTGTTGCCAATATCTTAAACCTATAATGTGTAACAACGAGAGAAAAGATTGGACAAGGTTATGCAAGAGAAAATGATACCTAGCATTATCAATTATAAGTCAGCGATCATCCGAAACTGTCAACCGAGTGTCAAATCCCCTAAGACTCGTTTCAAGCAAATCGTACTATCATGTAAGGGAGGGGCAGACAGTGGGCTAGGCCCGTCACTTAACTTATGAAGAACAGCAAGCAAAGTTTATCAAGATGTGTTAGGCCAATAACGTGACTACCAAATTTTAAGGAAAAAACAGACATGCAACTGGACACAGGAGGGGGGGGGGGATCTAGATCATATGTTGCAATTTAACGACAGAGAGTGGGTAGTCGAGATGCTGGACACAATTGTATTTAACAGGAGAAGCAACATACTGATCCTTGCTATTGCTTTGTACTCCAGCTTACTGGAAACTTAAGCCATGGTTCATACAACTATTCTACCTTTCAGATTAACAGAACAGAGGCAGGGCATGGTTATAAGCTAATGGAATGCTAATATGTAACATATTTTCAGATGAGCGACTGCATAATTCTGTGGGAAGGTAGTACTATCTATAGGATTTCAAATCAGATGGTATATATCAGAACAATAATCTGGAGGTAATGGGCTTCATGAACTACCAATCTTTGACTTCTTTACGAATAGCAAGAACAAACTCACAACAAACACATTAACCAACTTAGCAATATCTAAGTGACTCCAGCACAGTCAATAACTATTGCACTGACAAGGTCGAGTATTAAATCCATCAGAACAGCTTGCAGGTTAAACAAAAGAAAAGACTTCATATTCATTTATTAAGTTATGATTCCAGATAGTATTATGATACAAGAAAGCATTCGAGTTCATCTTCTGACTAAGTTATGCGATTTTCTAGCCAACATGCATTCCTAGGTATAGCAAAATGTTAACAGTAAGCGCAAGACATCATATAATCAATTTTAAAGCTAAACATGACTAAACCACAAAAATATGTAAAAGCACATAAATCACAGAAATAACTAGAATCGAAAAGGAGTTGGGTTTACCTTCTCCGGGCAGCGAACCGGGGCAGCGTATCAAGTCGTCGGTCCGCTCGAAAGGCTAGATAATTCTGTGGAACGAAAGGTTGCGGAAATTGCAGACTTTGAGGATTGGGTTCTTTTCCGGATCACTCGACTAGACTGCTGCCTTTTCGAATCACTCCCTGAGCTCTCTCGTATATGTCTACTCTGCTCGTAAAGAAGACGATTGCTACTGACCTACTGTGCTCGAGTCCCCCGACTCTGCTCTACTGTGCTACTGATTCCCCCCTGACTAAGCTCTGAATTCGACGCTCTGTTTACCCCTAAATTGCTATGTCGTTGTGTTCTTCCCGTTTCGATGCTATCTGGGTCTGCCCTTTCGATTGCCCTTTGCATGTGCTTATATAGCCCCCCATTTGGGTTCCAAGTTAGGTAAATGAATAAAGGCTGATACTTGTGCTTGATTGGTATGCGATTTGGTTCAGTTTCGAAAAGATTTTAGTGCGATTTTAGGTGTGATTTGAATGGATTATGGTAAGGTATCGTTGGAGAAGGGCTGGCTTCGTGCATGGGTAAGGAAGGTTCCCGGATTCTCCGGCGAGAATCTCGGGGTGTGAAGGTGCGGCGCCTCTAGGTTTCGTCTAGGTTTTGCTTTTTATTGTTTTTGAGGGGCGTGGGGAAGACGATGGCAAATAGGGCTAAGGAAGGAAGTGAAGGGCTGGGCGATGTGGGCTTCTGATAAGGGATAAGGCGTGGGCCGTCGCGCGACGGCGTGGGCTAGAAATAATAAGGAAAGAGCGTTGAAATTTGCGGGTGTGAAGCGGGACGATTGAAATTTGGTGTGAAATTTGCGGGTTAAGGGTATTAGTTAGGTAGTTTTAATTAGGCTTTTAATTAGGTATTTAATTAATTAGCTAGTTAATTCTAGGTAAGTGTATTATTAATTAATTAACAAATGTGATTAAATTAATTAGGTGCTTTATTATAATTATCTAGGTGCTACATTAGTCTAATTATTTAGGTGCTAAATTAGTCTAATTATTTAGGTGCTAAATTAGTCTAATTTCGAGTTATAAAACTATTACGATAATAAATGCGGGCGTGTTGTTTAATTAATGCTTAATGCTCTAGAATGCGGCGCTATTATTTAGAAACTTATTATTATGCATTATTGCGACGTTAAATTAAAATTGAATTGAGTTTAGATTAGATTAGTTAAATGCTAAATGCAAGTGTGATGTTTTAAAGCTTTTATAAATGCGACGCTATTAGATGCATATATCAGATTAAAATTGATTTTAAATTACAAATGATTACTAATAAATGCGGCTATGCTACCTGACACGACGTTATCGCTAAATTATTTATTTTATGCATTTATTAATTATTTAAGAATTACGACAAAGCTTAAAGTTAATTAATGCGGGCGCGAGACTCTAAGTGCTTAAAACTCTACGTAAGACGCGATGCCATTATTAAAATATTTATTTATGCCTGTATTTATGTTTTATTGCTGCATTTTATTATAAAAACCCTAAAAAATTATTTTACAAAATTAGTGTAATTTTATAGTTAATGGCTGGACGGGAGGGTCAAAATTGGGTGTCAACAGGATTCTAATAACTTTTCCTACCTACAAAAATCCCTAACCCTTCACCAAAAGGATGCTTTGGCTATAAATACTCTACATCATTAGAAGAATTATTCATTCTCCATTCCACCATTCACCATTCTACATCCATCCTTCCACCAATCCATTTTATAAATATTCCACAACACAACCCTTGGATGCTTGGCTTGGAGACTCGTTCTTAAGTATTTTTCTTTACTTTTCTTTTCTTTATTTCAGTTTTGTATGATGAACTTTGAATTAGTTCTTGTCATGTCAATGACTAGGAACTAATTCTCTTATAGGGCTTTCCATGTTAATTCTCTAGAAACTTATGTTATGATTTAATGCATATGTCTATGGTTATTCTTCTTTGAGAGATCTATCGAATAATTGTGTTGAATGCTTGGTAATTAATTGACAACTAATTATCACTATATGATTTCTAATCAGACTCCGAAAGGAGGGGATTGTGAATATGCTGTAAGTTGGGTAGACATTCTTGGATTGGGGATGAAAATACCTCAATTATTTATGTAGCGTTAATGAGAGGCTTAACAACCCTAATTTTGCGCATGGTGCGTGACGGTTAACTAGGTTTTTGCTCTTAATCCTCCTATAGAGTTATCCTTATCAACGAAAGGTAGGTAAGGTGCGATACTGGGGTTGAGTGTTTATATAACCCTAACGGGAGTATAAAACGATTTCGTAAACCTACTTTCTCCGAAAGAAGAAGACCATAGTTCGTTGCAGTAATAAATAACATAAGCAGATAGTTGAAGAGACATGGAAGCCCTATTCCCATCACAACTGAAATAAACCTATAGTTAAATTAGCTTTTATAATTACTAGTTATAAACCACAAACTCAAGTATCAATCACCAAATAGATACCAAAAGATAGATAGTTGGTACTTGAACCCTAATCCTTGTGGACGATATTCGGTCTTACCAGGACTATATTACTTGTCACGATAACGTGCACTTGCGTTAAAGTGTGTGTATCTTACCGCGCATCAAGTTTTTGGTATTTGATCGGTGTATTTTATATACACTTTTTGAGTCATTTTTAGTTAGTATTTTACTCATTTTATTTATGTTTAGTATAGTATTAGGGTCGTTTTCCTTTCTTTTGTGTCACAGCGGTTAAAAATGGAGAAATGACGAAAAGGAGATGAAATGAGCATAAAAGAGATGGAATTGCACACTAAAAGGGCCAAGAAATAAAGTCTAAGAAGTTCTGGAAATTAGAGAGGAGATCAGACGAAGTCCGGACGAAAAAGGGCGGCGAAACGGAATCGCCAAAAAGCGTCACCGCGCGCGGCTGAGCGTGAAATGGCGCCCAATATGCTGAAAGTCGAAAGTTGCTGATCTTGAGCGCGGCACCAGTTCTGAGGCCGCGCGCCGCTGGAATTATGAAGTCTTTGGGCGGGTGACTTGTTTTCAGAATCCTAAAGGGATAATTTTTCCTTCCTAAAGGGATAATTTTTCCTACCTAAAGGGATAACTTTTCCTACCTTAAAACTCTTACCTAAAAGGATTCTAATAACTTTTCCTACCTACAAAAATCCCTAACCCTTCACCAAAAGGATGCTTTGGCTATAAATACTCTACATCATTAGAAGAATTATTCATTCTCCATTCCACCATTCACCATTCTACATCCATCCTTCCACCAATCCATCTTGTAAATATTCCACAACACAACCCTTGGATGCTTGGCTTGAAGACTCGTTCTTAAGTATTTTTATTTTATTTTATTTTCTTTTCTTTATTTCAGTTTTGTATGATGAACTTTGAATTAGTTCTTGTCATGTCAATGACTAGGAACTAATTCTCTTATAGGGCTTTTCATGTTAATTCTCTAGAAACTTATGTTATGATTTAATGCATATGTCTATGGTTATTCTTCTTTGAGAGATCTATCGAATAATTGTGTTGAATGCTTGGTAATTAATTGACAACTAATTATCACTATATGATTTCTAATCAGACTCCGAAAGGAGGAGATTGTGAATATGTTGTAAGTTGGGTAGACATTCTTGGATTGGGGATGAAAATACCTCAATTATTTATGTAGCGTTAATGAGAGGCTTAACAACCCTAATTTTGCGCATGGTGCGTGACGGTTAACTAGGTTTTTGCTCTTAATCCTCCTATAGAGTTATCTTTATCACCGAAAGGTAGGTAAGGTGTGATACTGGGGTTGAGTGTTTATATAACCCTAACGGGAGTATAAAACGATTTCGTAAACCTGCTTTCTCCGAAAGAAGAAGACCATAGTTCGTTGCAGTAATAAATAACATAAGCAGATAGTTGAAGAGACATGGAAGCCCTATTCCCATCACAACTGAAATAAACCTATAGTTAAATTAGCTTTTATAATTACTAGTTATAAACCACAAACTCAAATATCAATCACCAAATAGATACCAAAAGATAGATAGTTGGTACTTGAACCCTAATCCTTGTGGACGATATTCGGTCTTACCAGGACTATATTACTTGTCACGATAACGTGCACTTGCGTTAAAGTGTGTGCATCTTACCGCGCATCAACACCAAACACCCCTTCAATTACTTTACCTCCGAGAACCGACATATTCTCATCTCCGGGTCTTTGGTTGCTTGTGTTATCCATTATTCCCATCAACCACCATCCATAAATTACAACCAAGATCTACTCCATGTATTTTTTTGGGATACACATCCCATCATCGGGGATACAAATGATATGATCTATCCTCCAATAGAATTTTTATTAGTCGTCATGTTATCTTTGATGAAACTCAATTCCCGTTTAAAAATATTCATGAGTCACGATCTCCCACATATGAGTTTCTGGATGCCGGGATACACCCAGTTTTCACCCAACCATTGTTCCATAGTTCGGTCAATGCCAAAACTAATGAGCAAAGTTCTTCATACCCATTACCCGAGTCCTTAACAAATGACACCCAACCCACTGTTTTGGACACCAATATTCATTCAAGCCCAACATGCCACGGACCAACCAATGGCAAGTTGCCTCTGGTCGACCCCAAGCCCGATCCAGCCCGGCTCTACAAATACCACCTTTGGCCAGTGGCGTCCAGTCCACTGGCCCGACAACACGTCCAGTCACCCGTAGTCAACATGGTATTGTCAAACCCAACACTAAATACAGCCTTCACACCCAAGTATCCAAATCACTTTTACCATGTAAACCTGTGTCTGCTCTGAAAGACCCAAATTAGAAAATGACCATGGATGATGAATATCAAGCTCTTATTAAAAATAGGACATGGGATTTAGTGCCCCGTCCATCTAATGTTAATATCATTCGGTCTATGTGGATTTTTAGCCATAAAGAAAAATCTGACGGTTCTTTTGAGCGGCATAAGGCCCGTCTTGTAGGTAATGGGAAAGGCAGCGAGTTGGTATCGATTGTGGGAGACATTCAGTCCGATGGTCAAACCATCTACTATCGAGCGATTGCCGACTTGTCTCTCCCGAGGATGGTCACCGCGATTGGATGTCAAAAATGCATTTCTCCATGGTCACCTAAATGAGACTGTTTACATGCATCAACCGTTGGGATACAGAGATCCAAAATATCTCAACCATGTATGCCTGCTAAACAAGTCCTTGTATGGTCTCAAACAGGCACCTGTGGCACAGTATCGTGATTTCGATTTTGTATCACAGATGGGATTTTCACACAGCCGGTCCGATAATTCTCTTTTCATATATCGTCAGGGTAATCATACGGCTTATCTTCTATTGTATGTGGATGATATTATTCTGACAGCTTCTTCAGACTCCCTTTGCAAGAATATCATGTCTCAGCTTGGTTCCGAATTTGCTATGAAAGATCTTGGTCCGTTGCACTTCTTTCTAGGAATTGTTGTGACAAGACATGCAGGTGGGCTTTTTCTCTCCCAGAAGAAGTATGCCTCGGAGATCGTGGAACGAGCTGGAATGGCCTCTTGCAAACCCTCAGCAACACCGGTGGATACAAAGTCCAAATTAAGTGCCATTTCTAGCAAACCCTTTGTTGATCCAACATTGTACCGCAGCCTAGCAGGCGCGTTGCAATATCTCACTTTTACCAGACCAGACATCACCTATGTCGTACAACAAGTGTGCCTATTCATGCATAATCCGATGGAAGAACATATGCAGGCACTCAAACGCATTGTACGCTACATTAAGGGCACTCAGGAATATGGATTACATCTTTACCCATCTTGCATCTCCAAACTTGTCACTTATACTGACGCAGATCGGGCAGTCGTCCGACACCGCACGCCCACATCCGGGTATCAGGTCTTCCTCGGTGATAATTTAGTTTCATGGTCTTCCAAACGACAACCCACAGTATCGCGCTCCAGTGCTGAAGTTGAATACCGTGCTGTTGCCAATGTTGTGTCGGACTCGTGCTGAATTCGGAATTTTTTACTAGAGCTTTATTGCCCAATTCCGACGGCTACTATGGTTTATTGTGACAACATTAGTGCGATATATCTCTCTGGAAATCCAATACATCACCAGCGCACTAAACATATTGAGTTGGATATCCATTTTGTCCGTGAAAAAGTGGCTCATGACAAAGTAGTATTACATGTCCCAACGCGTCATCAAATCGCAGATATCTTCACGAAAGTGGCTTCCACGATTTTATTTGAAGATTTTGGGACGATCAAGATTCGGCGTCCTCCGCTTCAATCATGCGAAGTGTTAGAATAATATTATTAATTACAATTAATAATATTATTAATGTAATATCTTAGTATATATGGTAGGTTGTATAATCATAAAGTAGGGATATTATTATGCATTGAATAGAAAGATATTAGGGGATAAGAATAGAAAGACATTAGCCTAGAATCATTCTTCCTAATTAATATATTCTATGTATATATTGTTACCATACAAGATGAATAAAATTGAGAAAAATATTCTATCATAATATTATTAATTACTATTAATAATGTTATTAATAATAATTAATAATATTATTCTAACAGTCATCATTAGTGTGAGGGGATGTTCTTCAATAGGTTCTCGTATATTTCATACGATTTTTTTATGGGAAGGGGGTCCATCAACAGTATCATTTCTGTAGAATCTCGGCCTCTCATCTTGATTAACCTATGATTGAGCTCGGTTAGCTCATCCTCCATTGAGTTATAGTTTTCTTTCTTTGTGTTTTTTTTTTCTCTCATTCGGTATTCGGTATTTGTATTGGTAGTGTCGATTAATCCTGATTCGCGCTGCTGTGATATTGGCTCCGTAACAACGGTGGCGACTAACTCGAGATCTCTTGATTAAGGATGAAAAAATTTAAAAGTAAAAATTGGAACAAAACAAATGTGAACCTTGTTTGTCGTGTTATCAACATCTTTAATTTCTTGGAAATCTGTCAATTGTGGCATATCATGTAAATAAATTTTCATAATTTACGAGTGAATACAACTTATTTTCATCGTACAAAATTCATATGGTATACTATACAGGTTTGTCTAATTAATCGAATAAATTTCATAGGACTGTAAGTCATAAAAATTATATTTTTTGTTTATAAACTTTCTTTAATTAATTAAAAAATCATATACTAATAATTTCATTCAACTTTGTGTAATTAATATTAAAAAATCACATACTAATAAGTTCATACCATTTTGTGTAATTGATAAAAAAAGAATCATATACGAGTAAGTTTATACATATCAGTGCAAGTCATCAAAAAATTTATACTAATAAGTTCGTACAACTTTGTGTAATTTATCAAAAAACAATTACAAGTAAATTTATACATATCAGTGCAAGGCATCAAAAAACAAATTATACACTAGTAAGTTCATACAACTTTGTGTAATTTGAAAAAAAATATATATACGAAGTTAGTTTATACATATCAGTGTAAGGCATAAAATAAAGTATATACTAGTAAGTTATCTTTATCTTGTCAATTGAGTCTTGCATGTGCCATCTTGTCAATATTGTCTCATCTTATCAAAGAATTTTATTCTTTTACTCAAATATTTTCGGATCAATTTATCTTGCGACCTCAAAGGGTTAACTCAAACCAACACGCGAAGTACACTTCGCGATCGCGAAGCACCGCGACTTGCCCTCCCCAGACGCATGTCCACACATCCGCGTTCAAAACCACTGCAATCGCGAGAGCCTAATTTCATCAAGGCTAGCGATCACACTGTTGGTATAATAATCTGTACTTGGCTAAATAATGATTCAAAACAATATGTTAATCACTTAGTGAAACATATAACATAAATGAAACAATAAACGAAAACAGAATCTGTTTTTTGGAAAAAATAATTTCAGAATGTAATCGAGCCCACTTAGTTCAAAGTGTGTCCTTAAGGAAATTATTCCCCTCACAGTACTCGAGGTTAACGGAATATCGCCTCCCAGGATAGAACGATTATCTTACCAGAATAGTAGTACTCCAAATTCCGGTAGCAACGAACCACTCAACTAAGCGATATCACAGAATGAAATTTTCGAGTTGAAGAGCAACTTCAGAATTTCAGAATTGATTAGAATAAATTTTTTGATAAATTCTTGAAATGATCAAGAATTTATAGGGTTAGAGGTACTGATTCTGAATGGTTGCAACCATTCAGAATAGTCACCTCATTTTGGAGGGAAATTCGAAAAAGAGAGGGAGAGCCGGACGGGTCGGATCGGGTCGCGGGTCGATCCGTTTGGATTTGTTTTTAATTAAATAATTAATTAATTAAAGAAACGTTTGTCCAAAAAGATTATCAATCAATCGATCTTTTGACAAATCCAAATCCAAATCCAAATCCAAATCCAAAGCCGAAGCCGAAGCGGCCGAGCGAAGCGGCGACGGCGAGGGTCTTTGCCTCTCAACCCTTTTAGCGGCTCGAGAAGGTGTAATGTAATATATACACTCTCTTTCCTTCCCTTTTTTCGATGTGGGACAAAAGAGCATTTTACCTCTTTAATTTTTATCCCATCATTTCCTATTCACCAATATCAAAACCCAACAATCCCAGCATGAATGGGAATGATTATAAGATAGAAGAATGCGGACGAGTGTGATATACAAGCGAGAATTGACTGCATCTGGATAAGTAGGTTTCCCTTTGAACTTTCCGTAGTGAACTTATATCGGATATACTCGATCAATCGGTAGATTTGATATCTTTGAACCGTCGAACTTTATTGTATACCTAGACAACATAAGACACACAATCAACCCTCAACCGTTTATGGTTCTCACGGTTGTGTTCGTTTGACCATGAACACGCTGGTCTCGTGAGTGCATGAGAATGGGCCTTTGTCATTCCCTTTAAAGCGGCTTACACTTAACACTCACATAGGTGATTTCTAAACATGTGGTCCTATAGCCACATTATCCGGTCATACATCGCGATTTAGATAACCATTAAAAAACCTTAATGCTTTATTAACTCATTAACAAGCCATAAAGTTTTATCCTTATTTCTGAACATTGTCTTCATCCGAGAATGGGTTGAGTTATTTGACAATGTTGAACCGTCAGTCACAACTTTGTTTGATCTCCTTGAACCTAGCTCTTGGGATCTCTAGTCTGCTAGGTAGAGTTACCGCCATGATGACTTGTCATTGGCCTTAACTCCATTCCTATTGATGATCTACCAACTCCCTCTCTAGATAAGCCTTTTGTAAGCGGATCCGCCACGTTATCTCTTGACTTTACATAATCAATTGTGATAACGCCACTAGAGAGGAGTTGTCTAACGGTATTGTGTCTCCGTCGTATGTGACAAGATTTTTCGTTATACATTACGCTCCCTGCCCTACCTATTGCTGCTTGACTGTCACAGTGTATACATATAGGAGCCAAAGGTTTGGGCCAGAATGGAATATCTTCTAAGAAATTCCGGAGCCATTCAGCTTCTTCACCGGCCTTGTCTAAAGCTATAAATTCTGATTTCATTGTAGAGCGGGCGATGCATGTCTGTTTTGATGATTTCCAAGACACTGCTCCTCCGCCAACGGTGAAAACATATCCACTCGTGGATTTAACTTCAAACGATCCGGTGATCCAATTTGCATCACTATATCCCTCAAGTACTGCGGGATATTTATTATAATGCAAAGCATAGTTTTGGGTGTGTTGTAAATATCCCAAGACTCGTTTCATTGCCATCCAATGAGTTTGATTGGGATTACTCGTGAATCGACTCAGCTTGCTTATAGCACATGCTATATCTGGTCGTGTACAATTCATAATATACATCAAACTTCCCAAAACTCGTGCATAGTCCAATTGTGAGTCACTTTCACCTTCATTCTTTTGAAGTGCAAAACTTACATCAATTGGAGTCTTTGCAACATTGAAATTTAAATACTTGAACTTGTCAAGTACTTTTTCAATATAATGTGACTGTGATAATGCTAGACCTTGTGGAGTTTTATGGATCTTAATTCCTAAGATCAAATCGGCAACCCCTAAGTCTTTCATGTCAAATTTGCTAGCGAGCATACGCTTCGTAGCATTTATATCGACAATATTTTTACTCATTATCAGCATGTCATCAACATACAAACAAACAATGACTTCATGATTTGGAGTTTTTTTAATGTAAATACATTTGTCACACTCATTAATCTTAAATCCATTTGCCAACATTGTTTGGTCAAATTTTGCATGCCGTTGTTTGGGTGCTTGTTTAAGTCCATAAAGTGACTTCACAAGTTCGCACTTTCCTTTCTTTACCAGGAACCACAAAACCCTCAGGTTGTTCCATGTAAATTTCTTCCTCCAATTCTCCATTTAAGAAAGCTGTCTTGACATCCATTTGATGGATTTCTAGACCATATACGACCGCCAGTGCCACTAACACCCGAATAGATGTTATTCTTGTCACCGGCGAGTATGTGTCAAAGTAATCAAGACCTTCTTTTTGTCTATAACCTTTGACCACAAGTCTTGCCTTGTATTTGTCAATAGTGCCATCAGCTTTCATTTTCCTTTTAAAGATCCATTTTGATCCTAAAGGTTTATTTCCAGGAGGAAGATCAACTAACTCCCATGTATGGTTGTTTAAAATCGATTCAATCTCACTATTGACTGCTTCTTTCCAAAATGTTGAATCAGAAGATGACATTGCTGCTTTAAATGTTTGAGGCTCATTTTCAAGCAAGAATGTTACAAAGTCTGGTCCAAAGGAAGTAGATGTCTTTTGACGCTTATTCGCCTTAGATCCTCTTTGCTTGGTGTACTTTCCTTTGGTTCTTCCCGCGGTCGTTTAGATCTTTCACTTGACGACTCACATTCAGTTTTATACGGATAGATGTTTTCAAAGAATTCAGCATTATCTGATTCAATTACCGTATTAACATGAATTTCGGGATTGTCCGATTTGTGAACCAAAAACCGACAAGCTTTGCTGTTTGTAGCATAGCCAATAAAAACACAATCCACAGTTTTTGGTCCGATTTTTACCCTTTTGGGCAAAGGAACTTGGACCTTTGCTAAACACCCCCACACTTTGAAATATTTCAAGTTGGGTTTTCTTCCTTTCCATATATCATATGGAATAGATTGTGTTTTCTTTGTAGTACTCTGTTGAGTATTCGATTAGTAAGAGATAGCTTCCCACAAGCTCTGCGAAACCTAACTAATTAGTAAGGCATTCATCATTTCCTTTAATGTTCGGTTTTCCTTTCCGCAATTCCATTTGATTGTGGTGTGTAGGGCGAGTTTGATGAATAATTCCATATTCCAAACATGTCTCGCAAAAGGAGATTCGTACTCTCCACCCCTATCACTTCTAATCATTTTGATCTTTTATTCAATTGATTTTCCACTTCGTTCTTGTATTGCTTAAATGCATTAATTGTTTCATCCTTACTATTAAGCAAATACACATAACAGTATCGAGTGCAGTCGTCAATGAAAGTTATAAAATACTTTTTCCCACCACGAGATGGTATTGACTTCATATCACATATATCTGTGTGAATTAAGTCTAAAGGATTTGAATTCCTATTAATAGACTTATATTTATTTTTTACAAAATTAGATTCATCACAAATTTCACATTTTGATTTTTTGCACTCGAATTTAGGCAATACTTCTAAATTGATCAATTTTCGCAGGTTTTGTAATTGACATGTCCTAAACGAACATGCCATAAATCATTTGACTCAATAAGTAAGGCAGTCGAACTTTCATTAATACTGTCAACAACCATTACATTGAGTTTGAAAAGGCCCTCGGTGAGGTAGCCCTTTCCTATGAGCATATCATTCTTACTTATTACAATATTCTCACTAACCAACACACACTTAAACCCGTTTTTGACGAGTAGTCCGGCTGAAACTAAATTCTTCCGAATTGTTGGAACGTGCAGAACATTGTTGAGAGTCAGGACCTTGCCGGAAGTCATCCTCAGAAGTATCTTCCCATATCCTTCAACCTTGGCATTGCGGATTTCCCATAAACAAGACCTCTTGGTCCAATGGAGCATATGTTGCAAATGCTTCTTTTGTAGCGCAAACATGTCGAGTGGCACCAGAATCCAGCCACCACTCTTTTGGGTTTCCAACCAAATTGCACTCTGACAGCATTGCACACTGATCATTCAGATCAATTGCCATTATTTGTTTGTCATCACAAATCGACAAACTGTTTTACTTAATAAAACCATAATAGCAATTAAATCACAGACTCAAACGATGAAGATTTTATTTCTTCAAATCGGAGTATAATTGTGAAACTTAAACGATGAAGATTTTATTTCTTCAAATCGTAATTTGAACGATGAAGATTTTATTTCTTCAAGTCACAGTATAGTTATGAAACTTTAGTATTCCAACGAAGCTTTTATATCTTCGAGTCAGAATACTAATATTCATATGGAGTAGAAAACTACACAAGTTTTAATCTCCTTAAACAGAACGATGAAGATTTTATGTTCTTCAAATCGTTGTGTAATTATGAAACTTTAGTATTCCAACGAAGTTTTTATATCTTCGAGTCAGAATACTAATATTCATATGGAGTAGAAAACTACACAAGTTTTAATCTCCTTAAACAGAACGATGAAGTTTTTATGTTCTTCAAATCGTCGCAACAAATATCATACACAACGGCGAAGATTTTATTTCTTCAAACCGAATCAATTTTGATAGAAACAAATATAATACACAACGGTGAAGATTTTATTTCATCAAAATTGATAGAACCGAAGTGCAGTAGATTGTATGTTGTATACTTGATGAAGTTTTTATATCTTCAAATCAAGTATCCAAATGAGTAGAAAGTTATGAAAACTTTAATCTCAACCGGAGTAGAAAAATCCGAAGATTTTAGTCTCCATACAACATACAAAAAAAAACACTTTTTTTTTTTCCTTTCTGAAAAAACACCTTTTTTTTTCCTTTTGGGAAAACACTTTTTCCTGGACTTTTAATATTCCAACGAAGTTTTTATGTCTTCAAGTTAGAATATGAAATGTCATACGGAGTAGAAAACCACACAGGTTTTAATCTCCAAACCAGGATACAGATTAAAATACAATAAATATAATTTCCTTAAGATTGTTGGTATAATAATCTGTACTTGGCTAAATAATGATTCAAAATAATATGTTAATCACTTAGTGAAACATATAACATAAATGAAACAATAAACGAAAACAGAATCTGTTTTTTGGAAAAAATAATTTCAGAATGTAATCGAGCCCACTTAGTTCAAAGTGTGTCCTTAAGGAAATTATTCCCCTCACAAGATTTCGAGGTTAACGGAATATCGCCTCCCGTGATAGAGCGATTATCTTACCGTAATAGTAGTACTCCAAATTCCGGTAGCAACGAACCACTCAACGGCGATATCACAGAATGAAATTTTCGAGTTGAAGAGCAACTTGCAATTTGAATTGATTAGAATAAATTTTTTGATAAATTCTTGAAATGATCAAGAATTTATAGGGTTAGAGGTACTGATTCTGAATGGTTGCAACCATTCAGAATAGTCACCTCATTTTGGAGAAATTAAAAAGAGAGGAGAGAGCGGACGGGTCGGATCGGGTCGCTGGTCGATCCGTTTGGATTTGTTTTTTAATTAAATAATTAATTAATTAAAGAAACGTTTGTCCAAAAAGATTATCAATCAATCGATCTTTTGACAAATCCAAATCTAAATCCAAATCCAAATCCAAATCCAAATCCAAAGCCGAAGCCGAAGCCGAAGTCGAGCCGAGCGAGCGACGACGACGGCGCGAGGGGTCTTTGCCCTCTCAACCCTTTTAGCAGCTCGAGAAGGTGTAATGTAATATATACACCTCTCTTTCCTTCCCTTTTTTTTCGATGTGGGACAAAAGAGCCTTTTACCCTCTTTAATTTTTATCCCATCATTTCCTATTCACCAATATCAAAACCCAACACACACTCCCTCCCTCGCGATAGAAAAGAAGGAAACCAGAACAGCTGAAATCAGATTTTCTCCCTAACTTCGAGTCAACCCTCGAAAATAAATATGCACCGACACGTAAAAACACGCTACAGACTCACTGTCTCCGAATTTCCATCAGATGTCTATTTTACCGATTCAACCCCCAACGACAAAAGCTAACTTTCCAACCAATACCAAAGATGCTCCTGACTGTTTCTGAAACTGAATCAACTATCCCACCAAGTCATAATCGACCCTTCAGACCTTCAGAAATCGACAGAGTTTTTAAAAAGTGCATTTACATAAAAGTCAACTATTGGTCAACACTTATACTATTTAAGATTTTGATTTCTCGACTTATACTATAATCATCCGATATCTTCGAGAATCGAGTCACGAGGTAAAATAGTCAAAGCGCACGTAACGACGAAATGAGTCGTTAAAAGATGATGATGATGCGTATGGAAGTTGTTGTAACTAGGCTGGAGAGAATGAAGTTGCCTTCTATCAGCATGCCTAATAATGACTCCCAAAGCTCATCCCTCCTCGGTAAATTATTTTAGACTAGTTGATGTCCCCTTTTAATTTAGTTTCTATCTTCACATGGTTGAATGAATTTTTTTCTTTATCATCAGAATTTTAATATCAAAACAATTTTAATTTTATGAGGAATTTGCGTTCAATTTTTTATTTTTTAAAATTAGAATATTTAATGTGAATTAGTTGTATTGCAATAAGTGTCAGTCATTAATTGAAGTTCAACTGGCTGTTCCGGTTGGACTGACAATATTTGGCCTATTTAAATACAACACTACACCACATTTCTTATTCTGATTGTTGTCATCCAAATCGATAATTTAATCAGTCTCTATCAGCAACGAGTATAGTACAAGAATTTTTGTATTGTAATACTTCAATAAGCGTTTTATATGCTTGACACGACGGTCATATGCACTGGAAAATTGGGTCACTCTTGCCTATGAGATATCTGTAATATGATATTAATCTCATTTAAAGAATATTTTATTAATATTAAGATATATATAGAGTACAATATTCATCTCTTATATAATAAGAATCATAAGCCTATACAAAAGAGGAATCATAGTCTTACCATAATTATATTTACACAATTTATGGAAATATTCTAATTATGGGTAGAAAATATATTGTTTCCTATATTTACATGTTTACACACCCCCTCAGTCGGAGCGGGAGGAGGCCGGACGCTGAGACTGGATCTGAAGTCAAGAAACAACTGTCTGGAAAGTCCTTTGGTAAATATGTCTGCATACTGATACGATGATGGAACATGTAACACTCTGACATGGCCTAGAGCAACTTTCTCACGAACAAAGTGTAGGTCTATCTCAATGTGCTTGGTTCACTGATGCTGAACCGGATTATGAGACAAATAGATGGCAGAGATGTTATCACATGACACAATAGATGTCTGACGCAAAGGACACTGAAGTTCTAACAGTAATTTTCTAAGCCAACAAATCTCAGCTACTACATTTGCAACGCCTCTGTACTCAGCCTCGACACTGGATCTAGATATGGTAGTTTGTCGCTTGGCAGACCAAGAAATCAGATTATTCCCTAAGAAAACACAAAAACCGGAGGTGGAGTGTCGCGTGTCCAGATACTCTGCCCAATCTGCATCCGTATATGAGAGCAACCTGTTTGGCGCAGAGGGGTATAAGTGCAAACCATAATCAAGGGTACCCTTAATGTATCGAATGATACGCTTAAGAGCAGTGAAATGAGACTCGCAGGCGTCGTGAATAAGCACACTGTGACGGATAAGCTATGTATGTCCTGGTAAATGTGAGATACTGAAGTGCACCTGCAAGGCTCCTATACAGAGTAGGATCAGAGACTGGAGCAACATCCATAGTACTGAGCTTAGATTTCAAATCGACTGGAGTAGGCATAACTTTGCAATTCGTCATCTTAGCCATGTACACTATCTCCTCTGCATACTTACGTTGATATAAGAACATGTGATTGGCAGATCTGGTCACTGATATCCCCAAGAAATAACTCAGCTTTCCCAAATCAGTCATTGCAAATTCGGACATAAGCAAGGCAATAATCTCATTTTTTAATCTATCTGAGGAGGCAGTCAGAACAATATCATCCACGTATAGTAATAAGTATGCAGTGCTACTACCTCGATGAAAAATGAAGAGTGATGTATCAGTCTTGCTGCATACAAACTCAATCTGCAAGATATACCTAGCAAAGCGATCATACCACGCACGGGGAGCATGTTTCAGGCCATATAGTGACTTACGGAGATGGCACACATAGTGAGGGACTGCTGGATGGGTGAACCCAGGCGGATGATGAATGTACATTGTTTCTCTCAGGTCTCCATGTAAGAATGCATTCTTCACATCAAGTTGATGGATCGACCAGTGTTTGCCCATGGCAATGCTCAAAACTGTGCGAATAGTAGCCGGTTTGACAATCGGGCTGAAGGTCTCTCCACAATCAATGTCCTCCTGCTGATGTGCCATTAGCCACAAGACGGGTCTTATACTTCTCAAGATCCCCATTGTCTCTGAACTTGTGATGAAAAAGCCACATATATCGAATTACATTCATCCCCTCAGGTCTAGGTACTAGATCTCACGTGTGCTGTTTAAAAGCATTGAATTCCTCATACATAGCCGCATTCCAATGAGGGTCTTGTTTGGCCAATTTTGGGTTCTTTGGAAGTGGAGAGATGGTTTGGGCAGACAAGTTGAAATGGTCTTTGGGTTTGAAGATTTCATGCTTTGAACGAGTTTCCATTGGATGAGTAGGGAAAATGGGTGGCGGAGTGGTGTCTGAGACGGGGGGTAAAGTTGGATAAGGAGAAGGTGGGGGCGAAGCCGTCGTAGGAGTCGCGGCTCCTGGATCGAGCGTCGCGGCACTAGAAGGTTGATAGGCTTCTGCGAGTTTGGCGCATGGCTGCATACAGGCGCCGCGGTATTCCTGAAGATTGCTCACTGGAAATCAGGCATCGCGACAGCTCCCCTTGGGGCCGCGGCTCTGACGACGGAACAGAGGGCGTGAGCTATTCGAGGATGAGGGTAGAGATGGCAGGCTCGTCAAGAAATGAGTAGTCCGGTTTTTGGTATTTTGGAAGATTCAAAAACAGCAATATGGTCTCGTCGAATGTGACGTGACGAGATATGTGGATTTGACGAGTCGACAAGTCATATCATAGATAGCCACTATGGTTTGGCGGAAATCCTAGGAAGACACAGGGAGTAGACCTAGGAGCAAGCTTGTGAGGGGCGGTAGAACTGAGGTTAGGATAGCACAGACAACCGAAAATCCGTAGATGATCATAGGAGGAGACTCTATGGTAGAGGATTTCGGTAGGGGTCATATTGTAAAGAGTGATAGTAGGAAGAATATTTAGAATGTATTCTGACATTTTAGCAGCATATACCCAGAAGGAATGAGGGAGGGAGGCATGAATCAATAGAGTGTGAATCATATTGTTAATGGTACGTATGATTCCTTCAGTTTTACCGTTTTGTGGTGAGGTGTGAGGGCAGGAGAAACGAAAAACCATGTCATTATTTGTACAAAACCGGTGAAACATAGAGCTATTGAATTCACGACCATTATCGCACTGAAATGATTTTATACTTTTTCCAAATTGTGTGTGGATAAACTTGCGAAACTCAAGAAATTTGACAAACACTTCCGATTTAAATTTAAGAGGATATAACCAAACATAGTGTGAAAAATCATCAAGCAACACAAGATAGTATTTATGACCGAGAGAACTAGAGATAGGAGATGTCCATAAATCGGCATGTATAATATCAAAAGGAGCAAGTGTAACACTAGTAGAAGATTTAAACGGAAGACGAATATGTTTGCCTAAAGAGCAAGAAACACAATTTTGGGCAAGTTTCTCATTACAAGCAATGAAATTGTTGCCTTTAAGAAAATCAAAAAACTGGGACTCCTGGATGACCAAGCCTATTATGCCAAGTTGAAGAAGAAACAGCCGCAAGAGTGACGGGAGAGAAAGATCTGGCAACGGAGGTGGAAGTGAATGGATAGAGATCCCCCGTGTTATTGCATCTCGTAAGAGGTGTCCCCGTATGAATATCCTTCACAGTAAAACCAAAAGAGTCAATCCACGGAGACAGAATTATTACGAGTAAATTGGCGAACAGATATGAGGTTCTTAATTATGTGGGGGCATATAGGGTGTTTTTAGGGAGAAGAGTGGATGATGAGGTTGCGTGTATGAGGTACCATACCCTTTAACTGGAATGCGTTGTCCACTACCAACTGCAACATATTGAGGATGCTTTAAACTAAACAGTTTAGGGATAGTACCTGCAGATTGGGTGACGTGAGATGTGGCGCCTAAGTCCATGTACCAAGTATTGTCAGGCTGTTGCATGGAGAGGGTGTTGAATGCCTGTCCCAACTCAGTGGGTTTCATGTCGGATGAGGGCTGCAAAACCCGACTCGTACGGCCGACCTACTGAGGTCGAGCGGGCCCAACAAAACCAGGTAAGAATACGGATTGTAGGTCGCTGCATCGAATGGACTCGGTTGCCTCCTCAACTAGGCGCCGCGCTCAGATCTTGAAGCCGCGGCGCTGTGTGCGAATTGCTGAGGAGCTGCGGCCCAATTGTTCTACGATCCCTGTTGTTGTTGCTGCTGCTGGTTCTGTTGACCGCGACCCTTGCCACGACCACGGCCTCCCCTGCTGCGCCCCCTGCCACCCTTTCCACCGCGTCTCTACTGCGGTTGAGAGTTTTCTGGCGGCGTTGGATCTTGAGGGCGCATTTCGACCGCTAATGCCTTCTGACTGTGCTCATCCTGCTTAGCACGTCGAGTTTCTTCAAACAACAACTGCGAGAGAGTTTTGTTAAAGTTGGGTAACGTATCTGCCTGTTGAATCATGGTGGCCAAAGTATCATATTCGTCTTTAGGAAGGCCAGCAATCAATTGTAACACCCGCTTTGGTGTCGCGAATGTGCTCGTCGACAGCAGAAGTTGATCCGTCAAGAGCTTTAATCGCTTGCGATTTCGATCACATTGGAAAAGTTTTCAAGACGTGTATTGTTAAATTGCTCCTCTAAATACACAGCACGGGTGTGATTATTGTCCTGAAAAATTTCCTCCAAACGAATCCATAACTCTAGGGCTGTGGCGCCAGATTTCATGATAGTAAGAAGAAGGTCGTGAGAAATACTACCATAAATCCACAGTTTGACGCCGGCGTCTAGACGACGCCAAGTAGACTCATCAACCTCCGGAGGGCGCGGAATGGTGTCATCGATGTGATCAAGCACGTTATAGAGACATGCATGATTACGAAATAGTTCAACCCAGGGAGAATACTGACTATTTTCTTGATCAATAAGAATGGGAATAGAGTTCTTGATATTTGTAACAGTTAGGGCTGGATGAAAAGAGGATGACAACGTGGTGGTGTGATTTGTGGAGGTAGAAGATTCAGAAAGTGTGGAAGATTCAGGGATAGTCATTTAGAGAAGATAGGAATGAAGAAGAAAACCTAGAATTTGTAGGGGGCCGCGGTGAGTTCCGGGGTGGGGTTCTCAAGCGGTAGGAAGAAAGAGTTCTAGGGTTTTGGGTTTTTGACTCTTGATACCATGTAAGATGATATTAATCTCCCTTGGGGAGTCTTTCATTAATATCAAGGTATATATAGAGTACAATATTCATCCCTTATACAATAGGAATCCTAAGCCTATACAAAAGAGGAATCTTAGTCTTACCATAATTATATTTACACAATATATGAAAATATTCTAATTATGGGTAGGGATATATTGTTTTCTATATTTACATGTTTACAATATCCATCCACGGTTTAAATGCCTTAGAATCTCAGTTGAACGAGGTTAGGTATCGTCACTCAACATTCATAAAACACCTTAGTGAAATTGCATGGAGATTAAAGAGGATGCTCATATCCCTATTCCGTCTTGCTAAGTTGAATGCAGATGATGTTGTTACCCCCATCCTCTCCCCCTCCGTTTTAGTGTGTATTAGGTTCCTATGGTTAAGTTTAGTTTTGCTATGAGGATGATATTTTACGTTAATTATTAGCACTATGGTACTTTATGTTAGGGTATGTTATTTTACATTCCTATTCCTTTCGATTAGACAAGGGTATGTTATTTTACACTCCTATTCCTTTCGATTAGACAAATTAATTATTATCAATATGGTACTTTTTGTTAAGGTATGTTATTTTGCATTCCTAATCCTTTTTATTAGACAAGAACTTGTTATGTCAATATTCTAATTTGAACACTAGATTAATTGGACACAAAAAAATGCATTACATGATGAACCTTTGTGCAATTATTTTTTCAAAGACAACATTTTATAAAATATCACCTAATTTCCTTACTCAGTTGCAAAATAAGAGCAGTGGAGCAAGTGCTCTTTACAAAACTCATCTCATTCGAATTAAGATCGGATCCGAGAAGAGGATCAAGTCAAAGGAGATGGCACTAGTTCGGGGGCAAATAAGTCTTCAGAGGTCTTGAAAATTCTTCAAACTTTAACTAAGTGAATGAATGCTAACGAAAAGAAGGTTGAAACCTACACTTCACGAGTAGACCAGATTTCCGGAGCGCCTCTAATCCTAAAGGGAACGGACTCAAAGAGATACATCCAGTTGTGATTTCCACCGAGCACAACTCCGAGGTTGATACCAAAAAAATTGAAAATGCCATATCTTTCGAAGTATGATAGAACTATAGATCCAAAAAAGCATGTGACCTCATACACTTGTGCGGTGAAGGGCAACAACATGCATCTAGATGAGATAGAGTATGTTTTGCTAAAGAAATTTGGCGAAACATTGTCCAAAGGAGCAATGATCTGGTATTCTCAATTGTCCAAACATTCTATTAACTCATTTAAAATGCTTACAAATACTTTTATAAAAGCACATGCCAGAGCTCAAAAAGTTCAAGCAAGAAAATCGGATATATTCAAAATTTCTCAGAAGGATACGGAGTTGCTACGGGAGTTCGTGACCAAGTTCCAAAAGGAACATATGTTTCTTTAACGAGTACCAGACGAATGGGCAGTTGAAGCTTTCACTAAGGGGCTAAATTCTAGGAGCTCCAATGCTTCGTTCAAATTAAAGGAGAACTTGTTGGAATTTCCGATAGTAACATGAGCAGACGTACATAATAGGTACAAGTCTAAAATTTGTGTGAAAGATGATCAGATGATTGTGTCGACGTCTTCTATGACCCGGAATAAGGATCAACAGAACTTTGATCAGAGGCTCCAGGCACCGGTTCGAACCGTACCCATCGGGATCACCGATTGACAAGAGGCATGAGTATTTTCTGTGTGAATCGCCTGAAAATGATTTACATGAAGAGCAATAATGTCTATGAATACTGGGGATTGTGCATCAAATTAGTGGGAACTACGACAATAAGTACCTGACACATTTGAAGATGGCTCCGGAGCGAAGTTAAAGGAAGGTACTGTTGCGCCCGTTTTTGACCTCGGGGTCTGAACGGTATCCGCAACATTGCTCTTTGGCGCGGTTCCCTGGATGAAGCAATAATGCCGATTTTGAGGAGTCGCCACCTAATTAGTTAAGTGAATTAGGACACTTGATTTATTGCAATAAAAATACTGCAATTAATCTTCATTTAATGATCTGCGAAATTAATGAGATTCTGGATCAGAGTTCTTTATTATCCTAAATGGAAGGGGTTAGGCATCCTTTAAGATCCGCTAACTTGCGGTTATTCGTTCAAACCTAGGTTAATTATTTATTGCCTTTTTTATTCTACATATTTTAAGTAGTTTTCATAATTTACAATTAAAATAGAATGCAATACATAATAATAAAGCTAAAATCGAATAAAACTCCGGGACATCGTTTAGCCCTTTTTAGGCCTTCTGCACAAGATGATCTCTGGGTACCTGCATAAACACTTAGTAAAAGTGTTAGTAATAGAATAAATAATTTTAATGCAATGACAAGAATTAACAAGTAAAGCCAAAAATAAATCTGTCTTTTGTATAGGGGAGGCCTTGAAAATCAGACGGAGATTCCTTCATCAGCCAATCAAGTGTAGTATCTTTGTTCAAATCAGAAAATACCAAATATTCAAGTGTAGCAATATGTTCTTTCAATTTAATAAAATAAATCAAAGGGACAGAATTATAAAAATCGATCTGAAATCCAACGGGAAACGGTGGCAGCAACGAAGCAAAAACGCTGGGAATTTTTAGAACATCGCTGGAATCATAAAAGGGATTAAATTAGTTCAACCAGAAACCATATAATAGCAAAAGCAGAAGAACCAAACAGCAGCGCCGCAGGAGTTCAAAACTCTGGTCATGTCCGACAACGATGAACACCATAACCACAAAAAAATGGAAACAACAATAGCGTCGCTGGAAATGGCAGAGCTCAAAGGAAATTTCAGAACGTCGCCGGAGCAAAACTCCGGTGCGCTACCAAAACAGAAAATCCAACCAGTCCAGAACCAACAGTATACCAACAAAACAAACAAGACGCCAACGTTCAAGAACTCCGGCAAAATACCAAGAATACCAAAAATCAGTCCGTTATAAAAAAAAACACAAAAATTCCAAAAATACAAGCCAACAGATGGTCGCCGGAAACTTTACATTCCGGCTAGACACAACAAAAATCAGTAAATTTGTTCATTCACCAAACCCAGCAGCTTATCAAGAAATAAAACCCACACAGGTCGTCGGAGATTCAGAACTCCGACGAGATATCAAAACGTGAAACAAAACAATCCATATTGAAACCAACAACACGCATAAACATGTAACCCCGCCGGTAATCACCTCCGACGAGGCAGTGGTGAGGAGATGGTCGACGGGAGTTCGCTGGAATGGGGGTGACGGGTCTAGGCAGTGGGGTTTGATTCGCCGGAGCTTCGAGCTCCGACGATGGGCGACGGAACGCAGCGTGAAGCGATTTCGGAATCGTAAATATGGGGAGGATCGTGAGAGTGATGGTGAGGTTTAGAAAAATAAGAGTGGAGGGTGAGAATATAGGTGTAGCAGCTGAAAAGTTGTGCGTCTGCCCTTTTTTTTTATGTGTGGGTTGTGTTTATTATATAGGGGTAGGATTAGGGTTTAGTTTTTTTAGGTTTGGTTTTGGGGGGAAAACAAAAGGGTGTTTGAAATTTAAAAATGGCGGTTGGGCTTATGGAATGGTGGACTGGACTGATCCGGATTGTGCCTCAAACTGGACTGGTTTGACAAAAATGCAAAACTGGTTAATTATTTAAAAGAAAAATTATTTAAAAAATGCAAGATTATTAAAATGCAAATGCCGATGCAATAATAACAAAATACAATATTTAACAAATGTTTAATGTCTAATTAAAAATTAAAACGGGATGTCAATTAATTATTTAAAGAGATGCAAATATTATTAAAATAAACGACTCTGTAATAATAATAAAAACATAATATTAACAAAGACATAATGCTTAATTTTAAAGTAAAAGATAAAAAAAATACAAAAAATGATGATTAGAATGCGGTGTCCTAAAACACATAAAATTGCAACAAATATACAAAAAACGGGTCAAAATTGACTGTCAACAGGTACTATGCCAAAAGGCACCATGCCTAAATCCTCATACTGCGTACTCAAGAATAAATATCGGAGATAGCCTGAACTAGCTCTGTAATAAAGAAAAAAGGACTGGGTATTCTCATATCAGCCCCGGGGAAAAAAATAGAAGGAAATAAAATCAGAAACTGGCTAGACCCAATAGATTTCAGCTCGGCCGCAATTCTCTTGCAATGTACTTTTGTTAATTTCCTCTAAACTATCTTACATGCAAAAAACACTTGTGTATGTTCAAGGAATGAATGAAGAAAAACTTGCACCTTCTAAACATCGTTGTATATGTTCGAATGAACTAAATCATTCTAAAATTTGCTCACACTTAAAAGCAAATAAGGACTGTAAATCCTAAGGGCTACGAATCCTAACACTTAAGCACTACAAATCCTGAGGACTATGAATCCTAACAATTGTGCCAAGATGAAAATGAGACGTCCTCTTCATAAGCATAAGGAGTTTACGCCCAAAACTTCGCCCAATAATCAGATGATTAATTTCCGATAAAAAATAATGAAGTTAAAGTTCAATATAGCCACAGATAAAAAGACTTTCTACCAGATAAATTATTCCTGGTTAAAACTCCGTTTAAGTCTAATGGCTAAAGGTCGGATGCTTTGTTTCCAGATCATTAAGTTAACCGGATGCATTTAATTTCTGGACTTTATCAAAATCAAAAGTAGAAAATTCCTAATCATTAACATCCCTGGTCTCAAAGGTCGTGAGGTAATAAAAGTTTTGGGTGCACTAAAAACCCACAAGAAGTTTCAGATATAACTAAAACTCAAGGGTCAAAACTCAAAGACTAAAAGTTTCGGATGAACACTAAAAATAGAGATCAAGATTTTTACAATAGTGTTACTTTTTCAGCACTGATCGACTATTGACGAAAGAAAAATCGATTGTGGAGATGTCATCTGAATCCCTAATGTTCAGCACTCTTTTTTCCTGAGTCCGGTTTTTATCTCGGAGAATATTTTTCCGGCAAGATTTTTAATGAGGCAGTAGCGAGGGTGATTACATGAGTTTTCGGCAAGAAGGAATGAATCATTTTCACTTCCTATCACTTCGATAAACTTTGATCTGGGAAGTGTGGGACTATCTGTGTACGGTGAAAATTGGCACAACACGTGGCGTGGTTTATATATATGATCGAAGGGAGTAGAAATGTTTTGTATCGAATGTGGGTTATACCAGAGTGAGTCCGGATACTAAAAAAGGTCAAGTGGCAGCTAGCCAGATGACATACACCGGAGGAAGACCTGAAGGCACTCAACTTGTAATCGAACCAGACATGGTGCCATCCATTACCCAACCATTACTCAGTCGTTACAACTGTCATTTTTCAGTCATTAAGATGTCATCAATGGCCATAATTAGCATTGATGATATTTAAGTGAAGGGGAAATTTAAGTATGTAACGTTTGTAATTCATAGCTATAAAAGGAGTTTAACATTCATGTCAGGAGGGCATCCAATTCACATTACTTATGCTTGTATGCTCAATTTTATTAAGAAGATAGCCACTAGCTCTCATTTTTGGCTCATAACCGGAGCAATTTAGCTGAGGGCCGAATCAATTTTGCTAAGAAGTTCATTCAAGTTTATCGCACTTTCAGACTACTTTTCTTGTTTCTTTCATTTTTTACTTACTATCAGTTAATTATCATCAACTATTATAAATTAATTCATGTATCCCTAAAATTACTTACAAATTTAACTGTATATTTTTTGGGGTAAACACAAAATATGCAATAACTTTGAAGGGGATTATTTGAATATTCCGTCTTAAATAAAATCTAAGGACCGAATTAATTCAATCAACAGTAATATATTTATTGTAATTTTACAAGTGGGATATGAGGAGAGTGGTGTGTACGCAGCCTTATTCCTACTATTTTGTGAAGGTAGAAACTCTATTTTCGATAGACTCTTGACTCAAGTAAAGCATCATAAAATTAAGTACGGAAAGAAAAATACAATAGTGAGGCAGGGAGAAGAAAACAATACTCACAATAAATAATACAATAATCGAAGCCCAGAAAATAATAAGTAATAAAAATCAGAGAATAAAATAATAGAAGATTAATAAAAACAATTTTAATAAGATAAATTAAATAGCGACCAATTATTTACTAATCTTTTATCATAATTCTCGACCTAACCGAATTAATTCAATTTAAGTACTTGTAATAAATAATTTAAAGGATAAACATAGGGAGAAAGACAAATTTAAGATTGGAGTGGCACAGCCTTTTTCGTCGGATATGTTGTCGGCATTAATAAGAGATCATTTGGTCAAAATAGTTCAAGTTGTTAGCTGTTTGTTCCTACTGGCACGGACTGCAAGATGTCGGTGGTGTTTGATTGAGCACCACGCTTTAAAGATAATACTACACTCAAATTAAAAAGATGTCCATTTAATTTTTATTTTTTAAATAAAAAAAAAGTGTTCACCTGCAAAATCTAAATCAAGAAAGAATTAATTTTATTTTTTCAATTTACTCTTATTAAGTGTTAGGTGATCAAATGTTAATACCTCTTTAATTAGAGATATTTTAGTCAAATTATCTTTTTTTAACCTAGAACTTAGAATGTTCTTAAGGAATGTGCAAATTGCTAAGTGAACACTCTTTATAATTCGGAGGGAATAATTTATAGTTTAAAACAAGCATGATAAATTATATGACTATAAATTATCTCATTAACATTTAACGGTAAAATGAGAAGTTTAAATAAAATGATTTTCGTAGTAGAAAAGTATAAAAAAAAAATCGAACAATAACATACCCATTATAATCCAAGTGTGGTCTGCGAAAGGTAATGTGTACGCAACATTATTCTTATCTTGTGAAGGTAGAAAGTTGTCTCTGATAGTCCCTCGGCTCAAGTAAAACAAATAAAATCAGGATGAAAATGAAATAAATAGAATAGTGACGAAGTTATATTGAAAGTAATGAAAAAAAGGACAATAGTAACAACAAATAATATGATAACTAAAAACACTTCTTTCAATTTATATTATTGGCTTTAAGGTTTTCGGAATTTCTTCTACTTTTCATAGCCTTAATTAAAAGAATATATAAAATAGTCTCTTAAGAGTTGGGTTGTGAAGTACAAAGAGAAAATACTTTCTCTCTCTAAGCTACCGGTGCAGGTTAATATAACGTGCACCGAATGTAGTAGCCATGGCTAGAAGGGGTGGTAGAGGTCGTGGAAGGCGCAAAAAGAATAACGTAATGACTCATTCCTTCATTACTGGTCTTTCACTTACTTTTCCCAAAAATACCTTCTGATAACCTCTTATCTGTGTTTTGATTGAAATTGAGGATTAGAAGTTCCGAAGCTTATTTTGATTGGAAACTATTTGACTGGTAGTTTACTTCTGCGTTGCGTTGTTGCGTCCAGACCGGAATAATGATGATGCTATTAGGTTCGGAAGGTGGTTTTAGTCCTGGGAGCGTGATCGATTCTATTCTCAAGGACTTGAGGGCATTTTTGTCTTTTGGTTGAGTTTTCATGTCTTGGCCATTAGGGGTTGACTTGGTCAACAGGATCCCATTTGGGAATTTTGAAGGTGCGGGTGGATTTGTAGTACCATTTACAGTCAGTTTGTGTATTTAATTTGTATCCGGGAGGTTTCGGGTGTGTTTTGGGTGTCAAACCCAAGTTCGAGAAAATTAGGAAATTTCTAGTGCCAGTTGTGGTTTCCTTCTTCGCCATCGCGAAGAAGAAAACGCAATCACGAAAGCAGTGGGGGTCAGGCAATCGAGATCGCGTGGTAACCTCGTCTTATGATAGCGGGTCAGACCCTCACGATCGTGCGGTCTCAGACCGCGATGGCGAAGAGGAGTCGGGGTCCAGTGGGTATTTCTTCCCCAATTCCAATTTGGACTCCATTTTCATCATATCTTGAGTTCAGAGCTCTGATCGGAGAAATTTCTAGTCCTATTTTCAAGAATCTTCGTGGAGTAGGACATTTATCATCCTTATATGGATGATATCATTAACTTATTGAGTATTTTATGCTAGAATTCATGCCTAGGATGGTGGGTTTTTATGGGTATGAACCCTACATAGTAGAAGTGGATTTTTCTTGATTAAACAAGGCTAAATTGTGTGGAATTTTCTTATTTAAATACTTGGGTATCCGATTTTGCCTTTGTGGGCCCGGGGTCACTTTTTGGGTTGTGTTTTAGTTTTTTTTCGTACGGTAATATGGTATCATTGGATTTATATGACTTCCTAGAAGAATGTTTTGACCTTCTTGAACCTAATTTTCCTAAGACTTTTATGAGTATTCTTCGAATCTTGTTTTAACGTAAAATTTATAATTGTTAGACCGTGTTCATTCTGAGATGTTTTGGGAGGAGAAAACTCGAATTGGATAGTTCGTGACACATGTTCGGCCTTCCAGGTAGGTTACGACTTACCTTCTGGTTAGACTTCGGTTAGCGAACTATATGTGTAGTTAGGTTTTGTTGGAGAAAACATGTAGGCCTTCGGGTATGAAGTTGTGATGGATTACTTAGATTGGATATTGTTGATTGTTTGTGACTTGTTACCTCTTTGTGATTGTTGGACTTATGAGTAGTTGACATACCGTACTTATGATATATTTGTCTTTCATTCATCTTGGTATTATCATGGATAGAGAAACATACTTGACTTGATATTGATATTGTGATATGTGTCCATGAGTGGCACGATTGGGATATGATTTACACTTTGAGATCGATACATGTATATCATTCATACATATTCTACATGGATCCTTGTCGTGAAATGTGATTTGACATTAATAATGGTAAGAGGGAAAGTAAATCATCTGAGGCTTCCTATTATGGTGTTTGCTACGTGCTTATTTTGCATGACCTCTTTTATATGTATAATTGTGGTTACCAATGTGGTCCAAAGGGAAAGTGTTTCGGATGTGGCATTGTACAAATTTGAGAATAATATCAGACTGGTAATTGATTTACTAATGTTGTTATGTTATTCATATCATGATTAGTGCTAAATTTGACATTCATACATGCATGCATACTCATTTCCATGATATATTGATTTATCTGTGATTAGTGTGACGGTGATAAATGAGAAGGAAACAACAATGATTCTTATTACATATTGATTGCGTAGCCATTTTATGCTGAGTGATACGGGATGGCTAGTGTCAGCCCGATTTCCACGTGCTCACGCAAGTGTACGTATCGTCACAAGTAATATAGTCTTGTAAGACCGAATATCGTCCTCACAGACTGGTTTCTAATTACCGAACATCTATTCTAGGTTATCTATTTGGCAAACAATAAGTTGATTTGGTTGTTATCTAACACTAGTAGAGTAATTTCAAGAATCGAACTAAATTATTGAGGTTTAATCAGTTATGAAGGAATTAGGGCTTCCAATATCCTCAACTATCCACTCTTTTCACTCTTTAATGCAACTAGAATGACTTCTTCTTCTACGTTAAGATAGCAGTTAACTAGACTGTCTTATATTCCGGTTAGGATATATAATCGCTCAACCCCAGTGCAGAAACCTTCTATATTTCTATGATAGGTTTTTACCACATAGGAGGATTAAGAACAATAACCTATAATGTTACACAAGTATCGGGGTACTTTCGTCCGTGATTTTAACATATGTCTATTCAATTATAGCATATCCAAATCTCTCCTCTCGGTTCTTGATTCGAAATCATATAGATTATGATAATTAGTGTTCAATTAACTATCAAACATTCATACCAATATTGAATAAATCTTAATCAAGTGAAGAAGAAATCAAACAAATGCATTAATTCATGAAAGAGTGTGCGCTTGTATCTTTTGGTTAGCCTGTACTCGAGGGCAAGTCGCTCTAAAGGTACACTCGGTCTTGCTGTTAGGGCATAGGTGATTGCAACTATTCAATGTTCTGCTTCTTTTGTCTTTTCTGTTATGTTCTCGAGTCAAAGTAGCGGTGATGATTTTCCTTTTCCTCAAATCGATGTTCTGGTGGACAACACCAACACCACTGGACATGGGATGCTGTCCTTTATGGATCATTTTGTATAGTGATAACGCTTTCTCTTTCTTAGCGCTCTGCCCCCCTTGTATAGTAAGGGCTACTTTGGTTTCAAGTGATTCAATAGGAAAGCCCTAAAAAAGTGTTTAGCTCCTAGTCATAGACATGCTAAAGACTAATACAAATCCCAACATGAACTGAATTGAAAACTAAAGAAAGCAAAATTACTCAGAACTAGGTCTCCAATTGTAGCCGTCAAGCGTTGTGTTGTGTTTTTCTCAAGAGAATGATATGTGATAGGAGAGTATAAATGAGGGGTAAATCCCCAAGACGTTATACCACCTTCTCCAGGGTAAGAGTATAAATGAGGGGTAAATCCCCAAGACGTTATACCACATGCTTCAGGGTAAGAGTATAAATGAGGGGTAAATCCCCAAGACGTTATACCACCTATTCCGTGGATTTACTATCCACTATGCGAGGAATACCTCATGCGAGTCCGTAGGGCTCATGCGGTGAAATCTGACTATCACGAGAATACCGCATGCGGGTCCACATGACCCATGCGGGTGAAATAGTCTCAGGAGTAGGAGTGCTTAATGATACTGCGGGGCGGATGACCTTGCTTTGACCATGAGCTTCCTATTTTCACGCAGTATTGTATATGTTTGATATTCTCATTATTGGTAAGGCACAGTGTTCTGTAAACTGATTTTTATACATGTCTCCAGTTATTTTATACTTATGAGGTATTTTGGTATTTTCGGTTCGCATACTTAATGCGTATTGTATCGACCCGCCTCGGGCTGCGTTCATGTCGCAGGTAGAGGTAAGCATGTGGTGGATCCTCATTCTTAGGATCACTGTTCCGGTGTCAGAAGCTCTATTCCTCCGGAAGCTTGTTTTGTTGTTACGGTTCTTCCCTGATGCTATAGGTGTTGTGTACATTCAGGGGTATGGCGGCCCCGCCACATGCGTTATTCTTAAGTGCGTGGTCACGTTTGTGTTTTGGGCTATAAGAACTAGTTGTACTTTTGATTAAGTATATTTTTATGGAAGGCAGCCTTATTGTAACACCCCATTTTAACCGGAGTCGAAACGGAATTACTGCTACATATGGTTAATTCCTAAATGTATTTTAAGGAGTCGCCACCTAATTATTTAAGTGAATTAGGACACTTAGTTTATTACAAAAAATACTGCAATTGACTTCCATTTAATGGTCTGCGAAATTAGTGAGATTCTGGATCAGGGTTCTTTATTATCCTAAAGGGAAGGGGTTAGGCATCCTTTAAGATCCGCTAACTTGCGGTTATTCGTTCAAACCTAGGTTAATTATTTATTGCTCTTTTTATTCTACCTATTCTAAGCATTTTACATAATTTACAATTAAAATAAAATACAATGCAAAATAATAAAACATGAAATTAAATACGACATAAAATAAACTCCGGGGCATTCTTTTTGAAATGCATCTCTGATACCTGCATAAACACTTAGTAAAAGTATTAGTAATAGAATACATAAATTTTAAAATAATAGCAAAAATTAACAAACAAAGCAAATAAATCCGTCTTTTGTACAGGGGATGCCTTGGAAATCAGACGGGGATTCCTTCATCGGCCAATATTGCTATAAAATAAATAAAACTTTCAGATCCGCGTCAAAACAGTAATAGTTTTAAACACGGAGGGCTCAGATATGAAAAATATATAAAGTGGGACAGCCTAAACAAGTGCGGCTGCGAGAATTCGCCTTGCCAAGCGCATGTTGGTTATCCGGTGTAAGTTAAAGAAATCATCATTGCCCAGAAAGCTTCATTTATTTTATTTTCCGTCTTTGCAACTGTGGAGGCCTCAAAATCGACGGATAACTTTTTCATTGGCGTGAGTGTAGCATCTTGTTCAAATCAGTAAAATACCAACAGTGTAGTATTTGTTCTAAATCAGTAAACCAGCAAAAAATGTCCAAAATCAGTCCAGAATACAGGGAAAATTAGCCCGAAAAATAGCCAAAATCAGTAGCAAAAATCAGTCCAGCAAGACCCACATCAGTCCAGCAAAAGGCCAAAATCAGTCCAAAAGGGATAAAAAAAAATAGCAAAATTAGTAGCGACATAGCAACGATTCTCAGTAGCAAAATAAGGACCGAAATCAGTTGTCAAATAGTCCCCAGAATCCGTTCAGAATCGATTCTAACAAAAGAGCAAAAAGGCAAAATGGTCAACCCAAAAGCAGCCTTATGCAAGCAACATATTAACACGTTCGCCGGAGTTTTTAGAACTCCGGCAAGATATCAAAGTCAAGAAAATCAGTCTACAAACCAAAAACTGTCCAAAATACCGAACATAGAGCCAACGAGATAAAGTCATCGGAGACGTAAGAACCAAAACCGCGAAAATGAAACCAAACAGAACAAAAACAACAAACCATAGTCGCAAGATAAAACCAACGTAGGTCGCCGGAGAAAACTCCGGCACGATATCATAAAATGCAAAATCAGTCCAGCACAAACCGACAACATCACCGCAAGGTAAAGGGGACAGGGGTCGACGTCGTCTCGTCGGCAAGATGTCGGAGCGCCGCCGCCAGTTTAAAGGGTGTTCGATGGTGATGTTGGTGTTCGACGAGTAGAGGTTTACCGACGGCGAGAAGTCGATGGTGACGGGAATGGTGGTTCGCAGTGTGGGGTGGTTCGTTTGAAGCCTCGCCGGTCATCAACTCCGGCGAGCAGTAGGGGTTCGACGAGAGTGTGAGGGAGAGGGTGAGGAAGATAAAGTGGGGGTGAGGGTTTGTGTGTTGCGGCTGGGTGTGTGTCGGCTGAGGCGACGGGAATGGGGTAAAGGTAAAGAGAGGGAGGTTAAGGAGAGGGTGTTGTGATAACGTGGGGGGGCGGGTGATGTGAGAGAGAGACGGCTGAGGGTTTAGTACTAGGGCTGATTTTTTGTTGTGTTGGGGGGAAAGTTTATTATATAGGGGTGTGTGTTAGGGTTTGGTATTTGGGGGGAAATGAAAAGTAGGTTTTGATTTTAGGGGGGAAAAATAAAAGAGGGTGTTTGGATGATATTAAAAATAGTGTCGGCTTGGACTGATTCAAATTGTGTCTTGGACTGGACTGGTTTGACGAAAATGCAAGGCTGGTTAATTATTTAAAGAAAAATTATTTAAAAATATGCAAAATTATTAAAATGCAAATGCCGACGCAATAATACTAAAATGCAATTTTAAAGACATGTTTAATGCCTGATTAAAAGTAAAAAATGGGATGTCAATTAATTATTTAAAAAGATGCAAATATTATTAAAATAAAACGACGGTGTAACAATAACAAAAACATAATATTAACAAAGACATATGCTTATTTTAACATAATAAGATAAAAATGCAAAAATCTTGATTAAAATGCGATGTGCTAAAATACTTAGAATTGCAACAAATATACAAAAGCGGGTCAAAATTGGTATCAGCATGTCCCTCTTTGTACGGAGATGATGGAAGAGTCTTCGGACAAAGATGTTGACTTGTAGCCAATTTTGTCCTGTTTTATAAACTAGAACTCAAAAATAGGGATGATGCAGATCCAAAAATGTCGATGTCAAATCATGATGACAACGGGTCGTTGTAACATAAAAAAATAAAAGCAAAGCTGACACTGATTTAAAAAATGTCCCAGTGTTGAAGTATGATTGACACTGGGTTGCAGGTGATGTGGTGTTGAAAAAGACAAGGTTATTGTGGATGTTGATGGCGTCATTGCATAGACGCGATGCAGATGCTCGTCGTTGCATAGACGAAACATGAATGAAGCCGTTGCATAGGCTTAAAATGAAAGGGCGTCGTTTTTGGGCCTTAATCACGGATGTTCGTCGTTGCATGGACGAAACATGAATGAAGCCGTTGCATAGGCTTAAAAATAAAAAGGCGTCGTTTTCGGACGCGATGCAGATGCTCGTCGTTGCATGGACGAAACATGAATGAAGCCGTTGCATAGGCTTAAAATGAAAAGGTGTCGTTGCGTGGGCCCAGCGATGCTCGTCGTTGCATGGACGAAACATGAATGAAATCGTTGCATAGGCTTAAAATGAAAGGGCGTCGTTTTTGGGCCTTGTCTGAGATGTTAAATCGTTGCATGGACGAAACATGAATGAAGCCGTTGCATAGGCTTAAAAATAAAAAGGCGTCGTTGCATGGACGCGATGCAGATGCTCGTCGTTGCATGGACGAAACATGAATGAAGCCGTTGCATAGGCTTAAAAAATGAAAAGGCGTCGTTGCATGGACGCGATGCAGATGTTCGTCGTTGCATAGACGAAACATGAATGAAGCCGTTGCATGGCTTAAAATAAAATGGCGTCGTTACATAGACGCAAATGCAGATGCTCGTCGTTGCATGGACGAAACATGAATGAAGCCGTTGCATAGGCTTAAGATAAAATGGCGTCGTTGCATGGACGCAATGCAGATGCTCGTCGTTGCATGGACGAAACATGAATGAAGCCGTTGCATAGGCTTAAAATGAAAAGGCGTCGTTGCATGGACGCAATGCAGATGCTCGTCGTTGCATGGACGAACATGAATGAAGCCGTTGCATAGGCTTAAAATAAAATGGCGTTGTTGCATAAACGCAATGCAGATGCTCGTCGTTGCATGGACGAAACATGAATGAAGCCGTTGCATAGGCTTAAGATAAAATGGCGTCGTTGCATGGGCCTTGACGCTTCGTCGTTGCATGGACGAAACATGAATGAAGCCGTTGCATAGGCTTAAAATGAAAAGGCGTCGTTGCATGGACGCGATGCAGATGTTCGTCGTTGCATGGACGAAACATGAATGAAGCCGTTGCATAGGCTTAAGATAAAATGGCGTCGTTGCATGGACGCAATGCAGATGCTCGTCGTTGCATGGACGAAACATGAATGAAGCCGTTGCATAGGCTTAAAATGAAAAGGCGTCGTTGCATGGACGCAATGCAGATGCTCGTCGTTGCATGGACGAAACATGAATGAAGCCGTTGCATAGGCTTAAAATGAAAAGGCGTCGTTGCATGGACGCGATGCAGATGCTCGTCGTTGCATGGACGAAACATGAATGAAGCTGTTGCATAGGCTTAAAATGAAAAGACGTCGTTGCATGGACGCAATGCAGATGCTCGTCGTTGCATGGACGAACACGAATGAAGCCGTTGCATAGGCTTAAGATAAAATGGCGTCGTTGCATGGGCCTTGTCACGAATGCTCGTCTTTGCATAGACGAAACATGAATGAAGCCGTTGCATAGGCTTAAAATGAAAAGGCGTCGTTGCATGGACGCGATGCAGATGTTCGTCGTTGCATGGACGCGATGCAGATGTTCGTCGTTGCATAGACGAAACATGAATGAAGCCGTTGCATAGGCTTAAAATGAAAAGGCGTCGTTGCATGGACGCGATGCAGATGTTCGTCGTTGCATAGACGAAACATTAATGAAGCCGTTGCATAGGCTTAAAAGAAATGCATTGGTTTATGGCGTGCACCTTTGTGACTTGCACGAGTTGAGATAATGTCATTGCATAGGCGTTGTGCGTTTGTAACCCGCGTGGGCCTCCGTTGTGTTCTGCGCTTTGCGATATGAAGATCCTGCACTCAAAGAAAACTTGTGAGTTTTTTAGGAAATGTGTGGTTTTTTTGCGTCGTCTCTGTAGCTTTGGGTCTTGACGCTTGGATTCTTGGTTTGCATCAAGACCTAGTTGGCTGCTTTCTGTCTATTGTCATTTTCTTGCAGAATTCCTTAAAATGTCCCGGTTTACCGTAATGAAGATGTTGAACTGGTAAGGTTTCATCTTGGCCTTATCAGCGTCGGTAAGCATTTTTTTTTTTTTTATAATGAATGAAAAGCTAATGCGAGAATATGGACAATGTACAATTGAGTAGATGAGAATGCAACCCCCCGAAAATATGTAGGTAGTAATGGATGCAAAATATGTGAGGATGCTAAACTCTCAATGGACAAAATCGAGTCGTATGTCTGAAACAAGGAAGAAATATTTACGGCGGTGTGGCAAAGCCGATGTGGTCATCACGTATCCGCCGAGGAGTCAGTCAAGACGTAGTTCATCTTTGCAAAAATAAGAATTTTTATGATTTTAAAATGATGTGGGACCCGAAGCGATGTGGCGCTACGTATCCCGTGAGGAATCAGTCAAGACGTAGTTCGTCTTTGCAAAAATAAGAATTTTTATGATATATGCATTTTGTTGTTTTTACGAAAAAATGGAAGACGACATTACGTTCGACTCGGTTGATACCAACAATTAGTATTGTGCATAAGGATGTTCTTTTATTGTTTTGATCTAACCGAGTTTGACTCGTGTAATTCACGATTTGAGATAGTATCTCAAACATACCTGAATGTCGACACACTTGCTTGCATCCAAGGTTTCGAACTAAACGTAATCTCATGTTTCAAATGCCTCACTGAAAGAAGGTCCCATCTCACACATATATTCCAATATTTTGAATTTTGGGACGTTGAGAGAATTGCGCTCACACTCAAAAAGATGTTGGTCGCATGCAATTGTGATACCATAGGCTTGGCCGTCATGTAAGTATCCACTAATGAGAACCCTCGAGATAAGATCATGTAGGGCTTGTCACGGGCTTGTAATGTAGGCTTGGTGAAAGGAATGGATATCATTTGGGTAAAAGTGACTAATCATTCCTCGAGAGTTGGACTAAGTCCATGCTTGATATTTGTGTGTTTTAATGCTGACTTGCTTTCTTTTTGTCCCAGTTTTTCTGTATTGACTTCTTTTGAATCTTTCATTTGGAGCCCCTCTTTTTTTTTTTCGGGGTTATGTATTCCCCTTTTTTTTTTCTTTTTTTTTTTATCGGGGCTTTTGATTTCCTCTTTATGTGAAGTCGTTTCTGCTTTCATTCTTTGAGACTTTGACAATTTTTGTCTTTGCAAACTTCAGCGCAGGATTTTGTCAGCCATTTGCACATTTCTAAAGCACTCGAGGAGGTCGGGCCAAGAGAGGGATAGTGCGTACGCACTCAGAAAGGGTATAGGTGTAATATGCGGTTGTCAAAAAATAGGTTTTAGGCTCAAAGGGGTGTACTAGGGATAATGTTATTTGGTAGGCTGAAAAGGCTCAAACGGGTCAAAGAAAGCCTACGATCATTTCCTACACAGAGTGTTACTCAAGATTTCGCCTCAACAAACATTCAGGCCAAGTTCTAGATCACAATGCAATGCAATTGAACTTATTCAAATAACTCACCACACAATGCATATGAAACGATGAAATTCATTCTTATCTTGAAACATGCAAGACAATGTTATGCGGGTATGAATAAGAGGTACCAAAAGAATATATGGTTTACCACAAAGTCAACCCATCGATTATCACTTTTTTTAATGCACAACTCTATCAGTATTGGTATCAACAAAGTTAAACAATAATATTAAAAAAATGTTTTTTTTTTTATATTTTTGAATAAAGTATTTCTTCTTTTTGTATTTTTGAATAATTGTTTTTTTTGTATTTTTTGAATAAATGGTACGAACCGAATAGGTCGCCACGTATCCGTAGGGAATCAAAGTCGCGTAGTTCGTTCAAATATGTTATAAAACGTATGCTTGGAAAAATTTATCAAAAGGATAGCAATATAAAGCTGTGCAAAAATAAATGATTGTCCACTGTGGACGAATGCAAAGTAAAATGAATGCCCGAAAACATGATGAATGAATGCGTTTTTTGTTTTGTTTTGTTTTATTTATTTATTTTTTTGTTTTTATTTATGTGGTGGTGTCGAACTCAAAATGAGTTGCCTACGTATCACACCGTGTGGTGAGAATCAGACACGCGTAGTTCGAAATAAGTATACTGTAAAATGCATGATATGCGAAAACTATGTAATTAACGCTAAACATATTAATTTAATTTGCAAATATGAATAAAAATACAAAGTATAAAAGAATTGAGAGCGATGTCTCGTTGAATCTGGTATAAACTGACTTCTATTAGTCAACATAATTCTCGCTCCTTGTGATGACTTCTTTTTTTTGTTTTCTTTTTCGAACGCCCTCGACTATTTGCGAGGACTGTTTTCCTGCAAAAATATGAGAAATAGGTGAGAGTGGAAAATGATAAAATAACAAAATGAAGGGGTGTGAACATATAGTCAGAGACTCCCCTGATTGGTTCGACCGGACTGGTAGTTGGTGCTTTACAAAGTCCAAGTCGCGCTATTCAAGAGTGATTTACGCAGTAGGAATCCTGATTGCAATGTGAAAGCAAAAAATGCAAAAATACAAATGCTCGAGTCCGGAATCACAAAAGAGCGATTATTGAATTAAACAATACGTACAGAGTTGCTAGTGACAAACAATAATAAACAAAAAACATGCAAATCAAGCGCGTGCCCTAATATGCTTGGGACCTCTCTTATGCCAGAGGTGAGCCTAAACGCCAAATATGCGGGATTATGATAAATAGGTCCAAGCCGTTAAACTGCAATATTTTGTTGGAAATGGCGACCAAATGACGGTGCACTTTTTCCAATTTTGACGTGTCGTGACCAGGCTTGGATCCGTCTATCATCATCACGCTACACATAGTATGCCAATGAGTCGTTGGGTTGTGAAACCCGTCGACAAGTTTGGTGGATTTCTAATTGTGGCGTTAATACCAAGGATTAACCCACCTAAGGTTTATGCATGCATGACTTAATAAAAAGTGGTATAGCTCTATCTTAAGTTTTCTAAGATTTGGCTTACTAGACACAATGGTTCCCGAGCGGACTACTCGAGTGAGAAGGCTACGCGGCCACCGGTTGGACCGGATTCTCCGCGTCTATTACCAACTCTCCTAAATTTGGGTTTTGAAGAAAGAATTTTCTTTGATGCACTGCGCACCTCGCGTGTAGTGTGTGATAGTGTTAATTTTCCAGAATGGAGGAAATATGAACGGAATGACAATTTAAGGAAAGCAATAAAAGAATGTAGCAATTAAAGTAGTTAATTACAAAATAAAAACAAACAATATAAAATATTTACAACAAATATAAAAGCAAAATAAAGTGCAATATTTAATTAACCTGAGTATGTTATGATCAAGAACCTGATATCCCCAGTGAAGTCGCCATGCTGTAACACCCCATTTTAACCGGAGTCAAAACGGAATTACTGCTACATATGGTTAATTCCTAAATGTATTTTAAGGAGTCGCCACCTAATTATTTAAGTGAATTAGGACACTTAGTTTATTACAAAAAATACTGCAATTGACTTCCATTTAATGGTCTGCGAAATTAGTGAGATTCTGGATCAGGGTTCTTTATTATCCTAAAGGGAAGGGGTTAGGCATCCTTTAAGATCCGCTAACTTGCGGTTATTCGTTCAAACCTAGGTTAATTATTTATTGCTCTTTTTATTCTACCTATTCTAAGCATTTTACATAATTTACAATTAAAATAAAATACAATGCAAAATAATAAAACATGAAATTAAATACGACATAAAATAAACTCCGGGGCATTCTTTTTGAAATGCATCTCCGGATACCTGCATAAACACTTAGTAAAAGTATTAGTAATAGAATACATAAATTTTAAAATAATAGCAAAAATTAACAAACAAAGCAAATAAATCCGTCTTTTGCACAGAGGAGGCCTTGGAAATCAGACGGGGATTCCTTCATCGGCCAATATTGCTATAAAATAAATAAAACTTTCAGATCCGCGTCAAAACAGTAATAGTTTTAAACACGGAGGGCTCAGATATGAAAAATATATAAAGTGGGACAGCCTAAACAAGTGCGGCTGCGAGAATTCGCCTTGCCAAGCGCATGTTGGTTATCCGGTGTAAGTTAAAGAAATCATCATTGCCCAGAAAGCTTCATTTATTTTATTTTCTGTCTTTGCAACTGTGGAGGCCTCAAAAATCGACGGATAACTTTTTCATTGGCCAGCAAGTGTAGCATCTTGTTCAAATCAGTAAAATACCAACAGTGTAGTATTTGTTCTAAATCAGTAAACCAGCAAAAAATGTCCAAAATCAGTCCAGAATACAGGGAAAATTAGCCCGAAAAATAGCCAAAATCAGTAGCAAAAATCAGTCCAGCAAGACCCACATCAGTCCAGCAAAAGGCCAAAATCAGTCCAAAAGGGATAAAAAAAAATAGCAAAATTAGTAGCGACATAGCAACGATTCTCAGTAGCAAAATAAGGACCGAAATCAGTTGTCAAATAGTCCCCAGAATCCGTTCAGAATCGATTCTAACAAAAGAGCAAAAAGGCAAAATGGTCAACCCAAAAGCAGCCTTATGCAAGCAACATATTAACACGTTCGCCGGAGTTTTTAGAACTCCGGCAAGATATCAAAGTCAAGAAAATCAGTCTACAAACCAAAAACTGTCCAAAATACCGAACATAGAGCCAACGAGATAAAGTCATCGGAGACGTAAGAACCAAAACCGCGAAAATGAAACCAAACAGAACAAAAACAACAAACCATAGTCGCAAGATAAAACCAACGTAGGTCGCCGGAGAAAACTCCGGCACGATATCATAAAATGCAAAATCAGTCCAGCACAAACCGACAACATCACCGCAAGGTAAAGGGGACAGGGGTCGACGTCGTCTCGTCGGCAAGATGTCGGAGCGCCGCCGCCAGTTTAAAGGGTGTTCGATGGTGATGTTGGTGTTCGACGAGTAGAGGTTTACCGACGGCGAGGGGGGTCAGTGGTGACGGGAATGGTGGTTCGCAGTGTGGGGTGGTTCGTTTGAAGCCTCGCCGGTCATCAACTCCGGCGAGCAGTAGGGGTTCGACGAGAGTGTGAGGGAGAGGGTGAGGAAGATAAAGTGGGGGTGAGGGTTTGTGTGTTGCGGCTGGGTGTGTGTCGGCTGAGGCGACGGGAATGGGGTGTAAAGGTAAAGAGAGGGGAGGGTTAAGGGGAGAGAGGGTGTTGTGATAAAGTGGGGGTGAGGGTGATGTGAGAGAGAGACGGCTGAGGGTTTAGTACTAGGGCTGATTTTTTGTTGTGTTGGGGGGAAAGTTTATTATATAGGGGTGTGTGTTAGGGTTTGGTATTTGGGGGGAAATGAAAAGTAGGTTTTGATTTTAGGGGGGAAAAATAAAAGAGGGTGTTTGGATGATATTAAAAATAGTGTCGGCTTGGACTGATTCAAATTGTGTCTTGGACTGCACTGGTTTGACAAAAATGCAAGGCTGGTTAATTATTTAAAGAAAAATTATTTAAAAATATGCAAAATTATTAAAATGCAAATCTCGCCTAATAATAATAAAATGAAATTTTAAAGACATGTTTAATGCCTGATTAAAAGTAAAAAATGGGATGTCAATTAATTATTTAAAAAGATGCAAATATTATTAAAATAAAACGACGGTGTAACAATAACAAAAACATAATATTAACAAAGACATATGCTTATTTTAACATAATAAGATAAAAATGCAAAAAATGCTGATTAAAATGCGATGTGCAAAAATACTTAGAATTGCAACAAATATACAAAAACGGGTCAAAATTGACTGTCAACACTTATCGGCTTGCCAGTGATGTTTACTTTATACATGTTATGCGTTATGTATGTTCCGCTGCTATTCTCTGATGTATACCTGTCGGGGTGCCCCGGTAGGGCACCAGTTGCGGCCCCGGGGTCGGGTCGTGACAATCACCTTGCAATTCGACATCTTAGCTCTGAACACAATTTCTTTTGCATACTTACGCTGACTCAGGAACATAATATCTGCAGATCTAGTAATTGATATACCCAAGAAGTAACTCAGCTTACCCAAATCAGTCATAGCAAATTCAATTTTAAGTAGAGCAATAATGTCATTTTTCAACTTGTCAGATGAGGCAGTGAGAACAATGTCATCAACATATAATAACAGGTAAGCAATGTCACTACCATGATGAAAAATGAACAGAGAAGTGTCACACCTGCTGCAAATAAACCCAATCTGCATAATATACTTGGTAAAACGGTCATACCAAGCATGAGGTGCCTGTTTTAGATCATAGAGTAACTTCCTGAGACGACAGACATACTGAGGAACAACAGGATGAACAAAACCAGGTGGCTGATGCATGTATACAGTTTCTTTCAAATCCTCATGAAGAAATGCATTCTTGACATCCAGCTGATGAATCGACCACTTGTTACCTATAACAACACTAAGAACAGTACGAATCGTAGCCGGTTTAACAATCGGGCTAAAAGTATCACCACGGTCAATGCCCTCCTGCTGATTAGTGTTGTTTGTCACAAGTCTAGCCTTGTAGCGTTCCAAAACACCACTATCTCTGAATTTGTGATGAAAAAGCCACAATCATCTAATCACATTCACGCCTTCTGGTCTAGGAACAAGATCCCAAGTATGGTGCTTAGTTAAAGCATTATATTCCTCAGACATGGCCGTATTTCAATTAGGGTCAAGTTTAGCCAATTTGGGGTTCTTTGGGAGTGGCGAAATGGTTTGGACAGACAGGTTAAACTGGACTTTAGGTTTGAAAATCTCGTGTTTGGCACGAGTTTCCATTTGGTGACTAGATACATTGGGTGGTGGCATTGGTGAAGTGACAGGTTCTGAGGTTTGCTCACTGGAAGGGTGGCACCGCTGTATATCCTCGAGGGACCGCGGTGCTAATGGCGAGGGAGGAACAATGAACTCACTGTAAGGGTGGAACCGCGGTGCATCCTTGAGGGACCGCGATGCTATAGGCAATGCAGGAATAGGGAACTCACTGGAAGGCAGGCACCGCGGTGCATCCCCTAGGGACCGCGGTGCTAATTGTGAGGCAGAAGTATGAGACTCGCTGGAAGGATGGCACCGCGGTGCATCCACTAGGGACCGCGGTGCCGAAGTCGATATTTGAGTAAGCTGACTTATGTGGGGTGGTGGAAGTGAGATTGGGATAGCACAGACAACCGAAGATTCGTAGGTGGTCATAAGATGGAGTCCTGCGATATAGAATGTATGTGGGGGTCTTGTTTTGTAGGGTGGTAGTAGGTAAAATATTTAGGAGGTATTCTACTATTGTGACAACATAGACCCAGAAAGATGATGACAGACATGCATGAGAAAGAAGGGTACGGACCATGTTATTAATAGTATGAATGATTCGTTCAGCTTTACCATTTTGAGGTGAGGTGTAAGGACAAGAGAAGAGGAACACCATGCATTGTTGGGAGCAAAAATTATTGAAAACTGAATTATTAAACTCACGTCTGTTATCACATTGAAAGGATTTTATGGATTTTTCAAACTGAGTGTTAATAAATTTGTGAAACTCAAGAAATTTAGCAAAAACCTCAGATTTGAATTTCTGTGGATAAATCCATACAAAATGTGAAAAATCATCTAACAAAACAAGATAGAATTTGTGACCTAAAGAGCTAACAACAGGATAGGTCCACAAGTCAGCATGAACAATATTAAATGGAGAAACTGTAATACTCATAGAAGACAAAAAAGGAAGACGGGTATGCTTGCCAAGCGGGCAAGAAAAACAGTTTTGGGTAAGTTTCCCATTATTACATTTAATACGCTGATTCTTTCTAAGAAATGAAAAAAACATGTTCTCCTGGATGCCCGAGCCTATTGTGCCAGGTGGATGGAGACAATGCAGCAAGGGAGACTGGTTGTTGAGTTCTAAAAGCGGAAGAATTTTTGAAAGGGTAGAGGTCTCCCACACTATTGCATCGCGTAAGAATTTTCCCCGTATTGAGATCCTTCATAAAGAAACTAAAAGGGTCAAAATCTACAAACATACAATTATTACGAATGATTTCCTAACAGAGATCAGCGTTTTAATAATTTGAGGGTCGTAGAGGAGATGGTTGAGTGAAAATGGTGGATGAGGATTTTTAATGTGTGTATTGTCATAACCTGCAATTAGAATACGGTGACCATTGCCAACAGTAATGTATTGAGGATACTTTAACTGAAACAGTTGGGAAAAATTACCTGAAGAGTTGGTCAGGTGTGATGTGGCTCTAGAGTCCATATACCAATTATTGTCAGGCAGTTCTAAAGTGAGAGTGTTGAAAGCATGGCCCAAATCAGTGGGTTGCATCTGCTGGGCTGACATCAGATGGGCCTGTTGAGAAGATGGGTCGGTTGGTGTTTGACCGAGAATGTTGGACCTCTACTGTTGCTAAAACTGGGACTCTGTTGTCGGGAATGGGCAAGCAGGTGAGGCCCAGTTAGCGTGGAACTGCTGCTGCGGCCACTGGGTCTGCTGCTGCTGCGACGCAGCCTGCTGCTGCTGTTGTTTACCTTTGCCGCGACCCTTCCCCTTTTGTCCTTGACCGCGACCCCTGCTGCCTCTGCCTCCACCGCGGGTCTGCTGCTGCTGGTTGTCCTGCGGTGGTGGAGCAGTGGAGATAACCGGTGATTGTAGGTTTTCAACAGCTAATGTTTTTTTATTGTGCTCATCCTGTTTAGCACGTCGTGTTTCTTCCAACAATAATTGTGAACGCGCCTTGTTGAAAGATGGAAGTGGACCAGCCTGTTGAATCATTGTTGCAAGAGTATCATACTCCCCCTTTGGTAATCCTGCAACAAGTTGTAGTACCATCTTAGTCTCAGAAATAGATGTCCCAACATGAGAAAGTTGGTCAGCAACAAGCTTCAGTTGTTTGCAGTATTCAGTCATGTTGTTAAAATTCTCAAGGCGTGTGTTGTTGAACTGCTCCTCTAAATACACCGCCCTAATATTTTTATTATCCTGAAAGATTTCCTCCAGACGTACCCAAAGTTCGCGTGCCGAAGCACCTGTTTTCAGGATAGTACACAACAAGTCCTTTGAGATGGTACCATAGATCCATTGTTTGACAATGGCGTCAAGATGACGCCATGTTGAATCATCAATGTCAGAGGGGCGAGGGATTAACTCATCAATATGGTCGAGCACGTTGTACGCGCAGACATGAATGTAAAATAGTTCTACTCACATAGAGTATTGACAGTCTTCTTGATCAAGAATAATAGGGGCAAAATTCGTGATATTTGTGACAGCAAACGTCGGGTGAAAATAAGACTTTGAGGAATGAGGGGCGGTGTCAACTAAGCCAGAGGTAGAGCCAGTAGATTTAGGAGAGATGGGAAGAGACATGATAGCCACAGAATTAGAAATTCCAAAGAGAGGCACAGCGGACGGGAGAGGAAGAGGGGAGATGGGCGGCGGTTTTTGGTAGAATTTCTAGGGTTTTGGGAGTTTAGGCTACTGATACCGTGTAAGAGTTTGGAATAATTTCCCTTAGGGATTTCTTTGATTAATCACAATATATATAGTTGTACAAAGGTGATTCTTAATATAATAAAAATTCTAAGTTACCTTAAATACATGATACTAATAAATACAATATATACTATAAATATTTGAAGAATATTCGCTAATATCATGGAGATCATCTATACTTTATGTTTAATTCTCACTCTAAACAGAAGTTGTATTCAGGTTGTGATTATACTTTATTCATGTTGTGTACTTGGATGTTCTTATACTATTCAGATTAGATCCCTTAGATAGTGTTATATTTCGCACTTGATATTTATGATATGAATTAAACTTCTATTTATTCTGCTTTATTTACTCTATTGTGTTGAATTGATGTTAAAGGAATGTTTAGCTTAAGGAGGTGGAAAAGGTAGGTGCCCGCACATCATTTGGAAGTACGGTGAACTCGTAAGTGCAAAATGATAATAAGAAAAAGGGAAAGAAAAAAGCTTTAGTGATGGCTGCAAGTATCTCTTCGGGACAAAGCGGGATTACGAAGAGGGTCAATTTGAGCTCTATCCCACTAGCGGACCAAGTTACTAGCCCTAATAGTGCTGAAACGAACCTAACCAAGTTGATTGCAAGCAAGGGTTTAGAAACTCCGAATGGTGTAGTGGTGGAGGAATCTTCCTCTGAAGAAAAGGCAGGACTCAAGGAAATTTACTCAACAGTGGCAATATAAAGGGGTTGTGCAAGTTGCACCTGCTCAAGGTACTGTGATGGTTCCTCAACAACAGACTCAAGCAGAATCTAGTACTGCAAGAAGCCCTGCTCCTACTGCAAATGCTCCTGCTATTGTAAACAACCTGGCTACTACTAGTGAGACAGTTCCCCAAGCTGTGGTAGTTTGTGCAACCATTTTACCCCAAGATATGGCTGTCCCTATTACTACAACACTTGTTCCTAGAGGTAAAGAACAGGAAATGCAAGTTAACCCTGAGTTGAGCATTGAACATTTCCCAGCTTTGAACTCAGTAGTTTTTAGAAATGGTACTAGGGGAAATAACAGAGGGACTAGAGCTCAAGTGCAACATCCTCCTAGCAAGGGTGGAACCCATAAAACTACCTAAATGAGTTGGCTCCTATGGAATATAAGAGGCATTAATAAATGACACAAGAAAAAGGAATTGAAGCATTACTTGACGTCTAATCAAATCAAGTTTGCGGGCCTTGTGGAAACAAGGGTGAAAGAACATAAGTATAAAAAGATAGCCTCAAATGTTTGTCCTATTTGGGGCATTATTAATAACTATCAGGATGTTAATCTTGCCTTTGAGTTTTGATTGCACATTTTTATCACACTAGACTCCGGATGCGAGCTTTTATTTTATTTACCTGCACAAATACGAACTGTGACATTATCGCCAATTTCTCTATTACCTTGGATAATAGATCCAAGATACTTGAAACATCCTTTATTTTGGATGACATTTGTATCACGCCTTACCTCCACGCCAACCTCCCGTGTCACGTTACTGAACTTACACTCCAAGTATTATGTCTTCGTCTTGCTCATCCTGAAGTCTATAGACTTCAAGGTCTGTTTCCAAACCTCTAGTTTAGCGTTAATTCCCCCGCTGATTTCATCAATCATCACTATATTATCCGCAAATAGTTACACACGTCTTTCTTTGTATTTATAGGCCGGCTTCGTATAGATAGATCTTTTATTGGAGAGATTGGTGCCCCTTGAAGTATGCCCTTCCGGTGGGTTCTTCCTTTATTTGTCTTTTCCATTCAGTGTCGGACAGCGTCAGAGAATCTTCGTCTTTGATCTCTCTTCGCAACACATTTATTGGGCTAAGACTTTCTCTCGACATCTTTCTTTTATTGGTTACATTGATCTCATAATAAGCATGGGGTTTGTGTTCACTATTAAGCCTACGTCCATCCATTCCTTTTAAGCTTGTTCGCACGAAGACTATAACATAGAGTTGGAGTTCTTATTTCTGGGACATCCAGAAAATCCCATTCAAGAAGTCTCTACTTATACTCCTACTCCCTCATATCCTTGATTGATCAATTGAACAAGTTTACAGATCAAAATGCAATTTTGAACCTCTATAGAAGCGAACGACTATCATGGGACCCCTTCTTGAATATGTCGCATCAAATATTATCACTAAGGCAAATAAAAATGTGCTAAGAGTTGATCCTTGATACAATCCCATCACGACTGGAAAGTACTATGAGTCTCCTATTACCCGTCCTTGCTAGGGTCTTGATTCCCTCGTACATGACCTTGATCGCCCTAATGTACGCCACAAGTAGACCACTAGCCTCCAAAATACCTTCATAGAACCTTTCTAGGGACTTTATCGTAAGCCTTTATAATGTCAACCATATGAAGGTCTTTCTTCTCTACATGTACTGCTTCACCAACCTCCTCAAAAGATGAATGACTAATATTGTTGTGCCCACTTCACCAAAATGAGCAACAAAGGAAAATCTGAAACAAATTACATTCTCTATCTCAATTTATGTTTCACTTTCTTTTTAGTGTGTCTCAAGAATACTGTCATATCTATATTTAGGAGCAATTTAATTTTAAAAACTTTATTTTAACATTAGTAAAATAATTTATGATCACACGAACATCTAAGACTTAATTTTTAAAAAAATCTAAAACTATTAGCGTATTTGACCAAGCTTTTGAAAGAAAATAAGTGCTTATAGGAGTAGCAGAAACTATTTTTTAGAAGCTAAAACAACGATTTTTTCCCAAAAGCATTTTTTTAAAAAATAGTTTTGAGAAAATACACTTAGAAGCAATTTTTAATCCTGGATGACCGATAGCGAAGTAGTATCGTGAGGGTCTTTTTGATTCTGCATCTTCACGTGACTCAATAGGAGAAAAAGCTTGGTGCGCCAAACATTAATTGTTGTTCAAAAGTAATTTTTAAAGTAATTGGTCAAACACAAAATATTTCTCACTAGAAGTATTTTTTTGAAAAATCACTTTTCAAAATAAGTAAGATTTTAAAAGTTTGGTCAAACAAACTATATATATACCCAATCAAACAATATAATATAAATTGAAATTGAGGAAATATCAAACATTTTTTCTTCTAAATTTAATTTGTCAAAACCACTAGGACTGAAGAATACTCGTTAAGGTAAGAATATACAGCGAGAACTATCATTAAGGGATAAACTTCTTTTTTTTTTTGGTAAGAACAATTACTTCTATTAATATTAACGTAGTACAGCTGGGAGTTGCCTCAAGGCATTACAAGTGTGAGAACTATCACTAGCACGACCGTCTTCGGACTCGTGCAAGGTGTGCTACCGCACGGGGGCCCCGAAAAACAAAAAAATTTAGGGTCATTTTTTCATTTTTATTAAGTAGTATTAGCCAGAATTTATTGTAAATGTCTATAATTCGCAAGTCTTAGCCCAATTAAAAATTCACTTTTATGAATTAGAACAGGACCCCCAAAATATTTGAGACGACGTTGATCACTAGTACTAGGCAGCATACTAGTATTACAACAAAACATTGGCTCCTGAATAGCCAAGTTGAAAGAGACACATTGTACTCGACTAATTCGAGAAACTAAACGACCAGTAACTATGCCACCTCTGTCTTTCTGAAGGAGCTAAAGTACAAAGAGGGGTGGCTCTCCAAAAAAAGTGATATTTCCACACCAAAACGAACAAGACTATGAGCTATCATATTATACTCCCTGTATGAGTGCTGGATGGGTAGATCATGCAGCTAGCGGAGGAGAGACCTGCATTCATCAATAATATGTGAGTGTATGAGAGATGAATCATGTAAAATGGAGATTATCGCCTAATCATAAACTATAATTCGTAGGTTTTGAAAATGATGATGAACTGCAAGTTGTAAACCACGTAGCAAACTCATAAATTCTTGCATAATGGTGTGTGTCTGGGTTGTTATTCCAGCGTAGCTCATGATCCAATGACCTGAGGAGGTGCGGAAAACTCCTCCAATTCCCCCATGAGGCCTGTTACAAGGGGCTGTTATCCCTTAGTTGCATCAATTGCATCAAATTAATTAATGCAGACACACGTATGTAAAGTTTATCACTTAATATTTTATTTTTATTTTTATATCCAGCTTCCTGGCTTACGTCATACTATTCCTGGAGATAATATTACCGGTCCCTCAACATGACTACTACCAGTAAATTGCGGGATGTGTCTGAACAGTGGCGGACGCAGAGAATTTTCAAACTGGGTGCACACATTTAATAAAGTTTACAAATCATTCGGGCGCCCAAATTTAATAAAGTTGACAAATCATAATTGTTCCCTACGCGTTTTCATATTTTGAAAACGTTTAATTACATCATCATTTGTAACACTCTTAAGAAAATCTTTTTCAATAAAACATACAAGACAATCATTTAAAAATTGATCACAAATTCGGTTTCGTAGATCCGTCGTGACAATATTCATTGCAGAGAAACATTTTTCCACGCTTGTTGTTGCTACCGGCAAAATCAATGCGAACTTCAAAAGCCGACACACCAATGGGTACGACAAGTATTTTCGTGTTTGCACAAACAATGTAGATAGAAACAAGCCCTTCCAATCGACTGAATCGACAGTGAAGTGGAAATTGGAATCGCAAGGGCCAAGGGAAAGGGTTTGCAGAAGAGAGTAGAGGAGAGAAGGTCGAAGAAGAGATATATTTCAATATATTTTTTATAAATGAAAAGTGGGCATTACATTGTCTCTTGTAGACAAGGACTACAATAGTAAATACTAAACAACATAAAGGAAAATTTAATGGACTAAAAGTGATAATTAATAAAAACTAGTCACATTATAGAATTGTGACAGTTTCAAATAAACGTTGGTATACGCGGACCGCGGTTGTTTCTCCACTTTTCTGGAACTAAAGAGAAATATTTCACATGCAAAATTTCTTACTTATATTTCAACTTTCCTCAGTAGCACTTCTCCAACACTATTTTTTCCCTGCATTTCAGTCAATCCAACACTATAGGTGGATCACGCTAAAAATGATAGGTGGGTCACCTTGTAAAACGGACGTCGTTTTACAAGGTGATAAAAATAAAAAATAAAAAAAAGTGGATGCACTTGCACTCAATTTGGTGTGGGTGTGTCCGCCAGTGTGTCTGAATGACCAGGGTTTGAGAATAGAGCAACAGATATCACCTACAATGTCTTATTCCAGAAGAGAGCAAAGTGCTCCTACCAAGATTCGAATCCACGCTGCAGACCGGATTTTAAGTTCACCTCATTTGACATCCAGCTATGATTTGATGCAACGAAGGGATATGAAATGCAAAATCCAATATATTTGTACTTTTTACCTTAATATTAAATTTAGGACAACTACATGTATAATTAACTTCGCATGCTATAAGTTAAAGTAAACAAGGTACCAAGGTTTAGTTTCAAGAAAACACTTGCTATAGGACTAAAATTATATCAAACTTTATTAATTACATAATCAATAATTGAGATATAAGAACATATATACAATGCATTTCATTTCATGTGCTTATTATATTGATACATGATGCGAGTCGGACCAAACTTTTTTACCAAATTACTAAATTGTCAGTTTAAAGCAAACCAATGGGTTAGCTGAGATCAGTACAATATGATGATATGAAATTATGATCAAATCATGATTTAATATCAATAATTTGAAATCGGGTTAATTTGAAATCAAAATTTTGTTTGTGATAGAATATTATATTATTAATTATTATTAATAATATAATTATAGAGAACCATATGTATATGATAAATAGTATAATGTATTAATATAGGGGATAAAATAGTATTAATATAGGAATATATTATGGGATAGTATAGGAGGATTTTAGGAAAGACTTAATCTTCCTATTAATTGTTACTTGGTGTATATATTATTACCATTTGTGATGAATAAGATTAAGGAAAATATTTTAAACTATTTCATGGTATCAAGAGCATAAGGAATAAAACGATCCACAAATATTTTTCTTGTCTCCTTTAAAATATCGGTCATCTTCCTCATTGGATTTTATCTTGACCGAAAATTATCACCATTTTTTAGCCTTTTTTCGTCCATTATTGTTCTTACTCACAGCCATGTCTGAATCGAAATCTTTTTTTCACCCAGCTCTTACTATCTCTAACATCAAAACACATATTTATGTCAACTAGAGATGGAAACCGTTCACTATGCAACATGGGCGGAGTTGTTCAAAATATGTTGTAGCGCTCACAAAGTTCTTCATCATATAATTCCACCAAAAAATGGTACAACAACGGAGCAATCATCTGATGCAGACAAAGAATTGTGGGATACCCTTGATGCCACAGTTCTTGGTTGGATTTATGCAACCATATCCACGGATTTGTTGCATACAATAATGGAACCAGATTCTACTGCTATGGCGGACTAGGAACGCTTGAGAGACATTTTTCAAGACAACCAGAATTCTCGTGTCGTTGCGTTGGAACAAGATCCTAACGTTTCAACATACTGTCAACGTCTCAAAGTGTTGGTAGATCAATTGAGGAACGTGGGTTCACCGGTTATGACAACCAGTTAGTTTTACAACTAGTTGCCGGTCTCACGGATGCTTATAACGGCGTGGGGACACTAATCTGTCAAAGTAATCCCTTACCAAAGTTCTATCAAGCAAGATACATGCTTGTTCTTGAAGAGTCGGGGTTGATTAAGAAGGCTTCAACGACTACAAATTCCGCCATGGTTGCCACATCTTCAAATGATGGTAATTTTATTGATTATTCTTCACAAAATAATGGTCAAAAATGACGTGGTAATAATAATAAGAAGGGTGTAAATCGCGAAAACAATAAAGGTGGGGGCCACCGGAATTCAGGTGGCGGCGAAAATGGCGGAAACACCAACTTCGGTGGCAGTGCAACAACCATTGGGCCAGGCGGCAAGGCGGAAGGCCGGCTGGCGGCGGCCCGGCAAAGCGAATCATCGGCGGCTGGCAAACCAGCCAAATTCGACCAATTGGGTCGCAGCGAACAGGCCCAATGGCTAGTGGTAGCCCAACCGAAATGTGCAGCAAATTGGACAACACGACAGTGTGACCCAGCAGGCCCAATTTGCTGGGTCAGTCTCGGCAGCAGGCAGCAGTTTTGGGCCTCCTCCGGCCCAATGGCAGGAGGCCCATTCAACGATGACCCAACCTACGGATATTGAGCAAGCTATGTATACTCTTGGACTCAATTCACCGGATTCTAATTTGTATATGGACTCCGGAGCAACGTCTCATATGACCTCATCCCAAGGTACACTCTCACCCTATTTTAATTTGAGCAAAGAAAATGGTATTGTTGTCGGAAATGGTCATTCAATTCCAATAAAAGGTTATGGGACAAATACAATGTCACCACCACATCCGCCACTGGTTTTAAATAATGTCCTGCATGTTTCCAAATTAATAAAAAAATTGGTATTTGTTAGGAAGTTTACTATTGATAATTGGATTTCTGTTAGATTTGACCCGTTTAGTTTTTCCGTACATGACTTTCAGACGGGGAAGCTTCTCATGAGATGTGATAGCAAGGGGGAGCTCTATCCAATAAGTTTACTAAATCCACAGTCTAAAGTTCCTTCCACTTTTGCAGCCTTGGCACCATCACTATGGCATGAGCGTTTGGGACACCCGGGAGAGTCCGTTTTGGCCTCTCTTAAACAAAGCAATTTTATTTCATGTACTCAAACTCATTTTTTGAATAAGTGTCATGCTTGTACCCTTGGTAAACATGTTAGATTGTCATTTACTTCTTCTATTTCATGCGCTACTATGCCATTTGATATTTTACATTGTGATATTTGGACATCACCTGTTTTGAGTTCCTCAAGTCATAGGTATTATTTATTGTTTCTTGATGACTACTCTAATTATTTGTGGGCATTCTCTTTGTCGAAAAAATCACAAGTGTTTTCCATTTTTCTCAACTTTAGAGCATTCATCCGAACTCAGTTTGAACGGGAGATTAAAAGTATTCGATGTGACAATGGGAGGGAATTTGACAATAATCAGTTTTGAGATTTTTTTCAAAACAAACTGTTTACAGTTTCGTTTATCCTGTCATCACACCTCTTCATAAAATGGGAAGACAGAACGCAAAATCAGAACCATAAACAATATTGTTAGAACATCTCTTGCTTATGCTTCTATACCCCCTATTTTTTGGCATTATGCGCTTCAAATGGCAATCTACATGTTGAATATTCTTCCCCATAAAAACATGTCTTACCAAGCTCCATTAAAAATGCTTTACTTACGAGAGTCCTCATATCATCATTTGAGAGTGTTTGGTTGTCTTTGCTACCCTCTATTTTCATCCACCACAATTACAAAACTCCAACCCCGGTCCACACCATGTGTCTTCTTGGGATATCCTACTAATCACCGTGGTTACATGTGTTATGACATTTCTTCCAAACGTATGATTATATGTCGTCATGTAATTTTTGATGAATCACAATTTTCTTTTGCCAAGATACATGACACCGGGACTAATACTTATGATTTTTTGGATGATGATAGGCTCCCGTATTTAACCTATTTTTTGGACAGCCCGGAACCCACAAAAACGTTTGGATCACCGCAGTTGGGCCCACTGGACCAAGGACCGATGGTCCAGCCACTAAAAAATTCAATCCAGCGAACTGGGTCAACGGTCCCACAGCCCGGTGCATCACTGATTCACTGCCTTCCACAACAAATCAGCAGCCCACTGCCAGTTTTTCCCCTTCACGAATTGAACTCTATGATTCCTTAGGCCCTTCCACAGTCACAAGCCCAATTCCACACCATGAAGTCAATCAGCCCACTAGCAGTCACGTTAATAATTCACTGGGTAGTGGCGTCCAGCCCACTGCCCCCTCCTCGGTCAGTGGCGTCCAGTCCACTGGCCACCTCAACCGTACAGTCACCCGTAGTCAACGTGGAATTGTCAAACTCAATGTCAAATACAATCTCCACACTCAGGTCTCGAAATCACCTTTGCCTTGTAACTCCGTGTCTGCTCTAAAAGACCCTAATTGGAAAATGGTCGTGGATGATGAATATCATGCTCTAATTAAAAATATGACATGAGAGTTAGTACCTCGTCCATCTAATGCTAATATAATTCGTTCTATGCGAATTTTTAGCCATAAAGAAAAATCTGATAGTTCTTTTGAGCGACATAAGGTCCGACTTATAGGTGATGACAAGACTCAACAGGTGGGATTAGATTGCGGCGAGACTTTCAGTCCAGTGGTTAAACCAGCAACCATCAGAACTGTTTTCAGTCTAGCTCTCTCCAAAGGATGGTCACTTCATCAATTGGATGTCAAGAATGTCTTCTTACATGGACACTTGAGTGAGACTGTCTACATGCACCAACCATTGGGGTACAGAGATCCTTAATATCCCAATCATATCTGTTTGCTTAAAAATTTATTATATGATCTCAAACAGGCTCCCAAGACTTGGTACAAGCGATTTGCAGATTTTGTGTTCAACATGGGTTTCTCAAACAACCGTTCGGATAATTCACTATTTATTTATCAACAGGGTAATCATACTGCTTATCTTCTATTATATGTAGATGATATTATCCTAATAGCCTCTTCATACTCTCTTCGCAAGAATATCATGTCCCGGTTGAGTTTCGAATTTGCTATGAAGGATCTTGGTCCACTTCACTACTTTCTAGGAATTGCTGTGACTCGCCATGCAGGTGGCTTATTTCTTTCACAAAAGAAGTATGCCTCAGAGATCGTAGAATGTGATGGAATGTCTTCTTGCAAATATTCCGCAACTCCAGTAGATACCAAGTCAAAATTGAGTGTCATATCCAGCAACCCATTTGCCAACCCGACATTGTATCGCAACTTGGCAGGAGCTTTGCAATATCTCACATTCACCAGGCCAGATATTACCTATGCAGTACAACAAGTGTATCGTTTCACGTAATCGATGGAAGAACATATGCATGCACTCAAACGCATTGTGCGATATATTCAGGGCACTCTGAATTATGGATTGCATCTGTACCCCTTTTTCATGTCCAAACTTGTCACTTACACAGATGCAGACTGGGCAGGATGTCCAGACACCAGACGCTTCACCTCCGGTTATTGCGTCTTCCTCGGTGACAATTTAATATCATGGTCCTCCAAAAGGCAACCCACAGTATCACGTTCAAGTACTGAAGCTGAATACCGTGCGGTAGCCAATGTTGTACTGACTCATGCTGGATTCAGAATCTGTTACTTGAGCTTTATTGCCCTATTCCGACAGCCACTATGGTATACTACGATAACATTAGTGCAATTTATCTCTCCGGGAATCCAATCCATCATCAACGCACTAAGCATATTGAGTTAGATATTCATTTTGTCCATGAAAAGGTGGCTCGCAGACAAGTGCGAGTGTTACATGTCCCGACGCGACATCAGATCGCAGATATTTTCACAAAAGGGCTTCCGCTGATCTTATTTGAAGAATTTCGGGACAGTCTCAGCATTCTCCCTCCTCCGACTTCGACTGCGGAGGAGTGTTAGAATATTATATTATTAATTACTATTAATAATATAATTATGGAGAATCATATATATATGGTAAATAGTACAATGTATTAATGTAGGGGAAATAATATTATTAATATAGGAATATATTATGGGATAGTATAGGAGGATTTTAGGGAAGACTTAATCTTCCTATTAATTGTTACTTGATGTATATATTATTACCATTTGTGATGAATAAGATTAAGGGAAATATTTCAAACTCTTTCAGTTTGGATATACAATTTAGATTTCTTAAATTATATTTTTTCTCATAAACATGAAAACCACAAGTTGTGAAAACTATCGAAACTTCTTCAATTCTTATACAATCAAACCAAATCAACAATTCACAATAAGTACACTACTATCAGAAATTTTAAAAAAAAAAAATCTATTGATCGAACTTTAGTTTATAAAAAAAAATTAACATAAATTTTAATGTAACTATTCTTTAATGTAATCTTTCACACGGTACATACAATTTATTCACGCCAAACATGCATTTCCAATCAGATGACCAAGAAAACAAACTAATATTGTTACGTTGAGTTAAATTTTACATTTAAAAAAATATATCTGTCAAAGTACCAATATATGGAGCATTTGTTTTTACAAAATATAAATTTATTGATCAAATTTTACATTTTAAAAAAATTGTAAGCATGATTTAAAATTTCAATTTCTACTTTTGGGAGAATTTAAAATTTAAAATTATAATATCAAGTAAAAATTAAAAATTGATGGATCAATGCTAAATTAACCTAAAAGTTTTAATAATGAATGTGCAAATTTCATAATTTAAATTAAACACGAGAGCTAATTTGCGGGACCACAAAGTGGGTCCCACAAACCTCTGGACAGTCCTCGACTTCAACGAACGAAGTTCCCCTTGTGGATAAACTCGAAGAGATTTGATCCTATGTAACTCAGCTGTACGTACTCCTCCTACGTCATTTTGTTAATTCATTTTCGATACAATTATTTTATATTCGAAATTCATTTATCCGACTAGTATTAGCACCATTTTCATAATTTTTTATTTTTTTATTTTTATTATATTTGTGTTTTTTGTATTTCAATTATCGCATTATTTTGTTGTAATGTTTTTTTTGTGTGTGTCATTTACCATTTTTCTTATTAATTGTCATGTCTTCTCCTTTTTTATATTTTTTTTTAAATTGCTTTGATTTGTTAGCTTGTGAGCCGATGATCTATCGAAGACCACCTCTCTATCTTTTTAAGGTAGGGATAAGATATGCTTACATAATCCAAGAATTTATTTTATACAAATCATCTTTGTGGATTTTATGAAATGATAAGTTCTTGCAAAATATCTCTCTAATAGTAATGTTATTCAACCATTATTTTGACAATTAAACCATTCTTTTTTTAATAATGAAAGATAAACCAAAAACAACACTTATTTATTACAAATACAATATTTATACGAATATAAAATCAAATCTTTATACTATGATATTGTTTGCTTTGCCTGATTATGCTTTGTCTTGAGTCGAGTGTTTCTCGGAAACAGTCACTCTACCTACCAAGATGAAGGTGATGTCCGTGTACATTTTATCTTCTTCAGACCTTACATTATGGGATTTCACTATGCTATTGCACTTCCTTTTACTATTCAATATTTCGATACAGTTGATTAGTCGAGAAATGTCGACCGATGAAGATATACCAATCAATTTAATGATATATCTTGAATTGCTGCATAGTAAACAATCCACCAAAATTATCCATTCATTGTTTCAACCTTGAGATTAAGAAAGCGACATTTTAACAAGATAATTCTATTATATTGAAAAAATGATTGCCAAAGTAACAAGATAATTCTTTCATGACTCATGAGTCATAAGTCATGTTTGGCAAAATTATTGGCAATGTCACAATAATAACATTCTATAAATTATCTATACATTAGTTAATCCAATTAAAAAAACTTTGTTTACAATTAATATAATCAATATTCTCTATAACAATTATTCTTTTTATAGCATTTTATTAATAAATCTATTTTTGTGCGATCAATCTGTGATAGTATATATTTTGTAGAATAGCATTTTGCTATAGTACAATATTTACTTGAAATTCCACAATGTGATGTTTGGGAGGATATAGTATACGCATATCTTACCTCTATCAAAATAGAAAGACTGTTCCAAAAGATCATCGGCTCAAGAAAACTATAGTAACAAAAAAATGTAAATTAACAATGTTGTTATAAAGCGCCACTGACTTTTACTTATGGGGTTAAAAAATGTAACGAAGTAAACACATGAAGAAGTCAAGGGGGTTCAACATCTATTATATATACATAAAATATAATTTTAACCTTGTATATGTTGTGTAAATTTTATGGAATGGAGTTTGGATCAGAACCCCTTCGCCATTACTAGCTCCGCCCCTGATCACAATAACCATCAAAGGATGTGGTACAAAGGATGAGATGCTCCTCCCAGATGTCTAAGATTCGAGTCTGGATATGAAAAAATCCTTGGTAGGAGAGCTTTCCCAAAAAATGAACACTACGTGACGCGAATATGAATATAATTGAGCTCCAATACGAATATCCGACACCGAGTGGGAAAAGAATTACTCCATATCACAATAAAATTCTGGGAAAAGAATTACTCCATATCACAATAAAATTCTGCATTATCTATACATTAATTAATCCAATTAATGAAACCTTTGTTTACAACTTATATCACGTAAAGATATGGAGCCACAGTAACAGATATTAATATTATACTATTATATAGTCCATCTATAACAGTGTGCAGTGTATATACAAAAAGCTTTTTAAGGGAAGCTCCCATCACAATAATAAATATAACAAAAAGAAACAAAAACACCATTGTTGCAGTATAGCTTAGCTGGCTTTGTTTCTCTTCACTCTTCACTAATTTTATTCACTTTAGGGTTTCCACTTTTAGGAATTCAAAGTGTTCAATAACTGGTAAATCTTTTTAATATATGGGGTATTAATGGTTGTAATTGTTTGATGTGTGATGTTATGTGCGTACTGTCTATAATTATTCCAAGAAAATATTTTTTCATGTCATACTGTATTTATGATTTTGAATATATTCTTATTCTCTCCCACATAAAGTTTATTATCTGTTTGAGCTGATATATTCCTCATGTATTGTTGTCCACCTATAGCTTGTGATTCACTAGTAAAAAAGAAATCTTGATGTTATTTTCCTATACCCTTTTACTTGTTTGGGGATTTTTTTGGTTCATACAATCTAAAAGAATTGTTCCACCCATAGTTGTGATTACAACAACATACCCAGTGTAATCCCACAAATGAGGTCAATTGAGTAAGTGTTGGCAGAGCTTACCCTTACCATGAAAAGGTAGAAAATTTGTTTCCGATAGACCCTTAACTCAAAGAATAATTGTGATTCACTTGTCAAAATGAAATCTTGATGTTATTTTCTAGTACCCTTTTAAGTTTTTTGGGGTTTGGCTTGGTTTCACACAATATAAAAGAATATTTCCACCTATAGCTTTTTGTTTCACTAGTCAAAATGAAATCTTGATGTTATTTTCTTGTACCCTTTTGAGCTTTTGGGGTTTTCTTGGTTCACACAAACTAAAAAAAAAAGAAAAGATTATTCAACTCACAGGTGTGATTCACTTGTCAAGTTGAAATCTTGATGTTATTTCTTATACCCCTTTGTGTTTTTGGGATTTTTCTTTGTTCATACTATCTAAAAATAATTGTTCCACCTATAGTGATTCACTTGTCAAAATAAAATCTTGATGTTATTTTCTTGTACCCTTTTGCTTGTTTGGCGTTTTCTTGGTTTACACAATCTAAAAGAATTGTTCCACTCATAGTAGTGATTCATTTGGCAAAATGAAATCTTGATGTTATTTTCTTGTACCCTTTTGAGTTGTTTGGGGTTCTTGGTTTACACAATCTAAAGAAAAGGTATTCAACCCATAGTAGTGTATCACTTGTCAAACTGAAATCTTGATGTTATTTTCTTGTACCTTTTTTACTTGTAAAAATGAAATCTTGATGTTATTTTCTTGTACCCTTTTGAGTTTATGGGGTTTTTCTTTGATTCACACAATCTAAAAAATCTGTTCTTGGGTTTTACAGGAAAGAGCAAAAAAGCAAAAGGCTGAAGTTGTAAATTATTGATAGTTGGTTTGAGGGATGTTTCCTGAAGTGGGGTTAGTGTTTATTTCTTTCTATGTTAGGAGCTTACTATATTGAGAGTGTGATTTGGTTTTGTGGGCTTACTGTTATTAGTTAAAAAGAATGGTGTCAAGATCCTATTCCAATCTCTTGGAGCTAGCCTCAGGTGAGGCTCCTTCGCCATCTTTCGGGCGAATGAGCCGGAGGATTCCACGTATTATGACCGTTGCCGGGATAATGTCTGATCTGGACGATGATGGATCGGAAAGCGTTCGCTCTGATCCATCATCGTCTTCAGCTCAGAGAGATAGGATAATTATTGTAGCTAATCAGCTGCCAATTAGAGTACAAAGGAAAACTGATGGAAGTAAAGGATGGTTATTCAGCTGGGACGAGAATTCGCTTCTCCTCCAGCTGAAAGATGGTTTAGGAGATGATGAAATCGAGGTTATATATGTTGGTTGTCTTAAAGAAGAAATCCACCCGAATGAGCAAGACGAGGTTTCACAAATACTCCTCGAGACATTTAAGTGTGTCCCTACTTTTGTTCCACCTGATTTGTTCACTAAGTACTACCATGGATTTTGTAAACAACAACTTTGGCCTTTGTTCCACTATATGTTGCCTCTATCGCCCGATCTAGGCGGTCGATTTAATCGCTTACTATGGCAGGCTTATGTTTCTGTAAACAAAATTTTTGCTGATAGAATCATGGAAGTGATCAACCCGGAAGATGACTTTGTGTGGGTTCATGATTATCATCTTATGGTTCTACCTACTTTCTTGAGGAAGAGATTTAATAGGGTAAAGCTTGGATTTTTCCTGCATAGCCCGTTTCCGTCTTCGGAGATATATAAAACTTTACCTATTCGGGAAGAGATCTTACGAGCTCTCTTGAATTCGGATTTGATCGGGTTCCACACTTTTGACTACGCCAGGCACTTCCTCTCTTGTTGCAGCCGGATGTTAGGTATTTCTTATGAGTCGAAAAGGGGTTACATAGGCCTCGAGTACTATGGCAGGACTGTAAGTATTAAAATTCTGCCGGTAGGTATTCATATGGGGCAGCTTCAGCAAGTATTGAGTCTCCCCGAGACGGAGGCGAAAGTTGCGGAGCTCGTGGAGCAGTTTAATCATCAGGGAAGGACGTTGTTGCTCGGAGTTGATGACATGGACATATTTAAAGGCATTAGTTTGAAGTTATTGGCAATGGAACAACTTCTATTGCAGCACCCGGAGAAGCAGGGGAAGGTTGTTTTGGTGCAGATAGCAAATCCCGCTCGAGGCAAAGGAAAAGATGTTGAAGAAGTGCGGGAAGAAACGAATTCGACGGTGAAGCGAATTAATGAAGTATTCGGAAGACCGGGATATCAACCGGTTATCTTGATTGATAAGCCGCTAAAGTTTTACGAAAGGATTGGTTATTATGTCGTTGCAGAGTGTTGCCTGGTGACAGCTGTGAGGGATGGCATGAACCTTATACCGTACGAGTATATAATCAGTCGCCAAGGAAATGAAAAGCTGGATAAGGTTCTGAAACTGGACTCCTCTACACCGAAGAAGAGCATGTTAGTTGTGTCCGAGTTTATCGGATGTTCTCCCTCGTTGAGTGGAGCAATCCGAGTAAACCCGTGGAACATTGACGTAGTTGCCGATGCGATGGACTCTGCTTTAGTAATGTCTGAGCCAGAGAAGCAACTTAGGCACGAAAAACATTACAGGTACGTTAGTACCCATGATGTCGGATATTGGGCTCGAAGTTTCTTGCAAGATTTGGAGAGGACATGCAAGGATCACGTAAGACGAAGATGCTGGGGTATTGGATTCGGGTTAAGTTTCAGGGTCGTTGCACTTGATCCAAATTTTAGGAAGCTATCAATGGAGCATATTGTTTCGGCATATAAAAGGACAACAACCAGGGCGATCCTTCTGGACTACGACGGAACTCTGATGCCTCAAAACGCAATTGATAAGAAGCCAAGTGGTAAAACCATTGAAATCATCAAAACATTGTGCATAGACAAGAACAATATGGTTTTCATCGTCAGTGCTAGAAGCCGAAAGACTCTAGCTGACTGGTTTCCAACTTGTGAGAAACTCGGTATTGCAGCTGAGCATGGCTATTTCTTGAGGTATTACTTATTGTTCTAATTTATCCTTTTGATACATATTCACAATTTATGCACAGGTTCAATTTCAAATGGTTCTTTGAATTTGCAGGATGAATCAAGACGAAGAATGGGAAACATGTATACCAGAAGTAGAATGTTGTTGGAAAGAAATTGCCGAGCCTGTTATGCAACTTTACACCGAGACTACTGATGGATCGGTTATTGAAGACAAGGAAACATCGATGGTCTGGTGTTACGAGGATGCGGATCCAGATTTCGGGTCGTGTCAGGCTAAAGAACTTCTTGATCACCTAGAAAGTGTGCTGGCTAATGAACCTGTCACTGTCAAGAGTGGACAGAATATAGTGGAAGTTAAACCTCAGGTATGTATTTTAGGTCTGCTGTAGAAATGGAGGGCATTTGCGTTAGCGAAAATACTTATATCGCTTGCTTGTAGACTGCATTAATTAAAATTAACTGTTATTTAGGAAGATATATGATTTTGGATGTATCTTGGTTTGTCCGTTGGAGGCGTCACAATGCATTTATGAGGTGAAAGACTTGGTTTCAATCTTAATTCCTGATTCTCAGTGAAAAAAACTGTAGGAAGTTTCCCTATTTATAACTCAATCTGGTTGGATATGATTAGTAATAAAATTAATGTAAGATTCTAAATCATAAAAGTTGATAATAGAGCAACCATTCCATAATATCGCGCCAACGCCTTTACTTGTAGATACGTGACTCATCTAAAATTAAATCTACATCTTTGAGTTGTAATTTCGTTGACAGAATGAGACCCTAATGTCGACTTTGCTTATATTAGGTTCATTGAAGCAGATATAAACCCTCTTTAGGGAAAAATGTAATTAGTTTGAATTCGAGTTAATTTCTGTCTTGTCACGAAAAAACCTTTTACGAAAAAAGAGAAGGGAGGACTAGAGATGGAAAAACTGTGGTAAAAATATTTATGGTTTTGTTGAATGTTATGTCCTCAAAAATGTGCTCCTTCCTGCAGGGTGTAAGCAAAGGGCTCGTTGCCAAGCGACTACTTACAGCAATGCAAGAGAAAGGGATGTCACCAGATTTTGTCCTCTGCATAGGAGATGACCGATCGGATGAAGACATGTTTGAGGTGATCATGAGCTCGATGTCTGGCCCGTCCATGGCTCCATCGGCCGAAGTCTTTGCTTGCACTGTTGGCCGGAAGCCCAGCAAGGCAAAATACTATCTTGATGACACGACCGAGATAGTCAGGCTCATGCAGGGTTTGGCCTCTGTTGCTGAACAGATGTTACCTCAGATGTAAGGCCAAATGAGGTCTTTATCAGTTTTCTTGTCTTTTTGATGTGTTGTAAATTAATGGAAACTATAGAGAAGCTGCATTAGTACTTAGTAGTACTTGAATGTCTCTTTTGTTTTCTCTTTGTAAATTATTAATGGATTATAGAGAAGCTGCATCAGAAGTACTTGACTTGATTTTCCTCTTAAGGGTGTTTGGTATGAAGGGAAATATTTTCATTTTCTATTTTTTTCATGTTTGGTTGCAAGCTCTTCAAATTTTGGAAAATGACTTTTGGGGGAGTAAAGGAGAACATGTTTCATAGTGGCTCCACGTTGATTGTCCTATTTTCAACCCAATACCCCACCCGCTCCATCCTTATAGTATTTTTCTAGATTATACTCCCTCTGTCCCAAATTATATGATATAAGTTTAAGAAATATATGAAGATTTTTGAATCTTACGGTCTAAAATAAGTCAAAAATATTTGTGTGGTTATAGATCATCTCGCTAAGTGTAAAAGGTAAAATTTAAGTTAAATTATTGTCAAATAAGAAAGTGTGTCATTCTTTTTGAAATCGACTAAAAGGAAAGTGTCATATAATACAAGTAAGAAAATTATTTATTTATTAGGAATTATTTTTTCTAGAAAAATGCTTTTTGTAGAAGCTATTTTCCGTCCTACCAAACACACTCTTATTTTTTTTTTTCATTTCCATTATTTGATGTCTTTATAGTAAATTGTACATAAGTGTTTAAGCTACTATATTGTGTTCTTTTAATTTGTTACTTCTTTTTTCTTTTCGTTATGGTCTTGCAATGTAAGAGGTCGGAAATCAGATATGGTCTTCCATCCTAACCAAACAAGGGAAAGAATTATTGTATATAGTCTTCAATTGTGTTTGTTAGGAAGTTGTGTATGAGAGTTTGTCCCACATTGGAAGAATAGAAAGAGTTTGATGTGTCTATAAGTACTTTTGTACTTTGTATATTAAATTGAATTGAGTTCATTTAGTTGGATCAAACATGCATTGGGCTTGGATGTGCTTATAATTGGATTAATAATATGTTAATATATTATTAATCAAAGATTAGCACTTAGCACTAGGGGTGTGCACGGGTACAGGATACCCAGATACCCGACCGGAACCGACACTAACGGGTAGGTTCCGGGTAGATATATTAGAATAACGGGTAGGTTTCGGGTAGTAAAATTAGGAACCGATAAATGTCGGGTCCGGTTCCGATTTTGGAAAATAGAGATCGGGTACCCGGAACAGAAACCGATATCCGGACCCTAGTATGAACCCACCCCCATTTAAATTATTCAATCACGTGTATTTCTTTGAACATCTTGGATTAATTCGCTGAAGAAACTCCAGCAGTGCTTGTGGAATTGAGATTTAAGTCGAAAGCAAACAAAATCCTAATTCAATTTCTGTATGACTGTAACTTTGGTTGGTAAGGTGTGTGTTAAGTAAACGAGTTGCAGCAAATCTGCTAGATAGATGAGTAGCAGTGTACTTGTCCATGCTATGTAAATCAGTGTTAATAAGTAATTTGACGAGAAAGGCGTGCATTTTTTTTTATGCAGGAACACATTTGTTTTCTTATTGCTATTATTTCTTCTTGTTACTTGGAAGATCCGTAGGATTGGTGAATAAATCATGTGAACTTTTGTCTCTTAATCTTGTTTTCAGGACCTTTACTTAGTTCAAGAGTGTCATCTATGAGTTGATTGTATAAAATTCAGTTCACGTTTTGACAAGAAGGGAACAACTTATCAACCATCACTTCCTCATTCTGAAAGCAAGCCTTCAAAAATCACAAGGTTATATACATTTGTCTGAGTCATTGAGTAAGCTCTTTTTGTGCCTATAAGGGAGGAGCAGATAAAATTCATGATTTATTCTAGAAAAAATGCACGGGTACCCGGGAACCTACCCGAAACCGCATGGTCCGGGTAGGTTTCGGGTAATGATTGCTACGGGTAGGTTCCAGGTAGTAAATTTAAGAATCGGTCTTTTACAGGGTAGGGTCCGGGTAGTTAAAAAATGGTAGGGTACCCGGACCCGCTCACCCCTACTTAGCATGAACACGAGCTTAAATATCATTTAATCTTTTGCCATTATCAAGTGTCTTTTTAGCCTCTGAAGTATAGGCGCCACAAAGATCACCTGCAGGGCGCGCACTCTCTCGAAGTTTCGCGCGTCGCGCGCTTTAGTCGCTTGGAAGAATATTTATTTCATGAAAAGTCACAATTGTTCATGAAAGATTACCTTGTTTCATGAAATATCACAATTGTTCATGAAAGGTCACTTGATTTCTCTAAATATGGAATGGCACATGATTAAAAGATAACTTGCAATCTATATCTTCAAACAAAAGAAAACATTCTTTCTTCCAAGAAATTCATGTTCATGACGAACAAGTAATTGCTGAAAACTTTGTTCTCAAGATTAGGGAATCCTGAGGATAAATTAGCAAGTTAATCTCATCAGCATTATAGTGGGGCTAATATTATTCTAAGGACAGAGAATCATCTCGTCCTAATCTAGTTTCTACAATTCATTCCTTGCTATACAAATCATAATTTTCTAACAATCTTAGGATAATATTATGGAAAACACTATGAAGATGTTTGGTAATGATACGGTGAAACTAGATCGCTTTGATGGAACTAATTTCCTATGCTGGAAGGAGAAGATGTTGTTCCTACTCACTGCTTTGAAAATCTTCTATGTTCTAGATCCGAATTTGGGGACATTGGCAAAACCAGCAGACAATGATACTGAAGAAAGAATCGCAGAACGCAAGAAGCATGTTGAAGACGAAACGTTGTGCAGAGAGTTTATTCTGAATTCCCTCTATGATCGTCTATATGATCTCTACACTCCAATTCAGTCTGTAAATGAGATGTGGGCCCTGGAGTTCAAATATGATGCAGAAAAACAAGGGGCAGATAAGTTTGTTACTTTTAAGTTCTTTGAATTTTCTATGGTTGATGGCACTTCTATGCTTGATCAAGTGCATGAATTTATGATATTGATTTCTAAGTTTAAATACTTGGACATAACCATACCAGAAAAGATAATTGTTGGAGGAATTATTGCCAAATTACCACCTTCCTGGAATAACTACAGGAAGAAGTTGTTGCACACTTCTGAGGAGTTCACTTTAGAACAGATTCAGAAACACTTATGAATTGAAGAGAAAACTCGAAATCGTGAGAAGATTTTGAATGATGCTTCTAGTTCTAAAGTGAATTATGTTACTCAGAAGAATCTAAAGGGTAATAGAAAGGCGAATAATAACTTCAATGTTTCTAACCCGAATAAGAAGGGTAAGAAGGACATGTCTGAAATCGTTTGTTACAATTGTGGCAAGAAAGACCATTTCAAACGTTTCTGCAGGAACCCTAAGAAGGAGCATAGTCAAAACAAGAACACTGAAGAAAAGACAATTGCTAATGTTGTTGAACAAAATACCAACGAGATCATTGCCATGCTTTCTGAAATTCATATTGGAATGGTTCAAGAGGTACACATGGCTGCAGTCGCTACAAGTGATGATTGGTGGTATGATTCTGGTGCCACCTCCCATGTTTGCAACAATCGCTCACTCTTCAAGGATTATACTGAGGCAGTGGATGACCATGAAATTCTGTTGGGAGATCATCACACTACCAAGGTTCTTGGAACAGGAAGTGTGATACTCCAATTCATTTCTGGAAAGAAAGTGGTTTTGACTGGTGTGCTACATGTTCCTTCAATTAGGAAGAATTTTGTTTCTGGTTTTGTGCTATGTAAGAAATGACTCAAAATTGTAATAGAGTCTGATAAGATTATTCTATCTAAGGCTGATGCCATTGTTGGAAAGGGTTATGTATCTGATGGAATGTTTAAACTAAGTATCAATAAAGATGAAAGTTCAAATTATTCTTGTGTGCAATCTTTTGATTTAAGTTTTAATATAGAAAGTACAACTTTTAATCTTTGGCATAATCGTTTGGGACATGTTAATTATCAAACAATGAAATATATGTGCAAAGACGAAATTATTTCTTATAGCAATGAGCATAAAGAAAAATGTGAAGTTTGTGTTCAAGCGAAAATGAAAAGAAAATATTTCCAAAGGTTGATAGACAATCTGAAATTTTAGAATTTATACATTCTGATATTTGTGAGTTAAATGGTGTTTTAACTAGGGGTGGATGCAGGTATTTTATTACTTTTATTGATGACTGTTTTAAATTTACCTATGTCTATTTAATAAAATCAAAAGATCAAGCTTTTGACATGTTTCAAGTTTATAAATCTATGGTAGAAACACAAAAAGGCAAGAAACTAAAAATCTTGAGAAGTGATAGTGGTGGAGAATATTTCCCTACTGAAGACCTCAACAAAATGGAGTGGCAGTAAAAAAAAATGGAGTTCTAGTTGATATGGTGAATGTCATGATTGTTAACTCAAACTTACCTATGAACTTATGGGGTGAAGCTTTAATAACTGCATGTCATTTACATAATATAATTCCTTCCAAGAAGATAAAATTGTCACCATATGAAATTTGGAAAGGAAGAAAACCTAATATTAGTTATTTTAGAGTTTGGGGGTGCTTAGTCTATTATAAGGTCTCAGATCCTAAGAAAACTAAATTAGGTCCAAGAGCTTTGAAAAGTGTCTTTGTAGGATATGCAGAAAATTCAAAAGCATATAGGCTTCTAGACTTAGACTCAAATGTAATTGTGGAATCTCGAGACGTAGAGTTCTCTGAGAATAAGTTCCGGAATGATTCCAACCGTGTTGATGAGTCCCTGCAAATGCCACAAACAGAAACAAGTTCTAATACTGTTCTTAACAGTGATAGGTTAAATCCTAATGCTTCTAGTGAACTTAGAAGGAGTCTAAGAATTAGAAGGAAAAGAATTTGGGTTCAGATTTCATAAATTCTCAAGAAATTTCCTTTCGTGTGGAAGGAATAGAGAAGTTGTTACCAATAAATCTCAATCGTTCTCAATGTTGAGAATGAAAGTGATGGCCCAAAGACATTTCAAGATGCAATGGCATCTAGAAATTCAGCCTTTTGAAAAGAAGCAATAAATGACGAAATGGAGTCTTTAATGGCTAATAAGACTTGGGTCTTGTCGGACTTGCCTCCTGGTTCCAAGGCTATTGGATGTAAGTGGGTTTTCAGGATAAAAAAGAGTGTGGATAATGAATGAATCAAAGTTTTCAAATCTAGGCTTGTTGGACAAGGATTTAGCCAAAGGGAATGAGTAGATTATTTTGATACTTATGCTCATGTGGCTAGAATTGCATCTATAAGAATATTGATAGCTTTAGCCTCTTTATATGATTTGCATATTCATCAAATGGATGTAAAACTGTTTTTCTAAATGGTGATTTAGATGAAGAGGTATACATAAAACAAACCTGGAGGTTTTGTCCTTCCTGGTTATGAACATAAAGTTTGTAAGCTAGTTAAATCATTGTATGGTTTAAAACAAGCTCCAAAGCAATGACATGAAAAATTTGATTGTGTTATTTTATCTAATGGTTTTATACATAACTCTGCTGACATGTATATATATTCTAAGTTTACAAAAGATTATGGTGTAATCTTGTGTCTTTATGTAGATGATATGTTAATTTTTGGAACAAACATAAATGACATAAATAAAGTCAAAGCCTATTTGAGTTCCTGTTTCAAGATGAAGGACTTAATGAGGTTGATACCATATTGGGTATCAAAGTTAGAAGAAATAGTGGGGGTTATTCTTTAAGTCAGTCTCATTATGTTGAGAAAATGCTTAAGAAATTTGAGCAGTTGAACTTCAAGGAAGCTAACACTTCATATGATACATCATGCAAACTTAATATGAACAGTGGAAGATCTGTGGCTCAGCTAGAGTATGCTAGTGCGATAGGTAGATTTATGTATGCTACACATTGTACTAGGCCTGATATTGCATTTGCAGTTTGAAAACTTTCTAGATTTACTAGTAATCCCAGCACATGACATTGGCGAGCAATTGGAAGAATTTTTTGTTATTTAAAAAGAACCAAAAGTTATGCTTTGCATTATGAAAATTTTCCAGTTGTACTTGAGGGATATACAGATGCTAGTTGGATATCTAGTAATGGAGATAATAAATCCACAAGTGTTTGGATTTTTATGCTTGATGGTGGTGTTGTTTCTTGGGCCTCAAAGAAACAGACATGTATCACACATTCTACCATGGAAGCTGAATGTTTAGCTTTGGGGGCAGCAGGCAAAGAAGTAGAATGGTTGAGAAATATGCTATTAGATATAAAGTTGTGGCCACAACCTATGTCAGCCATTTCTTTGCACTGTGATAGTGAGACAACTCTGTCTAGAGCTTATAATAAGATTTATAATGGTAAGTCTACACACATCAGTTTGAGACATACGTATGTGAGACAGTTAATATCCGACGGGATTGTAACTGTGATTTATGTAAGGTCTTGTAACAATTTGGCAGATCCTTTTACTAAAGGACTTTCAAGAGAAATGGTTTATGAAACAATTCAAGAAATGGGCTTGCGACCCGTTTGAATTAATCAGCAACAATGAAAACCCAACTTTTTTCCTATGAGTACCCATGGTTAAAAGGTTCAATGTGGTAATAACAAATTGTTGATGACTTATTATATCACACTAGTGTAACTATTGTTCTAGTGTATGTTTTATAGGGTGAGTAATATACTCTTAATGAAATTCAGGTAATGGAAGAATTTCACCTATATAGACATAAGAAGTGGTGTCGCTTCTAACAAAAGTTTTGGGTCTAACCTTTGTAAATTTCTATGAAACCAGGTGGAGCACATGGCCATAATAGTGCTACCTCGATATGAACATGGAAAAGAACGATTGTGTGTTCAGTATTCCGATTATAGCATAAGGAATTTTGGCTTAAACGCTTTAAGCCGCCATTAATTTCGTTAGGATTTTGAAGAACTGTGACTAAGTGAAAGTTCAAATCGCAAGATATTTTCATCTAAGCACTTTTGTTAAATTGAAGACTAAGTGGGGGATTGTTGTATATAGTCTTCAATTGTGTTTGTTAGGAAGTTGTGTATGGGAGTTTGTCCCACATTGGAAGAATAGAAAGAGTTTGATGTGTCTATAAGTACTTTTGTACTTTGTATATTAAATTGAATTGAGTTCATTTAGTTGGACCAAACATGCATTGGGCTTGGATGTGCTTATAATTGGATTAGTAATATGCTAATATATTATTAATCAAAGATTAGCACTTTGCACGAACACGAGCTTAAATATCATTTAATTTTTTGTCATTATCAAGTATCTTTTCAGCCTCTGAAGTATCGGCGTCACATCGCCACCCTGCAGGGCCGCGGCGCCACTCTCTGGAGTTTCGGCGCTGCGACGGTTTTAGGCTGTTTGGAAGAACATTGATTTCATGAAAAGTCACAATTGTTCATGAAAGATTACCTTGTTTCATGAAATATCACAATTGTTCATGAAAGGTCACTTGATTTCTTTAAATATGAAATGACACATGATTAAAAGATAACTTGCAATCTATATCTTCAAACAAAAGAAAACCTTCTTTCTTCCAAGCAATTCATGTTCATGAAGAACAGTAATTGCTGAAAACTTTGTTCTCAAGATTAGGGAATTCTAGGGGTAAATTAGCAAGTTAATCCCATCAGCATTATAGTGAGGCTAATATTATCCTAAGGACAGAGAATCATCTCGTCCTAATCTAGTTTCTACAATTCATTCTTTTCTATACAGATCATAATTTTCTAACAAGAACAATATCAATCTTTACCTTCCTTTTCTTTTCCTTGCATTTATTTGCAAACTATATAGGGATGGGAGTTTAGATATTGTAACAATTATAGAAAAAGATCCTTGGTCAGTGTATGAAATTGTTTTTTTCAAAGCAGTAGCTAGTAAGTTTTTAATTAATCTTCTCTTTGCTTTTGCTAGCACTAAGGTTTTGATGTCTGCAAAATATGATAACCAATTTATTTATTTAGTTTCTACATCTGTATTACACACTACAATTTCCTTTATGTTTCCAATTGACGAGCTTTTGAAAATATTCCAAATGACACTGGAAAGGTGGAAAAAATATCCATATATGTAATATGTCATGTTTATATTAATCTAACATGATCAAGTGATAATTTGAGGTGAATTCATAATAATCAACCAAGATAGAATAGTTAAACTACATTAATTTAATATGGTCAAGTGATAATTTGAGGTGAATGCATATTAATTAACTATGATAGAATAATAAGACTATGTAATTAAAGATATATGTCATCTACTCATTATTTTGATGTAAATGGAGTATGTTTTATGTTTTCCCAGATATAGATTGCAGCATCATTTAGTAAAAAATTAAGTACACTATTTAAAAGTTTGGTATTATATATATTTACAAGATTATTCATCGTATTATCACTAAATCTTACACAAACCATAGAGAAACATTAAGCGATCAGGATGATTGTTTAAACGTATGAATCCACCACTATTTATATGAAAGCTAAAAAGGAATAGAAATAAAGAGAACATCAATGCATTCATCTAGTTTGGGACAAGAGCTTTTGGGAGTGTAGAAAAAGTGAAACACAATGCCATGGAGATCAGTAACTTATAGACAACACATATAGCATAATCGGATGGGATTCTCGTCAGGCTGCATGGGCGGAGGCCAGGGGGCATAAGGGAGTCAAAAAATTATAGTGTGCACATATATATATATATATATATATATATATATATATATATATATATATATAAATTACCTTATATGTGTTTGTAAAGAATGAATCTTGGGTTTAACTCAACCCAAAAGTTAGCTCGTAGAGTGATGATTGTCCAAGTCCATATAAGGAGTACATGCTCCCATTTCATATCCGATGTGGGATTTGGGGGGCCAACATCAGTGGACAACGAATTGGAATTGACATGGTTCTGATTAGAGCTGCACAAAAAATGGACCGGATCGAAAATAACCCCTGGACCAAAACGGATCGGACCGAACTGAATTTTTCGGTCCGGTCTTCGGTCCTACATTTCTGAAAATTCGGTCCTCGGTCCGGTCCGGAGTTTTTTTCGGTTTTTAGTGTATATTGGACCGGACCGGACCGAATTTTTTGGTCCGGTCTTCGATCCAACCTTTCTGGATTTTCGGTCCTCGATCCGGTCCGGTCCGAGGGTTTTGTGCAGCCCTAGTTCTGATACAATGTAAAGAATGGATTTTAGGCTTAACTCAATTCCAAAAGTTAGCTCGAAGGATGAGGATTATTCAAGTCTATATAAGTAGTTCTCATTCCATATTCGATGTGAGACTCTTAACAATATTGTATCCCCTTAGTTTGTTTGCGTGTTTACTTTTGTTACTTTTTAAATTTCTTTGGTGGAAATCCTTTATCAGGCAGTCAAGCGTGACTCCTTTCAAATGTCATGGGCTTGTCGTTCTTTTCTCGCAAGTGAAGCCCCTTCTCTTTTCTCACATGCTTTATTACAACATAGTGTGTTAGGAGTTTTACTTGTCAAAGTTTCAACTGCAGAATAATGTCATGACTTTTTCAAATTTGTAAACCTAAGATTTCATAACATTGTCCTAGAATTTGAACTTACAAAAATGTCCCGAAAATCGAACTTATATAAGTAAACTCAAAATCAGTGAAAAAATTCTTAGAATTTAAACCTTAGCAGGGCCGTCTTTGAACCCGTGTGAGGTGTGCTACCGCACAGGACCCCTCAGAATTTACTGTAAAGGCTCATAATTCGCAGATCTTAGCTCAACTAAGGACCCACTTTTACGAATTAGAACAGGGCCCCCAAAATGTTTGAGACGACCCTGAACCTTAGCTATTCTAAACTCGAGAAAATTAAATTTCGTCGAGTCCCCTATATTCTAAGTTGAACATGATATCTCCAAATTTTTAAAGATTTCCGTGTTCTAGTATAGGGTATTATTTCCATATTAAAAGATGATTATTATTTGAATAATTTTGAACAGGTGACTGAGTTACAATCCCATTTACTTAATCATTGTGATCTATAAGTATCACGTTCAAGTAGTGAAAACAATCACTAACATGATCACTAATAATTCGCCATTGATCACTAATGTTTATATAAGATGAGTTTTTACCTGAGAGAGATCTTAACAAGTTAAGAGGCAGCGATTACTCCGACAAAAAAAATCTAATGTTCATACCTAAAAATAGGTGTACAACAAATACTCTCTCCGTTCCCTATTAATTATCCACATCACTAAAAATTATGTCCCAAAATACTTATTAATATATAAAAATAAGATATAATTAATAAAAGTTTTCATATTTTATCATTCACATTAATTATTTTTTAAACTAGTCAATATTGATTAGAGTACAATTTATTAAAGAAAGATAAGAGTAACGTACTCCCTCCGTTCAGTTTTACTTGTCGACTATACTAAAAATTGTTGTCCACTTTAAAAAATCAAGAAATAATTTAAGTACATTTTAGTGATTGCACAACTTTTAAAGTATGTTTTATTTATTTCAATCATTAGATTACTTAACAATAATTATGAGTGATATAGTAAAATTATCATTTTATTTTTTGCTCCTTAATAGACTTGCCAAATCAAAATGCACGGTTGTAGTAGTAAAAATACTTATTTATTTATGATTTCTTAAAAGACTTATAAAAAAGTGGACAAGTAATATGAAACGGAGGGAGTATTTAGACTTGCTAGAAGGTGTTCATTTATTGCTTGGTAAATATCATACTTTTGTGGATATTCTTTTCTTTTTAATCCGTTAAAAAATAGTTTTCATATTTAATTAATATTATTTTTAATTGGTCGGATGACATGTGGATAGTAACGCATGTGTTCATGTACCAATTAGGGTCTAATTGAGTTAAGTCAAGTGTGTGCATCGCGGCTTCAATGTCAATTTGTGTGGTCCCATGCGTGATGATGAGCCCGGCGGATGAGGCGAGTATTCCGGACTTCGCCCGCCCATAAGCCGTCCAAACCGCAGTGAGCGATTCGAGAACCGCCGGAAAGAAATGGCCGTGGCGCTGCACAGGATGAGATGGCGGCTGCGGCCAGACTATCTTTGGGACCCACCTCCACCTTCCAATAGGATCACTGTGGGCCCTGCACTGCTGCGGTGACTTCGCAGATGGTGACCCGCCATCATTCCATCATTCCTAGTTGTTTTCGCCGCGATTCTTGCCATTATTTTTTTGATTTTGACCCTTTTTACCACTACCGTTGTTGTGATTTTGGGTCACGTTGGCTGGATTGGAAGGGAAAATTTTGAAGCAGTCATCATAATGACGGGGCTAGCCCCGATAGACGCATTTTTAGCCAAACCTGTTTCCTTCAAAGTGAGCATGGAGCGGGCTTAATAGAACTCCGGCAGGGGGTTACTTTGACGAATAACCGAAGCAACCCCGGTATAGGCTTCAGACAGACCGACAATCATCTGAAGGACGAGACGACTATTAGTAACAGGAGCACCCACGTTGCGAAGCTGATCTGCCAAGTCTTTGAGGCATTTACAATAAGAAGAAACGTTAGGAAAATTCGTCATAGCAACTTGGAAAAATTCCTGCTCAAGGATAACAATTCGAGAATGAATATTATCTTGGAAGATATCACGCAATCGATCACACGCCTTCATAGCTGTGGAGTTGGGTTCCATAATAGTCTGTAAAAGGTCCAAGGATATAGTGGCATAAATCCACTGGAGAACCTTTGCATCAAGCATGACCCATAAGTTTGGATCTGCTTCTTTGGTGGGCACAACCGTTGTAGACGTAGACGTCGTCGTATCACCCCCCCTCCATTTGGAGGAGTTGGAGGGATGATGTGGTGAAAAACTTGATGTGTCATGACATGAATCTTGAATAATTTCGCTCACGTCCCATATTGGACGTTTTCTAGGTCAAGAACAATAGGGAGAACGTTCTTGATGTTAGAAACTGTGAGAGCAGGATAAAAAATGTTCTTATCAGTCATGGTGAATAGAACAAACTTTAGATAAGATTTTGAGGGGAGATGAGTTCTCGGAAGTTGCAGAAATCTGAGGGAGTGGGGGTCGGAAATTTCAGAAAATCGGAGGGGTGGGAGGGTTCTTTTTGTCATGGTATTTTGTCAAGAATTTTGAGAAAGAGGTGAGAAGCGGAAGCAAGAAAAATAACCTAGACTCTTGATACCATGAAAGAATTAATCCCTTGATTATTCTTATTTATGAAAGACATATATATACAAGTTACGAGAATTTCATTCCTACTTTATATCTAAATTTCTATTCTATATAGAGACTAACTATACACTTATGGTAATATTATACTCCTAATTAAAGTACAAAATTAATATAATATATATCAAATATATATAATGCATTAATGTTCACAGAACAGTAATTCGGGACTTGGGCCGCGGCGCTTGGGCTTCATTTAACAACTTCTTTCATCTCATATCGCAATGTGGAATTTTAATAGACATTTTGAAGTATTCTTATAGATACGGAATTAGTATGGGTTTGGAACTTCAAGAAACCTATAGGAGATAAACATTTAAAATAGTGGAAAATTTGAAACCGGACTCTTAAGAGAATTAGGATTACCATTCCGGTACAAAGTTTAAATATTTATTATTAGTTGGTACTAAATATTAGGGAAAATAATTAGTAAATCACAATTTTATCTATTGCAGAGTCTTTTAATGAAGGGTAAACTACTTCGTGTTTTTAATATAACTAGTTTCTACGAACATGTGTTGCATGTTATTCCTATCAGGTATACCAAACACTAAACAGTAGGTAATATTATTTGTAATTACATTATATTTATTTTACGAGGTACAAAAATGTAGTTAAACACTAATTTTAATAGTCGATGTAAAAAAATATCTTTTTTGTTAGGTTTTTTCTTTATAAATTAATTAATTATGTTGATACATACCTTATACTCTTATAGTGTTGTTTGTCAAAATAGGATGATATCTCGTATCATACCAATAAATAATTAGTAGTATATTTATATTTAAATATTTATTGAAACAAAGCATGTCATGTTAAAAATTTAAAGAAATCAAAAACAAATACTAATTAAAGAAATACTTAATTGTTTTGGTTAATGAGTAAGTAGGACACCTTTTCTCCTACTAACTAAAAATTAGAAAAAAGAAAAGGAAACAGGAGGAGCAGAGGAGCACCCTTAGGATTCTTCTTATTAGCACGTATAACAATGCACATATTTATTATATTTTGTATTGTAGAATTATTGTAGAATTGAGATTCTTATTATAGAAGGATTCAATATTGTACACCTTTTCATATTAACGAAAGCCTCTCACAAAAAATTAATATTCTAACATGTTATGAGAAGCTAAAACTTAAACCCTGCTCTCTTTCCTCAGCCGTCGTATTACCTCGGTTTCTGCATTTATTTTCTTCGGAAAAGCAGAAAATTTCGGCGTTTGTCTTCTTCGGAAAAGCAGAAATTTCTGATCTTGTTCTTGGCCCGAGATCCTTTGTTTACTGTTCACACGAGAAAAGTATGTTCTCTATTTAGTATTTACTGCTTCTATCCGAGAACGCGTGAAATGCAGTCTTTGTCAGGAACCAAAATAGTTGCTTTTTGTTTTCTCCTTCACCCGATAATTATCAACAATTTTTCCTTCACAAAAAAAAATCCACTATAATAACTTCTCCATGGAGATCAATTTTGGGCCCAATTTTCGGGAGCTTAACAGTCGGCTTCAGGGACTTCCAATCTAATTTGGGTCTATCTTTAGTAATATTGACTTCACGACAGCCCGATAATACGTGGTATATGGATACGGGCACCATATCTCACCGTCAGAAAATTTGTCACTGATAATTTTGTCTCAATTAATTTTGACCAATTTGGATTTTCTGTAACGGACCTCCATACCGGAAAAATCCTTACGAGATTGCAATAGTGACGGGGACCTATATCCGTTCATACCCACATCCGCTACTAGTGTCACTCCTCCCACCGTTTTAACAATCATATATCCCTCTACATGACATAGTAAACTTGATCATCCGGGTTCTCACATTTTTTATTTTCTTAGAAATCGAAATTTAATCTTTCTCATAGTTGCTCTTCGTGTCAGTCAGAGAAATACGTTAGACTATCATTTACGACTTCTAAGAGTACTACTTTCTCTATTTGATATTATTCATGTTGATGTCTCCCATAACCAGCAAATTAGGCCACAAATATTATCTGATATTTTTGGATAATTTCTCTCACTTTCTTTGGATCTATCCACTCAAATCTCAAGTGTTCTCCAAATTTGTTGAGTTTCGTACACTAATTAAAATGCTATTTGAAAAAGACATAAAATCATTTCAATGTGATAATAGTCGCGAGTTTAATAATTCCTTCTTTCATAAATTTTATGCGGCTAACAACATGATTTTTCGCTTCTCCCGCCCCCATACCTCTCCTCAAAATAGAAAAGCCGAAAGAATTCTCCGAACCATTAATAATATGATTTATACCCTCTTTTTTCATGCGTCTCTCCCCCCTAATTTCTCCGGTGGCCGAAACCTTCACTTTCCTCCACTGTCCTTGTCATCACCATGTGACACTGCCACTACCGGCAATACCTCTGTCGTGCAAAGGCCACCGCCGATAGTCCATCCCACCGACGCTAATCGGTCGGCCTCCTATCTGCCTCACACATATTTCACCACTACCGATGTCGGTAGTTAGACAGGTCAACCCATGTCACCGCCGATTGCCCCCACTATCACCGGTAATCGGCTCTCTATTTCTCAACCGGTAGCCCCATCTCCCCGTCTCCGGCAACCACAACCATGACCCACTATGCCTCCACATCCAGTCATCGTTCCAGATCCTGGGACCCGTTCACTGTCACACCACCACTCAAAAAACCAACCCAACCTAGTCCCCGATCGACTACAACCCATCCAGTCACCGTCACAGCGCCACCCTGCAACCTCAACCCCCAGTTTGCAGAACCCAGACAGACACAACACCACCACAAATGCAACCCATCCCCACCCTAACGCCGACATCGTACCCCACAACTCTTCACCCAACCCCTGTCGTCCTACCTAGATCGATGCCGACAACCCAACCGTTGTTAGGCCTCGATTCAGTCATCCAAACCCCCCAAACTGTCGTCACACCCAATCCCGATACACATTCGATCCCGTCGACCAACACCCAGAACCAGACTCTGCCACCAAATACCAAAAATGCCCCTGCCCCAACCCACTGTATGGAAACTCGTGCCCAACATGGTATTTTCAAACCCAAAGTCCAATTCAATTTGTCCACCTAAACCGTGTCACCAATTTCCAAAAACCCAAAATTAGCCAAACTAGACCCCAATTGAAATGCAACCATGTGTGAAAAATTTAATACTTTAACAAAATAGCACACTTGGAATTTGATTCCTATACCGGAAGGAGTGAATGTGATCTGATGCATGTCTTTTTTTTGTCACAAATACAGAGATAATGGTGATCTCGAGAGGTACAAGACATAACTTGTGGCTAAGACACTAATCAGCAAGAGAGTATAGATTGTGGTGAGATATTCAGTCCGGTTGTTAAACCGGCCATTATTCGCACAGTTCTGAGTATTACTATGGATAATCATTGTCTTATTCATCAACTTGATGTGAAAAATGCGGTTCTACATAAGGATTTGAAAGAAACGGTTTATATGCCTCAACCGTGTGGTTTTGTCCATCCAGCCGCCCCTCAGTATGTATGTCGTCTCCGTAAGGCACTTTATAGTTTGAAACAGGTCCCTATAGCATGGTATGATCGATTTGCACAATATATCATGCAGATTGGTTTGTATGCAACAAGTGTGATAATTCTCTGTTTATTTTTCATAGAGGTAGTAGCATTGCATATTTATTATTGTATGTTGATGATATTGTGCTTACTGCCTCATCTGAATTATTGAAAAATGAGATCATTGCATTGCTCAAAACAAAATTTGTTATGACTAACTTGGGAAAGTTAAGCTATTTTTTGGAAATTTCAGTGACTAGATCTAGAGACACTATGTTTCTTTGTCAACATAAGTATGCAGATGAGATTGTGTACATGGCTAAAATGGAAAATTACAAGATCATATCTACTCCAGTTGACTCTAAATCAAAGTTCAGTGCTTTGGATAGTGATCCAGTGTCAGATCCCACTCTCGATTGGAGTCTTGCAGGTGTCCTATAGTACCTTACTTTCACCGGACCTGATATTGCTTATGATGTTCAACATGTATGCTTGTTCATGCATGCCCCCAGGAAGCCTCATTTTAATGTCCTTAAACATATCATTCGATATGTTAAGGACACACTTGATGATGGATTACATCTCTACTCCTCAGCGTCAGCACCGACCAAATTGTTGTCATATACAAATGCTGATTGGGCAGGTTGTCCGGACATATGACGATCCACCTCAGACTATTGTGTGTTCTTGGGGGATAATCAAATTTCTTGGTCTGCCAAGAGACAAGCCATATTATCCCGTTCGGGTGCAGAAACAGAGTACAAAGGTGTTGCTAATGTTGTTGCTGAGATTTGTTGGCTCCGAAACCTTCTTTTGGAGCTTCAGTGTCTGTTACGTTAGGCACCTCTGGTTTATTGTGATAACATATCCACCATCTATCTATCTCATAATTCGGTTCAGCATCAACGAACCAAACATATTGAGATGGACATCCACTTTATTCGTGAGAAGGTTGCTCTAGGTCATGTCAAAGTATTACATGTGTCTTCCTCTTATCAGTATGCGTATATATTCACAAAAGGCCTTCACAGATAGCTCTTCCTTGACTTTAGATCCTGTCTTAGCGTCCAACATCCTCCCGCTCCGATTGAGGGGTGTATTAACATGTGTACCAATGCACATATTTATTATATTTTATATTGTATAATTATGGTAGAATTGTGAGATCCTTATTATAGAAAAATTTAATATTGTGCACTTATATATATTTTGTATTAATGAAAAAGACTTGGACACTTCTGTCTCCATTATTCTTTTTCCTTTCTACTCTGAGAAGTCATTTCATTTCAGAGTAATGGTCGAATAAGATCCTCGACCCTGAGTTTCTATTGGAAAAATTAAATGTTGGGTATGTTTAATATATTTTATACTTTAGAAATTTTAATAGAAAAAACCTAAGAAATTAAGAAGAAAACGAATGTTGAAAAATTACAAAATGAGTACATTGCTATCCTACATCTTCATGTTGTAGCCTTGTAGGATAGAAAACCCTCATATTTATTTATTTGTAGAAAGTATTATATTTTGCTTTCAAGATTATATAGTTTACATCTTGAGGAAACTTATTTGCTGATAGCATTTGAGTACAAACAAATTGAAGTAATCTGTCGCTAAACCCCTCATGGCTACAAAATATCTTAATAATTTATCGTTAATCAGTCACTAAATAAGATTAATGACGATTTTAATATTTAGCTATAAAATTTATCTATCACTAATTTTTGTTTTTTCAAATAACGGTAATGTAAAAAGTTATTTATACTGAGTAATTTACACTGGTTAATTTAGGACTTGAGGTAAAGCTTAATCATCATTTTTAAATTGAGTTAAGACTTAAGAGTCAAAAACACATCTAAGTATCATTTTTTTTAGTTTTGTATATGAACTATAAGGTGTGAAAGTTTTCCACATAAACTATCATCAACTAGTTAACAAAAACACACCTAAACTATCATTTCTTCACTTTTCCTACCTCAACTATCAGCTAGGAAAAGTGAATAGTTGATAGTTGATGTGTGTTTTGTTAACTAGTTGGTGATAATTTAGGTGAGAAACTAGTTCTGGTAGAAAACTCAAAAAGAAGTGTTATTTGAGATATATTTTTTACTCTTATTTCTTTTAAATTCACTATTATTAGATTATATAAATAGATTTTTTGATAATAAAGCGACACTGCTTTTACAATTCCTTGCACATGCTAGTGGCTACGGTAGGAAATTTGTCTTTGGTGGAGGTTGTGCCCGCCCATCTTTAATGTACTTAAACACTATGGTTCTGCATGTTGGAAATTTTGGTTCTTCACATGTGCATAATCTACTAAGTGAGTAGATGACCGTAGGGCCAAGGATTGTCAAATTTGGTTGAGAAATGAAAGAGATATTGGTCCGCAAATTAAGGTGTTTGAGGCATGAAAATGTGGTGTGGGATAAATCTACCACATCTGTGGGAAAGGAAGAAATGTTCATATTATAAGCCTCAAAACTAAATAAAGGATTGGACCCCAAGGGGTAACCCATGTGTTTGAAAGAGGGAGGACCTGGGTGTGCTTGGGTTCGAGGTTAGGACCACACGCGCGCCACCACCACACGCCAGGTGTGGGTCGCGAGGCTATTGGGCTTCTTCTGATATTATCTTTTTGGACGCCAAACTTTGTATTATTTACAGTTTGGTCACTGAAATTTGCAAAAAGATAAAATTGGAAGCGCTGCGGCGCCTAATGACCAGAAACGTTGCCAGGCAACGGGAAGGCCAACGATTGAAATGGTTAAATCACTTGGAACGTTTTGGAGTTATTGTCTAACGTTCAGAACGTTTTTTGGGCATGATTATACCTATTAATTGGCCTCTTAAACACCTCTCCTCATCCTTAAAACTACATAATGAGACCTTTTTCTATAATTGAGAGAGTTCTGAAAACAGTGAGGAAGAACAGACAAAATAATTCAGCAAGTTCTTGATGAATATCAGTTCATGAAAGTTCTTCTTTTCTATTTATTCAGCAATTGTTTCGTGTTTGTTTTATTTGCTAGGATCACTTGTGTTTGCTTTGCACAAGTGATAGTTTGTTGTTTTTATCCTGGGAGACAATTGCCCGCTAAACGTAAAAGCATATATACGGGACAATCTTGTCTTAAGGACAGAGTGCTAACACTCGACTCAGCACAATTAACAAGTAGGGATTTAGTGTCTCTCGGTTTCAAATAATCAAGATTCACAAGGAGCTTGATGCAGTTGAAACTAAGACCAAGATTCAAAACACATTCAAGAACGAAGATCAACATCACAAAAGATTATTGTTGCTACAATTTTTGTTGGCATCAAGTTTATCACTATTGTAATTCATAGTTGTTTATCATTTCAAAGCACTTGTAATAGTAGTTTACTATTCCTCGTACATCATTGTTATACTCACACCTACTACCTTTAGTAATCGCTATGGAAAACCAATGTTATCGACTTATCGTGAAAGCCATTGTATCACACTCTAGAGCCACACATACATTAATTTCAATTTCTATAGTGCGAACCACTTATTCTCTTTCAATATTTTCCATTTCTCATATTTGTCATCATATGTTTCTCAGCGTTGTCCGCATGGGCAGCTCAACTGGTTCTCAAGGGGGATAATTGCAAAAATGGCTAAGATCGAATCCCGCTAGCGGCAGAGTGGGGGTTACTTCTTGAAATAAAGGAGGGCCCCTTGTGCGCAGCGTGGTAGTGGTCTAACCTTTGAAACCAGTTAAGTTACCATAATTAACTCCTTCACAATCCTGTCGGACCGGAGTTTGGAGGCTCTTGAGGTAGGAGATTCACCTTTTTAGGAAAAATGTTTCTCAGCGTTATGAGATTTTCTTGTGCTCCCACTAAAGTTCACATTAGTCCATGACCATAGTCAAAAGTTCAAAAGAAATACCGCCAAAATTAAATTAAGCAAGACAAGAGCTAGAATGTAACAATTAATGACATGATCAATCAATCAAATTTGATATCCACTAGTTGTAACCAGGGTGGCGCGCAAAAAATCACAGTATATATAAAATTAATTTTATATTTATTATTATAGTAAATATTAAATTTTCTTGATGAAAAATTCTCCTCACTACTGATTATACCCATACTTAAATATTTCTTTCTGAAAACCAACACGTCTAAATAGGGATGTAGTTGACGCTTCAGTTGCAAGTTTGATTGAACCTAATATATATCTTTAGCCTAATTAACCTTGTATTTATATTAGAGAATACATCTAGTACGTAAAAATTGATATTTAAGAATCCAATAACTTTAAAGGATAATAATCTCGCATTCATAAGCTTCATACCATGATTCCGGTTATGCATCTAAATATATATTTCGATGATGGAAAGACTGTTAGTGTCAATCTAGACCTTTAATGTATAAACCACAATAATATACAAATAACTCAAGTAAATTGAAACCGACAACACTAAAATTCAGCAAAAGTATGAACACAAACTAACTTGTTTGTAGATAGAGGTCTGCTCGACGCAGTGTCCTAAGATAAAAATTCGTCCCCTCTTGTGCTGCAGTTTAACAGACGTCTGCCTTGAGGATACAACTATCTGAGTGATAGTTCTAGCACAAGAACTTCACTCCTGACGAATCTACTTTATGTGTTCTTCAGAAACTTCTTGAAGAGGAAGAAGAAGCAACAATGATCATCAAATGATTTGATTCTTAAATCAGAAGATTAGATATTGTTAATTGTATTGTATCTCTTAAACAAGTGATCTACATGCTTTTTATAGCACCATAATCGACCAGATGCAGCCATTAGTCCAAAGGTTATGACTCTATGTGAAGAGATGCAATTTTTGGTTCAAAACTGAAAAATCCCGTCGAAGGCGCCGCGGTCCTTGGCACTGGCACCGCAGCCCTAAGTCAATTTTCCTTTCCAGTGACTTACTGCCATCCAGGCACCGCGGTGCCACCACAAGTCAACTAGGTGCTAATTCGACGAAAATTCCAGTGACTTACTGGAAAGCAGGCACTGCGGCCCTTCCATTAGGAACCGCGGCCCTTCGGCCTAGATTCCAAAAAATGGATTTTAATCACTTGTTTTCTTTTTCAATCCACACAAGTTTTAACAATACCCCACATTTTCTATTCACACATTCAACAATACCCCACATGTGGATAGAAAATAAGATAAAAAAAACTTATCATTATTTCTGTCAAACGAGATATGACATGCATCGGAAAAGGTGTCTTTTGGACTTGAATCTTTCGTAGTGAATACCTATCGGGTCTACTTGTGAAATAGTGGATGAAGTGCCTTAAAGTATTCACGTTTTGTAGTAAATCGAGACAACAAGTATCACACATATCATATCAACATATTTCAATTCTTACGGTTGTGTTCTTTTCGGTCATGAACAACTCCTTTCTTCATGAGAATTTCTAGAGAACGTAGTCATCTCAGTTCTCCCAGATGTGACCCCACATCAATCTCACATAGGTAATATTAATCAAGAATAGTCTGTACTATCCCACCATAATGGCTATTAATATTATTAAGAAAAAAAGTTTAGCCCTTTAACGTCAACGGATTAACACACTAGTACACCATATGAATGAGCATATGTGTGTTTTATGCTCCTTGAGTCTTCCCCATCTAGTTTCCTATTGAACCTAAACCATGGGATCTCCAATTATGATAGGTTAGGTTTCCACCAGTTCACAACTCATTGTATTGGCTTTAAGCTCATTCCTCTCGATGTAAATACGACTTGCTTTCTTGTAAGGACTTTTGTCAAAGGATCTGCTATATTATCTTTGGACTTCACATAGTCAATGAAAATAATTTCATTTTTCAGCAAGCTTCGTATTGTATTATGACGTCGCCTTATGTGCCTTGATTTACCATTTTATATTTGATTCTTTGCCCTCGTCAGGGCAGCCATACTATCACAATGTATACAAATGGCGGTCACTGGCTTTGTCCACACCGGAATACCTTCTAAGAAGTTTCTTAGTCATTATGCTTCTTCGACAGCTTTATCCAAGGCTACAAACTCTGCTTCCATAGTTGGTCTCGTATTTACCGTTTGTTTTGATGATTTCCATGATACCAACGCTCCACCAAGTGTAAATACATACTCACTTGTGGACTTACTTTCTGAATAGTTGGAAATCCAATTAGCATCACAATATCCCTCTAACACGGGAGGATATTTTGTATAATGCAACTCATAGTTCATTGTATGCTTTAGATATCGTAGTGCCCTTATTAGCGCTACCCAATGATCATTTTCAGGATTATGTGAGTATCGACTAAGTCGACTCACTGTGTATGCTAAATCCGGTATCATATAATTAATTATGTACATCAAGCTTCGAAGAACTTGTGTATACTCCAATTGAGACACACTTTCACCTTCATTCTTCTTAAGGTGACAAGCGGGATCAAATGGTGTAACTACCGGTCTATCATCATAGTGTCCAAATTTTCTAAGGACCTTCTCAACATAGTGGGATTGAGTTAGTATATAACTCTCAGAATTCCTTTGGATTCTAATACTAAGAATGACATCCGCTATTCCCATATCTTTCATATTGAAAGCGGCATGCAACATCCTCTTAGTTTGGTTAATGACATCTTTATCCATTCCCATAATTAGCATATCATCCACATATAGGCATATAATGACACATGCATTCTTATATTCCTTAATGTAGACACATTTGTCACATTCGTTTATTTGAAAATCATTTGATAATAACGTATTATCAAACTTCTCATGTCATTGCTTTGACGCTTGTTTTAGTCCATATAAGGACTTAACCAACTTACAAACTTTCTTCTCTTGACCTTTCACAACAAACCCTTCGGGTTGTTCTATATATATTTCTTCATCTAATTCACCATTCAAAAATGCAGTCTTCAGATCAATTTGGTTAATTTCCAAATTGTGAATAGATGCTATCGCAATTAGCGTCCTTATAGACGTAATTCTCATCACTGGTGAGTATGTATCAAATAAATCCACACCTTCATTTTGTCAGAATCCTTTGGCTACTATCCGGGCTTTGTATTTCTCTATAGTACCATCATGTCTTAACTTCTGTTTAAAAATTCATTTATGGCCTATTGGTTTTTGTCCCGGAGGAAGATCAACCAATATCCATGTATTATTTTGTATAATGAATTATACTTCACTTTGGATGGCCTACTTCCAATAAGGTTCTTCGGATGATTTCATTGCAGCCTTATACGTTTGAGGTTCTCCTTCAACGAAAAAGGTCATAAAGTCCGGTCCAAAATCTATGGAAATTTTACCACGTTTACTTCTTCTTGGTTCAGAATTTTCTTGAACTGATGAAGTAAGATTATCATCGTTTTGAGTATCTTGATATGACTCATCTTGAGGCAGTGTCCTTTTCTTATTATTAGGAACACTTCTATCCTTGTCTTTGTAAGAAAATATATCCTCAAAAAATTCTGCTTCAGCAAATTCTATTAGTGTGTTCTTGTGAATACCTTCAACATCAGAATGATACACCAAAATCTTATACGCTGCACTATTATTGGCAAGACCAACATAAATGCAATCAACTGTTTTTTGTCCAAGTTTAGTTCTCTTTGGTAAAGGAACTTGTACTTTTGCTAGGCAACCCCACACTTTCATCCTTTTGAAAGTAGGCAATCTTCCATTCCATAATTCGTATAGAGATTGATCATTTTTCTTTTGAGGAATTCTATTCAATATCATATTTGCAGTAATTAATGTCTAATCCCATAGACTAAGATGTGCACTCGAACTAATCAACATTGAATTTATCATATTCTTCAATGTTCTATTCTTTCGTTCGGTAACTCCATTTTGTTGTGGAGTATATGGCGCAGTGGTTTGATGAACTATACCATGAGTAGAAAAAAATTCTTTGAACTCATTTGACGTATATTCACCACCTCGGTCTGACCTTAGAATCTTAATTCTTTTGTCAAGTTGATTTTCCACTTCTGATTTGTATGTTTTAAACATGTTCAAAGTCTCATATTTGGTATGTATTAAGTATACATAACAAAATTTACTGCAATCATCAATAAATGATATATAATAATTCTTTCCTCCACGAGATGGGGTTGCTTGGTAATCACATAAATCACTATGAATTAAACCAAACACTTCATTTGATTTCACAACAGATTTATGAGGATGACTTGCATATTTTGATTCTATGAAAACCTCATATTTAGTCATTTTGTTCATGGAACATTTTGGCAACATGTCTATCTTTACAATTCTTTGTAAGGAACGATAATTTACATAGTCTAATCGAGAATGTCATAAAGAATAAAGAGAATCAATCACATACTCAGAAGCAGTGCTAGTGCCTGCATTTTCATTGATAACGGCAAATGTCTTAGTACATACAATACTTAGTTTGAAGATCCCCTCACTGAAGTAGCCCTTGCCTACATACACCCCACCTTTGGTGAGTACAAATTTGTCAGATTCAAAAACTAACTTAAAGCCCTTGTTTCTAAGAACAGGATCAGAAATTAAATTTTTACAAATTTCAGGCACATGTAGTACATTGGTGAGCACAAGATCATTCCCGGAAGTGAGCCTCAAAGTCACCTTCCCTTTGCCTTCCACTTTAACAGAAGCAACATTCCCAACAAACAACGGTTCTCCATCCTTGATGGCTTGGTAATATGAAAACATGTCCTTCTCTGAACATACATGCATAGTAGCACCTGTGTCCATCCACCAATCGGTTGAATTTGTAACCAAATTTGCTTGAGCAGCCACAACCTCAACGAATTGGTTCTTTGTTTCAGTCCGGTTGGATTGGTTGACATTACTCGAACCTCCACCACCACCACCTTGACTCTTGCGAAGGCGACAATATTTTGCCCTGTGCCCAGGTTTTCCACATACCCAACATAGTCCTGGTTGTGGTTTCTTGAATGCATTGGTCCTTTGTGGTGCTAATGTATTCCTTCCGGTTGCAAAAGATGGCTTGGTACCAACCAATTTGTCTTTGCCTTTCTGAAACTTGGCCTTTGAAGCATTTCCTTCTACCATGTTGGCATTAGGCTCCAATGAAACAACATCAGCCCTTTCATTCTTCCGGTTGTCCTCTTCAACATGAATTTTTAGAACCAATTGCTCAAAACTCATTTCCTCCGCTAGATGCTTCAAATAAACCTTAAAATTCTTCCAAGAAGGAGGTAATTATTCAATAATAGCACCAATAAGGAATTATTGCTTAAGGCCCATACCTTCAGCCTCTAGTTCATGAACAATGACTTGGAGTTCCTCCACTTGCTTGACAACGACTTTGGCATTGCTCATCTTGAAGTTTAGAAACTTGCCGATGATGAACTTTTTTGAACAAGCAACCTCTGTCTTGAACTTGTTCTTAAGTGACTATCATAACTCTCGTGTTGTCCTGAACGTGAAGTAGATGTCATAGAGAGTATCATCCAAGACATTGAGAATGTAGTTCTTACAGAGAAATTCTTGTGTCCACCAAGTCTCAATCGCCTTCAGTCTTTTGGCCTTTGCCTCCTCAGTTGGAGCATTCTCTCCTTCTCCCTCCGACAGTGTCGTTGGAGCCTCAACAATCAACATGTTTGCCACGTGAAGTGTTGTCAAATAGAATAACATCTTCTGTTGCCAGTGTTTGAAATCCGAACTCTTGAACTTCTCGGATTTCTCCACATGGATTTTCACCATTGATGATCCAAATTGATCCATTTGTTTGCAAATCAGGAAGTGTATTCTCTGAAAATATTTTGCAAACTCAACAATGTCAGAAAAATTAATATTTTCTGAGAATTTTTGTTTTAGATTGTTAGTGTCAATCTAGACCTTCAATGTATAAACCACAATAATATACAAATAACTCAAGTAAATTGAAATCGACAACACTAAAATTCAGCAAAAGTATGAACACATACTAACTTGTTTGTAGATAGAGGTCTGCTCGACGCAGTGTCCTAAGACAAAAATTTGTTCCCGCTTGTGCTGCAGTGTAACGGACGTCTGCCTTGAGGATACAACTATCTGAGTGATAGTTCTAGCACAAAAACTTCACTCCTGGCGAATCTACTCTATGTGTTCTTCAGAAACTTCTTGAAGAGGAAGAAGAAGCAACAATGATCATCAAATGATTTGATTCTTAAATCAGAAGATTAGATATTGTTAATTGTATTGTATCTCTTAAACAAGTGATCTACATGCTTTTTATAGCACCATAATCGACCAGATGCAGTCATTAGTCCAAAGGTTATAACTCTATGTCTTAGATGCAATTTTTGGTTCAAAACTGGAAAATCCCGTCGAAGGCGCCGCACTCCTTGGCACTGGCACCGCGGCCCTAATTCGATTTTCCTTTCGAGTGACTTACTGACATCCAGGCACCGCGGTGCCTCCACAAGACACCTAGATTCTAATCCGACGAAAATTCTAATGACTTATTGGAAAGCAGGCACTGCGGCCCTTCCATCAAAAACCGCGACCCTTCGGCCTTAATTCCAAAAAATAGATTTTAATCACTTATTTTCTTCTTCAATCCACACAAGTTCCAACAAAGACTTGATGTCAATGTCAGTCTTAGGATTTTTCTCAGCCATGTAAAAGTGGGCAAGCGCAACACACTCTCTACCTCTAATGAGAGTGTAAAAGACGAAAGCATTGATGGACGTACTTTATGTTCCCACTTATAATGTTGTAGTAATTATCATGGCAATTATTAGTTCGATTATGCTTGTTATTATACTAATTCCTATTTTTTTAATTAGTAGTATTAGAAAGGCAGATTTGTCAGGTTGTAATTAGTTTTCACTGATAATAAATAAGTTAAAGTAATTATTATAAAGATGTCAAATATGAGAGGTGGGCATAATATTGCAAACCACAAAAAATATTAGATATTACGAAATCAAATATGGGAAAAGGTCTCAAAAAATATCCCTAAAGTTTATTAGAACATGGGGTGGTAGGTAGAATATTGGGTAGCGACTAGTAAATAAGATTATTATAAATAATGAATTTTGGGCTTAACTCAACGCCAAAAACTAGCTTGTAGGGTGAAGATTGTCCAAGTCCATATAAAGAGTTTATGTTCCCATTTCATTTATGATATGAGACTTTTAACACTCCCCCGCACGCACAGACATCGTTAACTGGAGCGTGGACAATATAATTTGGGGGGCCAACATCGACGAACAAAGAACTGAAATGGGTCTAGCTCTGATACCATGTAAATAATGGATCTTAAGTCTAACTCAACTCTAAGCTAGTTTGTAAGATGATGATTGTTCAAGTTCATATAAGAAGTACATATTTTCATTCTATTTCCGTAAGACTTTTAACAATTTTCAAGATGATAATTAGTATATACAAGCAATAAGGTAAGTTTCCTCAAGAATCACATAAGAAAAATTATGATCAATTGTGCAATGACTTAGAATTGAAGTATTAATTTACTCCAAAAATAAGCAAAGGAAGAATTGGTCATTCTGCTATATTTTCAACCTTTTCTTCTTTTCTTTTGTTTGTTTGTCGTAGTGAACTTGCTAGGTCAAAGTCATTCCCCTTGACTTAAATAGAAATACTATTTCTTTTTTGTTCCTTCTATGTTTTACTTTTTCTTTTATTTATTTGAAAATAATGAAAGTAAGAACATATATTTATTCTTATTACTAGTAAAGCCCATGACACTAATTATATATATATATATATATATATATATATATATATATATATAATTGATTGTGTTGAATGATTGATGGGTAATTTGAAAAATGAATGTTGCACGACAACTTTCTAACGCGACACTCTTTTTAATATTTTTTATGTTTATATATGTATTTATTCTATAATTAGATTAGCCATTTTTTCTTAGTATTTTAGGGGTAAATTAATAATTGTTTTAGCTTTATTGACAAAAATTTCTGTCTAAAGTTCTAACCTTTGCTTCAACCTGTTCCTGCTATGGATATTATGTATTTATTGATCCAGTATAAATACTTGGTGCCATAATTTGATATAAACTATAAAATGGGACAAATGGAGTATTACTTTTACGGACAAACTGACAAAGAAAGAAAACAGAGTTATTAATTACTTTCAGAAATTCGCTAAGAGCCCTCATATTTGTCAACCTTGATCAGTGACGGTCCACTTTCGTGCATGGAAGACCATTTCTAGATTCTTAACCTTTTTTTATTTACTTTTTAAGAGTTTTAAGTTATTAATATTATCAGCTTAAGACATTATATTTTATCAAATGTAGAGGGGAAGCTAAATGTGAAAATTTGTGGATTCACCGCAATTTTTTAATCTACCCAATCGGGTAAGGAAGTGTTTCTGATGGTATGCCTCTAGAAATCTCAGATACTTTCAATTTCATGATTGTATTTCAATATTTTAGTTTTTTGAGTCATAATTTTAAATTAATAATTTGTACATATTAAATGAATTTTCAAGACAAGTACAAGCTTTAAACTAAAATTACCCTCGAGATTAGATACCCAAAGGTCTTTCATGTCTTTAGTGTGATATTTGTAATCTTAAAAATAAGTAAATTATATGATACTGTTAAAAGTCTCACATCGGATATGGAATGAGAACATGAACTTCTTATATGGATTTGGACAATCCTCACCCTACAAGCTAGTTTTTGGGGTTGAGTTATTTCTTTCATGGTATTAGAATCAGGTCAATTCCAATTATTTGTTCACCGATGTTGGACCCCCAAAATAAAATTATTCACGCTCCAGTTAACAAGGTCTGGGCGTGTGTAGGAGTGTTAAAAGTCACACATCTTATATGGAATGAGAACATGAACTCCTTATATGGACTTGGACAATTTCATCATACAAGCTAGTTTTTGGGGTTGAGTTAAGCCCGAGATTCATTCTTTACGATTACGATAAATAAAAATAACTTGATGATGTGTATATAACATAACTCATTTTCCTCAAATTGATTTGGGTTTTTTGTTAGTAGGTTAACCTTATACCGACATACCATTGACAGCAACTTATTAATAAATTTATTAAATGCGCGCAGGTAAAGTCAGAATTTGTAAGTGATAGACAACGTCTACGTGTGAACACTGCCAATAATATTGAATTATTAGAAAGATCCTTTATTATTATAAGTTCAAGAAGGGGTAAACTTTCATATTCTAGGTTTAATTTTTCTAGTATTTATTGGTACTTTTCTTTTGTTAGAAATTAATAAATCTATCTCAATATGTTTGGTTCGCTGATGTTGAATCGAATTATGAGAAAGATAGATGACAGAGATGTTATCACAATACACAATAGATGTCTGACGCAAAGGACACTCAAATTCTAACAGTAAATTTCTGAGCTAACAAATCTCAGCTACCACATTTGCAACGCCTCTGTACTCAGCCTCGGCACTGGATCGGGATAGGGTAGTCAGTCGCTTGGCAGATCAAGAAATCAGATTATCCCCTAAAAAATACAAAAGCCGGAGGTGGAGCGTCGCGTGTCCGGACACCCTGCCCAATCTGCATCCGTATATGAAAACAACTTGTTTGGTGCAGAGGGGTATATGTGCAAACCATAATCAAGAGTGTCCTTAGTGTATCGAATGATACGCTTAAGAGTTGTGAAATGAGACTCCCTGGGGCATGCATGAATAAGCACACCTGCTGAACAACATAAGATATGCTTGACCTAGTGAAGGTGAGATACTGAAGTACACCTGCAAGACTCCTATACAGAGTAGGATCAGAGATTGGAGCACCATCCATGACACTGAGCTTAGATTTAGAATCAACTGGAGTAGGCACCTCTTTGCAGTTCGTCATCTTAGCCTTGTACACAATTTCTTCTGCATACTTACGCTGACATAAGAACATATGATTGACAAACTTGGTCACTGATATCCCAAAAAGTAACTCAGCTTCCCCAAATCAGTCATTGCAAATTCGGACTAAAGCAAGGCAATAATCTCATTTTTCAATCCGTCGGAGGAGGCAGTAAGAACAATATCATCCACGTAAAGTAATAAGTAAGCAGTGCTACTACCTCGATGAAAGATGAATAGTGATGTATCACTCTTGCTGCATACAAACCCAATCTGCAAGATATACCTGACAAAGTGATCATACCACGCACGGGAGGCCTATTTCAGGTCATATAGTGACTTACGGAGACGACACACATAGTGAGGAACTACTGGATGGGTGAACCCTGGCGGCTGCTGCATGTAGACTGTTTCTCTCATATCCCCATATAAGAATGCATTCTTCACATCAAGCTGATGGATCGGCCAGTGCCCATGGAAATGCTCAAAACTGTGCGAATGGTAGCCGATTTGACAACCGGGCTGAAGGTATCACCACAATCAATGCTCTCATGCTGATTTGTGTCATTAGCCACAAGTCGTGCCTTATACCTCTCAAGATCTCCACTGTCTCTGAATTTGTAACGAAAAAACCACAGACAACAAATCACATTCACCCCCTCAGGTCTAGGTACTAGATCCTATGTGTGTTGTTTAGTTAAAGCATTGAATTTCTACCGCATTCCAATTAGGGTCTTGTTTAGCCAATATATGGTTTTTGGGAATTGGAGAAATGGTTTGAGCAGACAAGTTAAATTGGACTTTGGATTTGAAGATTCCATGCTTGGCACGAGTTTCCATTTGGTGAGTGGGGACAGTGGGAGGCGGTGCTGGCTGAGTAGGTGTTGCGATATTTTTGTATGCTTACGCAAGTGTACGTATCGTTCAAGTAATACATATATGTAAGATCGAGTTTATCGTCCACCGAGATTGGTTTATTAAGTACCGATTATCTATCCTATAGTATCTATTTTGTTGACGTTCTTTAGTTTGAGAATTATAACTAAGAATTATGACTAAGTGCAGAAAATAAACTAAAGATTAAAATACTTTGGGTTTATAACATTTATGAAGGAAATAAGGCTTCCAATCTCCTCAACTATCCACTCTTTCACGTGTTAATGCAATGCTAATGATTCTTCTTCTTATTAAGATAGCAGATTAACTAATCTGTCATTATATTCCGGTTAGGACATACAAGAGCCGAACCTTGTGCAGAAACCTTCTATATTTCTATGATAAATTTTACCACACAAGATGATTAAGAACAATAACATTGAATACTACACAAGTATCGGGTTACTTTCGTCCACGATTTTAACATATGTCTAGACAATTACAGCATATTCAAATCTCACCTTTCAGACTTTTGATTCGAAATCATATAAGTGATGACAATTAATAGTTAGTTAATTATCAAGCAATCATAACAATATTAAATAGATCTTAATATGATGAAGAATAAATCAATAATCAATGCATTAACTATATGAAAGAGTTTCAAGAAGATTCGATGGAAACCCTACTAAAGTAATTAGCTCCAAAATATTGTCATGTCAAGAACTAATACAAAATCCAACATAAACTGAAATAAAGAAAAGGAAAGAAAAAGAACTTGAACAAGAGTCTCCAATTGTAGCCTCCTTGCCTCCCAAAAGTATGATTTGTAATATCGTATATGGTATGATATAATGAGCAGGGTTTTATAGCTGGGAAAAGTTGTCCTTTCGGACCCTGAAAACGTGTCAAATTCGGCCTAAAAATCAGAAATCCCGCGTCGGCGCCGTGGCCCTGCAGGCTGGCGCCTCGGCGTCGAAAATACTGAAGTCAAATCAGAGCGTGCATGTGTTTTGGCGTCGCGGCGCCAACGGCGTCCATTGGCCAGTTTTTCGGTTCTTCGTCCGGATTTCGTCTGATTTCTTCGATACTTCTCGGGACTTCTTAGGCTTTATTTCTTGGCTTTTTTAGTGTGCAATTTCATCTCAATTAAGTTCATTTCATCCTCACTTATGTACTTCCTCCTTTATGATCGCTGTGACACAAATGAAAGAAAAACACACCTAACACTATACTAAACGCGAAATATAAGAGTAAAATACTAACTAAAAAGAACTCAAAAGTGTATACAAAATACACTTAACAAACACCCCCATACTTACACTTTACTCACCCTCGAGTAAAGCACTAAACAATAAACAAAAACAAAGACTCTATGAAATGGATCAAGTAGTCATATCAATACTTCTTCAACATTATGGATGAAAGTTTGGATAATATGTTAGAACATACATAACATGAGTATTCAACAATCTAGAATTTCAAGTTAGATATTTCACAAATTCACTTAGATCACCATCACTGGAAATACAAACACCTAACCTATGCATGTCAATTCCAATCCATCTTTCCCAAAATGCTATAGATCTGTTCACTTGATATTCTCCACTAATCATAGACATACACATTAAAAGATCATCAGGACTTTTAAGGGTTGTAATGTAGACTTAGGCAGGGGTAGGTAAAAATAGGCATTTAGGCTCAAATTACGTACCATAAGCATTTTTCATTCAACTCATTTTTTCATCTTTTTGACTTTCTTTTTAGTCTCATACCTATTTTATCCCCTCTTTTCTTTTGAGAGAATGAGACACATTATAAATAACAAGCACCCCCAAATTTAGTCTTTTGCATATTTTTCATTGGGGTGCATCAAATTTTCACTCTCTTCTTGTTTCTTTTACAACACTTTTCATTCCAAGAGATTTCAATTATCACTTATGACATAACAAAGGAATCATAGGGTGTCAAAGAAATGTATTATATTAGGCTCAAAGGGGCTGACTAGTGATACAATTTATGTCAGGGTAGGTAATGAATGGTCAGAAGGGCTAACAAAGAAATATCTGAATCATCTCCCTAAACATGTATATCTTAACTATTTCGCCTCAAATAACAAGCAAACATATTTTCAAGTTATTTCTCAACCTTTCTTTCCATAACTGACACACATAGGCTAAGCACAAATATCCCAAATAATTAGATGTCATGAATTTTTGGTAACCTAAGCACACAAATTATCGCTTTTAATTCTATTACATTATCCCACTTTATCCCCTCAATATCTTTAGCAACTACATGCATGATCCATAAAAAATACACAAAACAACACAAAGACAATAAAAAAACTCAAAAATAAAACAATGAAACAAAATAAGACACACTCCAAACTTAATCGACACATTGTCCCCAATGTGTGAAGACTAAAAATAAAGGGACAACTTACTGACACAACACAACGGTCATAACGGAGGTCTGAGAGGAAAAATTCTGGAAATTGCACGGCCTCTGGGCTCTCTGAAGTTTCAGCGTCGTGGCCCTGCATTTTGGCGCCACGACGCTGTTGCCAATTTTTTTAGTTTTCCGCATTTTTCGTCCTTTTCTCCTCGGAGTCAGTTCCTGTTTTTATATGTCATTCAAAAATACTAACATACCAGATCGTGAGACTGTTCAAGACAAAATAAAACAAAATTTAAATAACATAATTAAAATCATTGGGTCGTCTCCCAAGTAGCGCTCTCTTTAACGTCTTTTAGCCAGACGCATGTTACTTACTAGATCAAAGGGGTAAAGTGTCCCATTCGCATATCCACTTTAGCATCATTTTCCCCTCCTTCTCCTTTTCTTTTTCACAGGGCTCATTTCAGAAGGGTTCATTCCCTTGTTCTCATCCACAACATCATTTACGGGTGCATAATTCTTACCATCAAGGGCATCAATACCCTTGAAACTTTCACGATGAGCCTTTTTATCAACTATACCAACAGCAAAGCATCTATCAGTGTCTTGAGATTGAGGTGATGACTTGAACACTTTGAAGGTCATCACTTCATCTTGCACTCTAAGTTTCAACTCTCCCTTTTCAACATCAATAAGTGCCCTCCCTGTGTCTAGAAATGGTCTCCCAAGGATGGTGAGTATATTTTCATCTTCATCCATGTCTAAAATGAGAAAATCAACAGGAAAGATGAATTTACCTACTTGTACCAACACATCTTCAATTATTCCTTCGGGATACACAACTGAGTGATCAGCTAGTTGCAAGGTGACTGTGGTTGGCCTTGCTTCTCCTAACCCAAATCTTTTGAATACAGAGAGGGGCGTCAGATTGACACTTGCCCCAAAATCACATAAAGCCCTTTTACATGTAACATTACCTATGGTGCAAGGTAAGGTGAAACTCTCTGGATCATTCAACTTTAGGGGAAGTGTCTTTTGCAATATAGCACTGCACTCCTCTGTCAGCACCACTGTCTCATAATCTGCCAGTTTCCTCTTCTTAAAAAGGATATCTTTCATGAACTTCACATACGCTGACATTTGCTCCAAGGCTTCAATGAAAGGAATGTTAATGTGCAGTTTTTTAAATACCTCCAAATTTTTTGAAAACTGCTTATCCACTGCCTTCTTCAACAATCTTTGAGGGTAAGGAATTTTTTCTGTGTACTCCATCATCACTGCTGGTGGAGCCTTCTCTAAAGTAGGGTGGTCATCAGTAACCCCTTCATTTTCTACCTCAACTGTCTTTCCCACATCCTTTTCTTTTTCAACCACTGGTCGGGGTGCCCTCTACTCTAACTGCTTCCCACTCTTCAAGCTAATTGCCTGACACTGCTTCTTTGGGTTCATCACTGTGTTGCTAGGGAGGTTTCCTTGCGGTCTACTGTTCAGTGTGTGTGCCAGCTGTCCCACATGTGTTTCCAAATTTTTGATAGAAGACCTAGTCTCTGTCATGAACTGCTGGGTCTCTGTCATAAATTTTGTCTGAGTATTGGCCAAGGATGAAATTGAGGACCTGATTTCTGCCATGAATTGAGTCTGATAGTTGGCCAAGGTCAACAATGTTGCTTTTATGTCATCTAGCTTCTCTTGTGGGTCTGGTGGGCTGAACTGCTGTGATGATGATGCCTGAAATTGTGTTTGTTGCCCTTGTTCATTCTTCCATGAAAAATTTGGGTGATTTCTCCACCCCGGATTGTATGTGTTAGAGTAGGGTTTGTTGTAGGGCTGATGTGCGATTTAATACACACACTTTAACGCAAGTGCACGTTGTCGAGTCAAGTAATATAGTCTTTGAAGACCGAGTTATCGTCCTCAGGGATTAGTGTTCAAGTACCAACTTCTATTCTTTGTTATCTATTTGGTGACCGATATTTGAGTTTGTTGATTATAACTAATAATTATAAAGACTAACTAACTATGTGTTTACTTCAGTGATGATGGAAATAGGGCTTCCAAGTCTCCTCAACTATCCGCTTATATTACTTATTAATGCAATAAATTATGGTTCTTCTTCTTTTGGAGAGAGCAGGTTTACTAATCCGTTTTATACTCCCGTTAAGGCTATATAAACACTCAACCCCAGTAGCGCTCCTTTCTACCTTTCGGTGATAAGGATGACTCTATAAGAGGATTAAGAACAAAAACTCATGTTTAACGCTACACAAGTAATTGAGGTATTTCCATCCCCAATTCGACCTATGATTACCCAACTACAGCATAGTCACAACCTCCTCCTTTCGAAGTTTGATTAGAAATCATATAAATAATGATAATTAATGATCAAGTAATTACCAAGCATTCAAAACAACTATTGGATAAATCTCAACAATAAGAAGAACAACCATAAACATGCATTAATTCATAAATTAAGGTTCAAGTGAATTGACATGGAAAGCCCTATATTAGAATTAGTTCCTAGACATAGACATGACAAGAACTAATTCAATATTCAACATAAAAACTGAAATAAAGTAAAAGAAAGAAAAGAAATTACTAAGTAATGGTCTCCAATCTTGAACTCCAAGAAGTGTTGTGTTATTGACAAGAAGGGAACCCTTTAAAACTGCATAGGGTTCTCTTTTTATAGCCTCCAAACCGCCCTTAAGGTTTTCCTTCAGGCCTGGCCCATAAAATCGTCCAAAACCAGATTTTTCCCGCGTCGGCGCGGCCCGAACTTCAAACTCTCACGATGATGGCGTCGCGGCTCTGCGGCTCTGTATGCAGGCGCCCAGCTGGAACTTCAAGGCCTCTCGATATTGGCGCCGGGCGCCGCCCATTTGGAGCGCCATGGCGCCGCAATGATGTCTGCTGGTTCGCCACTTTCTCGCATTTTAAGCTCTGGAACCTCCACTTTTGCCCTCTTTTCGCTCCTTTTCTGCCAAAGAGCCATTTTAACCAATTTGACTCAAAAAAAATAAAATCTATCCTAAGACGACACGTATTTGTACAAAAAGGGACAAAAGACTCACTAAAAACGACTCAAAAAGTGTATATAAAATACACTGATCAAATACCCCCAAACTTAACATTTGCTCGCCCTCGAGCAAAGATCAAAAAGAAAGAAATAAAGACACAACGGAAAAGAAAAATAAAAGACTCAATGACATTGATCACTTTGCTGCATTGGTGTTACTTTAGAAAAATATGAAGATTAGCAGAATAATATGCAGGAACATATAACATGAAATTTTAGCACACTAAACACATTAAGCTATATATTTCGCAAACTCATTTTTATCATGCTTAATGGAAGTCACAATACTGAATCATGCATGTTAATTTCAAAAATTCTATGACATTTTTACTTGCTATTCTCCACTAATCATGGATATGCATCTAAAGAGATCTTCAGGACTTTTAAGGGTTGTAATGTAGGCTTAGGCACGGGTAGGTAAAAATAGGCATTTAGGCTCATTTTTGTGTACCATAAGCTCTTTAGCTTTTCAGTGTTTCCCTTTTCTTTTGATTTCTTTTCTTCACTTCAAATCTATCTTTCCCCTCTTTTGTTTTGAGAGCGTGAAGTGTATCATAATAGCAAACACCCCCAAACTTAGGCTTTTGCCTATTTCTTATTACTTTTTAATTGGGGTGCATCAATCTTGTTTGCTCTTTTTGTCTCTTTTTTAACACACTCTATTCCAACTATTTCACATGTTTACTTATGGCACAAGTATGGAAATATAGGGTGTCAAAGAAAAAGTTCAATATTTAGGCTCAACGGGGCTGACTAGGGATATTTTTAATGCCAGGAATAGAAAAGAGTGATAAGAATTGACTAACAAAGAAACGCCTGAGTCATCTCCCTAACATGCACATCCTAACTATTTCGCCTCAAATAGCAAGCAATCATAATACATAGGTTTTAATCATTTAGCATGCACAATTCAAGCAAGAAACCCCAATTAGACAGATTTTATGAGTTTTTGGCATATCTAACCTAAGTGTTTAGATAGTTGCTTTTAATTCCATTACATTATTCCACCTTACTTCACTAGGTGTTTCTAGTAACTACAGCATGCATGATCTTTGACAGACAATTGTGACTCAAAAAGAAAAAAATTTATGACTCAAAAATACACAAAACAATACAAAAGACTCAAACATACTACAACAATAAGACACAAATAAGACACCCCCCAAACTTAAATCACATATTGTCCCCAATGTGTGCAAAACTCAAAGACAATAAAAGAAACAAGACACTTACAGACTTGGTTTAAAATGATGGCGGTGGCTGTGGATAATGCATTGACCATTGGTTGAACAAGGAACCCATCTCGTCAAATCGCTGGTGCAACTGTTGTTGCCCCTGCCTCAATTCTTGTTGTCCTTGTCTCAATTTTTGTTGTCCTTGAATCACCGTGTCGAAATTTTGCATCATCCTTCTCTGGTTCTGGAGCAACTACTCCATCATAGGCACTGGAGGTTCTGATTCTGTGGGTGGCTGATGGCTGCTTCCCGCCTCATAGTGAGCCTCTGTTTCGGGCTCATCTTCATCCATTGCAGCCTCTGCCGCTTCCAGTGGTCTTTGGTGCTCTTCTTCTTCTTTGGGGACCTTGGAGTGCAGGAAGGAGTGCTATCCCATATGACACAGCAATTGGTTTCTCACGAGTATCAGTGGGTAGGGTTGGGACCCCATTTATGGCGCATAAACTTGTAATAAGTGAGTCATGTCCCAACCCACCTGTTGTTACCAACCTGCTGGTCTCTTCAATACTTTGCACTATCTCATTTCCCACATTAATTGTCTTCCCCGACATGATTCCATATATCAATTTGATCCTGTCTTCTGGCACTCTGGTAAAGTGCGTTGATGGAATCAGGGCATCGACGAAATCTGACCCAACCCTTGGTCGCTTGTTGAACCGACACCGCCGATCCTCTTGACCCATTTCTGGCAATATCAAATGCATCCCCAGGGTAGCTTCTTGTGCCTGCGACGGTATTCCAGTCGATGCTGTTGGTGTTTTGATCGGTGTATTTTATATACACTTTTTGAGTCGTTTTTAGTTAGTCTTTTGTCCCTTTTTGTACAAATACGTGTCGTCTTAGGATAGATTTTCTTTCTTTTGAGTCAAATTGGTTAAAATGGCTATTTGGCGGAAAAGGAGCTAAAAGAGGGCAAAAGTGGAGGTTCCAAAGCTTAAAAGACGAGAAAGTGGCGAACCAGGCACGGACACGGGCCAGCGCCGCTGTGCCTCCAGCCTACAGGGCCAGGCGCCCCAGCGCCCAATATCCAGAGACATACAGAAGTTGCAGCGCGCGGCTCTCTAACAGAGTGCGGTCGCGACGCCTAATCATCGAGCAATGCGAAGTTCGGTATGGCGCCGATAGCGAAGCATGGCGCCGCGGAAAAAATCAGGGTTTTGACGATTTTATGGGCCAGGCCTGAAGGAAAACCTTAAGGGCGGTTTGGAGGCTATAAAAAGAGAACCCTAGGCAGTTTTCAAGGGTTCCCTTTCTTGCACAAACACAAGACTTCTTGGAGTTGAAGATTGGAGACCTTTACTTAGTAATTTTCTTTTCTTTACTTTACTTCAGTTTTTATGTTGGATATTGAATTAGTTCTTGTCATGTCAATGGCTAGGAACTAATTCCATTATAGGGCTTTCCATGTCAAATCACTTGAACCTTATGTTATGAATTGATGCATGTTTATGGTTGTTCTTCTTATTGTTGAGATTTACCCAATAATTGCTTTGAATGCTTGGTAATTAATTGATCACTAATTATCATTATTTATATGATTTCTAATCAAACTTCGAAAGGAGGAGGTTATGACTATGATGTAAGTTGGGTAGACATAGGTCGGATTGGGGATGGAAATACATCAATTACTTGTGTAGCGTTAATAAGAGGTTTAAATACCTAATTTCACGCAAGGCGCGTGACGATTAACAAGGTTTTTGGTCTTAATCCTCCTATAGAGTCATCCTTATCACCGAAAGGTAGAAAGGAGCGCTACTGGGGTTGAGTGTTTATATAGCCTTAACGGGAGTATAAAACGAATTAGTAAACCTGCTAGCTCCAAAAGAAGAAGAACCATAATTCATTGCATTAATAAGTAATATAAGCGGATAGTTGAGGAGACTTGGAAGCCCTATTTCCATCACTACTGAAGTAAACACATAGTTAATTAGTATTTATAATTGTTAGTATAATCAACAAACTCAAATATCGGTTACCAAATAGATAACAAAAGATAGATAATTGGTACTTGAACACTAATCCTTGAGGACGATATTCGGTCTTACCTAGACTATATTACTTGTCACGATAACGTGCACTTGCGTTAAAGTGTGTGCATTAAATCGCGCATCAAGTTTTGGCGCCGTTTCCGGGGATTAGGCATAGTTCAATATCAATTTTATCTATTTTTAATTTCTAATTTGGTTTTTTTTCTTTTCTTTAAATTAGTACGTCTTTTTTTTATTTTGGTAAAATTCAGGGTGCCGTGATCCGTTTGTTTGTTTTTGATCTGTTTCAGGCGCTCAGTTTATGCGAAGGAGAAGAGGAGCAGACACTATTGTTCCCTTCAATCCAGAGATTGAGAAAACCTGTAAGCAGAATAGAAGGAACCAGCGGATTTCAGCCTTGATAGAGATGGACGACGTCCAAAACAACAATGTGCTGAGAGAGGGGTTAGGTGAAAATCAACCTAACCAAGGAATGCCTCGGCGAATACCTATGGATGTCAAGGAGAGAGTTCAAGTCCAGGCAGAAAGAAGCTTGGGAGACTACGTGTTGCCGAGGGTGAACGGAGCACAGACATGTATTAGGCTCCCAACAATAGGAGCAAATAACTTTGAGATCAAACCGGCGATTCTAAGCATGGTGCAGAACACAGTGCAGTTTGGAGGGTTGCCATCAGAGGATCCACATATGCACATAGCTAATTTCTTGGAGCTATGTGCAACATTCAGATATAACGGCGTTACTGATGATGCCGTCAGATTGAGGTTGTTTCCCTTCTCACTCAGGGACAGAGCAAAAGTATGGTTAAATTCCCTGCCAGCTGATTCGATTTTTACATGGCAAGAGCTGGCACAAAAATTTTTGGCAAAATTCTTCCCACCGTGCAAAGCAGCGAAATTGAGAGGGGAGCTGAATAATTTCTACCAAGCAGATGGAGAGTCATTATACGAAGCTTGGGAGAGGTTCAATGATTTGCAGAGAAAGTGCCCACACCACTGTATTGAGTTGTGGAACTTGGTCCACATATTCTATAACGGGCTGAGCGGAACAACCAGAACAATTATAGATGCAGCAGCAGGTGGGACATTTATGAGGAAAACAGCTCACGAATTATTAGAAGATATGGCCACCAACAACCATGTCACAGAAGATAGACCAATGAGTGGTAGGAGAACAGTGGGAGTTCACGAGATAGATGCCATCACTGCCCTGAATGCCCAAGTGGCCCTTTTGACGAAACAGCTGCAGCAACATACAATATCAGTAAATGCAGTGCAGATGCCAAAGAGCTGTGAAATATGTGGAGGCCCACATACATTCGATAGATGTCTTTCAGCTGATCCTAATAATATGTCAATCGAGCAGGCAGAGTGCCAAGTTGTGGGTAACTATCAGAGGCCCCAGAACAACCCATACTCTAACACATATAATCCAGGGTGGAGGAATCCCTTTACTCAGGCCCCACCATCTCAACAGTTCAATGCACCTGCTCAGCCAGAAAAGCAAGATGAGCTGAGAGCAGCTTTGTTGGCACTCACCAACGCCCAAACCCAGTTCGTGACAGAAACTAGATCCTCGTTCAGGAACTTAGAAACACAAGTGGGTCAACTAGCAAAGCAATCGAACAGCAGGCCACAGGGTACACTGCCAAGCAACACAGAGATGAATCCGAGAGAACAATGCCATGCAGTACAGTTGAGAAGTGGTAAACAGTTGGAGCAACAGTCACCTCAGCCGGTAGTTGAACAAAGGGAAGAAATAGAGAAAGAGAAGGTGGTTGAAGCTCGCCCAGCAGTAGAGAAAACTCTAGAGAAGGAGTATACTGAGAAGATCTCATTCCCACAGAGATTGCAGCGGAAGGCAGTTGATAAACAATTCTCCAAATTTTTGGAGACGTTCAGAAAGTTACCTATCAACATACCCTTCATAGAGGCGTTGGAGCATATGCCCTCTTATTTCAAATTCATGAAGGAAATTTTGGGGAAGAAGAAGAAACTAGCAGAGTATGAGATGGTAGCACTGACGGAGGAGTGCAGTGTCATCCTGCAGAAGAATTTGCCCCCTAAACTAAAAGACCCAGGGAGCTTTACATTGCCTTGCACAGTTGGCAATGTGACATGCAACAGGGCTCTTTGCGATTTAGGGGCAAGCATAAATTTGATGCCTCTGTCAGTATTTAAAAGGTTGGCGTTAGGTGAGGCAAAACCAACCACGGTGAGCCTGCAACTAGCCGATAGGACAGTGGTACACCCAAGGGAGAAGATTGAGGACGTGCTTGTTAAAGTAGGAAAATTCTTTTTTCCTGTGGACTTCCTCATTCTCGACATGGAAGAGGATGCAGAGATCTCCATCAGATTGGGGAGACCATTCCTGGCGACAGGGAGAGCCCTGCTCGATGTAAAAAAAGTAGAGCTGACGTTGAGGGTGGAGAAGGAAGAAATGGTGTTTAATATTGTGCCACCAATCATGAGCAGGTGCTTTGCAATCAGCACCATCAAAACCCCCTGTGAGCCAGTGCAAGCCAAACCAAGGGAGATAAGCCCACCAACGCAGGTACGCGATGCCGAACCTCCGCCAAAGCAGGTATGTGCTCCTGAACCTTCCCTTGAAAATAATTTTAAGAAGAGAAGTAGAAGAAGAAAACGAAAAATGTGGAGAAAATGGATTGGTTGTGGGGTTAATCCACCCCACACTTATTGAGTTAAGGAACTTGTGTCCGGCTAAAATACGTTAAAGGCAGCGCTACTTGGGAGGCAACCCAAGGTATTTTGATTTATTTTACTTTAATATAGTAGTTTTTATTAAGAACAGTCTCACGGAGGTAGTGTTTGTGTTGTGATTGACAGGTGTAGGCCAATAAATTAGAGGGCAAAAACTGAAGAATAGCCAGGATTTCTAGAAAAATGGGTGGCCATGGCTACCAGCGGCCGCGCGTAAAAATTCAGAAAAATTGCCAAGTCTAGCGTCGCGGCGCCAGTAGCGCGCGCGAAATTCCCAAGTAGTGCGATAAGTTGGCGCGGCTAAATGCTGGCCGCGCGGAAATCCAGAAATTAAAAGACGCCCAAAAACCCGATTTTCCCCAATTTCAAACCAAAACCTAACCTTTCTCCTCCACAAAAACCCACGAAAATTCAAACCTCACCCACAAATATTCCATAAATCAAACCCAAACACAACCAAAAACTCTTAAAGTCCCTAAACCCTTAACCATTCTAACCAACAAAACTTCATCCTAGTGCCTCAAATCACCATTAGAAGCAAGAAAATCTTGAAGAACACCGTCAAAAAGGTAATCTTCATCGTTTCTTGAAAGCTTTACAGTAGTCAAAAGAGGTAGTAGTTTGGAGGAGTGTTGCTTTCTGATAGGCCTGCTCTGGCGCGCGACGCCTAGACTGAACTTTTCGATTTTTGGCGTCGCGGCCACCTTTCGTGGCGTGGCCTTAAACTTCAGCGCCTTTCTGCTCTTTTGGCGCCGCGGCGCTCACCCGTTTTTTCTGGAAATCCCTGGCTATTCTTCAGTTTTTCGCCCTCCAAATTTGTTGGCCCCTGTACCTGTTATCACAACACATAAACAAGAACCCAAGACCGTGAGATTGTTCAAGACAAAATAAAATAAACTAAAGATAGAATTTAAAATAACATAATTAAAAACATTGGGTTGCCTCCCAACAAGCGATGTCTTTAACGTCTTTTAGCCGGACGCAATTAACCTTTACAAGTGCCCATTGGATCCTTCTGCGAACTGCTTGCAATCCGCAGAGTTATTGTTGTAGGTCTCACTTTCCCTACAACCATCTGTTCAAACGAGGGCCTCAAACATAAAATTATCCCCCAAGTACACAAGATAGACTTGTCTTTTAGGCTTTCTATAATGTAGGGATCGGTGAAATTCCCTACAGCTCTCAACTCTAGGGGGTGCCCTTGATGGTATGGACTTCCTAATTGGGGACCAACAGTGATAGCTAGTGGTGTTTCTTCTGTAATATGTGCAGGAAAAAGAATTTCCACAGAATCCAAGAAGGTGAATAATTGGATCTCAGCAATCTTTTTCTTCTCTACACCAACTATCTCGCCAGATTCCTCAATAGCTGGGTGTGGTTCAGGCTCCTCAGTTTGCTTGTCACCTCCCATAATGATGTCGCTAGGCAGATTTACTTGAGGTGTATTGCTCATCTCATCCATCAGTTGCCTTATGTGGGTCTCCAAATTTTTTAGGGACTCCTTTGTCTCAGCCATAAACTGAGTATGGCACTTGGTGAGCATACGTATGTCTGCCGCAACTCATTTCGATCTTCCTCTGGAACCTGTGGGTTAAGCTGTTGTTGATGACTCCACTGTCTCTGATAGTAGTAGTCCATGTGTCCTGTTTATACTTTTTTATATATATTTATTTTTATTTATTTTTCCGAATCTATCCTACAAAATAAGAAAAACAACAAAAGGTGATAAAAAATTGCTCGCAGAACAAGTTAGAACTTGTTCTTGGAGCAACCAAATTAGACATAAGAATAGATAAATCGATATTAAACTACGTCAATCCCCGACAACGGCGCCAAAAACTTGATGCGCGATTTAATGCACACACTTTAACGCAAGTGCACGTTGTCGAGTCAAGTAATATAGTCTTTGAAGACCGAGTTATCGTCCTCAGGGATTAGTGTTCAAGTACCAACTTTTATTCTTTGTTATCTATTTGGTGACCGATATTTGAGTTTGTTGATTATAACTAATAATTATAAAGACTAAATAACTATGTGTTTACTTCAGTGATGATGGAAATAGGGCTTCCAAGTCTCCTCAACTATCCGCTTATATTACTTATTAATGCAATAAATTATGGTTCTTCTTCTTTTGGAGAGAGCAGGTTTACTAATCCGTTTTATACTCCCGTTAAGGCTATATAAACACTCAACCCCAGTAGCGCTCCTTTCTACCTTTCGGTGATAAGGATGACTCTATAGGAGGATTAAGAACAAAAACTCATGTTTAACGCTACACAAGTAATTGAAGTATTTTCATCCCCAATTCGACCTATGATTACCCAACTACATCATAGTCACAACCTCCTCCTTTCGAAGTTTGATTAGAAATCATATAAATAATGATAATTAATTATCAAGTAATTACCAAGCATTCAAAACAACTATTGGATAAATCTCAACAATAAGAAGAACAACCATAAACATGCATTAATTCATAAATTAAGGTTCAAGTGAATTGACATGGAAAACCCTATATTAGAATTAGTTCTTAGCCATAGACATGACAAGAACTAATTCAATATCCAACATAAAAACTGAAATAAAGTAAAAGAAAGAAAAGAAATTACTAAGTAATGGTCTCCAATCTTGAACTCCAAGAAGTGTTGTGTTATTGGCAAGAAGGGAACCCTTTAAAACTGCCTAGGGTTCTCTTTTTATAGCCTCCAAACCGCCCTTAAGGTTTTCCTTCAGGCCTGACCCATAAAATCGTCCAAAACCTGATTTTTCCCGTGTCGGCGCCGCGGCCCTGCTACTGGCGCCGCGGCGCCGGAACTCTTCTGAAACTCTCTGATGATGAGGCGCCGCGGCGCCGAAACTTCTGAAACTCTCTGATGATGAGGCGCCACGGCTCTGCAGCTCTGCTGTCTGGAGGCGCCGCGGCGCTAGAACTTCTGAAGGCCTCTGGATATTGGGCGCCGGCGCCAGCCTGATAGGCCGGGTAGCGGCGCTGCAATGGTGTTTTTGCCTGGTTCGCCACTTTCTCGCATTTTAAGCTCTGGAACCTCCACTTTTGCCCTCTTTTCGCTCCTTTTCCGCCAAAGAGCCATTTTAACCAATTTGACCCAAAAGAAAGAAAATCTATCCTAAGACGACACGTATTTGTACAAAAAGGGACAAAAGACTCACTAAAAACGACTCAAAAAGTGTATATAAAATACACTAATCAAGGGCCTCTGAAAATTTTCCACTGCTTGAACCTGCTCCATGGGCACATTATTCGGGTCCATTGTTGTACACCTATCAAAAGTATGGGGACCCCCACAAATTTCGCAACTCACATGTGTCTGAACCGCTTTAACTGACATGATATTCTGCTGCATTTGCTTTGTCAAAGTGGCTACCTATGTAGTCAATGTTGTGATAACATCCAACTCATGAATCCCTACTCTGATATTCAATGCTCTCTCATCTGCCCCTTGATAGTTGTTTGTGGTCATATCCTCCAACAGGTCATGTGTCTCATTGACACTCTTTCTCATGAATATTCCTCCTGCTACAGCATCAATGATGGTACGAGTTGTACCACACAACCCATTGTAAAATATGTGGACTAGCATTCACTTCTCAATCCCGTGATGTGGGCACTTCCTCTGCAAATATTTGAACCGCTCACATGCATCAGAGAGTGACTCTCCATCCATCTGATAGTAATTATTAATCTCTCCTCTAAGCTTTGCTGCTTTGGATGGAGGGAAGAACTTGCAAGGAACTTCTGGGCTAAGTCTTGTCATGTAGTGATGGAGTTTGCCTGTAATGAGTTCAGCCATCACTTTGCTCTATCCCTGAGTGAGAATGGAAAGAGTCTCAACCGAATGACGTCATCAGTAACACCATTATATTTGAAAGTTGCACACAGCTTCAGGAAATTTGCTAGATGCAAAATGAGGATCTTCAGACAGTAATCCCCCAAACTGAACTGAGCTTTGAACCATGTGCAATATGGCTGGTTTGACTTCGAAATTGTTGGCTTCAACAGCTGAAAGCCTGATGCAAGTATGTACCCCTGTAATGGTTGGCATCACATAGTCCCCCAAGCTCCTTTCTGCAGGGACTTGTCTTAAGATAGACGGTAACTTATCATTCCCCAAATTATTGTTTTGCTGATCTCCCATTGTTAACAAATCAGCTGCTCTTTTCTGTTCTGTCTGCACAATCTCTCAATCTCAGGGTTCAGAGGGATATGAATGTCAGCTCCTCTCCTACTTCGCATAAACTAAGTTCCTGAGACTAATAAAAACAGCAAACAGATCACGACAAACAACACTAAAGCAAAATAAAAAATAAAAAAGATTGAAAATAAAAACCAAATTAGAAATAAGAATAGATAAATTGATATTAACAGTACGCCAGTCCCCGACAACGGCGCCAAAAACTTGTTGCGATATTTCTGTATATTTATGCAAGTGTACGTATCGTTCAAGTAATAAAGATCTGTAAGACCGAGTTTATTGTCCACGGAGACTGGTTTATTAAGTACCGATTATCTATCATATGGTATCTATTTGGTTGACGTTCTTTAATTTTAGAATTATAACTAAGAATTATGACTAAGTGCGGAAAATAAACTAAAGATTATAATATTTTGGGTTTATAACAGTTATGAAGAAAATAGGGCTTCTAATCTCCTCAACTATCCACTCTTTCACGTGTTAATGCAATGCTAATGATTCTTCTTCTTATTAAGGTAGCAGATTAACTAATCTGTCATTATATTCCGGTTAGGACATACAAGAGCTCAACCTTGTGCAGAAACTTTCTATATTTCTATGATAAGTTTTACCACACAAGATGATTAAGAACAATAACCTTGAATACTACACAAGTATCGGAGTACTTTCGTCCACGATTTTAACCTATGTCTAGATAATTACAGCATATTCAAATCTCACCTTTCAGACTTTTGATTCGAAATCATATAAGTGATGACAATTAATAACTAGTTAATTATCAATCAATCATAACAATATTGAATAGATCTTAATATGATGAAGAATAAATCAATAATCAATGCATTAACTATATGAAAGAGCTTCAAGAAGATTCGATGAAAACCCTACTAAAGTAATTAGCTCCTAAATATTATCATGTCAAGAACTAATACAAAATCCAAAATAAACTGAAATAAAGTAAAGGAAAGAAAAAGAACTTGAACAAGAGTCTCCAATTGTAGCCTCCTTCTTGCCTCCCAAAAGTATGATTTGTAATATCGTATATGGTATGATATAATGAGTAGGGTTTTATAGCTGGGAAAAGTTGCCCTTTCGGGCCGTGAAAACGTGTCAAATTCGGCCCAAAAATCAGAAATCCCGCGTCGGCACCGAAAAAACTGAAGCCAAATCAGAGCGTGCATGTGTTTTGGCGCGGCGCCGGCGACGTCCATTGGCCAGTTTTGCGGTTCTTCGTCCTTTTTTTATCCGGACTTCGTCTGATTTCTTCTATACTTCCCGGGACTTCTTAGGCTTCATTTATTGGCCTTTTTAGTGTGCAATTCCATCTCAATTAAGCTCATTTCATCCTTACTTATCTACTTCATCCTTTATGATCGTTGTGACATAAAATGAAAGAAAAATACACCTAACAATATTGTAGCGCCCTTTTTCGACCGCGACATTTATTTTCTAAAATGACTCCTGCTTAGATATGCAAAATGTTAGAAAATAAATAATAAAATGCTAATAAAGTTTAAGAGGCTTAAAGGTTTTAAAAATGCTAAAAGGATGCTAAAATTGCAAAAGATGCTAAAGTTTAAAGGGTGCTAAAATGCTAAAGGGTTGCTAGAATGCTAAGGGTTCACGGAGTCGCCACCTAATTAATTTGGGTGAATTAGGACACCTAAATGTTTAACTAGTTTAAAGTAAAACATTAACTCCATTTTAATGGTCTGCTAAACTTAGTGAGATTCCGGGCAAGGGTTCTTTATTAATCTAGAGGGAAGGGGTTAGGCACCCTCTAAGATCCGCTAACGTGCGGTTATCCTGCCAAACCTAGGTTGATTATTATGTTAGAGAAAATGCATAGTTTTAAAAGATGATGCAAGTGCTTTATAAGAGAATGCATTTTGATAAAAGATTTACAAGTCCGATGCTACGAAGCGTGCGTAAGGTTTAAAATTATGCATTTATAAAAAATAATAATACAGAATTGATGTATTTACTAAAGATATGCATTTCATTTTGCAAAAATCAGTTTTGATTAACAACATGCAAGGTATGATATAAAGATTCCATATTTTTTACAGCTTGATAATAAGAAGGTAATTTTTATTCAAAGATTAATAAGATTAGAGCTATAAAATACATGTAAAGTTTAAAGCATGCCTTATATTATTTATAAAAATATGTGATGCAAAAAATGGTTATTGGCTAACTGTATTTATTTACTTAATTAATCTTGGTTATGATATACCCTAGGTAAGAAATAAAGTGTTGATTTTATGATGCAAGTTAAATTGTTTAGATTATTTTTTTTGCAGAATTTAGACATGCCTAACAGTCCTAAAATACAAATAAAGTAGAAGTACATTTCTAATTAGGAATTACCTTCCCACCTCTCATATGTTCAAAGAATAATTATTCTAGATTCCCTGTTAATTACAAAGTTAGAAAATAATTTGCAATAAACAAATAAGGCATAAATGAGGTAATGAGGTTAAGGGAATAAAGGAGTTGAAGTGGATGACTCCGTCCTATTTGTTTTTCTAGGAATTTGCCGAAGAGGGAACTCGATGGATGTAAGGTTTAAGGCTGAGATTTTGGCTAATATTTGGTGTTGATTCATGCTTGATTCGTGCGATATGATAAGGTAAACGATTTGGAAGGATTTGGGTGATGGATATGGTAAGGAAAAGCTGGCTGGGGTGCATGGGTAAGGAAAGTCCCGGATTCTCCGGCGAGAAATCCGGGCGTGGCGGCGATTGAGGCTTTTGTGTTTTAGGGTTCTGTTGTTTTCTAAGGGGGCTGAACGATGGGGAGGTGTCGAAGATGATATGGGAAAAGTTTGGGAATAAAGGTCGCGAGTTGGGCTTCATGCGGCGGGTGTGGGCTAGCGGGTGTGGGCTTCGCGGGTCGCGGGTCGACGGGAAATTGGGCTGGGTAGTTAATTAATTAGGGTATTAGATTAGTTAAGTTATTTAATTAGTTTTAGGCTTAGTTAATTAGTTAGCTAATTAATTCTAGGCAAGTGTATTAATTAATTAGTGATAACTTAAATTAACAAATGTGATTAAAATAATTAGATGCTTTATTAGTCTAATTGTTAAAATAATAAATGCGGGCGTGTTATTCAATTAGTGCTTAATATTTTAGAATGCGGCGCTATTATTTAAAAACTTATTATTATGCATTATTGCGAAGTTAAATTAAAATGCATTGAGTTTATATTAAATTATTTAAATGCTAAATGCAAGTATGATATTTAGGAATTGTTTAGAGCTTTATAGACGCGACGCTATTAAAAGCATGTATTAGATTAAATTGATTTTAAGATACAAATGATTATGAAATTCTCTGGCGTATTAATAAATGCGGCTATGCTACTTGACACGACGTCATTGCTAAATTATTTATTTATGTACTTATTATTAATTAAGAATAATGACAGGGCTTAAAATTAATTAATGCGGGCGCGGGACTCTAAGTGCTTAAAACTCTACGTAAGACACGATGCCATTATTAAAATGATTATTTATGCCTGTTTTTATGTTTTATCGCTGCATTTTATTATAAATTTTTTTACAAAATTAGTCTAATTTTATATTTAATGGCTGGACGGGAGGGTCAAAATTGGGTGTCAACAAATATACTAAACGTGAAATAAAAGAGTAAAATACTAACTAAAAAGGACTCAAAAGTGTATAAAAATACACTTAACAGTAGGGAGGGCTGAGATTGATGGTAAGGCCGGTGGAGAAGGGGGGTGGCCGTCGAGGCGCCACGACGCCGATCTAGCGCCGCTACCGCCTCGAGTGATGTGCCTCTCGAAATATGGCACCGCAGCGCTTCATCACTGGGCCGCGCGCTGCCGACGTTGGGAGAATGCACTTCGAAAGTTGGCGCCGCAGCCTCAACACTGGGTTGCGGCGCTGTCGACAAGTCAGAAGAGATAAGCTGATCAAGGATGATGGGAGAGATAACAGGCTCATCAAGGAATGAATAATCCGGTTTTTGGAATTTCTGAAGATTCGAAAACGATAATGTGGTCTCGTCGAATGTGACGTGACGAGAGATGTGGATTTGACGAGTGGATATATCGTAGCATAGATAGCCCTTATGGTTCGGTGGGAAGCCTAGGAAGACACATAGAGTGGACCTAGGAGCGAGCTTGTGAGGGGCGGTAGAGCTAAGGTTGGGATAGCACAGACAACCGAAAATTCGTAGATGATCATAGGAGGGGACTCTATGGTAGAGGATTTCGGTATGGGTCATGTTGTGAAGAGTGCTAGTAGGGAGAATATTGAGAATGTATTCTGACATTTTAGCAGCATATACCCAGAATGATGGAGGGAGGGAGACATGAATCAATAAGGTGCGAATCATATTGTTAATGGTGCAGATGATTCTTTCAGCTTTATCGTTTTGTGGTAAGGTGTGAGGGCAGGAGAAGCAAAAAACCATATCATTATTGGTACAAAAATGGTGAAACATAGAGTTTGAATTCACGACCATTATCGCACTGAAATGATTTGATACCTTTTTCAAATTGTGTTTGGATTAATTGTCGAAACTCAAGAAATTTGGTAAACACTTTCGATTTATATTTGAGAGGGTACAACCAGATATATTGAGAAAAATCATCTAGCAAGACAAGATAATATTTATGACCGAGAGAACTAGCAACAGATGATGTCCATAAATCGGCATGTATTATATCAAATTGGTGCAAATGTAACACTAGTAGATGATCTAAACGAAAGACGATTATGTTTGCCTAAAGAACAAGAAACACAATTTTGGGCAAGCTTCCTATTACAAGTAATGCAATTATTGCCTCTAAGAAAATTAAAGACAGGAGACTCAAACCACTGCCTATTATGCCATGTCGAAGAAGAAATAACCGCTAGAGAGACGGGAGAGCAAGATCTGGCAGCGGAGGTGGATGTGAATGAATATAGATCCCCCGTGCTATTGCATCTCGTAAGAGGTGTCCCCGTACGAAGATTCTTTACAGTGAAACCAAAAGGGTCAAAGTCAACAGAGACAAAATTATTATGAGTAAATTGGCGGACAGAGATTACGTTTTTAATCATGTGTGGGGCATATAAGGTATTTTTAAGGGAGAATGGTGGATGGGGAGGTTGTGTGTATGATGTACCATAACCCTTTACTGGAATGTGTTGTCCACTACCAACTGTAACATATTGATGATGCTTTAAACTGCACAGTTTGGGAATAGTACCTGCAGAATGGGTGATTATGAGATATGGCTCCGGAGTACATGTACCAATTGTTGTCAGGCTGTTGCATGTTGAGGGTGCTGAAAGCCTGACCCAACTCAGTGGGTGTCACGCGGCGAGGGTCGCTAAACCGCCCTCGCATGAAGTGGGCTTCTTTGTGGTGTTGAGCCGACCTAACAACCCGTAGTGGGAATAAGGGTTAAAGAGCCGCTGCATCGAATGGGGCAGCGCCACGGCTCAGATCGAGGCATCGCGGGCGCTGGTTCGTCATTGCTTTCGCTGGCCGCTAGAACGGTGGGTTTCTTCAAGCAGCAACTGTGATCGATCTTTGTTAAAGCTGGGTAACGGATCCGCCGATTGAATCATGGTGGCCAATATATCATATTCGCCTTTAGGGAGGCCAACAATCAATTGTTACACCATTTTAGTATCAGTAGCAGGCGAGTCGACATCATCAAGTTGATCCTTCAGGAGCTTTAACTGTTTGCAGTACTCAGTCACATTGGAAAAGTTTTCAAGACGTGTATTGTTAAATTGCTCCTCTAAATACACAACACGGGTGTGCTTGTTGTCCTGAAAAATTTCCTCCAAACAATTCCACAAGTCACGGGCTGTGGAGTCAGATTTCATGATAGTAAGAAGTAGATCCTCAGAAATACTACCATATATCCATTGTTTGACGCCGACGTTTAGACGACGCTAAGTAGAATCATCAACCTCCGAAGGGCGCGGAATGGTGGCATAAATATGATCAAGCACGTTATAGAGACATTCATGATTACGAAACAGTTCAACCCAATGATAATATTGACTGATTTCTTGATCAAGACGGATGGAGATATGGTTCTTGATGTTGGAAACATTGAGAGCGGGATGAAAAGAGGGTGACGACTTGGTGGTGGGATTTGTGGAGGTAGAAGCGTCAACAACCGTGGGAGAATCCTGAGTATCCATTTAGAGAAGAGAGGAAGAAAAGAAAAACCAAGAAATTTTTTGAAGAGTTATGGAGTCGCGCGTGCGGGAGTGGGTGGTACCTACACGGAGGAAAATTTCTAGGGTTTTTGGAGTTTAGACTTTGATACCATGTAAGATGATATTAATCTCCCTTAGAAAGTCTTTTCATTAATATCAAAGTATATATAGAGTACAATATTCATCTCTTATTCAGTAGGAATCTTAAGCCTATACAAAAGAGGAATCTCAGTCTTACCATAATTATATTTACACAATATATGAAAATATTCTAATTATGGATAGGGATACAATTGTTTCTATAATATACATGTTTATAATAATGTTTCGAAGTTTTGCATGTGAAATTTGAAACTTCAAGATAGTGACTATTTTTAAGAATAGAAAGTGTTTCTACATTTTTGGCAGGCAGGGATAGATGACATATCTATGTATCGCATAGGTTCGATCGAACCTAATAACTTTAGAACAAACTATGTATTTACGCTAAAAAGGGGCAAAGTGCGCAGATACCCGATTTTGACTTTGCCATTTAACTTGTGACAACTTTTTAAATTATTTTACTCATGTATCCACTTCGAGACAACTTCAAACATATTGTGTATGAAGTTAGTTTTAACTAAGTCTAACTTCACACATAAGTTTCATATAGCTGAAATCCTGTTATTTTTACCTCACTTCAACTATTTTTGCTTGAACTTTTGTCATATATGACAAAAAATTAGTCATTTTTATTTGAACTCCAGACATAAATCTCAACTTCAGCTATATGAAAAATTCCTACATCACATACTTGAAATGACATATTTATTTTATAAAAAAAGGCCAATATAAATTAAATGATAGTGTCAAAACTCAAAACAAGCAATCCCAATGTAGTAATATTCTCCCCCATTAACTTTTAAATCAAATAAACAGATAGAGCAGTTAAAACAGGGTATGTTCCAACTAACAAACAAGAAAGAGAATGAAGTTTCCCATAGACCTTCCTAACAAGTCATATTCTCATTTTAATTTCTTCTCTTCAAACTTATATATATATATATATAGTAAGTCTCAATTGACATTCACACACGTTGTCCCTTCTTCTTCTTCCTCTCTATTTATACATTTATAAACCCTTTCATAACAAAGAATTGAAAGAAAGAAAAAACACCACAAATATGAGCAATTATTATGGAAATAATAATATTGTAGAGAAGGCTATCAAGTGCCTAGGCAAAGGTTTTGATTTAACATGTGATTTTAGACTAAAGTATTGTAAAGGAGATGAAAGGCTTGTGTTGCTCAATGAAAATGTCACAAAAGAGTTGATGGTACCTGGTTTTGGAGCTTTTGATAATATACCAATTGATATTAAGTGTGATAAAGGTGATCGAGTTCGATTTCAATCTGATATTCTTGATTTTAATCAGGCAAGTTTAATCTCCTCTTCTTCTTCTTTATCAATAAATTTTTTAAGTTATTAATCCCCTGTTGTTGTTCTTATTCTTCTTTCTAAATAAGTTCTTTAAGGGTGTCTTTGGTACGAACCAAGTAAATTGAAAATATTATTTCGTATTTATATGATCTAGTCAAAGACTAGGAGAGAGAACATGGGACGGATGGCGGGATTAGGAATGTCAGTAGGGAGGGTAAATGCGGGTACCGTTCCGCATCCGTTTTAGTTGGGGCGGGTATGTGGATAATTTGGTAGGTGGTGGAGCGGGTATAAGTATCAAAAGTGCTACCCGCCATAGGTAGTGGGGCGGGTGGATTTCATATAAGATCCGCCCCACCCCGCTACTCGCTACAGCCCCGTACATGTTTATGTTGGATTCTTTAATTATGCTGATTTTCTAGTATTTTTAACTAGACAAGGACTTGAAATCCCTTATTCATTCTTGTCAAGACTCCCTTATTCTTGTCAAATCATCAACCTATTATTATTATTATTATTATTCATTTAAAATAAAGTGTACGGTACCCTTCAAATTTTTTAATGTTTTTGTGTGAAAATGTACGGTAGAATGCAACAACTCTATCGGTGCATATGTGACAACTTTGGTAATGACATTGAAGTTTTTCTTTTTCTTTTTTTACAATTGTGATTATTTGAAAGGACTAGAAAATTTCTTGTCTTCTTCTATATAAATTTAACGCTTTATTTTAACCTTTTAATATTTCTAATATTTTGATAAAGTTTCAGACTTTGATATTTGATATACCATAACGAAAAAATTCATTTTCTTGACCTCATTTTTTATTATATATATTTTTTTTACTATCGGTGATGGGTACCCGCCGGATTAAGTGGGGCGGAGGCGGGTGAAAAATTTATTACCCGTGATGGATGGTGGGGCGGGGATGGAGGTGGAGGTGGAGGTGGATTTTAGATGACGGATACGGGTACGGGTACCCTTCCCCCGCTCCGCCCCGCCTCAGTGACATCCCTAGGCGAGATGCAACGGCAAAATCACATAAACCTAAGAGCGGTCAGATGAACATCTTTCATCGAAAAAGTTATATTATGTATATAACAAGTTTACTTCATATATAGGACGAAAATTACTTTGTTTTTCATATACATCAAATCTTGAACAACATTAATAAAAATTTGCTTTTACCATTGGGGGGATGTTGGGGCTGGAGAAGAAAATATTGTCCTAAAAAAATATTAATATTTAGTATAATCTAGTCAAACATTATGAAAATAAGGATAGAGTGGAGATGGGTGGCGGTAGGCAATGGTGGAGTCACATAGACTGAAGGTAAACGTGGTCACTTGAACATCCTTCTTTGAATAATTATACTACAACATATACTCTCTTTCTATATATATATATATATATAGAGGCTAACCATTACTTTCGTTACATATTAGAACATTGGCGACAGGATGGCGAGGCAGAGAGGAAACAATTTGTTTGATTTTTTTTCTTTTTTGGTTTGTCCACAGATGTCTGAGTATATAAACAGGAGAAGTTCAGTGCCAGGGAAAATACCATCAGGGATGTTTAATTCAATGTTTGGTTTTGAGAGTGGTTCATGGGCAACTGATGCAGCAAATACAAAGTATTTGGGGCTTGATGGTTACTTCATCATATTGTTTGATGTTCATATTGATAGATATTCTCTTGTTTTGGATGATCAAGTTATAAATGATGTTCCTTCCACTTGGGATCCTGCAGCTCTTGCAAGGTAACTAACATCATCCTTCTCTTTTTCTCATTTAGTGTTTGATATCAGTGTTGAATCTTGACTAATACATTACCTACTATTTATTTAATTCTGTGTTTGAATTCGAAAATTCTGATTAACGGTAAAGGGACTTATCCATCCTACTACTTCACTTGATGGTAACTAATATCATCATCATCTTCTTCTTCTTTTTCTATTCAGTGTTCAATTTTATTTTGGGACTCGAATAATTTGTATTTGCATCATATAATGCCCATTAGAGAGACACTCCATACTAAATTTTTTTTTATTGTCTAGGCTCAAACTCAAAATCTTTGTGTAATGATGGATAGATTCTATCCATTTCACTACCACCCTCGGTGATAACTAATGTCATCTTATTTCTTTTGATTTTTCACCTTCAAGTAGAAACTATGTTTATATATAGATTATTTTTCATCTTAAATAATTTGATACAATTATTTTTAATAATCACGATAAATAATTTGAGACGGGGGAGTAATAAAGTTATAGCTAGAACTTATAGGAGAATTATTGCAGGACAACTCTTTTATAGGGGTAACTGACTTTTGAATTAATGGCGTCCAAATGTGGGCAATGTTGACTTAAACAACTGAATATTAATTAAATGTAATAAGTTCGAACACTAGAAGTAAAAAAATCAATCAATTTATTTTCTTTTCTTCCATTATTTCTTGAAAATTACACGGTTTATAATTATTCCCATCCTCTCTTTTGACCAAGTCTGTAAAATAACAATGTTTCGTGATCTAGACGTTATTTTCAACAAAAAATGAAAACTCTTAATAAATATAAAAACTTGAGGAAAGAAAACTTGGCAACGGGAAATTAGTTTAATTAGTGTAGGATTTTGTTGGGTTCGTCTACGCAGCGAAATTTGAAAATTTTGGTTTCAAACCCAACAAGACAACGAACTGCAGGATGATTATGTAATGATAAACACATATAATAGTAACCGTAATACTTCGAACGAAAACGTACGATTTTGCAATCTGGAATCTTCAAGTGTAATCCGAGGGTGAGCACGCAAATGTTCCTCAATTTGCAAGTCCAAGACTCCGATGTAATTTTTCTTTCGGAAACTAGGAAATCCGACAGAATTTCGGGAGAGAATAATCTTAATGATTTTAAGTGTATTAGAACAATGATGGAACCCTCTATTTATATCTGTGTAAAACGCAACTAGGGTTTCCCAGTTGGTCAGGCCTAGAAACCGAGGCAAAGTGGGTCAGACGGACCCCACTGGACTGGAGGCGCCGCGACTCTAAATGGGTGGCGCCGCGGCCCTAGTTCAATTTTGCCTCGTTTCTATTTTTTGATTAAATCTGAAAATCCAATATCGACTTAATTAAATAATCATTATTCATTCAAAATGTCTCAATCATAAAATGGGTTCTTCTTTCTTTTATCACTTAGGAGCCGGTAGGTAGACGGGTTGCGGAGACTCGGGGGACTAGGAAATCCCGGATGATGCCAAAAAAAAATGGCTCAGCCCACATGCATCATTTGATGAAAGCACTCCAGTCGCCTATAAATCGAACATTTGTATTCTCCCTCATTACATCCTTAGATCGACGGAACAATTGACTTAGTGTTACCCTACATGCATTCACATATCAACACTAATCACATTACGGTCTATACGGAACTCCTAGACGGCGTCGGAAGACAAACTCAATATGTGAAGTATAGCTACACGAATATGGTAAACTGAATCTCTATGTGGGAAGATAAAATCCTTTCATTCACGACACACTCGATCAAGCTTAGGATCTGCCAAATGTCTATCCAAATGGCTTGATCATTATATATCATCTATATTAATTGACAACAAGACCATATCATAGATATGTCTACTGCGTTGGCCAACAACTTAGTCAACCTAGTACCATATGAAAATCTGAGTGTTCTCTCGAATATACATTCGAGGAATGAATCATAATCTTGGCTCAACTACCACCTTTAATCTACGTCGCAATGTACCCAATACAAGTCGTGTCTCAACCTATAAGGCATTTGAGCTTAGGACATGATCAAAGTACGTTACTCTGTAGACAAGGCGCGTATCGACGTCAAGTCTAAGGACTTCTATCTCCCACACGCTGATCATACTTTAAACATATATAACAAACATTATATCAGCAGGGTATACCAATACTTTCAAAGTATCCATGTGTCCATTATGAGTTACCATAACTCGTAGCAGGTGAGACATACTACATCCTCTAAGGATATGATGCAGGTCACATGTCGACTTATCACATATCATCGATATCCCATTTCGATGATCATTAGTCGAGGTTATTTTAAGAGTTACGTTACAATATTAATATATCACACTATTAATAACCACGTAACCTCTAGGGATGCATATTATAGAATATTATAAACAATCAACTAATAATTCAATAAATGCAAATGCCAAAATATTAATCTCCATTAATAATAATACGAATTTGTATAAAATACATTTGTCCTAATACAGATTGTCTCTAGGAAGATGTCAATGCAAATTTACTACCTTATTTTATTTTAGACTTGATGTTAGATTAGTCATGCTGAAAAGTCTTATTTTGGAGTTAAAACGCTTATTATCAAATACAACTCCATTTCCAAGGCTCAAATTTGTAATCTCTATTCTACTCCAACATAACTAAAATGATTACCTTTTATATAATTATGAAGGATGGATATTTTGTGATCGAAAACTAGTCGTGCGCTTCTCTCATATAAAAAAAATTGTTTCAAGGGATTAAATCGATCTAGAACTTGAAAAACTGGGTGTGAACCGTAAAAGGATTTATAAGTAGTTATAAATGGAATTGAGCTTATCAAATTCTGAGGAGTCGGTATCAATCAAATATTTGATGTATGCCTATTTAATTTCTTTTTAATGCAATGAAATTAATGTTTTGTTATTTGTGACAGGTTTATTGAGAAATATGGTACCCACATAATTGTGGGGTTAAGCATAGGAGGACAAGATGTGGTCCTATTGAGACAAGATAAATCTTCCAACATGGAACCATCACAACTCAAGAACCACTTGGATGAACTTGGTGATCAATTATTCACTGGCATTTGTAACTTCTCTCCACACCAATGCAAATCAAGAGAACAAAAGCACAAGGTTATTTTCCCTTTTGATAATCCTTGTTTTAAACCCATATTCATACTTGTATTGGCTCCGGACTAATTTAAAAATTCGTAAAAATTTCACGGGGTTCCATTTGAACACCGCTATTTAATCTGAAATTAATTTTTTAAAATTTTTGTACGTCGATCCACTTCAAAACAACTTCAAACATGCAACGTCTGAAGTTAAACTTGACACCACATGTTTGAAGTTGCTTCAAAGTGGGTGGATGTGCAAAAATATTTAAACTTAGGGAATAACATAAACACCAAAATTGAGTATTTGTGCACTTTCCCTCCGGATTCGCCCCCGTAAGGCCTGTCAAATAGGGAAGCAATTCCGACCTAGAATTTTCCATATTTAGGGCTCAATCCCGAGACCTTTAAGAGCGGGGGATCATGAATATCCCACTACACCCTTTTGGTGTTTTTTTTCATAATCCTTAATTCTTTTCTCTTTTTTCCAAATTGAAAATTATCTTTCTAGTTAATCTCTTTTGTTTTCTGTTAAAAAATGGTTCTTAAATTGTTTAGGAAAATAGTTAGAATTTTTTTCGTACTGACATAAGACAAGTAAAGTAATTATGAAATTATTATATAAAAAAGACAGGCTGAGTGCTAAGCTCCTGCTATGCGCGAATTCTAAGAAAGGACCGGACTATAAGGTTATATGAAATTATTCTATATGTAAATATGATATAAATAACTTCAATTGAACTGAATCCTTTTTCTTTCTTCTTTCATTTGTTTTCCTAAATTGCAGGCTCTAGAGGCGTTCAATGTTTTTGATCCACAACCCAACATCTTCAGCAGCTTCCCATCAGCTACAACCAAAAATGTATGTTAATAATTGTTTATGTTAATTTTCAATTTGTGTCTTCTATTTTTATATTAAAAAATGCACCTAGATTTCACCCTAAAAAAATAAAAGATTGACGAAGATATTTATATATAGTACTCCCTTCATCCCGTATTAGTCGTTACATTTTCCTTTTACACGATTCAAGAAATCATAAATAAGAAGTGTCTTTTAATAATTTACCTCAACTCTTTTCAATATAATCAATATAGTATTGTTTACTTTCAAAAATAATTAATTTTAAGGGTAAATTTCTTGCTTTGATTTGTATCATATAGGTCCAATTCTACAGCTAATAGTGTAAACTTTTGACATTAAGAAGCTTTTAATATTGGAGCTTTCTTTGAATTTAACTTACCAATAATTAGCAAAATATAAATGGTCTAAAGATTTCCAAGTCAATATTAACAATTAGATTCTCTGAAAGTACTAAAACGAATTCATACTAAAAACATTTTCTCCTTATAACTTTGTCTGAAAAAATAAACTATTCCTCTTTTAGGAAATATATACATAAAATACCTAGTTTTACGGAGAGATTATATGTTCACGTGCTCCAATTTTAGCACCTAATATCGCCCCTGGCAACAAGCATCAGTGATTGATTTCATGACTAGACGTGAACTATATAGATTACACATAAATAACTTTATCGATGTTCCAACACAATTTTAAGGAAATTGAAGCGTGAACAAGGTGGTGGATTAAAAAAACACTAGCTCCATTTTACTAAAAAAATTGTAAAAATTATTTTAGAACAATCTTAAAGATTAGAATGATTTTTTTTATTGCAGGGAGTAACTGTGATATGTTCAAAAAGAGGTGGAGATTTAACAGCAAATACACACAGTGAATGGCTTCTAACAGTGCCTTCAATGCCAGATGCAATTGCATTCAGCTTCATTCCCATTACTTCACTTCTCAAAGGTGTTCCTGGCAAGGGTTTTTTATCACATGCTATCAACCTTTATCTTCGATGTAAGTGAAAACATACTTTTCTCTCTGTGTAGTCTCATATTTGTAGCGACGGTGCAGTTTGTTTGGGTGACCTAGGTTGTCAATCTGTATTCGGAAAATAATCTAAAATAAAATCTGAAAAGAAAGAAAAATAAATTTGAGTTCACTGAATTCAAAGTGTGTCCTTAAGAAAATTATTCCCTCAAGTACATGAAGTTATGAAATATATCCTCTCATGATAGAATGAATTAACTCTACCTCAAATCATGATGAACGGTGAACGCAACAAACGATAAAAATCACACACATAAAATATTTGAAGTGCAGAAAAGAAGAAGCTGATAAGAATTTTGATATTTGTGTTGTGGAATCAACGGTTGATATTTGTGTTATGATAAATTTCTTAGAGCCTACATCACACCCTTTGGTGTGCGGCACTTCTCTGAATCATGCGTGAACATAGGATGCTTTGTGCATTAGATTACCTTTTTCTATGAATGCAATCTCAAATTTATAGCGGAGATACATTTATATATATCCTTATGGCATTAGGTCACTCGATTTAGTTAGCTACTGATGCTTACATCAAAGTAAATTGCATATACCATACTCCAATTAGGGTGCGTTTTTTTCTGGACCTTGCACAAACACGAGATGCTTCATGCACCGACTTGTTCTTTTTTATGTAAATTCAAATTTAAATGTATCTCAGATAGATTTAATATAAGATAAAAATGAGTATTTATAAGAAAAATCCATTACAACTTTCAAGAATTTCAGTTTTCGATTTTTTTTCAAACCAAACTCTATTAGATACACTCTTTCCAATAAAAATTTAAAAATTCTGAATAAATGCAAAATTGACTTGAAGGTCTTTATCTGTATAGATAGTAGATTTTTATTTTTTATTCATAGTAATATATATATATATATATATATATATTATATTAAATTAATGTGCAGATAAGCCACCAATAGCAGATTTGCAGTATTTTCTGGATTTCCAAGTTCATAAGATTTGGGCCCCTGTCCACAATGATCTTCCTTTAGGCCCAACTACTAATCGGTCCATTCGACCTCCAGCCCTTCATTTCAATTTGATGGGCCCCAAGCTATACGTAAACCCAACTCAGGTAAATTCCACCTTTAACAAAAAAGTGCAAAAAATAAATAAAAAACTCCAATTAATACTATTTCCTTCTCATTTTATGTGATGATATCTAATTGGATACCGAGTTTAAAGAATTAAAGAAAATTTATTATAAAGTGTAAGCCAAATGTATGCAAAGTTATGTTGCTTGAAATCTTTAAATAGGTTATCGGGTGTGGGTCAAAACCATTAAAAATAATTTAGTTTTGAAGAATCCGACATGTGCGCGTCCGATCTTGAAGAGTCGGGCTATATAAATGAAATGTACATAAATTCTCATTTTAAATGAGTAGTGATAGAACTTTCCCATGTCTTTACATTTTAAATTAGTGGTTGTGAGAATCCCAAACGCGTCATCAATGGGAATGCAAAATTAAATAGTTTTCCAAAAGACAAAAACGTCATTATTTTAGTACATAAACAAATCAATTGAACCCATTTGCCTTGTTTAATGTTTATATATTCAAATTAATTATGTTATATCTTACTATGTTATTAGGTAATTGTTGGGAAGACACCCGTAACTGGAATGCGACTTTATCTTGAAGGAGTGAAGTGTGACAGGTAATTATTACTATTTGAAGACCTAGTTAAAAGAAAATTCTTTAACCTAAATTTACATATGCTTATAAACACATGTCAATTAATGAAAATATTGATTGTTTCAGGCTAGCCATACATCTTCAACACTTGATAAACACTCCATTATTACTCCAAGATAAAATAGACGACCCCGTAACATGGCGTGGATCCGAAGACACACCCGACGATCGATATTTCGAAGCCATCCAATGGAAAAAATTCTCCCACGTATGCACTGCCCCGGTAAAGTATGACCCTAATTGGGCACCTTATGAGAATGGCTTTACTTTCATTGTCACAGGCGCTCAACTCCACGTTAAAAAACACCAAACAAAGAGCGTGTTACATCTTAGGTTATTATATTCCAAAGTTTCAAACTCATGCATCGTGCAATCTCAATGGATGCAATGTGCATCCGAGAATAATACGAAATCCTCGTCCAGTTTTTTGTCAGGTACATCCTCGGTACCAGGTTTTTTATCCGAGAAAACGTTACCCGTGGTAGTGGATTCGGGCGTGTACCCGACCGGTCCACCGATGACAGTACAAACACAAAAGTTACTGAAATTTGTAGATACGAGTCAATTGTGTAGAGGTCCATTGGATAGTCCGGGCCATTGGTTGGTTACCGGGGCAAAATTGTTGTTGGAAAGAGGGAAAATTTGCTTGCGGATTAAGTTCTCCTTGTTGAATATAGTATCTTCCTAAAACATACAATGGGTTGTAAATTGTTTTGAGAAATTGGCTTGTGCTATGCATATATAAGTTATAGAGCTAGAGTTTAATAATGGGAGAATTATTTATTTATTTGTTTATTATTGGCATATAAAATGAGAGGGGAATAGTATAGTTATTCTTTGTTTCGTTGTTGGTTCACAAATACAAGATTGAGGAAATATTCAAATAAATATAAGGACTTTTGTTCATATTTGAAACTTTAATGCATTTAATTATTATTTGTTTTTTGTTGAGTTAAACTTTTGAGTGGAATTAAAGTTCGTGCCAACATGGGTGCGTTGTAACTTAAAAATATTTTTCGCAAAAATTCGAAACAATCTCGATATTCAATGATGTAGTTCGAAACTTTGACAAGTAACTTTAACACAATGTGTTGGAGTTCGAAAAGTTTCGAAATTTGAAACTCAAGGAACGACTCCTCAAGAGTTTCTTCATAGACTTTAAATGTATTAAGAGTGATATCATGAGTAAATTAATGACAAAATGTATAATGAGTGAAATAAGCTGTGTAATAATATAATAATATCGATTTCACTGTGGTACATTTTATGAACTCCTGGTTACAATTATGGATATGGATTTGAAATAATATGAAAACAATTAGACTCTAAGGTGTGCTTGAGCGACATCAATATTTTTATATATTTAAGAAATATTGAAGAATAAAATCAAAAGTATAACAAAGAAAACATTGCAAAATAAAAAATTACACACTTGGTCGTCCGGACAAAAAATATATAAAATCACTAGTTAACAATACACTAATTAAATGCTCTGTCAGCTAATTTTTTGGCTGACGACTATGTAAGTTTATTTAATCTTTATCTTTTATTAGTGTAAAATAGTGTAATTCTTCTTGGTTGAAATCTTTTCATTAATGCAATTTATATAGTATTTACAATTACAAAACCTAATTAGAGAATGATATCTAAACCTAATTGGAGAAAGATCTCTAAATCTAATTTGAGAAGGATCTCTGCTTTACATAATAACACTAGATTAATAAATACAGAATAAATGAAGAATATTAATATATTCTCTATCACACCCCCTCAGTCGGAGAGGAAGGAGACTGAACGTTGAGACTGAATCTGAAGTTAAGGAACAGATGTCGAGGAAGTTTCTTAGTGAATATATATGCGTACTCATAGGAAGAGGGAACATGTAACACTCGAACATGACCCATGACAACCTTCTCACGAACAAAATGAATATCTCATCTTAATATGTTTGGTTCGCTGATGCTGAACCGGGTTATGAGACAAGTAAACAACAGATATGTTATCACAATAGACAAAATATGTCTTACGTAAGAAATAATGAAGCTCTAGAAGGAGGTTTCTGAGCCAGCAAATTTCAACAAAAACATTCGCAACGCCTCTATATTATGCTTCTTCACTCGAACGAGAAAGTGTGGCTTGCCATTTTGCATACCTTGAGATGAGGTTATCACTCAAAAATACACAATAGTCGAAGTAGATCGACGTGTATGCAGACAATGACTAATCTGCGTCGATATGATATCGATGCAGTCGGTGCAGATGGATAAAGATGTAACCCATAGTCAAAAGTACCATTAACATACCGAATAATACATTTAAGGGCTGTGAAGTGAGGCTCTCTGGGATCATGCATGAACAAACACACCTGCTGAATCGCATAGGCAATATCGGGCCTAGTGAATGTAAGATAATGAAGTGCACCAGTGAGACTCCTACAAAGAGAAGGACCAAGCACCAGATTTCCGTCATTTGTGCTAAACTTTGACTTTGAGTCGACTGGAGTGGGCATAATTTTACAGTTTGTTATTTTAGCCCTGTAAACAATCTCTTCGACATACTTACATTGACATAGGAACATTGCATTCTCGGATCTGGTCATAGAAATCCCTAAAAAATAACTCGACTTACCCAAGCCTGTCATGGCAAATTAGAATTTGAGCATGGTAATGATCTCATTTTTCAGCACATTAGAAGAGACAGTCAGGACAATATCATCGACGTAGATCAAAAGATATGCGGTGTTATTACCTCGATGAAAAATAAAAAGTGAGTTTTCACTTTTATTGCACATGAATCCAATATGTAAGATGTAAGTGGAAAAATGGTTATACCAAGCCCCGGGGCTTGTTTCAAGCCATAAAGTGACATTCGAAGCCGACAGACCTAGTGAGGAGCCGAAGGATGCATAAAGCAAGGTGGTTGATGCATGTATATGACTTCTTTCAAATCCCCATTTAAGAACGCGTTTTTCACATCAAGCTGATGAATCGACCAATTCTTTCCCATAACTATGCTTAAAATGGTGCGAATGGTGGTTGGTTTAACCACTGGACTGAATGTCTCACCACAATCAACTCTCTCTTGTTTCCCCGTATCATTAGCCACAAGTATCACCTTATAACGTTCAAACTCACCATTATTTCTGAATTTGTGATAATATAGCCACATGTAATGAATCACATTCACCCCCTCTGGTCTCGGGACAAGATCTCAAGTACACTGTGTAGTGAGCGCATTAAATTCCTCACACATGGTCGCATTCCAATTCGCGTCAAACTTGACTAATTTTGGGTTTTTAGGTATAGGCGAGATGATCTGAGTGGATAGGTTAAAGTGGACATTTGATTTGAAAATCCATTGTTGAGCACAGGTTTTCATACGGTGGGTCAAAAGCAGGACTTTTAGGCTGACGGAAAGTGAGGCAGTGAGGATGGTGGGGGTTGTGGGGCTATTGGGGCAGAAGTGTGATTGATGGGTGTTGTTGGGATGTTAGCGAGGGGTTAGGACAGTGAGGCAGGGGACTGGTCGACGGAGGCGGGGGGTTGGGGAAGTGAGGCAGGGGACTGGTCAACGGAGACAGGGAGGCCCTGACTGGAGCAGTAGGTGGAGGGTGGGGTGTTTGAGAGGACTTAGGGCAATGACGGGACAACGGGGGGAGCCATGATGGAACAGCCATAATATTTGCACTATGTATGACGTTTTACAGTAGAGGGGAAATGTTTGGGTCATTAAGAAAGTCATAATTAGTGACCTGAAATTATTGGACATTTGCAAATGGGAAGAGGTTTTCCTTGAATGTGACATGACGAGAGACTAGGATTTTATGCGTGGGAAAATCATAGCATAAGTACCCCCTATGGTTCGACGGGAAACTTAAGAAGACGCAAGAAGAGGTGTAAGGTGCTAATTTGTGAGGGGTCGTAGAGACAAGATTTGGGTAGCATAGACAACCGAAAATCCGAAGGTGATCATATAAAGTGATCCGACCGAATAGAATTTCGGTAGGAGTTTTTTTTTAAGGGTACGGGTAGGTAATATTAGGAAGGTATTCTAACATTTTAACGTGTATACCCAAAAGGGAGGGGGAAGAGAGGCATGAAAGAGCATTGTACGGATCATATTGTTAATGGTGCGGAGTATTCTTTCGTCTTTAATATTTTGAGGTGAGGTATGGGGGCACGATAATAGAAACACCATGCCATTATCCACACAAAATTTATGAAAGAGGGAGTTGTCGAACTCACGACCATTGTCACATTGAAATGTTTTGATGTTCTTCTCAAAATGGGTTTTAACATATGCCTGAAATTCTAAAAAAGTGGAGTAAACTTAGGACTAATATTTTAGAGGATAAACCCAAAAAAAAACGAGAGAAGTCATCCAAAAGCACCAAATAATATTTGTGACCCAGATTACTAGTAATAGGGGATAAAGAAAGCTGAAATCAAAAAGAAAGAACAGAAATTGGGACATCCTTCCCGAGAGAGGCCGCCTTCTCTCAGGCCAACAGTCTTCTACTTCTAGTCGATCGTCTATGACGGCTTCCTCTTCCTTGGCTCGCTCGCTCACGCGCTCCTCCCCAACAAGTAATAATGGAAAAAGTGTGTGGCTGAGTTGTTCTTTTACCATGTCAGCCACACTCTCATTTAGTCGATCTTGATAGTTCCATAAATCCGCATGAATGATATCAAAAGGAGAAAAGTTACACTCAATGAGGAAGTAAAATGTAGTCTAACATGCTTTCCTAAAGGACAAGAGTAGTAGTTGAGGTATAGTTCCCTTTATTACATTGAATTAAATTTCTAAGAAAATTAAAAACTAGTGTCCCTGGGTGCCCGAGTCTACTGTGCCAAGTTGATGGAGAGATTTCAACTAGAGAGGTTGGTGGATTGACACTTGTCGCGAAATTGGATGAGAAATGATATAGGTTCATCACACTATTATATCTTGTAAGAGTTTTCTCCGTACGTAGGTCTTTCACAGAAAAACCAAAAGAGTCAAACTCAATAGATATGGAATTGTCACTAGCAAATTTCCTAACAAAGATTAAGTTTTTTATGATGTTAGGAGTGTATATAACATTTTTAGGGTAAAGGGTGGGGTGAGGTGGTTGTGTTTGAGTGATGTTGTAGCCTTGAATTGGAATGCGATTGTTATTGCCAACCAAAATAAATTGAGGGTTATTCAAATTAAATAGGTGGGGAAGATTACCAGAGTCGCGAGTGAGGTGTGATGTGGCACTTGTATCCAAAATAAATTGAGGGTTGTTCAAATTAAGTAAGTCTCGTTGAATCAGTCTTACGCCACATAGGAGCTTTCTTTTTAAAAATTAGAGTACTTAAAGTAAATTATTTTTTCATCTTTAATTAGAAATTACAATTGAATTCAAAATTAAAAAAAAAACATTTCACATAGTACTCTCTCCGTTCACTTTTATTTACCCCCTTTTGATTTTGCACGCATCTTAAGAACTAATAAATGAAGTATTTATTTTATCATAATACTCATATTAATTAGTGTATAATTTCAATAGACTTGAAAAAAAATGAGTAATTAATGTTAAGGGTAAAACAATTTTTTTAATTTTTTTTTATCTTTCCTTAATATGCTAAAGTAAAGAAGTAAAAAGTAAAAATTTATTTTTAGTATATAGTGGACAAGTAAAAATGAAATGTGGAGTACTTTCGTTCCAAAATCGAACTTTTTGTAGCAAATAACTTAGAATTTCAAAACGGATACCCAATATAACGATGAGAAAAAGAAAAGTGGTCCATCGGGGCACAGTTCAACGGCAAAGGAGGGGGCTTAAGGCGCTCTGGACACTTGCAGCGTGAGATCGAATCCCAGTGAGAGCTGGGGTTGATCCTTGTAGGTGCTATCAGTTGTTCGTTCTCAAACTCTGGTTATTGGAGCACATCTCGCGATTTACTATTAGTAGTGTTGAGAGGCGTGCTACTACCGGAATTAGTCAGACGAGTGAACCCGAATAAAAAAAGAAGTTATTCAACGCAACTTGCAACTTATCAGGAAGAGGCCAACACTTTGATGAGGTATTGGGATCCACACATATAGTAGATGAATAGCTGCCAACTCTTTTCTTAGTTCCCATTGGGGCCAATATTTTTTGAATTTTGAACTTAAATCATGCATTATTTAAAGAAGTTAACAATAGCAGTATAATGTCGACACAAGCACGAATATATTAAAAAAGGAAAATGAAACCACCCCACAAACATCAAACATTTACTTAATCGGCGCATGTTTTCATTAATGCTGTTATAAATAATTAAAGAAAATAATATATTTTAATTTTAAATGATTAATTTATTTATATATTAATCTGCATCCGTATATGACATCAGTCTGGTCGGTGCATATGGATAAAGATGTAACCCATAGTCAAAAGTACCCTTAACATACCGAATGATACATTTAAGGACTGTGAAGTGAGGCTCTCTGGGATCATGCATGAACAAACACACCTGCTGAATCACATACGCAATATCTGGCCTAGTGAATGTAAGATACTTAAGTGCATCAGCGAGACTCCTCTAAAGAAAAGGACCAAGCACCAGATCTCTGTCATCTGCGCTAAACTTTGACTTTGAGTCGACTGGAGTGGGTATAATTTTACAGTTTGTTATTTTAGCCCTGTAAACAATCTCTTCGGCATACTTACGCTGATATAGAAACATTGCATTCTCGGATCTGGTCACGGAAATCCCCAAGAAATAACTCAACTTACCCAAGTCTGTCATGACAAACTAGAATTTAAGCATGGTAATGGTCTCATTTTTCAGCACATTAGAGGAGGTAGACATGACAATATCATCGACGTAGAGCAAACATTACCTCGATGAAAAATAAAAAGTGAATTATCACTTTTGCTGCACATGAACTCAATCTGCAAGTTGTAAGTGAAAAAACGATCATACCAAGCCCCGAGGGCTTGTTTCAAGCCATAAAGTGACATTCTAAACCGACAGACATAGTGAGGAGCCGAAGGATGCACAAAGCAAGGTGGTTGATGCATGTATATGGTTTCTTTCAAATCCTCATGTAAGAACGTGTTTTTCACATCAAGCTGATGAATCAACTAATTCTTTCCCATAGCTATGCTCAAAATGGTGCGAATGGTGGTTGGTTTAACCACTGGACTTAATGTCTCACCACAATCAACTCCCTCTTGTTGTCCCGTGCAATTAACCACAAGTCTCACCTTATAGCGTTCAAACTCACCACTATCTCTAAATTTGTGACAATATAGCCACATGCAACAAATCAGATTCACCCCCTCTGATGTCGCAACAAGATCTCAAGTATGCTGTGTAGTGAGCACATTAAATTCTTCACGCATGGCTGCATTCCAATTCGGGTCAAGCTTGACTAATTTCAGGATTTTAGATATAGGCGAGATGGTCTAGGTGGATAGATTAAAATGGACTTTCGATTTAAAAATCTCATGCTGAGCACGTGTTTCCATACGGTGGGTCAAAAGCGGGACTTTTAGAATGACGGGAAGTGAGGCAGTGAGGATGGTGTGGGTTGTGGGATCGTTGGGGCAGAGGGGTGATTGATGGGTGTTGCTGAGATGTCAGCGAGGGGTTGGGGCAGTGAGGCAGGGGACTGGTCGACGGAGACAGGGGACTGGTCGACGGAGGCGGGGGGTTGAGGCAGTGAGGTAGGGGACTGGTCGACGGATACAAGGAGGTTGTGACTGGAGCACTAGGTGGGGTGTTTGATGGGACTTGGGGCAGTGACGGGACATCGAGGGGAACCATGGCGGAACAACCGGAATATTTGCACTATGTATGACATTTCGCAGTATAGGGGAAATGTCTAGGTCATTAAGGAAGTCGTAATTAGTGACCTGAAATTGTTGAACGTTTGCAAACGGGAAAAGGTTTTCCTTGAACGTGACATGTCGAGAGACTAGGATTTTATGCGTGGACAAATCATAGCATAAGTACTACATATGGTTCGACATGAAACCTAAGAAGACACAAGGAGAAGTGTGAGGTGCTAATTTGTGAGGGGCCGTGGATGCAAGATTTGGGTAGCATAGACAACCGAAAATCCGAAGGTGATTATATGAAGTGATCTGATCGAATAAAATTTCGATAGGGGTTTTATTTTGAAGGGTACGGATAGGTAATATATTAAGAAGGTATTCTACAATTTTAACGTGTATACCCAAAAGAAAGGGGAAGAGAGGCATGAAAGAGCATTGTACGGATCATATTATTAATGGTGCGGAGTATTCTTCCGTCTTTACCATTTTGAGGTGAGGTATAGAGGCACGACAATAGAAACACCATGCCATTATCCGTAGAAAAATTATGAAAGAGGGAATTGTCGAACTCACGAGCATTATCACATTGAAATGTTTTGATGTTCTTCTCAAACTGGGTTTTAACATATGTATGAAATTCTAGAAAAATGAAGTAAATTTGGGACTTATATTTTAGAGGATAAACCCAAAAAAAATGAAAGAAGTCACCCAAAAGCACCAAATAATATTTGTGACTCAGATTGCTAGTAATAGGGGATGCCCATAAATCCGCATGAATGATATCAAAAGGAGAAAAAGTTACATTCAATGAGTACGTAAAATGTAGTCTAACATGCTTTCCTAGAGGACAAGAGTAGTAGTTGAGGGTATAGTTTCCTTTATTACATTGAGTTAAATTTTGACTTCTAAGAAAATTAAAAATTGGTGTCCCTGGGTGCCCGAGTCTACTGTGCCAAGTTGATGGAGATATTGCAGCTAGAAAGGTTGGTGGATTAACACTTGTCGCGAAATTGGATGAGAAAGGATTGACACTTTTCGCCACATAGGAGCTTTCTTTTTAAAAATTAGAGTACTTAAAATTAAATTATTTTTTCATCTTTAATTAGAAATTACAATTGAATTCAATTTTTTTTTTTAAAATCCATAGAGTACTATCTCCGTTCACTTTTACTTATCCCCTTTTGATTTTGCACGCATTTTAAGAACTAATAAATGAAGTATGTATTTGATCATAATACTCATATTAATTTATTTCAATAGACTTGGAATATTTTTTTTTAAAATGAGTAATTAATGTTAATGGTAAAACAAGAAAAAAAGTTTATCTTTGCTTAATACGCTAAAGTAAAGAAGTAAAAAGTGAAAATTATTTTAATATATAGTTGACAAATAAAAATGAACTGTGGAGTACTTTCGTTCCAAAATCTAACTTTTTGTAGCAACTAACTTAGAATTTCAAAACGGATACCCAATATATATGATGAGAAAAAGAAAAGTTATTCAACCCAACTTGTAACTTATCACGAAGAGGCCAACACTTTGATGAGGTATTGGGATCCACACATATAGTAGGTGAATAGCTGCCAACTCTTTTCTTAGTTCCCATTGGGGCCAATTTTTGAATTTTGAACTTAAATCATCGATGTTGGACCCCCTAATTATATTATTCACGTTTCAGTTAACAATGTCTGGACGTGCGTATAATGTTAAGAGTCTCACATGAGATATGCAATGAGAACATTGACTCCTTATATGAACTTAGACAATCCTCAACCTACAAACTAGCTTTTCAGGTTGAGTTAGGTCCAAGATCCATTTTTTAAAATTACCTCTTTCTGTTTGTTTAACTTGTAACTCATCAAAGGTGTTTGCAAGATGCAAAAGTTTCAGTGGGAGCATTCTGCTTTCTTCTGAAGTGATCCTTGTAGGTGCTATAGTTGTCCGTTCTCAAACTCTGGTTATTGAAGCACATCCCGCGATTTACTGGTAGCAGTGTTGAGGAACCCGGTACTAGTATACTACTATCTTCAGGACTAATCTGGCGCAAGTCGAAAACCTAGATATCAAAAAAATGCAAAAGTTTATCAGTTGCTTCAATTGCTTCAAGCTGATACATTTTAACGTATTCACTGGTAAAGATATAGCGGAGCTTTTTCATAGCCATATTGTTACAGAACTAGTGAAGTTATCGCGCAAAGCAAAATAAGGATAAATGATTATTTTAGCTTCTTAAGTTAAAAAATTATTCTTTACTGTAAGATTAATTTTTTCTTCTCTCTACCCTTGACCATAACACTATCAATTATTCTAATTTTATTCTCAAGATTGATAGCAAATGAAAAAAGAAAATCTCGCAAAACACATTAAAAAAAAGAACAAATAAAAGATAATGCAATTTTAAGTAATAAGCCAAAATATATGCTCCCTGCCTATTGTTTTTGTTGGGTCCCGTAGGTTATACTATGGAATAATCAAAAGCAAACAGTAAGTAAAATTACTTCAGTTAATCAAACAGTTTGCAAAATGTTAACAATGTAAATGCAGCGTAATCAAGCGACACTTAAGATAAAAACAGAAAAATCTTTGAAGAGTTAAATTGCAGCGGAAATAATAAAGACACAAATGTTTAATTTATATAGGTTATATATTAATACAACCTATGATGGTCAATGACCAAAGTTATTGTATATATGAATATACAATTGTATAAATTTCTCCTCTTTACAATATTACAATAGATTACAAAAGGAATTAAAAAGGTTAAGTCGCAGATGACTTATGCTTGGAAAATCTATCTAAATAGACGTGCACAACATCTCATTACAATTTCTTCAATGAAAGAACAAATCTAGAATCTAAGTAGCAATTATAATGTTGGACAGAATGTCGTCACAAAACTCATGCAACACTTGTTGATCCAGTTTCTGATCTAAAATCTGGAGAGCTCTCTCGATCTTTTCTCTTGTAATATTTTGGATATCGATTCACTCTTTTGCCTTCTCTATTTATAGTAGAAAGTCGTCCTAGAAAAGCTCATCGATTGGTTGTAGAGGTTGAGCTAAAAGTGGGCACGTGAAGCAGTAGCTTGAGACGTGAGTTTCTCAACTAATTTGACTTGTTCTTCACTCGTCTTGATCTCTAAGCTTTGACTCCTTCTCCCACGTTTTTATTCAGCTCCAAAGTTTCTTGCCAGGTCATTTTACCATCCTGGTAAAAATTCCACGAGATAAGCTTCAGTCCGTGAAGAATGGCAAAACTGTTACCAGAATGTTGGTCCGAATGTCAAAGACATTTGTTCCAACATTTAGGTTTTTAACTTAATACTGAAAATGTTATGTTGGAAAAAAATATCATAACATAAAACCCAACATTAACAATCTCCCCTTTTTTGTCTTTCTTCACAAAACCAAACTTTTTAGTGCGAGTGACTTATGACAATGACATATCTATATGAATCTCCCCTCAATCTATGATAGCATACAAACACATATACAAGACAATACATATGATGTACTTACATAAGATTAGTTGAACCCAAAAATATAGACCTAGTCCAGCTATTACAGTAAAAAAAAAAAATCAAACCAATTCAACCTTAATTCAAAAAATAACCGAATCACGTTAGCATTATCAATAATCCATCATTCAGCACCAACATCCATATCAACATAGAAGTAGTCCATCAGTAATATCTTCTATCTTCAAGCAGCACCAACACGTATCAGCATACAGTCATTCCTTAGCAACTTCAACATCACTTTATTTACTCCCCCTGTATCAGCAGCTGCATCACTGCTTTATTATCCCTGCATCAGTACCAGGTCCACGAGCAACAACATCATTTCTAGATTCTCCTTTCTCCATCTGCACTTCATTTTCCCCTTTTTGGGAATAAAGCAGCATAAGGAGTCTCTCTCTTGTTTGAACCAGGGTTTCTTGCATATCAATCATCTCTGAAATTTGATAATTGATTTTTGAAATTTGTTTGACAAGCCAATCTGTGATCAGTGGTGAGTCTTCTGCTTTTGTGGTGCCAGGATTGTTGGTGACATTTCCTGCCACACTAGTTCCAATATTGCTTTGTTCACTTTTCCAGGATAAATCAATGACTCTATCCTTGCTTCTCAGAATTGCTCTATTTACACTGTACAACTCCGGATCCTTTATAAATTTGCCTTTTTTCTTTGGTTTATAGCCTTGAGTTGTAAGGATTTTGAAAATTAAAGAGGGAAATGGTAGAACTGAATTGGAATCTTTATGAGCTAGGTTGACTATTTGATTAAAGATTGTTTTTCCTAAGTCAACTTTCAATCCTTTTCCAATTCTGTACAGTAAGCCAGCTTGTTCTGAAGTGACAATTGACTCGTTCGACGAAGGAAGCCAATTGTGAATAGTCAGTTTGTGTAGGGTCGAGAATAAAGCTGTCAGCTTGGAAACAGGACATCTAGATATTCATTTTACCATTTCCCCCCCCCCCCCCCCCTATGAGAACCTTAATGACTTCATCTTTATTATCTACTGCAGGGTCAGCTTCCCTAACATTATCCATAGCATGAAAGTCCAAACATTGATTAATTACTTCAGGTGTGAATTGATGTATTATATTATCAAAGTATACATTCCCAAAGTGTTTAGAATTGGTATCTTCAATAACAGACTCTAAGTTAGCATAAAACAGCCTGATTGTATTGTCAATGTAGGATCATTTATTTATTAAGGACCCAAGGACGTTTCTGGACTTGAGAAATTCTATCAGACCATACTCAGCACACGAGGCAACATCTAGTATCTTCTCTGACTTGATGACTCTATTTTTGTACCAAGTCTAATTCTCTGAACTTGTTTTGGAATGGAATTTATCAGAAAAGAAGATTACATTTTCATCAGACTTTGTGTCTGATCCCTTTTTGCTTGTGGAAGCTGGAGATTGTGACTTTTCAGGAGTTGGTTGAGGTGTTGTTGAGGTATCTGATGCAACATTTGGCATAGCACTTGATTTTGTCGATTTGGAAGCTTTCTTTGAACAGAACTTCTTTAATGGGGTGTCATCAGAAACTTCTTCTTCTTCAGACAACTCCACCGCATCAGAAACAAGAGGCTCATGCTGGGATGTTGATGCTGGGGTTTTGGTTTGTTTACCACCAGAGGGTGTCTTTGCTGCATCATCTTCATTGGACCAATCAAAGTCCGAATCGTCCCAGCTATAGCTAGGGTTAGCAGGAATAGGAGCCTCCTCTTCAACTCTTGATTTCTTTGCAACAGATGGAGTATTAAAATCCCTTTCAAACACCCTACTCGATCTCCTAGTAGGAAATTTAGAAGCGTTTTCTCTTTTTCCCAACACTGATACATCAGGGGTGCATTCTAAATCGATGGGATTATTGTTGTCTCCGGGGTATGCGATTTCTAATGGCTCTTGAAATTGGTTGATCACAATGTCTGTACAAATCGGTGAACTTGTACTCATTGGTGAAATTTTGTTTGACATTAGTGAAAAATAGTGAGAAGAAGATTGTGAGGGTTTAGGGTTTTCAAGGGTTTTGGAAGATGGAGGAGTGGTTGAGTGTTCCATCGGTCTTGTTTTAACCGAGATGATTTGATGAATGCTTTTTTTTTCGGAAACCAAACAACAGTGGGTACCGAAAAGAATTAAAGAAGATAGACAAATACTTTTTTTAGGTGTTTGAGTTTTAGTCAAATACTTACACCTAGATTTTATGAAAAAGATAGACATCAATTAAAAAATATAATAGCACAAAAATAGGGAAAAATAACAGAATTTTCAAAAATCAGTTATAAACAGTATCCCAACAAATATCATCATCTGAGAATGTCAACCGTAATGTCGGCAACATTTTGGATGACATAAGTATTATGATTCCATAAAAACTTTTCCAATTTTGACAATAAATTAAGACACGTTTCATATGTGCTTTTATAAGTTTAACCTCCAGATCAATGTAACATTTTTCCATTGCCTTGATCAAATCATAGAAACACATACAAAATTTATTTTGTGTCAAAAATAAGAATACTTATTTAGCATCCTCACAAATTCATGTTTAAGCACTTGATACTCCTATAGAATAGGAACGGTATCATCTTCAGAGAGCTTTTGCTCATTTTGCACAGTTGCCAAACTTTTAGTAAAATGTTTTGCCTTATTTTGATACTCCCTTTTATGATATCTAATATAATCGCAGAGAACAGTATCACTTTTAAAAACATGTTCTTACTTTTTAGGATCATACTTGAGTGAACACAAAATAAAAACCACCAAAAACAGTAAACAAAATCAGATTCTGATATTTACAGAGGCAAATGTCACCCGAAATGTTAGAGACATTTCAGCTGACATTCCCCCATCAGTGCCGATTCAGATATTACAGAGACCCAGAGAGTTCTTCAAACTTGAAAATCTCTCATGATCCAAAACTTTTATAAAAATATCAGCTAGTTGATGAGTAGTGTCAACATGTTCAATCTTGAACTAGCTGTTTTTCAACCAAATCTCTTAAACAATGATGTCTAATATCTATGTGTTTTGTACGAGAGTGCTGAACTGGATTTTTGGACATATTTATTGCACTCAAGTTATCACAATACAAAACTAAGATATTATTTGAAAAATCATAATCGTCTAACATGTGTCTTAACCATATCAATTGAGAACAACAACTTTCAGCTGTTACATATTCAGATTCAGCAGTTGAAAGTGAGACACCGTTTTGTTTGCGACTATACCAAGATACTAGATTATTGTCAAGGTAAAAATATCCTCCAATAATACTCTTTCTGTCATTCACATCACCAGCCCAATTCGAGTCACTATACCCTATTAGATTAGGATTATTGTTTTTGGAATACCAAATTCCCAAATCACATGTGCCGGCAACATATCAGATGACACTTTTTAAGGCATTTAAGTGGGAGATTTTGGGATAGGCTTGGAATCGAGCACACACACAAACACTAAACATTAGATCAGATCGACTGGCAGTGAGATAAAGAAGACTACCTATCATAGAACGATACAATGTTGAGTCGACATTTTCGCCAACATCGTCTTTGTATATCTTCTGTGTTGATCCCATTGGAGTCCTCATCTGTTTAGCATTCTCCAATCCAAACTTCTTAACCAAATTCTTGGCATACTTGCTCTGGGTGATGAAGATTTCATCTTCATTTTGCTTAATCTGCAAGCCTAAGAAAAAAGTTAATTCTCCTATCATGCTCATCTCAAATGACATAGCTTCGACAAATGTCTCAAGATGGGACTCTGAAGTCGAACAAAAAACTATGTCATCTACATAGATTTGAGCAATGACCATATCTACTCCGTGATGTTTTATAAACAATGTACAATCTGCTTCATCATGTTTAAAACCAAATTTAAGAAGAAACTGAGTTAAACAACCATACCATGCTTTAGGAGCTTGTTTTAAACCATACAAGGCTTTTTTCAACTTGTATACAAAATGTGGATGGTGAGGATCTTCGAATTCTTTAGGTTGTTCAACATAGACTTTTTTGTCAAGGTAGCCATTCAAGAAGGCGCCTTTAACATCCATCTGACGGAGAGGGATCTTTAAACAATAATCTACAGCAATTAACAACCTAATCGACTCAATTCTGGCCATAGGAGCAAAAGTCTCATCATAGTCGATCCCTTCGACATGTGTGTATCCTTGAGAAACTAGTCTAGCCTTGTTTCTTACTACAGTTCCAGATTCATTTGTCTTGATTTTAAAGATCCATTTAGTTCCAATAATATTAGTATCATTTGGACGAAGAACTAGATCCCAGACTTCATTTCTGGTGAACTGTTCAAGTTCTTCTTGCATAGCTTGTATCCAACAATTGTCCTTGAGTGCTTCTCCAACATTATTTAGTTCTAGAGTAGATACATAACAAGAAAGACATACCTTCTGATACATGGTAGACATACACATATATCTGATAATATCTATGTAATTACGAGGCTCTTTCCTTTTTTCTTAGCCCTTAAAATACTTCTCCTATCACTTGGCCTGTAGGATGGTTCTTTCTAATCCTAGATGAGGGATCCCTGCATACTGGGTCTTTCAATTTAGCATTTGATCCCTCATTTTCACCTTATGTGTTCTCGGGTTCAGACTCAGGTGTTGCTTCAGATGTCGTGACATTTGGCGCAACATCTGAATCTTCTGCATTCTGCTCATTCTCCACTGTTATCACAACGTTATTTTCAGGTCTATTTCCTGCAAGATCAACACAATCATAAAAAACAACGTTAATAGACTCTTGTATAGTTTTGGTTCTGAGATTATACACACGGTAAGCATGACTATTTTGAGAATAACCGACAAAAATTCTTTTGTCACTTTTAGAGTCAAACTTGGCTAGTTGTTCCCTATCATTCAAGATGTAACACACATACCCAAAACACATGGAAATAACGCAGATTTGACTTTTTTCCATTTAACAACTCATAGGGTATCATTCTAGTGTCAGGCCTAAGATAGACTCTATTTGTTATGTGACTTGCAGTATTCAAGGCTTCAGCCCAAAAATGTTTGACAATTTCTTTGAACTCAACATGACTCTAGCCATTTCTTATAAAGTCATATTCTTCATTTATGCTACACCATTCTGCAGGGGAGTTTTGGGGCTGAAAATTCATGAAAAATACTTTTTTTCCCACAAAATGTTGAGAACATATTATTCTCAAATTCCTTTTCATGATCTGACCTAATTCGAAATATGGAAGAATGATACAGATTCTTTATCCTAGAGTGAAAAACTTTGAACATGTCAAAAGTTTGAGACTTTTCTTTCAAAAAGAATATTCATGAGTACCTGAAAAAGTCATCTACAATCACATAAGAATACCTCATGCCTCCTAGGTTATCTACCTCAATTGGACTCATAAGATCCATGTGCAAAAGCCGAAAACAGTGAGACGTACCTGAATGTTGTCCGTCACTTTGGGCAACATTATGAGAGACACGGGTTTGCTTACCTTTTAGACAATCTTCACAAACCACTGTTTTATCTTTAGGACTTAATTTAGGGATGCCTCTTACAACCTCATAAGAAATTAATCTTTCAAGGTTACGATAGTTAACATGTCCCAATTTTTTATGCCACAAGGTTGTGTCATCAGTCCTAACATGATTGCATATCTCTTGTTCTCCAACAAGATAGCAATTGTCGCATGTTCTTGTACCTATCATTACACATTGGTTAGCTTCATTTGTAACTATACAAGCATGCTTATTAAACGTTACCTCTAAATCGTCATCATATAATTGGCTTATACTGACTAGGTTAGACAATAATCCATCAACATGTAAGACATTTTTCAAGGCCGAAACTCCTGGAACATTTAAGGTTTGTTTTCCTATGATTTTACTTTTGCTTCCACCTCCATAAGTAACGTTTCCCCACTGAGTGCCTCGTAATTTCTTATGCAGTCCTTTGTCCCTGTCATGTGACGAGAGCACCCACTGTCAAAGTACCACGAACCTAAAATTTTAGTCATTAAAGCAGTGATAACAACATTACATTCATTTATTTTAGGAATCCAAACTCTCTTTAAACCATTTCTGTTACTGGGCTTAGGAATGTTGCTTCGAGTGCTGTCTGGAATGTTAGACAGTTATCTTGGAAACATTATGCTCCTAGTTTTTTCCAGTTTATAACAGTAGGATTTTAAGTAACCATACTTGTTACAGTGGTGACACAAAAACTTTATTTCTTTTACAAAGCCTATTTTCTCGTTTTTATCAAACAAATTGGAGCATATGGCGTTAAGAGTGTTCTTGTAACCCAAACTTGTATGTGATGGTTGACTAATATTCAGTATTTCATCCAGTTTGGAGGTACCTGTATTTATCTTATGGAAAGTTGCTTCAGCTAAGTCCAACTTTGCACTAATCTTACCAAAATCAAGATCCTTTTTGGTAAGTGCAACCTATAAGCGGGTTATTGTGCTTTTTAAACATGCATTCTCAAGAGTTAAAGATTTTAACTTTGAGTCAAGTTATTTCGATTCTAGGATCAGGTCCTTACAAAGTTTTTGCAAGTCCTTAATCATGTCATATTTAGGATCAACTTGATCGTCAAAGCTAGTCTCACTACAAGAAATAACACTAGCAAAGCAATTAACATCAGGATAATTAAAATATTCATACCTTACAGATGTTTCTGGACCTGCAGATGTCGTCGCAGATGTTGACGCAGATGTGGTGACATCTGGGACAACACTGTCGATGACATTTTCATCTTCTGAGAGTGACTGTTCGTAAACAGTGGTCAGCATTGCTTGTGACTCTATCTCTTGGTCTCCTTCATCTTCTCCTTCATCATCACTAAGAGAGATCCACACATTCTTACCAGTTTTTCTCAAGGTATTCGTACATTCATTTGCATAATGACTCCATCCTGAACATGCATGACACTGCACAGATCCGAGTTGCCTGAGATCAAATTTGGTACGATCTGAGTTGATTCTCCTTAGTTGATTTCCTCTTTGTACTATGGGAATGGGGTTAGTGGACTTTTGATTGAAGTCTTGGTTTTTGTGCTCTTTAGATTTAAATTTATTTCTATCATTGTTGAACTTCCTTACCATCGAATTGTATTTTCGAGTAAGGAGAACAACATTTGCACCATCACCAATTTCTTCAAGATTTCCATCCTCATCATCGACATGACTCTCTAAGGATTTTGCTTGAAGTGCTATATCTTTGCTTTTATACAATGTCCTTTGATTTTCCATATTCATTTCATAAGTTTTGAGAATATTCATTAAGGTATGAAGATCCATTGCAGCAAGATTGTGAGCTTCTTCAATTGCACATATCTTTATATTGAACTTTTTAGGAATAGAACGAAGTGCTTTTTCCACAAGTTGATTATTGGTCAGAGGAGATCCAAGAACTTGACATTCATTAGAAATGTCGATCAACTTTTCAAAATAAGTTTTGATATCCTCCGTCTCTTACATCCTTAATCGTTCATATTTGCTCATGAGCATGCAGAGCTTCGTTCGTCGAACACTTGAGCTACCTTCACATTGAGTTTGCAAAGTATCCCAAGCTTCCTTGCTTGTAGAGAAATTTTGTATGAGCTTGAACATGTAGAGATCACCCATGCAAAAATAGCGTTTAAGGCTTTTCATTGAAGCTTGCATTATTGGTTTCTTCCACACTCCATTTCGCCTCAGGCTTAGGAAGTATGTCACCTTCCTCGTCCGGTGGCAGCATGGGGACAATATATCTATTGGTAATAGATCTCCATGTTCTAATATCAATGAATTTGATATGAGAGCGTAGACAAATTTTCCAATAGGCATAATTTGATCCATCTAAAATAGGAAGTCTACCAATTGTTGGATTAGTTGGATCCATATTTTATGTAAAAGGATCAAACACTTATTATGTCAAGTGTAAGCTCTGATACCACTTGTTGGGTCCCGTGAGTTATACTATGGAATAATCAAAAGCAAACAGTAAGTAAAATTACTTGTACACTGAAACAGTTTGCAAATGTCGTTAACAATGTCGTTTGACAGAATTGACGACACTTTAGATAAAAACAGAAAAACCTTTGAAGAGTTAAATTGCAGCGGAAATAATAAAGACACAAATGTTTAATTTATATAAGTTATATATTAATACAACCTATGATGGTCAATGACCAAAGTTATTGTATATATGAATACACAATTGTATAAATTCCTCCTTTTTACAATATTACAATAGATTACAAAAGGAATTAAAAAGGATAAGTCGCAGATGACTTATGCCTGAAAAATCTATCTAAATAAACGTGCACAACATCTCATTACAATTGATTCAATGATAGAACAAATCTAGAATCTAAGTAGCAATTATAATGTTGGACATAATGTCGTCACAAAACTCAGGCAACACTTGTTGATCCAGTTTCTGATCTAAAATCGGGAGAGCTCTCTCGATCTTTTCTCTTGTAATTTTCTGGATATCGATTCACTCTTCTGCCTTCTCTATTTATAGTAGAAAGTCGTCATAGAAAAGCTCATCGATTGATTGTAGAGGTTGAGCTAAAAGTGGGCACGTGAAGCAGTAGCTTGAGGCGTGAGTTTCTCAACTGATTTGATTTGTTCTTCACTCGTCTTGATCTCCAAGCTTTGACTCCTTCTCCCACGTTTTTTATTCTGCTCCAAAGTTCCTTGTCAGATCACTTTACCATAATGGTAAAAATCCCACGAGATAAGCTTAGCAAAACTGTTACCAGAATGTTGGTCCGAATGTCAAAGACATTTATTCCAACATTTTGATTTTTAACTGAATACTGAAAATGTTATGTTATGAAAAATGTCATAACATAAAACCCAACATTAACCGTTTTCATTTCATTTATTTTCGTGTTAAATATAATAAACATTTTAGTTTAATAATGAATTCAGATACTATTAATTTTTCCTTTGAGAAAGAAAAAGTACATAGTCAACATGCATTTGGGATTTTATCAGACGCTAAATAATATGATTGAAGGAGTACTAAAGGGGGAAAAAACTAAAGTTAAATTTAAAATTGATAGTTATATATAGATTTCCTATGTCCTTGAACCGTGTATCTTAGAGTTAAAAAAAATATAAATATTAAAATCACTGAATAAGACATAGTTCTATAGTTGGCTTTTTAATTAAGGTTTGAATTCTACTATCTCTGTGATTACATTGGCGTTAGAAGATAGAGATTTAAACTTGATTTTAAATTTAGTTTAAAAATAATCTCTATGTAAAATGGAGCTTAATTATGTGGTAAAAAAAAAAGGTAAATGGACTATAAATTGTTACTAGCCTTTTTATTTTTATAATAGGAGCCTGCAATAATTAATTCTCTTAGGGTATGTTTGGATTAGCGGTGAACAGAATTGATTCTGGTAGAATTGATTCTGACAGAATTGATTTATGTTTGGATGCAACAATGTAAAAGTGATTCTTATAATTGATTTATGTTTGGATAGTTTTGATCAAAATGACTTTTGAATGTAGAATTACCAAAATGGACATACAGATAAATAAAAATTATTATACATATAAATAGATGGAAATATGTAAATAAAAATTACAAATAGTTAATAGAATTTAAAGTGCAATATAATACTTAAATATTAGTAGAATATTATTACAATACTAATTTAAAGTGCAAATAGTATTTAAATATTATTACAAAAATAATATTTAATATTTGGGTATATTATTACAATACCGCGATTCTTCAGGTAATTCTTCATAAATAATTAACTTGTTGATACTTCAACTTGGGTATATTTATTTCTTGTTTGTTCAAAATATAATATATATTATTAATAATATTCGGAGTATTTGAAAGAAGACAATAGAAAAAGGAGAAAGATAATCCTCGTATAATCGGACAACGTTATGATGTTTGAGAAGTTTGAATAATTTTTTTTATAACAATATCAATTAAAAAAATAGTTGAAACCAAATGAGTTGCACTAGTCTCATTCATAAGTACAAGAAATGTCATAAAATTAACAATAACATACTCAAAACAAAACATGAGTAATCTATTTGATTTTTTTAGTAATTATTTCTAGATATTTAAAGAGGGTAATGAAAGTTGTATATTTGATTTTTTTATTAATTATTTCTAGATATTTAAAGAGAGTAATCAAAGTGGATAGAGTTATTGATGAAAATTAAAGAGGGTAATAAAGGAAAGGATAAAATTCAAATTGAAATAAATGACAAATTTGATTCTGCCGAAGCTACAAATTGTAGCTTCTGCCAGAATCAATTTTGGAGGACAGAATTGATTCTGACAGAATTAATTCTGGCCAGCCAAACATCTTTAATTTATGATTTTCACAAAAATAGGTATTCAGAATCAATTTTGAATACCCAAAAGTCAATCCAAACATCCACTTATACGATTGGCAAGACTACCTAGCTATGAAATCTGGAGCGACAAGGAAATTACTACAGCTAACCAAGTTCTAAATTCCAACCAGATGAATTCCCAGCCCAACACCCTTAAGCCCAAATACCATTAAACCCCCTATCTTGTTCATCCTCTTCTTTAAACCTAAACCACAGCCTCAAACAGGCTCCAATCCGCCGCATTCCCCTCTCAAATCGCCAACCCATACCACCTTATAGACTTACCATAACAAAATCCTTCCCTTCTGTTTCGAATCATCCAAAAATGGTACTAAAGTCCTCCAAATCAGCCCCAAAAATCAGTTTACCTTACCATAAAAATCCCTACTGATTTTGGTAAATAATCACCACAAATCGCACCAAAAAACCAGAAGGAAATCATGGGGATTTCGTACTGATTTTTGAACCCAAAATGGGGCTATAAATGGTTCCATTGGCACATGCAAGAGGCAGCTCTTGGACAGTCTAAAAAAACCTTGAAATACCAGTGGAGACACCCGTGAAACACCCTTTTTCAATAGGTCAAAAACCCGTCCAGAATCGAACAAGAATTCTGAAAAACAAAACCGATACCCTCTGGAAATCGATTTTTTAGAGCGCAAAAAAAACCAAGTTCCGTTCCTTTTTTTTAAAAATCATTCAGAACTACATTCAAACGCATAACAGATCCTCCTAGGGGAATCAACGCTTTGAAACGCTGCCTCAAGTTAGCTACTCAAACAAAGTCCGTGAACATCACTCTTTTCAGATTTATTTCGTGTGTTTCTGGTGTGATTGTGTCGTGGTTAATAATTTGTGTTGAAGTGTTCCCAAATATCTAAGTGATTAAATATGTTAGTCTATCCGGGTAATTTTTTAATGTTGAGTCTTATGTAATGTATGCCGCCTCGATACCTATTTAATAAATATTGTGATGAATCATTATGACTGTTTGTTGCATCTTAAAAATCATGGTCTATATTAGTTGCAGTCTGATTTGGGTAACCATGTCATAGTCCTTCACGTGTCTTAAGAATTATATGCTAAGTAGTGACACAATTCTAGTTCTATAGGGATTGGGATTTAGGTTTGTTAATCTATAGATTGATGAATGACATGTGGTACGCTTAGTTTTAAATCCTCGCTAGTATACATTATGAAGTTTGTGTTTGTGAGTTTAGATGTGAATAAAAGTATTGTATGTGGTTTCTGGACACTTGTCGATTAGTCATAGATATCAAAGTAGTCTAAATCCTGTTTTGAGTTCTCTGATTCATCACCCTGATAAATATTCAGTTTTTGCTGATTTAATCGTAGCATGATAGTAATCTGATTATGTTATTTGGGACTGTTGTAATCAAAACGAGAATTGGATCATATATGTGTGTTTAAGTTTATTTCATTCACTTGCGTTATTAGTAAGTTTTGGGTAGATACTAATCCCTTCATCGGGAGTAAAATGAAGAGTCTCGTGGCGAGACTTATCATGAGCTACACAAATGAATATATCTGCATTCGCATCTACATTCTCGCATAGGGCGGATTGACATTGTCATCTGGCCCAATCAATTTCTTACTCTCTTAATCCATTCGCTTCATTTTTATTTTTATTTATTTGTTGTAATTGAGTGTATTTTATACACACTTTTGAATTGTTTTTAGTTAGTATTTTACTCTTTTATTTTGCGTTTAGTATAGTGTTAGGTGTGTTTTTCTTTCTTTTGAGTCACAGCGGTCCTAAAGGAGGAAATTCATAGTTGAGGATGGAATGAGCTTAATTGAGATGAAAATAGCACAAGCACAACCCAAAAATGAAGCCTAAGAAGTGCCAAGAAGACTAGAAAGAATCTGGAAAAATATGAGCGAACAGTTGAAGGCACCGCGGTGCATGACCAATAGGGACCGCGGTGCTGATGAACCGCGGCGCAAAATTTTCAGAGGCCTGCCAGTGTTTCGGCTGAATTAGCACCGCGGTGCTTGGCATAGGCACTGTGGTGTCAACGCGTATTTCCGAGAAAACGTCAACTTTTCAGAGGGGTAAAAGGGTCCAAAGCAAGGTTTTCCTCATATATAAATACCCTAAACCTTGTCATTACCATATACCATATTACAAATCATACTTTGGAGAGGAAATGAGGCTACAACAAGATTGGAGACTACTCTTGTTCAAGTTTTTTTTCTTTCTCTTTTATTTCAGTTGTTATTTAATTCTTGGCATGACAATGTTTAGGAGCTAATTACTTTAGTATGGTTTTCGTCGAATTTTCTTGAAACTCTTTCAAATATTTAATGTTTGGTTATTGATTTCTTCTTCGGCATATTAAGATCTATTCAATATTGTTGTGATTGTTTGATAATTAACTGATCACTAATTGTCATAACTTATATGCTTTTGAATTAAAAGTCTGAAAGATGAGATTTGAATATGCTCTAATTGTTTAGACATATGTTAAAATAGTGGACGAAAGTACCCCGATACTTGTGTAGTAATCAAAGTTATTGTTCTTAATCATTCTGTGGGGGTAAAACCTATCATAGAAATATAGAAGGTTTCTGCACAAGGTTGAGCTCTTATATGTCCTAACCGGAATATGATGACAGATTAATTAACCTGCTATCTTAATAAGAAGAAGAATCATTAGCATTGCATTAACACGTGAAAGAGTGGATAATTAAAGAGATTGGAAGCCCTATTCCTTCATAACTGTTATAAACCCAAAGTATTATCAACTCTAGTTTATTTTCTGCACTTAGTTATAATTCTCAAACTAAAGAACGTTAACTAAATAGATACCATAAAATAGATAATCGGTACTTGATAAATCAGTCTCTGTGGATGATAAACTCGATCTTACAGACTTTATTACTTGAACGATACGTACACTTGCATAAGCATCTAGAAATATCGCAAGAGAAAGAGGGCCAATGAGGCACATGATTTGCTAGAAGACATGACCACAAACAACCATCAGGGAGCCGATGAGAGAGCAATCAACAACATGAAAGTGGGATTCATGAGTTAGATGCTATCACTGTATTGGCTGCGCATGTTGCCACTTTGACAAAGTAGGTGCAGCAGAGTACCATGTCCGTTAAAGCTGTCCAGACACCTGTGAGTTGTGAAATTTGTGGGGGTCCCCATACTTTTGATAGACGTGCAGCAGTGGACCCAAATAATGTGCCTATGGAGCAGGTTGAAGCAGTAAAAAATTTTCAGAGGCCCTACAACAACCCTTACTCCAACACATACAATCAGGGGTGGAGAAATCATTCAAATTTTTCGTGGAAGAATGATCAAGGGCAGCAAGCACATTTTCAGGCCTCTTCATCTCAGCAGCCACAAGAGAAGCCTGATGAGCTAAGAGCAGCACTGTTGACACTCACAAATTCACATACCCAGATCATGACAGAGACTAGGTCATCCATCAGAAACTTGGAGGCACAGGTGGGACGGCTGGCGAACATGCTGAATAATAGAGAACAAGAAAATCTTCCCAGCGATACTGTGGAGAATCCAAAAGAACAGTGCCAGACAATCAACTTGAGGAGTGGGAAGCAGTTAGAGCAGGTTGCACCCCAGCCAGTGGTTGAAAAAGAGAGTGAGTTGGAGAAGACAACTGAGATAGAAAAAGAGGGGTTACTGATGACCGCCCTATTTTAAAGAAGGATCCACCGGCAGTGATGAAGGAATACACAAACAAAATTTCTTACCCTCAAAGACTGTAGAAGAAGACTTTTTATAAACAGTTTTCAAAATTTTTGGAGGTATTTAAAAAATTGCACATTAACCTTCCTTTCATTGAAGCCTTGGAGTAAATGCCAGCATATGTGAAGTTCATGAAAGACATCCTTTTTAAGAAGAGGAAGCTGACAGATTATGAGAAAGTTGTACTGACAGAGGAGTGTAGTGCTATCTTGCAGAAGAAGTTTCCCCCAAAGTTAAAAGATCTAGGGAGTTTCACCTTACCTTGCATTATAGGGAAGGTGACATGTAAGAAAGATCTGTGTGATTTGGGGGCAAGTGTCAACCTGATGCCCCTCTCTGTGTTCAAAAGATTTGATTTGGGGAAGCAAAGCCAACCACAGTCACCCTATCGCTCAGTCATGCACCCCCGAGGTATAATTGAAGATGTTTTGGTGAAAGTGGGCAAATTCATCCTCCTGTTGATTTCCTCATTCTTGATATGGAGGAAAATGAGAATATGCCCATGATTCTTGAGAGACTATTCCTAGCTACAGGAAGGACACTTATTGATGTAGAGAGGGAGAGATCAAGCTCCGAGTTCAGGATGAGGAAGAAATATTCAAAGTTTTCAAGTCTTCCATTGAACCACAAGACACTGATAGATGTTTTGTTGTTTGTGTAGTTGTCACGACCCGACCTCGGGCCCGTGACTGGTGCCTTACCCCGGGCTCCCTAGTGATACAATCATCAGAGAAAATCAGCGGAAATAAAAACTTAAGCATGAATCAAGACATAAAATAAACAATAGGCTAACCAAAACGATTACCTTCCTGTATATATATATCAAAATTGAACAGTTAAATCCCTTACAAACCCTGCCCACAACAGTACTACATACCTCTACGAATTTTATAACAACTATGACGGGACAGGGCCCCGCCATACCCCTGAATGTACAACAACCTACAATCTCAGGGAATCATACCACAAGATAAGTCTCCGGAGAAACGGAGCTTCCCAAACGCTGAACTGCGATCCTATGAACGAGGATCAACAACCGGTGTACCTCTACCTGCGGCATGAACGCAGCCCCCCGAAGTCGATCTGACAACAGTACCAAGTATGTGGCCTGAAAATATCAGAAATGAAATCATAACAGTCTATATAAAAACAGGAGACATGTATGATAACCAAACTATAGTCCACAATATATAAGCAGTCATGTCAAGTCAGGGACTCACGCCCTCAAAGTCGTCACTCAAATATAACTATGGGTCTCACGCCCACACCATCAATCATGCCCGTGGAATACCTTCCTCACTGCCGGCAGTCTATGATATAATAACACCAAGAAGTACACATGAACACCAGGTCCCACTTGTGTCATAGAATGTAAAATTCGGAAAATAATAATAATATATAGTTGTTGGTTGAGTTAATAAAAATACATATATATAAGAAAATAAAGAATAAATTGCATGGGATGGAGTTAGTGTTAAAGTTGGATAAATAGATGGATAAAAATGAAAATAAGAAAATTAAAAAAAAAACAAAACGAAAGAGAAACAAAAAAAAAAAAAAAAAAAAAAAAAGAAGAAGAGAAGAAACATGCACGTACTCCATTTCCCCTCCCCTTCCCCCCTTTTCATTTCCCCTCCACATTTTCATATTCCCCACAGATTAGTACAGTTTTACGTTTCATGCCCCGCCTCTTCCGGATTAAGCGAATCCGAGAAGAACTTCAAACTACAATAACTCGTAAGTCCGTTTTAATAACTCTTTATCTATATATGTCCGTAACAGAGAGATTTACAACCATGTAAATTTTCATATAATTCTAATAAGTAAAATTCAATAAAAACAGTTCGTAATTATGCCTTTCCGAATTTCGGCCAAATCTAAGGCAGGAACTTTGAACTATGATAACTTTCAAACAGTATGTCCATTTTACCTCATTTTTGGTTCAATATGATCATAATAGAGAGGTGTACCACTCCTCCGAATTTCATCAAATTCTAACAATTATAACTCAGTGAGAACAGTTCGTAAAGTTCATGACGCAACTAGTTGTCTAAACAATCAAAAGTTCAATATTTCTTTTCAATACTCAATTCTTATTCTAACATGTATTGAACTTAAAATAAAGGATGTTACCAAAAATTTCTGAGTGAGAAAACTCACCTTGTAAGTGTGAATGTGTCGTCCACTAATCGTGCGATTACCAAATTGACGTCATGCGTCTCCACACATCCTCGTGTAAACAGTAGGTTTTCTACCTCATCGAGAAATACTATTGGGTTAGACTTGTAGTACTTCCCTATATAGATATGTTCCCTTCTTCTCACAAAATTTGCCCCATAGTCTATCTGGTACCTCTCCTACCTTTTCGGTCGGTGGTGCAGTCACATCTGGTTATTTTATCGTTGTACACACCCTTCCACAATCCTTTGAAGGAGGTAGTACGAGAACCAAGTCTTTGAAAAGACTCAAGATAGGCACGAGAAGAGTATGAAATAAGTGAAACTTTAGGATGTTATTCCATTTACTTATTACTAAGGTGGCGCGCACACCGTCGCAATAAGTAGTCGTTCAAACACCCAACTCGAAGAAACTTCCTAGAATCTCCTAACCTGGTTTAGCTTTGATACCAACTTCAGGGAGCTAGCTATTTTTCCAAGATTGATCTCCGTTCGGGATATCATCAGCTGAAAATAAATCCAGATGATATATCCAAAACAACCTTTAGGACCCGATACGGCCATTATGAGTTCTTGGTCATGTCTTTTAGGTTAACCAATGCCCCAACAACTTTTATGGATTTAATGAACATAATCTTCAAACCATTTCTAGATTTGTTCGTGATTGTGTTCATAGATGATATCCTAATCTACAGTAAGAGTGTTGAGGAACGTGAAGAGCATCTGAGGGTAGTGCTTCAAGTCTTGAAACAGGAGAGACTATATGCTAAATTTTCAAAGTGTGAATTTTGGTTGGAAAAGGTAGCCTTTTTGGGCCATGTTGTGTCAAGGGATGGAATTATGGTAGACCCCCAGAAGATAGAAGCGGTAAAGCGCCAAACCGACCACTCCGGCAGAGGTTAGAAGTTTCTTGGGTTTGGTGGGTATTATAGAAGATTCGTAAAGGTTTTTCTAGTCTTCCGCTCACGACCGGTTGACTCAAAAGCGGCTAAGTACGATGGTCGAAGCATGTGAAGCAAGTTTTGAAACTAAATGAATTATTGACTCTGCGCGATCCTAACCTTACCATCGGGACAAGAAGGGTTCACCGCCCATCGCGATGCCTCAGAGTTGGGTTGGGATGTGTCTTGATGCATTTGGAAAGGTTATTGCGTATGATCTAGACAATTGAAGATACATGAGAAGAATTACCCAACTCATGACTTGGAATTAGTCGCGATGGTGTTTGCCTTACGAATATGGAAACATTATTTGTATGGTGTGCATGTGGATATATTTACGATCATAAGAGTTTGCGACATAACCACGTGAAGGATTTGAATCTCCGGCAAAGAAGATGGTTAGAGTTGCTTAAGGATTATGACCTTAGTATTCTTTACCATCCGGGAAAGCCAACGTGGTGGTGACGCTCGATGGGAGATCAACGGGCAGCTTGGCCCATTTGGCAATACAAAGAGGGTATTGTTCGAGGTACAAAGATCGGGAAACCTCGGGGTTAGCTTAACCGAGATCGGTGAAGGTAGGGTGGTGGTACATGATACCTCGCATGCGCTTTAGCTTGTAAATAAAAGAAAGTCAGTTTGAGGATACGGAGTTTGTTGGATTTCGGGAGAGGATCCAACAGGGAAAACCTTCACAGTTTACATTGGGAGATAATGACGGAACCTTTCGGTATTAGGGTAGGTTATGTGTTCCTAAGGTAAAGGATCTAAGGAGGAAGATCTTAGACGAGGGTCACAACACAAGATATTTCATTCATCCAGGGTCAACAAAAATGTATCATGACCTCAAGGCAAATTACTGGTGGGACGGGATGAAGAAATATATTGCGGAGTTTGTCGGGAGATGTCTTATATGTCAGCAGGTGAAAACTGAACATCAAAAACCTGGCGGATTACTTCAGAATATTGGAGTCCCCATGTGGAAATGGGAGGCGATTCATATGGATTTTGTAACTGGTCTACCGAAAACTCGAGAAGGGTATGATTCTATTTGGGTGATTGTTGATCGGCTTACAAAGTCAGCCCATTTCTTACCTGGTCAAGACTACGACGCGCACCAGTACACACAAATTTATTTGAGAGAGATTGTGCGTTACACGGATTCCTTACAAATTATTTCAGATAGGGTTCCCAGTTCACCTCACACTTTTGGCAAAGTTTCAGCAGGTCACGGACAAAAGTTGTTAAACACGCTTTCCACCCGCAAACAGATGGGCAGCCGAGCGAACAATCCAAACACTTGAGGACATGTTGCGATCTTGTGTGTTAGATTGTCGAAGCTGGTTGGACCATCTATGTCTAATTGAGTTTGCCTACAACAATAGTTTTCACTCTAGCATACAAATGGCCCGTTTGAAGCATTATATGGGACGAAAATGTAGGTCTCCACTAGGAGGTTCGAGGTGGGTGACGCATCGTTGCTCGGACCAAGTCATTCAAGAAACAAATCATAAGGTACAGATGATTCGAGCGGATCAAAACAGCTCATAGCCGCCATAAGTCCTATGCGGATCATCGGAAAAGAGATCTTGAATTCGAGGAGAAAGTATTTTTAAAAGTGTCCCCCAATGAAGGAGTGATGCGCTTTGGTAAGAAGGAAATTGAGCCCAAGGTTTATTGGGCCATATGAGATCTTGCGAAGATTTGGGAATGTGGCTTCGAATTAACACTTTCACAAGAGTCGAAGCGATCATCCGTATTTCATGTGTCAATGTTACGAAAATACTTGCATAATCCAAGTCACGTCATCCTTCTCCAGGAGATAATTCTTAATAAGGAGCTTCAATATGAAGAAGTTCCGGTGGAAATACTTGATAGGAAGGTTAAGCGCCTTAGGAATAAAGATATTGCTTCCGTGAAGGTCCTATAGAGGAACCACTCCACCGAGGAAGCCACCTGGGAAGCCGAGGACGCGATGAAAGTCAAATATTCACTCCTATTTGACTAAGGTAATAAAAAAAAATGTGTTACATAGTACTTCATGTGTGTGTCATTTGCGTGTCTATATGCATGTGTTACAACCTTATTCCCATTCGAGGACGAATGCTTTTTAAGGAAGGGAGAATGTGAAGCCCCAAATTAGTGTTACAATAACAATAAACATTATTGTGTCTATATGCATGTGTTACAACCTTATTCTCATTCGAGGACGAATGCTTCTTAAGGAAGGGAGAATGTGAAGCCCCAAATTAGTGTTACAATAACAATAAATATTATTGTGTCTATGTGATTATGTTACGACCTTATTCACATTCGAGGACGAATGTTGCTTAAGGAGGAGAGAATGTAAAATCCGGAAAATAATAATAATATATAGTTGTTGGTTGAGTTAATAAAAATACATATATATAAGAAAATAAAGAATAAATTGCATGGGATGGAGTTAGTGTTAAAGTTGGATAAATAGATGGATAAAAATGAAAATAAGAAAATTAAAAAAAAACAAAACGAAAGAGAAACAAAAAAAAAAAAAAACAAAAAAAAAAGAAGAGAAGAAACATGCACGTACTCCATTTCCCCTCCCCTTCCCCCCTTTTCATTTCCCCTCCACATTTTCATCTTCCTCAACTCTTGTCTTTCCACCTCCATATGTTATACAAACACCCTTACTTATACACAAACAAAGTACTTACCACAAAGGTTAGAAAATCAGAAAAAAACAAGTGAAAAGAAGAGGAAAAAAATACCAAGAAAGCAAGAAGAACAAGAAACAAAATACTAGAGAGTAAGGATAATTTTAGCAACCACACAACAATAATCTTCACACTTACAAGGTGAGTTTTCTCACTCAGAAATTTTTGGTAACATCCTTTATTTTAAGTTCAATACATGTTAGAATAAGAATTGAGTATTGAAAAGAAATATTGAACTTTTGATTGTTTAGACAACTAGTTGCGTCATGAACTTTACGAACTGTTCTCACTGAGTTATAATTGTTAGAATTTGATGAAATTCGGAGGAGTGGTACACCTCTCTATTATGATCATATTGAACCAAAAATGAGGTAAAATGGACATACGGTTTGAAAGTTATCATAATTCAAAGTTCCTGCCTTAGATTTGGCCGAAATTCGGAAAGGCATAATTACGAACTGTTTTTATTGAATTTTACTTATTAGAATTATATGAAAATTTACATGGTTGTAAATCTCTCTGTTACGGACATATATAGATAAATAGTTATTAAAACTGACTTACGAGTTGAGAGTTATTGTAGTTTGAAGTTGCTGCCTCGGATTCGTCGGAATCCAGAAGGGCGGGACGTTGAAACGTAAAACTGTACTAATCTGTGGGGAATATGAAAATTGTTGCTAAATGAAAGTTCTAGATCTCTTTGTTGTGGACATTTTGAAACCTTACGGGGGTCTATCCGACTTACGTATTGAGAGTTATCGTTGTTTAAAGTTTCTGCCTCGGATCTATCGAGATCCAGGAAGGGCAGCGAATAAAAGTGTAAAACTGTACCAAATGGTACGGAATATGAAAGTATGGTTCACATGGAGACGTGTATCTCTCTGTTCTCGTCGTTTTGAGATTTTATGGGGCTTCAACGGGTTTACAGATTAGGAGTTATGACTATTCTAAGATTGGGTGTTGTTTAATAAAAATTCTGCCGAAATAAATTTCATGTGGCTGTTTTGAGGATAAATTTGTGTTAGTTACCCAAAGTAGTTTTAAATGAAATTTGGTACAGTGAAATATCCCCGTCTTACCTTAGTTTCCGCTTGAGAAACACCTTAGTTGGAGTTATGGTTAAAAGTTATAATCGTTACAAGTATGAATGACAGAATGTAAGAAAAGAGAATAGTATTTATTCGATCTTCTGAAAAATATGAAAAGTGAATACGTGTTCACATAAATATATAAATATATAATGGATCGGGTTGCACGCTGCAACAAAACGTAAAGTGAATACGCGTTCACAAATACATAAACATAATGGATCGGGTTGCACGCCGCAACAAAACGTAAAGTGAATACGTGTTCACAAATACGTAAATATAATGGATCGTGTTGCACGCCGCAACAAAACGTAAAGTGAATACGCGTTCACAAATACGTAAACATAATGGATCGGGTTGCGCGCAACAAAACGTAAAGTGAATACGTGTTCACAAATACGTAAATATAATGGATCGGGTTGCGCGCAACAAAACGTAAAGTGAATACACGCTCACAAATACGTAAACATAATGGATCGGGTTGCGCCGCAACAAAACGTAAAGTGAATCCGTGTTCACAAATAGGTAATTATAATCGATCGGGTTGCAGGCAGCTAGAAATTTGAAAGATGAATTGTTGTTCTCCTATATATAAATATGAAAAGTGAATACGCGTTCACAAATATATAAATGTAATAAACATGTGGAAATGCAGGGAATGTCTTAACGTATAATACGAGATAAAATGAAGTGTTAGTTAAGCGAGAATTTCCTATGAGGAGTTGTTGCATATTTAAAAATGTTGTAACTTTGATATGTTTTGCAATATGCTTATTACGTTATAATGTGATTGCACTTGGAATATTGTGGTGTTACTTTGAATTGCGAGTAAGGTTCTCACTCACCGATGGTAGGTGACTCTTTTATTAACATGTTTCAGAAAGCGTGATAGAGAAGGCTCCACGCCAAGGCTAGCGATCGTCCGCGACCTCTTGTCATACCAAGTCCATTGCTTGGGCTTGGTACTCGTCGAGTTCGAATGTCGGTTCAATGTCTCGGGATATGCCCGTGTGGAATGATCTCCCTTCCAACTTAGAATAATATTTGTCAGTACGTCTATGTAGAAACAATGTTTGCACGAGCATGGACTCGCGTTATATTTTCAATAAAGTCATGAACAAATTTCTTTATTGTTATTTTTATTAATAGCTCCGTATTTGAATATAAGTTTAAATTTCTAAATAAAGAGAATTAAATGGTGCTCCTGGTGGAAAATAATTGTCCAGGTGCCATCACGCCCTAAGTAAAGACTTAGGAAAAGTCGGGGCGTGACATAGAAACCGTACGGGGCAAGTACGAAGGCATAGCTACCAGATCCAACCTGCATCATCAACTGACCGGGGCAAGTACGAAAGCCAGCTACCAGAACCTACCGTACCAACAATACTAAACAACCATATCACGAAGCTGACACGTGGCAAGTGCGATAGCTCTACCGGATCCTCCGCACGCGTGGCGGCGGGCAAGTAACAGCTAACCACCGATCACAACCGTAAGTCACGGCTTCGTCCCAAACGACTCGCGAAGGCGACACGCGTGGCAAGTGCGATAGCCTCTACCAGATCCTCCCTGCGCCACGTAGCTGACGGAGGCAAGTAACCAGGCTAACCACCAGATCACAACCGTAAGTCACGATACTTCGTCGCGAAGCTGACACGAGGCAAGTGCGATAACCTCTACCAGATCCACCTGCGTCACGTAGCTGACGAGGGCAAGTAACCAGGCTAACCACCAGATCACAACCGTAAGTCACGAGACTTCGCCACAAAACTGAACGGGGCAAGTACGAAGGCTAACTACCAGAACCAAAGCCGAATCAGCCACGACCGGGGCAAGTACGAGAGCCAACTACCAGATACCAAAGCCGAATCAGTAAAACCTCATGGAGAGCTAGTCCATGGAACAACAATCCTAATGGAACCATACCCGTGGGCCACCCAACGTGTCAGTAGGTCCAAGGATATAACAAGATAACCGGCCCTCCATCGAGAGACTCGGTAGCACAGAATCAAAACACTTGCACAACAAAGGCTATCACAACAAGCATAGACAAGTTCAACATACTCATAGACTTTCATTTTATTACAACAAATCCGGATTTTTAACCCCAAGGTATTACGTATTTTAACTCTTTAAAAGATCCATTTCTTTCACAAAAAGTCACACGATACCCGTAGTATCAAAATAGAGTAACTGTCTTTTTAAGTAAACCAAAACAATTTTCATACTTCCTTTTTAAACCAAATCATTTCTCCCTTTAAAGTCAAGTTACCATTTTAAATCCAATAATAAAATCATCCTTTTGTTTTCATAAAGTCGTTATAACTAACTTCCCATAAAGCTATTATAACACTTTATGTTTTAAACCAATTTAAGACAAACCATGCCTTTCTTTTAAATCAAAACACTTCAAATTCTCAAGTCTCTTTTCTTTTAGAAATCAAGTTCCTTAATATTTCACATCAAGTCATTTATCTTTTAAAAACCACAGACAATTTCTTTACCTACATAAAGTTGTTATAACAAACTTCCCATAAAGCCGTTATAACACTTTATGTTTTAAACCAACCAAATTCGTTTAGCACACGTACGTCTACCGTACTACATAGTTCACACAATCATGTTAGAAAAGATAGGAAGAGGTTCACATACCTCGCGACGATTATCGACAATTAGCAAAACGCTCCCATGTACTATAACCTTGCTAGCCTTTTCCACCCTTCAAGTAGAATACGTTACTCGTAGCACTTCACCCTATAAAGGCCACAAAACGTCTATCAACTTCTCGAACACTTTGTAGCACATTTCAAAGTACAAGGTTCCTATTTCTACGGAAAATTCGGCAGCACCTCCCCCCCCGCAACCACATAAATCTCCTCATCTACCCAGGCCTGCTACCAAGCCAACAACTCCAAGGAGGGGGGGGGGGGGGTTACACGTCTAACCGGACGTGTACAATTCTACTCCACAATAATACTACAAGTCTACTGTAAATACAGTCCAATGTAAATACAGTTCAATTCTTTTTAATCATCCTTCCAATATATCTTATACTCAATTCTAAACTACTACAATATGTAATATCCAATTACAATTAGGGGACAAAGATCATTACCTCGATAAGCCCAAAATTATCCAAGATATAAGTCGATCCTGAGCAACGTTTAGCTCCAAATCCTTACGCTCCAACCCGCTCCAAGCAACCCTTAGAAGCTCCTAACCAACTCCTCTTCAAGATCTAACTCCAACAAGTGAAGAACACTAAGACTCAATTATGGCAAGTTTCGGCCAAGGTGAAATTCTAAGGCTAGGGGTGTGAAATCTTTTCCAACTCTTGGTACACAATCTTCCTAACACCCTAAGGAAGAACACTTATAAGTTTAGGGATTTTTGGACAACTTTTGCTCAAGAAATCAAGGCAAAGCCGAGAGCAACTACAAAGGGGAGGGAGTATTTTGTCTTGGAAATTATCTCAAGTGTGGATGAAGTCTTCACTACAAAAGGGGGGGTATTTATAGAGAAATCAAGGGCCAAGATTAAAGCAAATGTAAGGTGAGGATGGGGTACATGTGTGTGGGTAGTTTGCCAACCATTTGTTCACCACAAAAATGGGACAAGTGGCTTGCCACTTGTCCCTCAAGAAAAACGTCCAAGTGCCCTCACTTTCGGCCATAGAGCCACACGAGGGTGACACGTGTCGCCCCCTACTCGTCCAAAATATTTCATCTTCCGAAAATATCCGTAATGCCAAAAATTCGAAAATAAAGTGGGCCCCACAAAACCGTAAATTCTCCCGTGGGCCCCACATGACCAATTTCGGAAATAAAATTCCATAATTCTTAAATATTCTAAAAAGTCCGAATACCAAATCTGGAAATCCAATTCCCATTAACGAACCTTTTTCCTTCACAAAATTCGGAAACTTTTCCGTCGAAAAATCACATCTTTCATCCTTTCCAATTTAAATGTCGTATTCTCGTACGTACGTCCTCATATACATACTCTGGAACTACGGGGTATAACATTTTCCCCCCTTAGAAACATTCGTCCCGAATGTTCCTTCTAAGCCTCCAAACATACATGTCGGTATAGTCTTCCCTACTATACTTACGAAACCAATTATGCCACACATGGCCATAATACAACATACTCGCAAAAAAACACATCCAAGCGAAGAATCATCTCTAAAGCGTATAACAATACCATTAGCTCCACCCATGGTCCAAAGGATACTTTCTTCACATCTTTACTTATAAAAAGGACACTTCCATCTTCTTAACACATCTACGCCTCCTTTCTTACTCGTCGTACCCTCCTCGCACACTCAAACTCTTCCTACTATACGTACCACATTTCTGTCATTGCTTCAGTTTCCAAAATCTCGGGGTTACTATCTCCAACTTGGTCATCATTAACTGAGAACACTCTGGATGGATCTCCGATACTCTTCCAAACATAGCAACATGGAATACGGACGTCTTGTCTCTAAGTCGGACGGTGGTGCCAACTTATAGGCAACGGCTTATTCTACACAACGAAAATGCCCAAAGTACCTCGCTAAGTTTCCCCTTTTTCCAAATCTCGTCACACCCTTCCGGTGGTACCTTCGAAGACCACGTCGGCTGAACTCCAAGTGTCGACGCCGATTATCCGCACGACTTCTGTTGACTCTGAGCTGCTAATAATACCCGACCTCGGGCCCGCGACTGATGCCTTACCCCGGGCACCCTATCCACCTCCTGCTGAATCAAGTATGGACCCACAATCTGAACATTGCCAACATCGAACCAATCGATCGGCAACCTACACTTCCGCCCATACAAGACTTCATAAGGCGACATCCGAATACTGAAATGGTAGCTATTACAATACTCACTCAACAAGAGGCAAATAATCCTTACAGCTACCCCTGAAATCAAAACACCGACCCGTAACCTATCCTCAAAGGTCTGGATAAAACGCGCTGTTGTCCGTCGGCCCGAGGGTGAATGCACATCGAGACTCACCTGAATATACTCCACGTGTAATATTCTAAGGCTCACACCTACCATGTCCCCATACTACCCTTTTCAACTACCCATGCAATTATCCCACCTAACACAATGCTATCCGTACATAGCACTCCACATGTATCTACCATAACGACCTAAACAAGTCTCTTAAGGGCTGAAGATATCTTTGTAACTACTGCCTCACTTCCCTTTGTCGCTCTAATCAAATCCTGCTCTGCTGGGCGCATAACTACAGAAGGTGATGAACCAGCCACCGATCCCGAAGGCTAAGTCGTAACATCCGCGCCACCTCTGGTCGGATAATTTCTTGCAAAATGGCCCTGCTGGCCGCAAGCCTAACAAGCTATCTAAGTAGTACGACACTCCCCATAAGAACACCTACCACAACGGCCATACCGAGGTGGGGGTGGCCTCCTCTGGCTAACACCCCTTCCTTTCCGAACCACTGAATCCGCAACTGACCTGGTAGGCTAAGTCATCCCACCTGTATCCCTCCTACTAGGACATTCTCTCCTCACATGGTCCTGACAGCCGCTGGTAAAACAAGCACCCGTAAAAAGTCGATATTCCCCGGGATGACGCCTACCACATAGTGAATGTTGACACCCAATTTTGTCCAGCCCCCTTAAATGAATCACCATAAATTAAACAATTTTTTCCGCAATTTTACATCGCAAAATACATAACCTCGCGTTGTAAATATTAAGTACTAATTAATTAGCATGCCCACATTTATTAGGATAATAATAGCTTAGACTAATAAAACATCTAAATAGTTTAATCACGTTTTAAATAATTTATCTACCATTAACTAAATAAAACACCTAAAGTTTTATCTATAACCCATTAATTAAATAACAAATACCTAAAATTATACCCCAAGCCCAACCTATTTTCGTCGACCCGCGGCCCACGACACTCACCCCTTCAACCCACGACCCGCGGCCCATTTCTTCCTTTAACTCTCCCCCGACAGCCCACTTTAATTAAGGCCTCAGAACCCTTCTTCGTCGTCCCCCCCTTTTAGAAAAACCTAAAATACCCAAACCCTAATCCCACTCCCGCCGCATGCAACCTTTGACTCACCCCTCTCCAGCCGAGATTCTCACGAGAATCCAATCTTTCCCCATCTTACCATAAAAACCTTCCCTTATCAATTTCGTTAAGACCCAGAATACGAAAACGGTAGGAAATCGTCTTAAAGTCCTCCAAATCACCCACGAAATCAATTCGCCTTACCATAACAAAATCAGTACGAATCGTCCCTCAAATCCGTCCTAAACTTGCCATGATTACGAAGCCCAATTAGGAGCTATAAATATCGATGTTTGGACATGCAACAGGGGGGGGAAGTCATTAAGAACACAGATCACACTGTGCTTCAAATCATCTTTTTCCATCAGTAATCAAACAATCCATCGATCAGGCATTGATCATCACGAACACAGACTACATCGTGCCCAGCTCTTCTCCTTTCCATTCAATTCACTATTTTGTAAACCAGTTTTCCTTTGCAGAACCCCTTTTGTGACGATTCGGGAAAACTTTGTCGTCGCCTCAGTTCGCTACCCGCAAAGGTCCAAATCTACTCTTCTTCTGTTCGCTCGCTTGTTTAATTGACATTATGTGTTTCTGTATAATAGGATCATATTTTTCTTTGTTTTGTCAAATCAAATAATTCAGTTTAGTCGTTGTTCTTCATTCAGACAAATCTGTTAGTTGCGATTTCCGTTTGTTTGTAGGTGTCGACCTATTTCTCGGTTGGTAATCATGATTAGTATGTATTAATTGCTATTTTAAAGTGTTAAATTGCTATCAAATATGGTTAAGAGGTTGCTGATTATGTATATTTATGTGCACTGAGCATTCCGCTAGTTTGTTGTCTAAACTCAGTTCATATTGGTCATTAGCCATGTACTAGGCTGAGATTATGTGAATCTATATGTTTTTTTTTTTTTTTTATCTAGTATACTTAGCCCATATGGTATTTTCTACCATAAGGTTTTTGATATGCTGAATTTGTCTACCTTAGGGTATCTATTTACAGTTTTCAAACCAAGTAACCACCTGTATGTTATATTTGGATCATGTCTGTACTTTTGAGGGAGCTGGCCTACTATCTCCTGCAATCATGTCGTATTTGTATGGATTTAGGCCTACTCAAATAGTCTCGTTGGCGTTTTAGTCTAAGTTAAATGCATGCGAAGTCTTCCCGAATCTTATAGGAGTTATTATAATATGAGAGGTTCTCAAAGGTCATCTAAGATATGTGTGATTAATATGAAATGCTTGGAACTGATTTTTGTCATTTTTGGGCCACTATTTGCTATTTCCAGATCAAATTTCCAGCATGTGACAGACTAATTTCCAGCCCCTGCCTAGGATGATTTTTAGCCCCCCTGTTTGGACTGTCCCCATAACCATTTTGCTACTGATTTTGATCCCCTCTCCCTTGCCTAGGATGATTTTTGCCCCTCTCTGTTTGGACTGTTTCCAGGCCATTATTGCTACTGATTTTTTTGATTACCCCCCTGCCTAGGATGATTTCAGCCCCCCTGTTTGGACTGTCTTCTAGCTATTTTGCTGCTGATTTTTTGATCACTTTTGGTCACGCATTACATCTGAAATATGCTCTAATACTCTTGTTGTCCGTCATCAGCTGTATCTTCCTGTCGAATTCTGCCAAAATTCAGTGTATCAGGGGTCATGTATCATAATAAATATAACTACATACTTATCCTCATACTTGCTAGATGACCAATACTTCTGTTATCTAATGTTCTGTTCACATCTCATTGGTATATATTTAGCGTGTATGGGTGGCATATCTCGTATGATTTACGTATATATCACCCTTTGTGACTAGATATATTAGAATGGGGTTTATATATATATGAACCTGTCCAAGTGATAACATGGATATTTCCCTTGAAATCTAAGAGACCAATCGATTACGTTGGCTGTATATTGATCCCCCCCCTTTTTTCGATTGGGTAAATTCTAAATGTTCTTTTACTGTGGGTGAGATTTGTCCTGGCTATAGATCAAAACTGGCGGCATGTGTGTGTTTAATTTAACATTCTACATATTTTTGTATATGATGGGTTTGAATTATTTACTAATCCTTATCCTTCTTATTTTTACATGGCATGCATGGGGAGAGCAACAAAGAGTCTCATTGCGAGACTCGCCATGAATTCCACTCCGCATCTACTTCCCTACTTCAGAAGTTCAATACAAACAAGGCGTGACGACTTTGTTGTCCAATCGCCATCCCCATTCTCTTCTCATCCTTTATTTATTTATTCATTTATTTATTTGTCAGAATTCTATTGTCTAACTTTGTAATTAATAGGATACTAACTTTATTAGCCTTGGAATATATTGGGAAGGTAGTTTAAAGGATAAGTTCACCCTTTATTTATTCTAGGCTCATCACGCAAGTCTAGAAAACAATCAATCCTAGTTATGCCTTAGCCACATAGTTAATATATCTCTCCGTATTTATGTCCTTGAGAAATAAGCTTTGTCATAAACTTTCGTAAATATTATAGGAAGTGATTTTTCGTACATAAAATAATAATCTCATGATTTTACAAGAATTTTAATCCTACGTACACTGTCAGGAGTAATCACTTTCTTACTTTTATCAAGAGTAAAATAATTCTACTTCATAATCAACTTTATACATTTTTTTAGTCATCAATATATATCCTTTAGATGTTGCCACATCCCTTTTATTTAAATAAACTTTTCTAAACATACATTATTCAGCCAGAAAAATTAACCTATGTTTGAACGGATAACCGCAAGTTAGCGGATCCTTTAGGGTGCCTGATCCCTTCCCTTTAGGATAATAAAGAACCCTTAACCAGAATCTCATTAAGTTTAGCAGACCTTTAAATGGAGTTAATGTTGACTTTAATCGGTTAACATTTAGGTGTCCTAATTCACCCAAATAATTAGGTGGCGACTCCTTAAAAATGCATTTAGGAAACCACCATGCGTATTACTCCCGTTTTCGACTCCGGTTTAAAATGGGGTGTTACAGATGGCGACTCCACTGGGGATTTTAGGTTCTTGACCATAACAAACCTAGGTTTATTATTGCTTAGCTTTATTTTAAATGCCTTAAAATTGCTCGCTTAATTTTGTATGTTTAACTGTTTTAATTACTATTTGTTTATCGCTTTCCTTAAATCGGCATTCCGCTCATATTTCTTCCACTGAAAAATTCACACTATCACACACAACACGGGTGTGCTTGGCGCACCGCAAATTTCTTTCAAACACCCACGTTTAAGAGAGTTGGTATTTTGCGCGGAGAATCCGGTCCAACCGGTGGTCGCGTAGCCTTCTCACTCGAGTTGTCCGCTCGGGAACCTTGCGTCCAGAAAAACCAAATCTTAGAAACTTAAGATAGAGCTATACCACCCTTTATTTTAGGGCATGCATTTACCTTAGGTGGGTCGGTCCTTGGCATCGACACCACAATTAGGAAGACACCGAACTTGTCGACGGGTTTCTCAACCCAACGACCAACCAGCATATTATGTGTAGCATGGTAATGACAGACAAATCCAAGCCTAATCATGACATGCTGAAATTGGGAAAAGTGCACCGTCATTTGGTCGCCATTCCCAACAAAGGCATTATAGTTGGACGACTTGGACAAATCTATCATGGCCTCGTATATGTGACGTTTAGGCCTACCTCTGGCATAAAGAGGTCCCCCCTGCATGTTAGGAAACGTTTGAATGTGCTATGTGCGATATATCTGTTACATACCTGCAAATTACGTGCTTTATGCTAACACCGTTTGTTGCATTTTGTTAGAAAGATTTATCATCTCCCCAAAGGTCGATTTGTATTTGACTAAACAATGGCAGAACACCGATATCTCACAAGATCAAAGGCACGGTCCAACGATACGATCGATTCGCGGCATCTGGCGGAGCAGTGGAACTGTCTTGGTTCCTATAGGCAAGCGGTCTCGAAGAAAGCGGCATAGATCGGTCGGCGGCTCGCCCAAATACCGACAAATAGCAAACTCACAGCGGAAATCGAAGGCTCGAAACATCATCAAGTACTGCATCGCGCAAACAACCAAAACAGTCAAAATCCTCCAAATTACTACGGCACCCTCTTACTACATATCCCATTCACCAATATACAATGCACCCATATATCACGCAAATGCCTACACTCGGCAAACACAAACCAAAGGCCACCACAAACCCACTTTTGCAATGCATACGACAACCCCTTACGGTGCATCTATCCGTGCATGCGCCACGACAAATGCCCGCTCACTAAACACTTTCAAACCCCGCGTAGGTCTTTGAGAAAACCAACGTAACTATACACCTTTAGCCGAACGTAACCCAAGTGTATGAGGCTCGGCGCGAGAATACTCCACCAATTCGAAATATCCCGTGCCTACTTACCGAGGCATGATAAAACCAAACATTGTGCATACCACTCGGTCTTGAGGGCACGACATCGAAATTGCTATGCACTCGAGGACAAAATAGAGGAGCTAATCAAAGAAGGAGTCATTCGGAGGAGGCCTCCCACAACGAGTATAATGAACCCCGAAGGAAAGAGGTGTTCCTGGCGTAACCGCCCGCTGAATCAACCTTTATCCGCCGCCCGTAGATCCACCCAACAAAATAGAGCACCCAATGCACCTGCACTAAATAAGAATTTTGAAGGAAGACCACCCAAAGTTCGCACCACTAGTGAACCCATACCTCAAATATATGAAAGGTTGCGGTGCGGGCCTAATCAACCAATTCGGGAAGGATTCCCACATCCCAAGATGGTATGATGAGAACAAGCGTTGCGCGTACCCTCCGATAGCCGGAGGACATGACCGAAGGTTGCCACTCCGCCGTGACGTAATCGAGACATTGATCAAAGAAGGGTAATTCGGTGAAAGTGCGCCCCAAATCCCTTGCCAAACCACGGCCACGTCAACGTGCACCCGATAAACTTAGATGAGGAATACATTCCCTTGCCTATGCCTATTCCGCCTGAATCAATCAGTTATCCGAGCGTCGCGCGCGAAGCCAAAGAAGAAGATATTGATAGCGAGCATGAAGACCCGGCCGGCCGCGAGCGCAAGGCGTATTGGTTGGATTTGCACCCTGTTCTGGTCCGCCTAGAGCCCGGATAAGAAAGAACAATTTAGTTTAGCAGAATAATTTAAAGACTCATATCTAAGCTTTAATGATGTTTTCCTTTGTTTTGCTTATGTCGAACTACGTCACGACCGATTCCTCGGCGGATCGTGGCGGCCACATCGGCTTCGGTCCCACCTTCTAGAAAATCTCAATTTCTCTTTTGCTTGTAATTGGAACTACGTTCGACCTGATTCCCTTGGCGGATACGTAGGCGGCCACATCGGCCTCGGTCCCACCTTTAGAATTTTACCCAAAATTTGCTTGTAATGAACTACGTCATGACCTGATTCCCTCATGGGGATACGTAGGCGGCCTAAATCGGCTTCGGTCACTCCATTAGGAAACTTTCCATTCGTTCTGAAAATAACATATCATACAAGCAACTCCATCGAGACCCCCTTACGCCAAACACTTTTCAAAACGGGACAATGTAGGAAACTGCATGGGGTTGAAAGTCCAAACAAGCCCGGCGCGCATATGTCAAGGAACAATGCGGCAACGTCAAATACGAATCGACCACCCCCCCCAAAATACTCACAAATTTTCTTTGAGCGGAGGTCCTTCATATTAGTAGAAGATACAAAAGTTAGCAAAAGAAACAACATAAGCGAGAGGGCACCGATCAGCGATCGAATTCAAAAGTCCGCAACAAAGTCTAGCGCATCAGCTCCGGCTTAAAGCACACAACGAAGGCATCACGGCAACCGTCGGGTGCGGAAACATCTCGGGGCGACATCTATACCAGCATAATTTGCCTTTCTCAAATATTTATCATTACATTTTATGATTATGCACTAACTTTTCTCAAGCTTAGCTTGCAGGAGCATTTATTCTACAGGAGCAGCAGCAACACGTCCAGACAACGACGTTATCAGCACTACGTCCAGGCAACGACATATATCCGACCCAGTTTCGTCAGTCAAAACTGGGACAATTTTTAAGGACTTCGCCACGAAAGGACATCGACAGATATGATTCCATATGCTCGAAAGATCGACATAAACTGGGACAATTTTAAAGGCTGTACTACAAATGACATCAATAATTTACGCTAAGGGTTCCGTGTCCCAAAACTGGGACAAATTTTAAAGGAAAGCCTGACGGCAGCGGAGCACCGAGAGTACGGGAGAATACACCGCCGATTTCGGATAAGGAAGTTTGCTTTGTTTCGCAACATGTCACTATTCAAATATCGACATAATTTCCTGCTAGCACATACTAGTATTTTCTCAAGATAGAATATTTTCAACAAATGTTTTCGACCGAGACTCGAAATCAGACAGGGGTTACATGGTCCAGACAAGACGACGCGTGCAAATATCAAGAGCCAACACAAATCAGCCGACCCCTCCCCGAACTCACAATTTTTCTTTGAGTGAATTTTGCAGGTCAACAGGAACAAGGAGGACAACAACATTCCAATACAACAAATCCGCTCACGAAGATCATCTACAACAAGTCTACATCACCACATTTTCGACTCAGGCTACATCATTTACACTTTAATTATTTCATTTAGCTTTGATTATGCATAACACAAATTTTATCCATGCCCTAGGAGGCGTCATATGCATCTCGTCCATACTGACGAGAACGCCCATCTGGCGTCATGCATTCCGTCATCCATAGAGCAGAACGCCCATACAAGGCGTCATATGCATCGCCCATACAAGCGAAACGCCCATACAAGGCGTCATATCATCCCGCCCATACAAAGCGAACGCCCATACAAGCGTCATGCATCCGCCCATACAAGACGAAACGCCCATACTGGCGTCATATGCATCTCGTCCATAAGACGAACGCCAGCCTGGCGTCATATGCATCTGCCCATACAAGACGAACGCCATAAGGCGTCATATGCATCTCGCCCATAAGCAGAACGCCACAAGGCGCCATATATGCATCTCGCCCATCTGAGCGAAACGCCATACTGGCGTCATATCATCCGCCCATACAAAGCGAAACGCCATACAAGGCGTCATATCATCGTCCATCTGAGCGAAACGCCCAAGGCGTCATATGCATCTCGCCCATACAAAGCGAAACGCCAGCCTGGCGTCATATGCATCTCGCCCATACAACACGAACGCCATACAAGGCGTCATGCATCTCGCCCATACTGAGCGAAACGCCCATACAAGGCGTCATATGCATCTCGCCCATATAAGCAGAACGCCATACAAGGCGTCATGCATCTCGCCCATACAACACGAAACGCCCATACAAGGCGTCATATATCTCGCCATACAAAGCGAAACGCCCATACAAGGCGTCATATCATCTCGGCATACAAAGCAAAACGCCCATACTGGCGTCATATGCATCTAAATCATACAAAGCGAAACGCCATACTGGCGTCATATGCATCTCGCCCATACAAGCGAAACGCCATACAAGGCGTCATATGTCTCGCCCATACAAGCGAAACGCCATACAAGGCGTCATATGCATCTCGTCCATACAAGACGATAACGCCCATACAAGGCGTCATTTGCATTTCGTCCATACAAGACGACAACGCCCATACAAGGCGTCATTTGCATTTTCGTCCATACAAGACGATAACGCCCATACAAGGCGTCATATGCATCTCGTCCATACAAGACGAGAACGCCCATATAAGGCGTCATTTGCATTTCGTCCATACAAGACGGTAACGCCCATACAAGGCGTCATTTGCATTTCGTCCATACAAGACGACAACGCTCATACAAGGCGTCATTTGCATTTCGTCCATACAAGACGGCGTATCGTCACATCATGCCATATACGATTTGACTACAACCACAACACAAATTTTACATTCTTACATTATTTTGTTTCGACAGTTATACACTAGTGCTTCTATCTTAGCTTCAATCTACAGAATCGCATAAGATGGAGCCTGGCGTGAACCTACTCTTCTGACGGCGAGGTAATTTGTTGGGAACAAGACTTCCCAACAAAAGGCAAAGTGGACCCGAACGTCGACCTACTCTCTCCCAACATTCTAGCACCACAATAACTCATTGTCACCATAGCTCGACACTGGGACAGATTTTAAATCCGCGTCGGCCCCACCTTCGATTTTGGACACCAACAACATTTGTTCCATTCAGATGACCTGCACAAAATTGGCTATAAGTCAACGTCTTTTGTCCGAGATTCTTTCATCTTCCCATACAAAGAGGACAATCATGACACCCAATTTTGTCCAAATTCTTAAATGAATCACCATAAATTAAACAATTTTTTCCGCAATTTTACATCGCAAAATACATAACCTCGCGTTGTAAATATTAAGTACTAATTAATTAGCATGCCCACATTTATTAGGATAATAATAGCTTAGACTAATAAAACATCTAAATAGTTTAATCACGTTTTAAATAATTTATCTACCATTAACTAAATAAAACACCTAAAGTTTTATCTATAACCCATTAATTAAATAACAAATACCTAAAATTATACCCCAAGCCCAACCTATTTTCGCTTTCACCACGACACTCGCCTTCAACCCACGACCCGCGGCCCATTTCTTCCTTTAACTCTCCCCCGACAGCCCACTTTAATTAAGGCCTCAGAACCCTTCTTCGTCGTCCCCCCCTTTTAGAAAAACCTAAAATACCCAAACCCTAATCCCACTCCCGCCGCATGCAACCTTTGACTCACCCCTCTCCAGAGATTCTCGCCGAGAATCGGCAATCTTTCCCATCTTACCATAAAACCTTCCCTTATCAATTTCGTTAAGACCCAGAATACGAAAACGGTAGGAAATCGTCTTAAAGTCCTCCAAATCACCCACGAAATCAATTCGCCTTACCATAACAAAATCAGTACGAATCGTCCCTCAAATCCGTCCTAAACTTGCCATGATTACGAAGCCCAATTAGGAGCTATAAATATCGATGTTTGGACATGCAACAGGGAGGGGGGGAAGTCATTAAGAACACAGATCACACTGTGCTTCAAATCATCTTTTTCCATCAGTAATCAAACAATCCATCGATCAGGCATTGATCATCACGAACACAGACTACATCGTGCCCAGCTCTTCTCCTTTCCATTCAATTCACTATTTTGTAAACCAGTTTTCCTTTGCAGAACCCCTTTTGTGACGATTCGGGAAAACTTTGTCGTCGCCTCAGTTCGCTACCCGCAAAAGGTCCGGAAATCTACTCTTCTTCCTGTTCGTTCAGTTGTTTAATTGACATTATGTGTTTCTGTATAATAGGATCATATTTTTCTTTGTTTTGTCAAATCAAATAATTCAGTTTAGTCGTTGTTCTTCATTCAGACAAATCTGTTAGTTGCGATTTCCGGTTGTTTGTAGGTGTCGACCTATTTCTCGGTTGGTAATCATGATTAGTATGTATTAATTGCTATTTTAAAGTGTTAAATTGCTATCAAATATGGTTAAGAGGTTGCTGATTATGTATATTTATGTGCACTGAGCATTCCGCTAGTTTGTTGTCTAAACTCAGTTCATATTGGTCATTAGCCATGTACTAGGCTGAGATTATGTGAATCTATATGTTTTTTTTTTTTTTTTATCTAGTATACTTAGCCCATATGGTATTTTCTACCATAAGGTTTTTGATATGCTGAATTTGTCTACCTTAGGGTATCTATTTACAGTTTTCAAACCAAGTAACCACCTGTATGTTATATTTGGATCATGTCAGACTTTTGAGGAGCCGCCTACTATCTCCTGCAATCATGTCGTATTTGTATGGATTTAGGCCTACTCAAATAGTCTCGTTGGCGTTTTAGTCTAAGTTAAATGCATGCGAAGTCTTCCCGAATCTTATAGGAGTTATTATAATATGAGAGGTTCTCAAAGGTCATCTAAGATATGTGTGATTAATATGAAATGCTTGGAACTGATTTTTGTCATTTTTGGGCCACTATTTGCTATTTCCAGATCAAATTTCCAGCATGTGACAGACTAATTTCCAGCCCCTGCCTAGGATGATTTTTAGCCCCCCTGTTTGGACTGTCCCCATAACCATTTTGCTACTGATTTTGATCCCCTCTCCCTTGCCTAGGATGATTTTTGCCCCTCTCTGTTTGGACTGTTTCCAGGCCATTATTGCTACTGATTTTTTTGGATTACCCCCCTGCCTAGGATGATTTCAGCCCCCCTGTTTGGACTGTCTTCTAGCTATTTTGCTGCTGATTTTTTGATCACTTTTGGCTGCTGCATTACATCTGCGAAATATGCTCTAATACTCTTGTTGTCACTGTCTGCCTGTATCTTCCTGTCGAATTCTGCCAAAATTCAGTGTATCAGGGGTCATGTATCATAATAAATATAACTACATACTTATCCTCATACTTGCTAGATGACCAATACTTCTGTTATCTAATGTTCTGTTCACATCTCATTGGTATATATTTAGCGTGTATGGGTGGCATATCTCGTATGATTTACGTATATATCACCCTTTGTGACTAGATATATTAGAATGGGGTTTATATATATATGAACCTGTCCAAGTGATAACATGGATATTTCCCTTGAAATCTAAGAGACCAATCGATTACGTTGGTACGTATCGATCCCTTTTTTTCGATTGGGTAAATTCTAAATGTTCTTTTACTGTGGGTGAGATTTGTCCTGGCTATAGATCAAAACTGGCGGCATGTGTGTGTTTAATTTAACATTCTACATATTTTTGTATATGATGGGTTTGAATTATTTACTAATCCTTATCCTTCTTATTTTTACATGGCATGCATGGGGAGAGCAACAAAGAGTCTCATTGCGAGACTCGCCATGAATTCCACTCCGCATCTACTTCCCTACTTGAGTTCAATACAAACAAGGCGTGACGACTTTGTTGTCCAATCGCCATCCCCATTCTCTTCTCATCCTTTATTTATTTATTCATTTATTTATTTGCTGTAATTCTATTGTCTAACTTTGTAATTAATAGGATACTAACTTTATTAGCCTTGGAATATATTGGGAAGGTAGTTTAAAGGATAAGTTCACCCTTTATTTATTCTAGGCTCATCACGCAAGTCTAGAAAACAATCAATCCTAGTTATGCCTTAGCCACATAGTTAATATATCTCTCCGTATTTATGTCCTTGAGGAATAAGCTTTGTCATAAACTTTCGTAAATATTATAGGAAGTGATTTTTCGTACATAAAATAATAATCTCATGATTTTACAAGAATTTTAATCCTACGTACACTGTCAGGAGTAATCACTTTCTTACTTTTATCAAGAGTAAAATAATTCTACTTCATAATCAACTTTATACATTTTTTTAGTCATCAATATATATCCTTTAGATGTTGCCACATCCCTTTTATTTAAATAAACTTTTCTAAACATACATTATTCAGCCAGAAAAATTAACCTATGTTTGAACGGATAACCGCAAGTTAGCGGATCCTTTAGGGTGCCTGATCCCTTCCCTTTAGGATAATAAAGAACCCTTAACCAGAATCTCATTAAGTTTAGCAGACCTTTAAATGGAGTTAATGTTGACTTTAATCGGTTAACATTTAGGTGTCCTAATTCACCCAAATAATTAGGTGGCGACTCCTTAAAAATGCATTTAGGAATCAACCATGCGTATTACTCCCGTTTTCGACTCCGGTTTAAAATGGGGTGTTACAGTGAACACTGAGGGAAAACCGAATCTGGCTGGCTAGAACCTATGTAAATCTGTGAACCAGAAACCCTGGAGTTCTGACCAACTCCTAAATACCCCGAACGTCCTGAAGTCGGTGGAGGACCACTCAGATCTTGGCGGAGGCATAACCATCTGGCGAGAAGGTCGCCTCGAAAGTTACCAAAGGACCACTGTTGTCGGCCTCTTCTCGCGATCTTGGTTAATCCGTCGATCTACGTTCCTCGATCTGCTGCGTAAGCTGTCAGACGCGGGCAATGTCCATGCCTGACTGAAGAGCTACTCTTGTACAACCCTCTGTAAAAATAATCGTCAAGTCCTGTGACATATCGGTGCACACTATCCTCCATGTCTGCCACTAAAGCGGGGACATAACGAGCCAATGAGTCAAACTCTATACTGTATTCCCGAACCGTCCGCCCGTTCTGCCTCAACATCATAAATCTATCTGCCCGAGCTCTCGCCATGCGAGGGCGAAGCGTGTAGGAAATGCCTCTAAGGTCTTGATCACTTTCGCGATCCACAGCAATCGAATAAACTCACGAGGATCTTCCTCGCTTCTCAATCCATAGAACTCGGGTGGTGCGGCTCGAAGTCACGAAATCTCAACTATCGGATCTAGGGTGAACTACTGGTACTGTCGGAACCACCGGCTCCCGTCCGTCCTCATTCCCCAGCCACCAGACTAGCTAGTAACTGGGCTATCTCCTTGTAACTCACATCCTCTGATCCTGGCCGTGGGACTAGAGGCTCAGGTATCGTAGTCTCAACAGCTACCGCTACTGCTCTAAACTCTCCTGGGGCTAGCGGTGTCATAAAACTCGTCGCCTGAAGTACTATCTCAGGTAATGACCAGGCATGTGCCCTCGTAACCCTCTGTGCTCCACTCGCAGCTCTCTCTGCTGCCTTGCCCTTCTGGGCTCTGGTTGCCTTGCGTAGAGGCGTAACGGGTACATAAGAATACACCAGAGGGAGTCCAACTTATAACACAGCTCTAAGGCACGATCTTAGAGTGAGAAGAATGGAAACCAATCCTAAATATCCTGTAGCCTCCTGATTATAGATGTGGTGCACAACACACCGATAATCAAGACTCTACTAGACACGGTCTGCAGACACTTTTCGAGGATTAACTGCTCTGATAATCCGACCTCGGGCCCGTGACTGGTGCCTTACCCCGGGCACCCTAGTGATACAATCATCAGAGAAAATCAGCGGAAATAAAAACTTAAGCATGAATCAAGACATAAAATAAGCAATAGGCTAACCAAAACGGTTACCTTCCTGTATATATATATCAAAATTGAACAGTTAAATCCCTTACAAACCACGCCACAACAATACTACAGACCTGCGAATTTTATAACAACTATGGAGGCGGGGCCGCCATACCCCTGAATGTACAACAACCTACAATCTCAGGGAATCATACCACAAGATAAGCCTCCGGAGAAACGGAGCTTCCCAAACGCTGAACTGCGATCCTATGAACGAGGATCAACAACCGGTGTACCTCTACCTGCGGCATGAACGCAGCCCCCCGAAGGAGGTCAGTACAACAAGTACTAAGTATGTGGCGAAAATCGTAAATGAAATCATAACAGTCTATATAAAAACAGGAGACATGTATGATAACCAAACTACAGTCCACAATATATAAGCAGTCATGTCAAGTCAGGGACTCACGCCCTCAAAGTCGTCACTCAAATATAACTATGGGTCTCACGCCCACAACATCAATCATGCCCGTGGAATACCTTCCGCCGCTGCCGTGATCTATGATATAATAACACCGAAGTACACATGAACACGAGTCCCACGTGTCATGGAAACGTCTGACGGCAAGACGAAGGCATAGCTACGGATCCAACTGCGTCATCAATCGGCAAGGCAAGTACGAAGCCGGCTACGAACTCTACCGTGCAACAATACTAAACAACCATATCACGAAGGCGACACGTGGCAAGTCGATAGCCTCTACCGGATCCTCTGCGCCCACGTGGCGGCGGGGCAAGTAACTAGACTAACCACCAGATCACAACCGTAAGTCACGAAGCTTCGTCCAAACACTGACTCGCGAAGCTGACACGTAGCAAGTGTGATAGCCTCTACCAGATCCTCCCTGCGTCACGTAGCTGACGGGGGCAAGTAACCAGGCTAACCACCAGATCACAACCGTAAGTCACGATACTTCGCCGCGAAGCTGACACGTGGCAAGTGCGATAACCTCTACCAGATCCACCTGCGTCACGTAGCTGACGGGGGCAAGTAACCAGGCTAACCACCAGATCACAACCGTAAGTCACGAGACTTCGCCACAAAACTAAACGGGGCAAGTACGAAGGCTAACTACCAGAACCAAAGCCGAATCAGCCACGACCGGGGCAAGTACGAGAGCCAACTACCAGATACCAAAGCCGAATCAGTAAAACCTCATGGAGAGCTAGTCCATGGAACGACAATCCTAATGGAACCATACCCGTGGGCCACCCAACGTGTCAGTAGGTCCAAGGATATAACAAGATAACCGGCCCTCCATCGAGAGACTCGGTAGCACAGAATCAAAACACTTGCACAACAAAGGCTATCACAACAAGCATAGGCAAGTTCAACGTACTCATAGACTTTCATTTTATTACAACAAATCCGGATTTTTAACCCCAAGGTACTACGTATTTTAACTCTTTAAAAGATCCATTTCTTTCACAAAAAGTCACACGATACCCGTAGTATCAAAATAGAGTAACTGTCTTTTTAAGTAAACCAAAACAATTTTCATACTTCCTTTTTAAACCAAATCATTTCTCCTAAGTCAAGTTACCATTTTAAATCCAATAATAAAACCATCCTTTTGTTTTCATAAAGTCGTTATAACTAACTTCCCATAAAGCTATTATAACACTTTATGTTTTAAACCAATTTAAGACAAACCATGCCTTTCTTTTAAACCAAAACACTTCAAATTCTCAAGTCTCTTTTCTTTTAGAAATCAAGTTCCTTAATATTTCACATCAAGTCATTTATCTTTTAAAAACCACAGACAATTTCTTTACCTACATAAAGTTGTTATAACAAACTTCCCATAAAGCCGTTATAACACTTTATGTTTTAAACCAACCAAATTCGTTTAGCACACGTACGTCTACCGTACTACATAGTTCACACAATCATGCTAGAAAAGATAGGAAGAGGTTCACATACCTCGCGACGATTATCGACAATTAGCAAAACGCTCCCATGTACTATAACCTTGCTAGCCTTTTCCACCCTTCAAGTAGAATACGCTACTCGTAGCACTTCACCCTATAAAGGCCACAAAACGTCTATCAACTTCTCGAACACTTTGTAGCACATTTCAAAGTACAAGGTTCCTATTTCTACGGAAAATTCGGCACCTCCCCCGCAACCACATAAATCTCATCTACCCAGCGTGCTGCGAGCCAACAACTCCAAGGAGGGGGGGTTACACGTCTAACCGGACGTGTACAATTCTACTCCACAATAATACTACAAGTCTACTGTAAATACAGTCCAATGTAAATACAGTTCAATTCTTTTTAATCATCCTTCCAATATATCTTATACTCAATTCTAAACTACTACAATATGTAATATCCAATTACAATAAGGGGATAAAGATCATTACCTCGATAAGCCCAAAATTATCCAAGATATAAGTCGATCCTGAGCAACGTTTAGCTCCAAATCCTTACGCTCCAACCCGCTCCAAGCAACCCTTAGAAGCTCCTAACCAACTCCTCTTCAAGATCTAACTCCAACAAGTGAAGAACACTAAGGCTCAATTATGGCAAGTTTCGGCCAAGGTGAAATTCTAAGGCTAGGGGTGGAAATCTTTTCCAACTTTTGGTACACAATCTTCCTAACACCCTAAGGAAGAACACTTATAAGTTTAGGAATTTTTGGACAACTTTTGCTCAAGAAATCAAGGCAAATCCGAGAGCAACTACAAAGGGGAGGGAGTATTTTGTCTTGGAAATTATCTCAAGTGTGGATGAAGTCTTCACTACAAAAGGGGGGGGGGTGTATTTATAGAGAAATCAAGGGCCAAGATTAAAGCAAATGTAAGGTGAGGATGGGGTACATGTGTGTGGGTAGTAGTTTGCCAACCATTTGTTCACCACAAAAATGGGACAAGTGGCTTGCCACTTGTCCCTCAAGAAAAACGTCCAAGTGCCCTCACTTTCGGCCATAGGGCCACACGGGGGTGACACGTGTCGCCCCCTACTCGTCCAAAATATTTCATCTTTCGAAAATATCCGTAATGCCAAAAATCCGAAAATAAAGTGGGCCCCACAAAACCGTAAATTCTCCCGTGGGCCTCACGTGACCAATTTCGGAAATAAAATTTCATAATTCTTAAATATTCCAAAATGTCCGAATACCAAATCTGGGAATCCAATTCCCATTAACGAACTTTTTTCCTTCACAAAATTCGGAAACTTTTCCGTCGAAAAATCACATCTTTCATCCTTTTCAATTTAAATGTCGTATTCTCGTACGTACGTTCTCATATACATACTCTGAAACTACGGGGTATAACAGTAGTTGATAAAAAGGCTCCTCATGAAAGTTCCAAGGGTACTGATGCCCTTGTTGGTAAGAATTCTGAACATAAAATTGATGTCCAAGGGGTAAACCCTTCTGAACCTAGTCCTGTGAAAAAGAAAAGAAGAAGGAGGAAGGGAATAATAATGAAGTGGATATGCTGTGGGAGTAATTTACCCCCTTGAGTGAACAAGGTATCTGCGTCCGGCTAAAAGACGTTAAAGACAACGCTACTTGTGAGACAACCCAATGTTTTAATTATGTTATTTAAATTCTGTTTGTTTTATTTTGTCTTGAACAGTCTCACGGTCTTGTATGTTTGGTGTGTTTTTTGATGACAGATGGACTAGGGATTAATTCCGAGAGGCAAGAAAACCGTGGTGCGGGTATGAAGGGACCGCGACCCAAGTTTTCCAGTGAGCAGGATTGAGCTTCAGTGAATTAGCACCGCGCTGCAGGCAAGAGAGACCGCAACCAAAATTTTCCAGTGAGCTTCGTTTCTGAAAGAAAGAATTAGTACCGTGGTGCCAGTCTCAGGAATGAGGAAATCAGCAGGGAGGATGAATTTGCCCACTTTCACCAAAACATCTTCAATTATACCTCGGGGGTGAACGACTGAGCGATAGGGTGACTGTGGTTGGCTTTGCTTCCCCCAAATCAAATCTTTTGAACAGAGAGGGGCATCAGGTTGACACTTGCCCCAAATCACACAGAGCTTTCTTGCATGTCACCTTCCCTATAGTGCAAGGTAAGGTGAAACTCCCTGGATTTTTTAACTTCGGGGAAAACTTTTCTGCAAGATAGCACTGCACTCCTATGTCAGTACCACTGTCTCATAATCTGCAAGCTTCCTCTTCTTAAAAAGGATGTCTTTCATTAACTTCACATATGCTGACATTTACTCCAATGCTTCAATGAAAGGAATGTTAATGTGCAATTTTTTAAATACCTCCAAAAATTTCGAAAACTGCTTATCCAAAGACTTCTTCTGCAGTCTTTGAGAGTAAGGAATTTTGTCTGTGTATTCCCTCATCATTGCCGGTGGAGCCTTCTCTAAAATAGAGCGGTCATCAGTAACCCCCTCTTTTTCTATCCCAGCTGTCTTCTCCAACTCACTATCTTTTTCGCTGGCTGAGGTGCAACCTGCTCTAATTGCTTCCCACTTCTCAAGCTGATTGTATGGCACTGTTCTCTTGGATTCACCACAGTATCGCTGGGAAGATTTTCTTGTTCTCTATTGTTCAGCATGTTCGCCAGCTGTCTCACATGTGCCTCCAAGTTTTTTGATGGATGACCTAGTCTCTGTCATGAACCGAGTCTGTGAATTTGTGAGTGTCAACAGTGTTGTTCTTAGCTCATCAGGCTTATCTTGTGGATGCTGAGATGAAGAGGTCTGGACTGTGCTTGCTGCCCTTGATCATTCTTTCACGAAAAATTTGGGTGATTTCTCCACCCCTGATTGTATGTGTTGGAGTAAGGGTTGTTGTAGGGCCTCTAAAAATTTCCCACTACCTGAACCTGCTCCATAGGCACATTATTTGGGTCCACTGCTGCACATCTATCAAAAGTATGGGGACCCCCACAAATTTCACAACTCAAAGGTGTCTGGACAGCTTTAACGGACATGGTACTCTGCTGCATCTGCTTTGTCAAAGTGGCAACATGCGCAGTCAATGCAGTGATATCATCGAACTCATGAATCCCAGCCACTTTCCTGCTGTTCATTGCTCTCTCATCGGCCCCCTGATGGTTGTTTGTGGTCATATCTTCTAGCAAATCATGTGCCTCATTGACACTCTTTCTCATGAACGTTCCCCCTGCAGCAACATCAATAATGGTACGAGTTGTACCACACAGCCATTGTAGAATATGTGGACTAGCATCCACTTCTCAATCCCATAATGTGGACACTTCCTCTGTAAATATTTGAATCGCTCTCATGCATCATAAAGTGACTACATCCATCTAATAGTAATTATTAAGCTCTCCACTGAGCTTTGCTGCTTTGGATGGAGGGAAGAACTTGACAAGGAACTTATGGGCTAAGTCTTGCCATGTAGTGATGGAGTTCGCCTGTAATGAATTCAACCAGGACTTTGCTCTTTCCCTGAGTGAGAATGGAAAGAGCCTCAACCGAATGACATCATCAGTAACACCATTGTATTTAAACGTTGCACACATCTCCAGGAAATTTGCTAGATGCAAATAGGGATCTTCTGTCCATAATTCACCAAACTGGATTGAACCTTGGACCATGTGCAAGATCGCTAGTTTGATTTCGAAATTATTGGCTTCAACAGCTGGAAGCCTGATGCAAGTCTGCACCCGTGTAATAGTCGTCATCATATAGTCCCCTAAGCTCCTTTCTGCAGGATGCGAGACTTGTCTCATAACAACCGGTAACTCATCATTCACCTCATTCTGATTCTGCTGATCTCCCATTGCTAATGAATCAGAAATCCTTTTCTCTTTTCTGTCTGCAATATTTCAATCTCAGGGTTCAAAGGGATAGAAGTGTCTGCTCCTCTCCTACTTCGCATAAACGAATTTCTTGAAACTGATCAAAAACAACAAACAGATCACGACAAAACGTTCTAAAATAAAAAAAATAAAAACCAAATTAGAAATAAGAATAGATAATTCGATATTGAAAGTACGCCAGTCCCCGGCAACGGCGCCAAAAACTTGTTGCGATATTTCTAGATGCTTACGCAAGTGTACGGATCGTTCAAGTAATAATAAGTCTGTAAGATCGAGTTTATCGTCCACATAGACTGATTTATCAAGTACCGATTATCTATTCTATGGTATCTATTTGGTTAACGTTCTTTAGTTTGAGAATTATAAGTAAGTGCAGAAAATAAACTAGAGTTGATAATACTTTGGGTTTATAACAGTTATGAAGGAATATGGCTTCCAATCTCTTTAACTATCCACTATTTCACGTGTTAATGCAATGCTAATGATTCTTCTTCTTATTAAGATAGCAGGTTAACTAATCTGTCATCATATTCCGGTTAGGACATACAAGAGCTCAACCTTGTGCAGAAATCTTTTATATTTCTATGATAGGTTTTACCTCAAGGAGGATAAGAACAATAACCTTGATTACTACACAAGTATAGGGGTACTTTCGTCCATGATTTTAACCTATGTCTAAACAATTACAGCATATTCAAATCTCACCTTTCAGACTTTTGATTCGAAATCATATAAGTTGTGACAATTAGTGATCAGTTAATTATCAAACAATCACAACAATATTGAGTAGATCTTAATATGCTGAAGAAGAAATCAATAACCAAACATTAACTATATGAAAGAGTTTCAAGAAGATTCGACGGAAACCCTACTAAAGTAATTAGTTTCTAAACATTGTAATACCAAGAACTAAATTATAATCCAACATAAACTGAAATAAAAGAGAAAGAAAAAGAACTTGAACAAGAGTAGTCTCCAATCTTGTGTTGTAGCCTCCTTTCCTCTCCAAAGTATGATTTGTAATATGGTATATGGTAATGACAGGGTTTAGGGTATTTATATCTGAGGAAAACCTTGCTTCGGACCCTTTTACTCCTCTGAAAAGTTGACGTTTTCTCGGAAATACGCGTCGGCACCGCGGTGCTAATTCAGCCGAAACACTGGCAGGCCTCTGGAAATTTTGCGCCGCGGTTCAATACTTTTGGGCCGTGGTTCATCAGCACCGCGGTCCCTATTGGTCATGCACCGCAGTGCCTTCAGCTGTTCGCTCATATTTTTCCAGACTCTTTCTAGTCTTCTTGACACTTCTTAGACTTCATTTCTTGGGTTGTGCTTGTGCAATTCTCATATCAATTAAGCCCATTTTATCCTCAACTATGTATTTCCTCCTTTAGGACCGCTGTGACTCAAAAGAAAGAAAAAACACACCTAACACTATACTAAACGCAAAATAAAAGAGTAAAATACTAACTAAAAAGAACTCAAAAGAGTGTATAAAATACACTCAACAAACACTCCCAAATTTACACTTTACTCCCCTCGAGTAAAGAACTAAACAAAAACAAAAACAAAGACTCTATGAAATGGATCAATTAGTTATAGCAATGCTTCTTCAAAATTATGGATGAAAGTTGGGATAATATGTTAGAATATATATAGCCTGAACCTTCAGCAATCTAGAATTTCAAGTTAGATATTTTGAAAATTCACTTAGATCATAATCAATGGAAACATAAACACTTAACCTATGCATGTCAATTTCATTCTATCTTTCTCAAAATGCTATAGACCAGTTTACTTGCTATTCTCCACTAATCATAGACATACACATTAAAAGATTATCAGGACTTTTAAGGGTTGTAATGTAGGCTTAGACAGAGTTAGGTAAAAATAGACATTTAGGCTCAAATTACGTAGCATAAACATTTTTCATTCAATTAATTTTTCCTTCTTTTTGACTTTCTTTTTAGTCTCATACCTATTTTATCTCCTCTTTTCTTTTGAGAGAATGAGACACATTATAAATAACAAGCACCCCCAAAATTGGGCTTTTGCATATTTTTCATTGGGGTGCATCACATTCTCACTCTCTTTTATTTCTTTTTCAACACTTTTCATCTCAATATTTTCAATTATCACTTATGACACAAACAGAGAATCATAGGGTGTCAAACAAAGATATTATTTTAAGATCAAAGGGGCTGACTAAGGATACAATTTATGTCAGAGTAGGTAATGAACGGTAAGAAGGGCTATCAAATAAATGTTTGAATCATCTCCCTAAATATGTATATCTTAACTATTTCGCCTCAAATAACAAGCAAACAGATTTTCTAGACATTTTTCAACATTTCTTTCCATAATTGACGACACATAGATTAAGCACAAATATCCCAAATAATTAGATGCCATGATTTTTGGCATATATAACTTAAACACACAGATTGTCGCTTTTAATTCCATTACATTATCCACTTTATCCACTCAATATCTTTAACAACTACAACATGCTTGATCTATGACTCATAGGATATCTAGAACAATTAGTCTTTGAATAGATAAATTGGGAGGGTAGTTTAAAACCATAAGTTCACTTCTAATTTTGTTATCTTTTAGGATCGTCATACATGTTTATAATTATGTCAAATAATTTAATCATCTTTTCTCATCTGCATATTTAATCATGCAACTAAAATATTATTTCTTACCATACTCTTAACAAAAGAAATTAATTTTCTCATAACCTCATTAACATTCATATAAGTAAATTATTTTATAAATCATCCTTTCATTATCAATTTTATAAGTCATGCCTATTTTACAGTGTCTAAACACACATTTTGCTAAAACCCGATTCTTGCATTATTTCTATTATGCTATACGATATATATATTTTATTTAATAGATCAATTTTATATGTATTTTTAAATACCTTACAAATGCATATTTTTTACATGTGTTTATAAAACAAACCTTATAAATTTTTCTATGTCATCAAAATGCATTTTCCTTTACTTTATATATAAAACACTTGCACCATCTTAAGGTATTTTGCAAACATGCATTTTTAACAGAATAGTTAATCTAGATTTGACCAGACAACAGCAAGTTAGCGGATCCTAAAGAATGCCTAATCCTTTCCCTTTAGGATATAAATAATCCTTACCTGGAATCTCATTTAGTTTTGTAGACCATTAAATAGAGTTAATGTTGACTTTAATTAGTTAGCATTTAGGTGTCCTAATTCACCCAAAAAATTAGGTGGCGACTCCCTTAACAACATACATTTTATTTTTGGGGGATAACCATTCCGTCACGCATTTAAACCCGAGAGTTCAAAATCGGGTGCGACACAATACTTTAACTATTGTCTGTGGTTCGTTATCAACCATATAAGCTACTAAGTCCGGACCGAAGGACTTATCTTTCTTGACCCTTTTGCTTCGTCTTGGTTCCATCTTTGGAACATCCAAGTCTTGAGAATCTGGAACACTAGATTTCAAAAAATCAGCCACTTCGGAGTCCACTAGATCTGAACCACCTAGATTCGGGCAGTCAATGACTCCTGGATCCTGAGAGCTTTTTTCATAACTACGTTTGCGAGAGGTTATGTCTCTTTCCTTTCTAGGAAACGAGTCCTCAAAGAAACTGACATTTCTTGATTCCATGATTGTACCCACATGGATGTCTGGCACATCTGACTTATGCACTAAAAAGCGATAAGCACTACTGTTATTTGCATATCCGATAAATATGCAATCTACAGTATCAGGCCCAATCTTGACCTGTTTTGGCTAAGGTACTTCAACATTTGTCAGACAATCCCACACCTTCAACTATTTGGAGGTGGGTTCTTTTCTTTCCATAGCTCATACGGAGTCTGGTTTTTACCCTTATGTGAGACTCTATTAAGAATCTTATTAGCGGTAAGGACAGCTTCTCCCCACATGTTTTGGGGAAGGCAGGAATTGATGAGCAAAACATTCATCATTTCCTTCAAAGTACGATTATTTGATAGAGGATTCAAGCAAATAAGAAGAAGACTCAATTTTATTAATAGAAGACATTACAGATAAGACGTTAACTTTGAAGAGGCCTTCATAGACGAAATTCCTTCCTACAAAAGTTTCATTCTTAGTGATTACAAATTTATTGGACTCAAACACTAGCCTAAAACCAACATTCACCAATAAAGGTCCATAAATTAAATTTCTTCTAATTTTCGGGACATGCATCACCTCCTTCAGAGTAAGCTCCTTTCCGGAAGTCATCTTCAGGATCACCTTTCCTACCCCAGTACCTTGGAGGAAGCGTTGTTTACCATGAACAACTTCTTGTACGTGATTGGTGTATATGTGGAGAAAGTTTCTTTGTTTGAACAGATGTGACGGGTAGCACTCGTGTTCATCCACCACTGTATAGGATTCTCAACGAGGTTTCTTCAAGTACCACCGCTGAGAACTCCTCAATCATATCGTCAAGAAGCGTGTCTTCGATGATGTTAGCCTTAGCCTTGCCTTTCGCTTTCTTTTTATTCTCATTCTTGAGTTTGCGTCAATCCTTGTGACCAGGTTTCCCACATTGATGGTAGTTCCCTTTAAACTTCTCAGTTGTTGGGGCCTTACCCTGAAACTTTCGCTTCTTGCTCCTGTTCCCTTTGGCCCGCCAGCGGGTTGCTTATCCTTAGGCATGACCTTCTTATTATCCTCCTCCTGAATCTGGAGTTTGATAATAAGTTTCTCAAAGGTCATCTCTTTTATCTTGAGTTTTAAGTAACTCATTCCACGAAGGTGGTAACTTCTCAATTAATGAGGCAACCAGAAATTGCTTATTTGGTTTCATTCCTTCTAAATGCAGGTGATGTAAAATCATTTCTTGAAGTTGGTGCCATCTCTTGAAGTTGGTGCCCATGAACTTCTCTGGGCGTTCATGATGGAATTCAGCGGGTGGAGGAACTGTAGCGTTCCCTTGAGCAGTGACAAAGGTGTTGGTTGAGCCTTGTGCCACAGTGGGGAAGGCACTAGGTGTGCCTTGAGCAGCCGTGGGAAAGGCATCGGGGTTGCCTAGAGCAACAAATTATTCGCCTCCAGTCATCTTTATTGTCACTCACGGTGAATATTGTCTTAAGATTGTGAATAAATTGATGGTACAACAATGAGATAAAACGGAAAGGTAAGTAACTATTACAAAGATTATAATCTGAAAATAATAGCAAAAATATGAGGTTTACCGAGTCGAGTGTTACGGAAGTTGTTGCTTTAGTTATATACCGAACTGTTTTTAATACAGCCAACCAAGTGCTTTAGTTATATACGGAACTGTTTTTAATACAGCCAACCAAGTGCACTGCAGTAATTATGTTAGAAATTGTTTTTATAATCCCCCGATCAAGGCAACTCGATCTTAGAGTTTTTGCCTTGCTGCATCCGTCCCCATCCATAATTTATACTATCCACCCCAATTTATATGATTTTCGTTCATTTGATATGCATTTAAAGAAATAAAGAATAATTTTTAAAATTTAAAATTAAATTATTACTAAATAAAGAAATGTGTCATTTTTTTTAACGAACTAAAAATAAATGAATCGCTCTTTTTTTGACTGGAAAAGTAGCATCTATATATAGGCACTAGGAAGAAGGCTATATTATAAGCAAGAACTGAGGAAACAAGACAGGTGAAGAAATATCACCATTAGCCAAATTGTTTTACCAACCAAGCCCACATTTATAACCTATATATATGCTCTAGGAACTAAAGAAGGCTATTATTATGAGCAAGAACTTAGAGAAATAATACAAGGTGAAGAGGAAGCATATATATCAACATTAGCCAAAATGTCAAGATTTTTCCCCATGAATGGTGGTGATGCTGCTTACAGCTACTCCAAAAACTCCCAAATACAGGTATTTCTTGCACCATTGTATACCATTTGGTATCTGAATTAGTTACTCCTAAAAGAAAATTATTTTTTGTTCATAACTGAAAAATTACAGATTTACTTGTTTGTCACAATAAAGTAACCGTACTTTTCCCTATGTAATAGTCTCTCAGTTCACTTTTAATTGTCCAATTTAGACTTTCCACACCTTTAAGAAATGATAATTGATATAGATATTTTATGACAATACTCATATTAATTAAGAAATAGTCTCTCTACTCCACAAAGAGAGAGGTAAGATCTGCGTACATCTTATCCTCTTCAAACCCCACTGAGTGAGATTACACTGAGTATGTTGTTGTTGTACTCATATTAATTGATGTTTAGTCTTAGCTCTTGAGAAATGATTAGGTGAATAAATAATTAATGCGAATGGTAAAATATGAAAAAAAAAAACTCTTAATATGCTAAAAGTGATGAGTAAAAGTGAACATATATTTCTATAATAGTGGGCAGTAAAAATGAACGAAGAGAGTGATAATAAACACTTAACCTTATTCTCTATATCAACGGAACCTACCCATCGAGTGCGGATCTAGAGGTTAGTCTTGAATCCAATAGCTTTATTAGTGGTGAGCCACATGTATTCAATATTGTCAATTGAATATATGTATTTATTGCCCTTTGTTTTAAGAAATGGAGCTATTAAGTGTTGGTGCCGCTTTGGGAAACATGCTCAATATCATTTGATTGAATAGTTGACCCAGCCCCTTGTTGTTTGAAGAAACCCTCCACTTCAATTGGTATTTTTTCACGAAAAGCAGACATGAGATAAGAAATCCAGTGTTTCACTAAGATTTCGAATAGCGGTCCCGAATTCAAGTTGATTCTATTTCGACTCTTCGCCGAGAAAGGCGATCAAACAATTCCCAATCGACTCTCCCACTCCGATCGTTGCTTTTCTTTACATTACTTGAAAGTAGTTGAACTTCACCATGAAATTTATGAAAATTGACCCACCGCTTATTCGGACAAAGGAATCTGTCTAATTCACTAATTCGGGGGAAGATACTGAATTTTTGTATTTGAAAAAAATTTCCGTAGGGATCTCTGAAGTAGATGGTGGTTGATAAAGAACTCTTTGATCATAATTTCCCGTATGAATACTGCGTCGAACATAAAACTTGTGATTGGTAGTAAAACACCGATTAAAGATGCCTGTACGGTTGTTCAATTCTATCTTTTTTCTATTCTTTATCTTTCCTTTCTCTTTGCTTTATCATGCGAGATAGGGGAAGCTTTTATTTTGTTATATCATCCATCAGGGTAATGATGCATCAACCTGCTAGTGGTTATTATGAGGCCTGAAGTAGGCGAATTTGTCTGAAGCGGAAGAAGCTGCTGAATCGCGTGAAACCCTCACGAGGTTTATGTACAAAGAACAGGCAAACCATATGGGTTGTATCCAAGATATGGAAAGGGCTATAATTGGAGATACCATTGTTTCGTACATAAGTTCTATAAAATGGGAAATGCCTACCTTTGAGTGCGGTTTGAACTATTGATTTACGTAATTGGAAATAACCAATTAGGTTTACGACGAAACCTAGAAATCGATCAGATCCAATTTGAGTACCTCTGCAGGATAGACCTCAATGAAAAGCGAAGAGTAGCACTACAGTGATTGAGTTCGAGTTCCTCATATAAAATTATTGACTCTAGAGATATAGTAATATGGAGAAGACAAAATTGTTTCAAGCAAAGCGAGCAGGCGACCCTTCTTTCAAAGAGAGGAGGACGGGTTATTCACATTTCATTTGATGGTCAGAGGCGAATTGAAAGTTAAGCAGTGGGAATTCTAAAGATTCCCCGGGGGAAAAATAGAGATGTCTCCTACGTTACCCATAATATGTGGAAGTATCGACGTAATTTCATAGAGTCATTCGGTCTGAATGCTACATGAAGAACATAAGCCAGATGACGGAACGGGAAGACCCAGGATGTAGAAGATCATAACATGAGTGATTCGGCAGATTTGGATTGACCGAGAATATATATATCAAGAAATCCATCGAATATTTATAAATATTTAATTGTGAACCCAATTATTATTGTATAACTAACTTGAGGCTATGGTAGAAATTCATAAATTTCAAATCTTGAATACAATTTTGCCACCCATCAAAGTGACTACTGTTATAGTTGATAAAATTATGACTTTAATGTTATATACAGTGGTTAAAGTTCAGTTAGACAAAAAAATAACTGTGACTAATGTTATATATTACTCTCTCCGTCTAAAAAATTGATCTAGTTTGACTTGAAACAAAGTTTAAGAAATAAAGGAAGACTTTTGAAATGTATGGTCCAAAACAAATCTTAGATATTTGTGTGGTTATAAATGATATCATAAAATTAAATTATTTCTAAATATAGAAAGGAGCTAATCTTTTTGGGACAAACTTGTAAGGAAAGTAGGTCAATCTTTTTGGGACTGAGGGAGTAGTAAAGATCAAGTATTTTAACGCGACAACAGAATTCTATAACTTTACTTTTATATATGTGCAGAGAGAAGTGTTAGATGGTGCAAAGGAAATGGTCAGAAATGCAATTGTTGAAAAGCTTGACATCAAAAGCCTATTATTATCTTCTTCAAATAGATTTCATATTACAGACTTGGGATGTTCAATTGGACCAAACACATTCAGCTCAATGCAACATGTTGTAGAAGCTGTAAAGGACAAGTACCATAATAATCAAGAATTAATAAATTCCACAAATAATATTCCTGAATTCCAAATATTCTTCAATGATCATATCACCAACGATTTCAATACCCTCTTTCGATCACTACCCGTCGATCGATCCTACTATGCATCCGGAGTTCCAGGATCTTTCCATGGAAGATTATTTCCATCGCGATCGATACATTTTGCGCATTCTTCTTGTGCTATACATTGGTTATCTAAGTGTCCAGATGAGTTGTTAGATGAAAGATCCCCAGCATGGAATAAGGGATGTATTCACTATGTAGATGCTTCAAACATTGAAGTATTTAATGCTTATGTTGCTCAGTTTGAAAAGGATATGGAAGTGTTCTTGAATGCAAGAGCAGAGGAGATTGTTCCGGAAGGAATGATGGTGCTAATTTCACCATTTTCTGGTTATCGTTACCTCAATTTTCTTGGCTATAGTCTTATGGATTTGGTGAATGAGGTAAGTAAATGTTTTCATTAACACAAATTTCTGGCACTCCCTCTATTTCATTATGAGTTTAAATTACACACCTTTAGTGTAAGATTTTTTTTACCCTATTAGATTACCCAACGGGTGGCGGCTGAACCCAACAATTTTGGCTCACACCCTATATTTGTGATAAAAAATCAACTTAATATGTGTAAATAACCTATCCTGAGCCTAGTTGGTGTCCCTTTCAAGAATTCATGACCCATAAACTTAAACTTATGGATCGCCGTTGCTAGGATATTTATGAGTAGACTTCCTTAAAATATGGGATTTCATAATTTTGAAAAAAAAGACAAGCTACCTGTTATTACAGATTAAGGTACGTAATCCCATAGAAATTCGTTACACTCATGTGTATACAACACAAAATTCTTTTATTACATTAATTCTATTACTATTTATGTGATACATTTTTTTTATGATGCATTTATAATTAACCTTTCTTTCTTTCTTTTGACATATATATATATAGGGAATGCTAGATGAATCTTTAGTTGACTCATTCAATGTGCCAGTGTATTTTCCCTCTCCTGAAGACATGATTAAAGTGGTGGAAAGAAATGAATGTTTTAGCATCGAAAGAGTAGAGTTGACCTATCCCCAATCAAAGCTTGTGGATGAGGCTGATGCTAAGAGTTTTATGATTAACTTAAGGGCTGTTTTAGAAGGAGTTTTCATCAATCACTTTGGCAGTAAAATTACAGAAGAGACTTTTGCAAGGACTATTCTTAAAAGTGAAGAGATTTCAGCATTGATGAAAGCTGATTATGAGAAAGCATGCCAATTATTTATTGCTTTAAAGCGTAAATGAATTTATGTGGAGGAATATTATTATAAAATATTGTTTGTGATAGATTTATCATTTTCCTTTTGTTCAAATAAAATTTACGAGTGCGAATCATTGGGAGGAGGTTATATCTCCTCCCGTGCGCACCAAGTTGAGTCCAGTAGCCCCGATATTTGTGCCTAGTCATGCCATGGTAGTTCCACCACTAGCCGTGGGATATCGTATGGCTCAAACGAGTGCTCCAAATGGTAATATTGCAGAATAGAGATCTTCTTAATGAATTTGTAAGTAATAAAGTTGGAAAATTGAACTCTCTTATTCCCATTAATACTAGTAAGCAATTACAACTTGTTGGCAGTAGTTCTTTTTCTCTACATATTCTACAAGATGCAGATTTTTTTTTGCGAAAGCTATGAGAATGAAATTGAAAGAAATAATCTCTTGATTATTCTCATTAATGAAAGGAGTGTATATATATAAATTACATATAGAAAAATCTTTTTCATGTTCTACATTTAAATTTTTATTATATTTGGAGACTAACTATACAATTATGATATTAGTACAAGACTAATTATATAAGACTAATTGATACAAAATATCTACAAAAATCGTATACTAAATATGTGTACAAAACAGAGAGCCAACACGTGATATACATTGAGTATATCACGTGTATATGGTGTATCTTTAACAGAAATGCTGGATAGCTGCTTTGCAACTGCAGTTAGGGACGTTGACTTCTATCCTATACAACAAAGAACTGGAAAATGCAAAAATAAAAATAAAAATCATGATAGATATCATAATTGGGATGATAAAATGTCTTAGAAATTTGTCCAAAAACAACTACCAATAAGAGTGGAAAAGCAGAAGGTCACAAGGTTCAACTACATTAACAAAGTTCAATAAATATAAGATGAATTATTTATTTTCAAGAACTCTCGAACAAGTTGGGAAAGAGACAAGGAGAAGAACTAAATTGATACGTACAAGACTGCATATTTTAGTATTTGTCACACCTACAAAGAAGAATGGGCTCCACTCTAATTTCTCTCCTGTTTTATTTTATTAATATTCTCATTTGTAATATCATGTATTATAAATATTGTGATGATCATAGAGTCTCGGATTCTTTCAAGTTCTTATTTACTACATGCTTGCTAATAATAGTATTTGACCTTATTAAGATTTGTAAGTATTAGCGAATATTCTTCAAATATTTACAGTAAATATTGTATTTATTAGTATCATGTATTTAAGGTAACTTAGGATTTTTACTGTATTAAGAATCACATTTGTACAACTATATATGTTGTGAGTAATGAAAGAAGTCCCTAAGAGAAATTATTCTAACATCTTACATGGTATCAATTCTATGTTCACCGATGTTGGGCCCCCAAATTATATTATTCACGCTCCAGTTTACAAGATCTGGGCGTGCGGGAGAGTGTTAAGAGTTCCACATCGGATATGAAATGAGAATATGAACTCCTTATATGGATTTGAACAATCCTCACCCTACAAGCTAGCTTTTGGGGTTGAGTTAGACTCAACATCCATTCTTACATGGTATCAGTAGCCTACAATCCCTAAACCATAAAGTATTTTCTTCTCCTTCTTCGAAAAACCGCCCCCCTTCCTTCTCAGCCACGGTGCTTCGTTATTGACTTTCACACCCTGTGGCTACCATGTCTCCTCCTATCTCTCCTAAATCTACTGATTCTACCTCTGGCTTAGTTGACACCCCACCTCCTTCCTCAAAGTCTTATTTTCATCTAGCTTTTACTGTCACAAACATCAAGAATTTTGTCCATATTATTCTTGATCAAGAATATTGTCAATATTCTATGTAGATGGAACTGTTTATATTCATGCTTGTGCGTACAACGTGCTCGACCATATTGATGAGTCAATCCCTCGCCCTTCTGACATTGACGAGTCAACATGGCGCCGTCTTGATGCCATTGTCAAACAATGGATCTATGGTACCATCTCTAAGGACTTGTTGTGTACTATCCTGAAAACAGGTGCTTCGGCACGCGAACTTTGGGTACGTCTTGAGGAAATATTTCAGGATAATAAAAATACTAGGGCGGTGTATTTAAAGGAACAGTTCAACAACACACGCCTTGAGAATTTTAACAACATGACCGACTACTGAAAACAACTGAAACTTGTTGCTGACCAACTTTCTCATGTTGGGACATCTGTTCTGAGACTAAGATGGTACTACAACTTGTTGCAGGATTACCGAAAGGAGAGTATGATACTCTTGCAACAATGATTCAACAGACTGATCCACTTCCATCTTTCAACAAGGCGCGTTCACAATTGTTGTTGAAAGAAACACGACGTGCTAAACAGGATGAGCACAATAAAAAAGCATTAGTCGTTGAAAACATGCAGTCGCCGACCATCACCACTACTCCACCACCGCTGGACAACCAGCCGCAACAGAGCCGCGGTGGAGGCAGAGGTAGCAGAGGACGAAGACAAGAAAATAAGGGGAAGGGTCGCGGAAAAGGCAAGCACAAGCGGCGGCAGCGGCGCCACTACCAGCCAGATCATCGATCGGCCAGAATGATTCGGTGGCCTGGCTGCCGAGAAACGATTCGATGGGCGCATCAGTAGTGGCGGTCCAGTATTCTCGGTCCATCTCCTCAACAGCCCATCTAATGTCGGCTCAGCAGATGCAACCCACTGATTGGGCCAAGCTTTCAACACTCTCACTCTACAACCGCCCGACAATAATTGATATATGGACTCTGGAGCCACATCACACCTGACCAACTCTTCAGGTAATTTTTCCCAACTGCTTCAGTTAAAGTATCCTCAATACATTACTGTTGGCAATGGTCACCGCATTCCAATTGCAGTTATGGCAATACACACATTAAAAATCCTCATTCACCCTTTTCACTCAACCATGTCCTCTACGCCCCTCAAATTATTAAAAAGTTGATCTTTGTTAGGAAATTCACTCGTAATACTTGGGTGTCTGTAGATTTTGACCCTTTTGGTTTCTCTGTGAAGGATATCAATACGGAGAAAATTCTTACGCGATGCAATAGCGTGGGAGACCTCTACCCTTTCACAAATTCTTTCGCTGTCAGAACTCAACAACCAGTCTCCCTTACTGCATTGTCTCCGTCCACCTGGCACAATAGACTCGGGCATCCAGGAGATCATGTTTTTTCTTTTCTTAGAAATAATCAGCGTATTAAATGTAATAATGGAAAACTTGTCCAACACTGTTTTTCTTGCCCGCTTAACAAGCATACTCATCTTTCTTTTTTGTCTTCTATGAGTATTACAATTTCACCATTTGATATTGTTCATGCTGACTTGTGGACCTCTCCCGTTGTTAGCTCTTTAGGTCACAAATTTTATCTTGTTTTGTTAGATGATTTTTCACATTTTGTATGAATTTATCCACTAAAATTCAAATATGAGATTTTTTTGCTAAATTTCTTGAGTTTCACAAATTTATTAAAACTCAATTTGAAAAATTCATAAAATCCTTTCAATGTGATAACAGACGTGAGTTTAATAATTCAGCTTTCCATAACTTTTGCTCTCAACAAGGCATGATGTTCCGCTTCTCTTGTCCTTACACCTCACCTCAAAATGGTAAAGCTGAACGAATTATTCGTACTATTAATAACATGGTCCGTACCCTCATTTTTCATGCATGTCTGTCATCATCTTTCTGGGTCTATGCTGTCAAAATGGTAGAATACCTCCTAAATATTTTACCTACTAGCACCCTGCAAAACAGGAACCCTACAGACATTCTATATCGTAGGACTCCTTCTTATGACCAACTACGGATCTTCGGCTGTCTGTGCTATCCCAATCTTACCTCCACCACTCCTCATAAGTTGGCTCCTTGAACTACACCTTGTGTATTCCTCGACATATATCAATTAACAAGTCACAAATCAAGGGTATACTAAAATAGTTCCATATACTCGACATATATCACCATTATACATTCTTTCTCCTTTCATTCATGGATTATAACCAAAACAACAATCAATGTGATTAATACACCTATTTATCATGTTAATCCAACTTCTCTAATCATGTTTAAACAACCCATTAAAACAGCCCACACTTTAACAATACCGAGAGTGGAATGTGAAGCTTTTCTACACCTTTTATACCTTAATTCCTTTAGGACATATATCCACAATTACACCAAGGTATATGCATATACATAGCTTATAATTCCAGTATTATAACATCAACAAAACAACCCCTAAAATACAACAACGATGTCCAACAATTTCCTACAAGTCTCGGCCAACAATTCCCAAAACTCTTCTTCTAATTCCTTAAATTCCAATTCATGTTTCAACACTTCCATATAACCAATTATAACTTAAACATCAAGGTTTTTTTCCAATTTTCAACATGCAATTAGTGACAATAATGACAATACAACAATCGAATCCAATGGACATAAAACAGTCCCACAAATCGGTAACTACCCAAAAATAATCACATGCATTGCCTTAATTCCAAGTTTCTCTTAAGACAATTTCATTCCTCAAACTACAACAACATATAACTTCAATTATACTATAAGAAGAAAAATTTCTTACCTTAAATTGTGCCAAAAATAGTCCCATAAGTCTCGGTATTCACTGCCCATATTTTTCACCTTTTCAATATTTCTTCAACTCCAAAATGGCATGCATGTGTTCCACTATTTTAATCCATCATTCCTTACACGTTTTTCTTCCAAAAATTCGTCTTAAAATTGGAATTTTCTTGGGCAATTTTCTCGTCCAGTGGCTGCGTTCTTGCGACTGTTTTTGGGTGTTCCTTTATCTTGTAATTTGTAGAAAAATTTAAACAAAAAACTTCAATTCTTGGCTATGGGGGAGAGGATTTTCGACCGAGAGGGAGGGAGAAGAGGGTGAGGGAGTGTTAGAGAAAATCTGAATTTTCTAGGGTGAGAATGTGAAGGGGTTTAAATTAAAATCTGAAAATTTAATTACACGTTGGTCCAATTCTCTTAATTGTCTACTTAAATAACCCCTCAAGTAATAATTAAAGCTTATATCCCACTTCTTCTAATTCCCGGAAATTTTATAAGGTCTCATATCCTCGTCGTCATAACTTATATAATGCGTTACTAATCTATAACGGGAATATATATAACTATCATTTTCAATTTCCATCGTCACGCTCGTTGTAACAAAAAAAATCTCCAGAATCACATCCTTCGTATACTAACTTCCGGATTAGCATATATAAACATACTTTATATCCAATATTCAAATCTTACTTCCTTAATGACGTTCTTAATTATCGCCTTAAACTTACGAGGTGTAACATCCTTCCCCCCTTAGAAACATTCATCCTCGAATGTTCATAATAAGTCTCATGCTATAAAAATTTCGGTAGAGTCTCCTTTATAACTATGCCTATCCACCAATATTCAGCAAACCAACAGATGCCTCACAGGGCCACAATATAACACATATATAATTCACCAATTACTATAATCAAATAAGGGATCGAGTCGAATTACCTGTAGGCATAGGGAACAAGTGAGGATACTTCTTCTTCATTTCATCTTCTGTCTCCCAAGTCATTTCCTCCCTATTGTTGCTCCGCCACAATACCTTGATGGAAGCCACATCCTTAGTCCGTAATCTTCTGACCTGGCGATCAAGTATGACTATAGGGCTCTCCTCATAAGATAACTCCTCTGTCACCTGGACATCATCAACCGGGAAGACTCTCGAAGGATCACCAATACACTTACACAGCATCGAGACATGAAAAACTGGATGTACTGCTTCCAAATCAGATGGAAGGTCCAACTCATAGGCAACCTTGCCTACCCTACGAATGATCTGGTAAGGCCCAATGTATCTTGGGCTAAGTTTCCCTTTCTTACCAAAACTCATCACACCCTTCATGGGTGACACCTTCAAGAACACCCAATCATCAACCTGAAACTCCAAGTGACGACGTCGATTATCTGCATATGACTTATGTCGACTCTGGGCTACTAATAATCTTTCCTGAATAAGCTTCACCTTATCAACAGTTTGCTGAACCAGGTCTGGGCCGATCAACTTAGTCTCACCTACATCAAATCAACTAATAGGTGACCTGCACTTTTGTCACGACCCGACCCCGGATCCTTGACCGGTGCCTTGACCCGGGCACCCTTGTGACACAACATCAGAGAAAACCAGCGGAATATAAACTCAAAATAAAACAACCATAATGGTATAAATGGTCTAGCCCAAAATGGCTACCCCAAAAGTACATAAAACCGAACAGTTATATCCTTAAACAAACCAAGTTATGACAAGACTACAGGCCTCTAAGAATGAGTAATACTATGACGGGACAGGGCCCCGTCATGCCCCTGAATGTACAAAATATCAACAACACCAGGGAGAACCATACCAAAAGTCGAGCTTCCGAAGAAATGGAGCTCCTGACACCTGAGTAAAAGATCCTAGGAATGAGGATCTACCACCATTTTCCACCCGGCGTGAACGCAGCCAGAGAAGAGGGTCGATACAACGTACCAAGTATGTAAAATTGGAAAATACTGTAGTAATATCATAAGTCAAAAATAAGCTGGAGTCTTAGATAGAAATCAATTTCCTTGCACTGTGCCTTACTAACAATGAGAGTAACAAGTATAAATCTTATAGCATAAAAATAGGAGGCTCACGATCAAAACAGGGTACCTCGCCCGTAGTATCGTTAAGCAATCCTATTCCTGGGACTATTTCACCCGCATGGGTCCTGTGGACCCGCATGAGGTCATCCGCCTCGTCATGGGACTATTTCACCCGCATGGGACTATTTCACCCGCATGGATCCTGTGGACCCGCATGAGTACCATCGCCGTACTCGCATGGGACTATTTCACCCGCATGGATCCTGTGGTCCGGATCCGCATGAGTGCAAGCGCCGCACTCACATCATGGGTAGCAAATCCATGGCATAGATAATAACCCGGGGTTTACCCCGTAATAATACAAATATACAACATAGCTCATCCGGCTATCATACATAACATAAGCACTACCGGCCTATCATATCATACATAAGCACTACCGGCCTATCATATCACAACATAAGCACTACCGGCCTATCATATCATACATAAGCACTACCGGCTTATAATAACATAAGCAAGTTAAGAAATCCCCTAACTTCTTATTAGTTTTGTTCATATACACTCTCATTTTAGTATCCTAAGGCACTAACATGTCTTTTAATAGAAAATCCGGGAATTCAACCCAAGTACCATGTACTTCTAGCTTTTTAAGAAAAACTCTTTTTATACAAAGATTCCAAGATACTAATCACCATAGTATCAAGTTACGATTTATTTTCAAGACAAGTCACATTTCCTTTTTAGAAATATAATAGGCTTCTAAATCAAGTGACTTCATTTCCTTTAAAACCTTAGGCAACCAATGCCTAAAAATCAATTCACCTTTCTTAGTTTCAAATCCTTTACCCGTACTTGTTTTAATTAGAGTAAACCTTTCTTTGTGAACCTTTCAAGTAAACTAATATAACCAACTCCCCATAAAGTCATTATATTAGTGTTATCCCTTTGTCAAAAACATTTTCCCTCAATCCAAGGGACTTGTACTTTTGAAATGAAACAAATATCATATACTTTAAAACGAGTGTAGATTATCAAATCTTGTACGTATACCGTACTACATAGATACAACTATTCATGCTCAAGAGATAGGAAAGCTCTACATACCTCTTCGGTCCAACCACTTGTTAATTCCAACTATCGCCCATAATACGTCAACCTATAATGACCATAATACGTTTATTAACTCCTAATTTCAATGTAGAAATTCCAAATTCAAGTTACCAATTCCTAAGAAAAATTGGGCAGCATTTCCTTTGTTTCTACTCACTTTGCCACCTTTTTCAAAGGCCGATTTTCAACACTCAAACGCCTCATTAAGGCCCAACATCCAAACCAACACAAAGGGGATTACACACCTAATCTTGGGTGTGTAAAATTCTGCCCCATAAGTTATAATAATACACTTAACAATTCTAAAGTAGTTTTTAGGCTACAACATGCTCATAATATCTCTTTAGCCAAATCCTTCATGCCCAACCCACATTTCTTGCATGCAATGACTCTAATAGCATTATTTACTACCACAAGTACTTTCTTCTTCACATGCAATACTAAAAACTAATAATAGAGGAAGAATCATTACCTTAAAGCTTTAGCCAAATTTATCCAACAATTTGCTAGCTTCTATTCCAAGAACACCACCACCACCACCTTCACAAGCTAGCCACAAGCTTCCTTCTTGTCTTTTAATTTTTCAGATTTTTCTTAAGGCTAGAATCCTCTTGGATTTTTAGAGAGAAGGAGGAGCTTGAAATATTTAGAGAGAATGAAGAGTTTTTTCAAAGAGAGAGATGACAAATGACCAAGTCTTTAAGACTTGGTCAATATATCGCATGTAAAAATCAGATGGGGACACTTGTCCCCACTCAGCCCTTTCAAAATAAAAATCGACTTTTCCTAAGTTTTTCGCTGATTTCGCCTCGGCCAGCGCGCTTCCGGCGCGCAACTCCTGCGAACCCTCGGATCTTCGCGGCATGCCTGCTTCCGGCGCGCGGCTGAAAACCAGCGACCCTCGGTACGCCCGGCGCCACGACCGTGGCGCGCCGATCATTTCCGCCTTGGCGCGCGCCTTCTCGCGCCAGCGCTGAGACCACGATCGCGGTCGGTCGAACCACGGTATAACATTCTCCCCGCTAGAAACATTCGTCGAATGTTCCTCTAGGCTTACTCAAATTACAATATCGGCATAGACTCAAATAAAGACGCTTCACACCACAACAAAACTCAAGCATAAATACTAAATTTAAAGACCAACAATTTTAGAACGTGGGTTACGGAGGTATAGGGAATAAGTGAGGATATTTCTTCATCATGTCATCCTCTGCTTCCCACGCCATCTCCTCTCGCCTCGTTCGCCATAAGACCTTGACGGAAGCCACATCCTTTGTCCGTAATCGCCTAACTCGACGATCGAGTATCGCTATGGGACTCTCTCATACGATAACTCTCCATTACTGAACCTCGCGAATCGGATGTACTCTAGATGGGTCTCAATACATTTCCGCAACATAGACACATGAAACACTGGATGTACTGCCTCTAGATCGGACGGCAGATCCAACTCATAAGCAATCTTGCCTACCCTCCGGACAATCTGGTAAGGCCCAATGTACCTTGGGCTAAGCTTCCCCTTCTTTCCACATCTCATCACGCCTTCACGTGGCGATACCTAGAAAACCCAATCACCTACCTCAAATTCCAAGTGTCGACGCCGATGGTGCATACGACTTTTGCGACTCGAGTACGCCATCACCGCTCTGGATAAGCTTCACTTATCCATCTGCTTGAACTAAGTCCGCCCGACTAACTGAACTTCTCCCACCTCGAACCAGCCTATAGGTGACCTGCACTTCCTCCCGTATAAGGACTCATAAGGCGTCATCTGAATCCCGGAATGGTAGCTGTTGTTGTAAGCAAACTCCACAAGAGGCAAATGATCCTCGGCTACCACGAAATCAATAACACAAGCCCGCGGATATCCTCGAGTGTGCGGATAGTGCGCTCGGCTGTCCGTCGATGCGAGGATGAAATGCCGTCTCGAGACTCACCTGTCCCTAATCCTTCGAAAGGACCTCGAAGTTAGCGAACCGGGCTCCTCTATCGATATAATCGACACCGACTCGTGCGATCTCACAATCTCTCTAATATATAATCGGCATAGTCCTCACCGAACGTCGTTCGACCGGAAGAAAATGGGTGATTTTCGACTGTCGACAATCACCCAAATGGAATCATGCTTCCTCCGAGTGGTAGGTAGTCTGTAATAAAATCCATATTTATCACCTCCCACTTCCAAGTCGAATATCAATATCTGCAATGACCACCGCTTCGGTGCTCAATCTTAACCTGCTGACAATTCGGGCACTGTGCCACGAACTCCGCAACGTCCCTCTTTAGGCCATCCCACCAATACACGCATCTGAGGTCACGATACATTTTAGTCGATCCCGGATGAATAGAATAACGAGCACTGTGTGCCTCCCCCAAAATCTGCTGATGAAGTCCTGTCACATCGGGAACACACAACCGACCCTCGAATCTTAGCACCCCATCAGACGCTACCTCAAATAGACCCTTCTCTTACGGAGGCTGCATCTCGATGCCGTACCAAAATCGGATCCTCATCGCCGCCTCTTCACCTCCTCGACGATGGAAGACTCGGCAACCTCTTGAACCCGAATTCCGTCACTATCAGAATCAACCAAACGAACCCCAAGGCTCGCTAGCTGCTGTAACTCTCGGACCATATCCCTCTTCTCTGGCTGAACATCAGACAGACTACCCATCGATCTGCGACTAAGGGCATCTGCAACTACATTGGCCTTCCCTGGGTGGTATAGAATATCAACATCGTAATCCTTAAGTAGCTCCAACCACCGCCTCGCGCAAGTTCGGCTCCTGCGTGAAGATGTCTGGAGACTCTTGTGAGTGCGTAAATGTCACATGAACTCCATATAAATAATGTCTCGCATCTTCAAGGCATGAATCACCGCCGACTCAAGTCATGTGTGGGATAGTTCTTCATGCTTCCTAAGTCCGAGATCGTAGCTATAACTCTGCCGTCTTTGCGTCAAAGACGCACTCCAAGCCCGACACTGACCACAATAAACCACATATCCATCTAAACCTCCGGAAGAGTAAGCTGAGGCGGTTGTCAACTTATCCTTTAGCAATCAAAACTTTCCTCACAAGTATCCGCTCCGGAACATAGCCGCCTTACGAGTCGACTTAGTCAAAGTCTTTGAAATAAAGCAAACTTTTCCACAAACCTCCGATAATAGCTGCAAGGCCCAAAGCCGCGCACTCCGTCGGTGTAGTGGAGTGCAGGCCAAGTCTTGGCTGCCTCAATCTTAATCAGATCAACCGAATACCATCGGCCCCGATAACATGCCCTAAGAAAGCCACTGAAGCTAACTGTAACTCGCGTTTGAGAACTTGGCATACAATTGCGGCCTCGGAGGACTCGTCTGTCGCCGGATGATGCGTATTCTCCGCTCTGTGCGCGAATACACCAAGATATCATCAATAAACACTATAACGAACATATCAAGAATGGCACGAACACCATTCATCAAATCCATGAATCTTCTGGGCGTTAGTCGGCCGAAAGACATCACCTGAACTCATGGTGCCCATACAAGGTCTGAATGCGATCTTTGGGATGTCTATCTCTCTAACTCGCACTGATGATAACCAAACGCAGTCTATCTTGGAAAAACACTTTGCACCACTGCAATCGTCAAACAAATCGTCAATCACGGGAGGATATCTGTTCTTGATAGTTACCTTGTTCACCGCTCAGAATCACATACGCATCTGCGGCGTCCATCCTTCTTCTTTACAAATAACACCAAGGCTCCCGGGAGAAACACTTGGCTGATAAAGCCTTTCTCGGCAAATCTTTCATTGGTCCTTGATTCCTTCAACTCGGCAGTGCCGTCACGTATGGCGGAATAGATATCGGTCGAGTGTCCGCGCCAAATCGATGCAAAACTCAATCTCCTCTCGTGAGGATACCCAAAGCTTCGTGCGGGAATACGTCTGAAACTCTCTAACAACCGGACCGATCAAGGTCCGGTATCTCACCTCGATGTCGAATACGAACCAAATGGTAAATATACCGCCAGTATCATCTTCCTAGCCTTGAGGTAAGAAATAAACCTACCGCCGGCGTCACGGTATTCCTTCCACTCGATAACCGGCTCACCAGCGGAACCGAACTACCTCTCTCTGCGGTCCACATTGGCATAGCAAGACGCTAGCCAATCCATACCCATAATCACATCGTGAAGTCTGTCATATCAACTCTATCAAGTCGGCTAGAGTCGACGACCATCTACGGTCACCGGGCAAGCCTTATATACCCGGCTACCAGGAAGCACTCTGGCGTAGCCACCAAAAGATTCTATGGACTCGGGCTCTATCCCTATCCTACCAAAGATATGAGGAGATATATAGGACAAGGTAGAACTGGATCTATCAAAGCATATACATCACAAAGAAGAAACCAATAATGTACATGGCGACATCGGGTGGCGCCTCGCAGTCTGGCGATCGACATAGCATAGATGCGGTTCGAGGACCTGGAACTAGAACCCTGCCAAGACCCTTCGCGGCTGGCCCGTGAACACCACGCCTCGGGCGCATAACAATCGAAGATGAAGACCCGGCAACTGGGCGGTGGTGAGCCATAGCATTTCCGCGCCTGCAGTGGACAATCTCTCTTCAAATGGCCTGCTTGCACAAGAGTAACAAGCTCACGGAGGAACACGACACTTCTATAATGGCAATCACCACATCGCCACACCGAGGCATATGTGGCCTCATCTGACGGAACTCGTCCTCTGAAACCCAAGCCACGGAACCATCCCGCTCCTCAATACTCAGACGTCCGAAGATGGTGGAGGCGCTCTGACCGGCGTGGTGCAAATCTGGTCTCTTCTTTGGGGTTGTCTACCCCTAAAACTACCAGAGGATCCTGCTGTCCTGACCCTCTTCTGCTGATACCTGTCGATCCGTCGGCCCTACGCTCGCACCCAGTGCATACTGCGTGCGGGCAATGTCCATGCCGGTGAAGAGCCACTCCGTCAACTCTCGCCAAATAGTCATCGAGCCACGTGGCGTGGCGGTGCACTCGCCCTCCATATCTGCTACTAAAGTGGGTACATATCGAGCAATGAGTCAAACTCGACGTTGTACTCGGTTGTCGCCAGCTCTGTCTCGATGTCGAAATCACCGGCGTGCCCTCATCTGCGAGGCAAGAAATGACCAAGAAATGCCGCCGAGAACTCGTCCCATACAGCTGGAAGCGCATGCTCCCCCCGGAACAGCTACCACGAATCAAACCAGTCCACTGCGGTATCACGCAGCCGATGCGAACTCAACACAACTGACTCGGTATCCGAGGCCTTGATCACCCTCATAATCCGCTGTAACTGTCGGATGAACTCCTGAGGGTCATCCTCAGGCCTCGACCCATAAAACTCTGGCGGTGCGATTCGAAGTCCCAAGTTTACGCTCGATCACGGGAGGAACTACGGGTATAGCCGGAACCGCTGCCTCCTGTCTGTCCTCATGCCTAGCCACTATCCTGGCCAATAACTGGGTCATATCCTTGTAGCCCATATCCTCTGCCCCTGGCTGTCGGGTGGGGCTCGGTGCAAGTAGTCTCGATGGCGCCGCTGCTCCGGACTCTGCTGGGGTTGACGACCTTGTGGAACTCGCCGCCCCAAACACCTCATCTGGTAAGGACTGGGCCTGTGCCCTGGTAACCCTCGGTGTCTCACTAGTAGTTCCCTCCGCTGCCTTGCCGCCGGGCGCGGTAGCACTGCGGAGGCATAACTGATACACATAAAGTTTACGTCAGAGGAAATTCAACCTATAACACAGCTCTATTGCACGATCTTAGAGTGAAAGAAATGGAAACCAATCCTAAATATTCTGTAGCCTCCTGATTATAGATGTGGTGCACAACACACCGATAATCAAGACTCTACTAGATACGGCCTGTAGACCCTTTCCGAGGATTAACTGCTCTGATATCACTTTTGTCACGACCCGACCCCGAATCCGCGACCGGTGCCTTGACCCGGGCACCCTTGTGACACAACATCAGAGAAAACCAGCGGAATATAAACTCAAAATAAAACAACCATAATGGTATAAATAGTCTAGCCCAAAATGGCTACCCCAAAAGTACATAAAACCGAACAGTTATATCCTTAAACAAACCAAGTTATGACAAGACTACAGGCCTCTAAGAATGAGTAATACTATGACGGGACAGGGCCCCGTCATGCCCCTGAATGTACAAAATATCAACAACACCAGGGAGAACCATACCAAAAGTCGAGCTTCCGAAGAAATGGAGCTCCTGACACCTGAGTAATAAGTTATAATAATACACTTAACAATTCTAAAGTAGTTTTTAGGCTACAACATGCTCATAATATCTCTTTAGCCAAATCCTTCATGCCCAACCCACATTTCTTGCATGCAATGACTCTAATAGCATTATTTACTACCACAAGTACTTTCTTCTTCACATGCAATACTAAAAATTAATAATAGAGGAAGAATCATTACCTTAAAGCTTTAGCCAAATTTATCCAACAATTTGCTAGCTTCTATTCCAAGAACACCACCACCACCACCTTCACAAGCTAGCCACAAGCTTCCTTCTTGTCTTTTAATTTTTCAGATTTTTCTTAAGGCTAGAATCCTCTTGGATTTTTAGAGAGAAGGAGGAGCTTGAAATATTTAGAGAGAATGAAGAGTTTTTTCAAAGAGAGAGATGACAAATGACCAAGTCTTTAAGACTTGGTCAATATATTGCATGTAAAAATCAGATGGGGGGACACTTGTCCCCCACTCAGGCCCTTTCAAAATAAAAAATCTGACTTTTCCTAAGTTTTTCCGCCTGATTTCCCGCCTCGGCGCCGCGGCCCTGCTTCCCGGCGCCGCGGCGCCGCAACTCCTGCGAACCCTCGGATCTTCCGGCGCGGCGCCGCTGAAACTTCAGCGACCTCGATACGCCGGCGCGCGGCCCGACTTCCGCGCGCGACCCTTCAATCACCGCGCTTGGCGCGCCTCGGCCGTGCTGGCGGCTGAGACTTCGGTCGGCCCGAACCACGGGTTATAACAACTTCCTCCCATATAAGGCCTCATACGGGGACATCTGGATACTAGAATGGTAGCTGTTGTTACAGGCAAACTCAATGAATGGAAAATGATCATTCCAGCTACATCTGAAGTCAATAATACAAGCTCTCAACATATCCTCTAGTGTCTGAATAGTACGCTCTGCCTGCCCATCAGTCTGAGGATGAAATGTTGTGCTGAGACTCACTTGTGTCCCCAATCCCTTCTGGAACGATCTCCAAAAGTTAGCTGTAAACTGAGCTCCTTGGTTCGATATAATAGATGTGGGAACCCCGTGCAGTCTCACTATCTCCCTGATGTATAACCTAGCATAGTCCTTAGCTGAGTAAGTAGTCCTGACCGAAAGAAAATGGGTTGCTTTCGTTGGCTGTCCACAATAACCCATATGGAGTCACACTTCCGCTGAGTGTGAGGTAAGCCGGTAATAAAGTCCATATTAATCACTTCCCACTTCCAAGTAGGGATCTCCATCTCCTGTAATAATCCACCAGACTTTTGATGCTCAATCTTAACCTGTTGACAATTCGGGCACTGGGCAACAAACTCTGCTATGTCTCTTTTCATGTCATCCCACCAATATAAACATCTGAGGTCATGGTACATCTTTGTTGACCCTGGATAAATAGAATAACGGGCATTGTGTGCCTCACCCATAACCTGCTATGGTAGTCCTGCAACATCCGGTACACATAGCCTACCTTCATACCTTAGCACACCATCAGGTGTCACCTCAAATAGAGCCTTCTCCTTTCGAAGAGTTGCATTTCTATACCGTGCTAGAACAGGATCCTCATACTGATGTCTCTTTACCTCTTCTACGATAGAGGACTCAGCAACTTCTCTAACAAGAACCCCCACTATCTCCCGAATCCGCCAACCAGACTCCAAGACTAGCTAGCCTGTGTATCTCACGAACCATCTCCTTTCTGTCTGGCTGCACATCCGTCAAGCTATCCATAGATCTACGGCTAAGAGCATCTGCCACAATATTGGCTTTCCCCATGTGGTATAGAATATCAACATCATAGTCATTTAGCAACTCTAGCCACCGTCTCAGCCGTAAGTTCAGCTCTTTCTTTTTAAAGATATATTGGAGACTCTTGTGATCCGTATAAATATCAACATGAACCCCATACAAATAATGTCTGTTGACACCCAATTTTGACCCTCCCGTCTAGTCATTAACTATAAAATTACACTAATTTTTTTTAAAAAAAATTTACTAATAAAATGCAACAATAAAACATTAATGCAAGCACAAATAAGCAATTTAATAATGGCACCGCATCTTACATAGAATATTAAGCACTTTGAGTCTCGCGCCCGCATTTATCAATTTTAAGCCCTATTCTATTTCCATTAATTCTTAATAATTTTAATAAATAAATACATAAAATAAATAATTTAGCAATGACGTCGTGTCAAATAGCATAGTCGCATTTATTAATACGCAAAGCAATTTTATAATTATTGTAATAATTTAAACTCAAGTTAAAATTAATAAAGCACCTAAAGTCATATTAAGATAATTTAATTTTAACTTAAATAATGATAAATAATGCACAATAAATAAGATTCTAAATAATAGCGTCACATTTATAAAAGCATTAAGCAATCCTTAAATATCATATCCGCATTTAGCATTTAAGTAATTTAATAATAATTTAAAACCCCGTCAAGTTAATTTTAATTCAACAAAGTTGGCATAATAAATAAGTTTTAATAATGATCTCGCATTATAAAATATTAAGCACTAATTAAATAGCACGCTCGTCTTTATTTTTTGTAATAATTCAAACTCAAGTTTAGACTAATAAAACACCTAAATAATTTAATCACAATTTAAATAATTTAATTTACCACTAATTAAATAATACACCTAAAACTAATACACAAATCAAATAATTATCAGCCCACCCCTTTATTTACTCCCAACCCGCGACCCAATAACCCGAAAAGCCCACAACCCTTTGTCTTCATCAACAACCCTAAAACGCAGCAACCCTTTTCATTTCAAAAAGCACCCCTAAAACGCCCTTCTCCCTCACCTAAAGAAAAACCCTAAACCTAGACTTCAACAACACACTCCACACAAGCCCGTCGTCGCCATGTCCGAGATTCTCGCCGGAGAATCCGGGGTTTCCCTTACCCACGCACACCCAGCCGGCTCACCCCTTATCATCTCCAAGAACCACGAAAACCATATCAGATCTTACCATAAAAATCATCCGCGAATCAGTCCATAGAATCGTCCAAAATCAATACCGAATCAGTACCCAAATCGCACAAAATCAGTCTAAAATCATACCAATAACTTACCATAAATTAGAACCCAAGATTGGGACTATAAAGGGGGAGCTATACGCATGCAATAAAGGGGGGATTTCCAGAGAGGAAAATATGACGATGCAGTGAGGAATCCATCGAAAATCAGCAATAATCAAGGAGGAAGGGCATCAAGAAATTAAAACACAGAAAGTAATCTTTTTCAACGGTAAGAAAAGCCTCTTACTATCCGCAATGGCATAAAAAAATCAACAAGGCAAGAGAGCATAGAAAAATCAGTAAAAAACCTTAATCACATCGCAATCGCAACTCCGAGTGGATCGACGACTTGATACGCTGTCTCGGTTCGCTGTCCGGAGAAGGTAAATTCAAAATCCCTCCCAACTCTAATTTATTTCCATGTTTTATGGCTTGTCGTGTTCTGTGTTGGTAAATCGTTCTTAGTTGGGATTGTCATGCTACTGTCTTGCTGTTGATAAAGTATTGTGTCGCGTTAATCGATTTAGTAAACCCATTTCCCTCTTGTATTTTTCTTGCCCTTCGTGAATTCTGGTGTGTTTTATTTGTCGAGAATGGTTCAAGCAGGTTTAGCTTTTCTGTTAAATAAATAGCTACAAGTGTATGACTCAATTCTGATTGGTCGATAGAATTCTAAATACGATTTGTTGCCTAGTTATGTGTGTTAATATGGTATGATTAAGAGGCGTCGCATGATGAATGATTATCGTTTTAGATAGTCAGTTTGAGTTAGTTGTTTCCTTCGACTGGTTAAGACTCATTTTCGTACTTCAGTGTTTTCATGTCTATAATATAGCAAATGAAATCTTGCATATGCAGAACCCAGTTTTACTACTGTTGACATAGCAATATTCATCTGGTTGTGCATCTGTCCTCATCTGCCTTGGCATTAGTTTGACCCCTACTTACTTGTAGCTTATGATGTAACCCTGGTACGTTTGCTTAGGCATTGCATGTTTAGTATACAACATAATGATTGACTATGTGCATTTAGCTATGCCCAGATAGCTCTGCACCTTTTAAAATGTTACTCTAAATGGTCAGCTGCTCATCCTCACATCCTGAAACACATCTCCTGAATTAGCCATTCAACTGTATTTGTCTGTCTAAGTGCTGAAATACACCTCTGATGATATGCAATACCTCCTTAGTCATTTGGCTTGCCATATCAGTCCATTGAATGGTCTGGACATATATATATGTGTGTACTTGACTTGTCCCAAATCGATTGTATGCCTATCTATCTCTGCCTCATTACTATTCAGTTCATGTGTGTCTTGCCAAACTAAGTATTTTGTCAAGAGCTGTTGGCTCCAGTACTTTGTTTACCATGGTTTGTCATACATGTTTACCCCTGCCCATTTTCTTTGTGTGATTGTTAGTTGCCATGATTAAAAGCATGCCTATATTGACTGTAAAATGTACACACTTTTCCTGATGTATCCAGTTACACCTGCGTGTTTTATTTTACTTTGTGCCTTGATAAGCTTCAGAATACATCCTGGTTCGATTAATTATACTCACTGTTAAGATGTAGCAATGAAGTTATTGCATATCAGGATCTACTGCATTGATTCTAGATAATTTAAAATATGAAAGGATCACTGAAGTTGTACAAATCGTAGTTTGGTTGCTTATGACCTGGTTCTTAACATGTTTAAGTGTATTTATTCACTGCTCTGCTGACTATTATGCGTGATTAAGCTGCTCTGTAGGCTCAAATGCACATTACTTAAATGTCTAAATGCATATTGATTTCGGTCCCCTTTGTCTGGTTTAAGTGCTATTAGTTTTAGGGACTGATTTAATTAAATGTTAGCTAAAATATGCACATATTCATTTAGAATATTTACTAATCCTTATCTTTTCTTATTTTTTACATGAAATGCATCGGAGCAACAAAGAGTCTCACGGCGAGACTCATCGTGGCAAACGAAGACTCGTATCTATGTGCATTTCTCTACCCGCATCGGAATTCCAAAAAAAACCACCGGCGAAAAGACATCGCCATCCTTCGAGTCATCTTTATTGTTTTCCTATCCCGCCCCATTTATGTGTTGTAAATTAATTGCTTAGCATTGCACTACTAACATTACACTTAGAATATCTAAACCGTGAATCTATAGATTAGAAAGCAATCTGACGCTAGAATTTATTTTCCTTCAAGTTAATTATCTTAGGCTTCTCATGCTTAGCTATATTAAACCATTTAATAATCTTCATCGGCATAACGATTCCCGTAACTAGAATATTACTATTTTTATAAAGCCCGCTATTTGCATTCATATTTTTAGAATCATACTTCTAATAGCATTTGCAAAAATAGATAGTAGTCATATTTTATAAAATGCATCACAATTGATTTCACTTAATATCCTTCATACTTCATTAACGAAATATTCTAAAAAATAATGCATACTTTTTTATATGAAATTAACTTGTCTTTTGTAGACGAATCTTACGGCTTTCTTTCATTAAGGATACACTTCCTTTCCTACAAAGATCTTTTCTCAGATACTTTTCAAAACATGCATTCTTAGCAATAATAATTCCCTAGGTTTGAACGGACAACCACAAGTTAGCGGATCATTTAGGGTGCCTAACCCCTTCCCTTTAGGATAATAAAGAACCCCTTACCCAGAATCTCGCACTAGTTTCGCAGACCATAAAAAATGAAGTTAATGTTGACTTTAACCTAGTTGACATTTAGGTGTCCTAATTCACCCAAATTAATTAGGTGGCGACTCCGCGAACCCTAGCACTACTTTTAGCACCCTTTAGCATTTCTAGCACCCTTTTTAGCATTCTTTTAACATTTTAGCCTGTTAGCATTTATTTTATCTTCTAACATTTTATTTAAGCAGGATTCGCTAAAATAATGTCGCGGTCGGAAAAGGGCGTGACATGTCTCCATATCTTCAAGGCATGAATCACCACTGCTAGCTCCAAATCATGAGTGGGATAATTCTTTTCATGATTTCTGAGCTGTCGGGAGGCATAAGCTATAACCCTGCTAGCCCCAAAAAATTGCGTACCTCAGTAGGTGTCGTAGGTCTGGCCAAGTCTTCAATGCCCCAATCTTCTGTGTATCTACCTGAATACTTTCTATATACTCGCTTAGTTATCGAAGAATCTCCCATCGGTGTAGCAACCTCTTTGAGCTTGTTCAATTTGCCCATTAGTTCACATATCTTTGTACCTCTCTTATCTGTTTTCCACCCTTCTATTACTGTCTGTAGAAATTCAGGATCTAACTTTCACATATTAAAGTATCTAAACCTGTACTGAGTCTTTATGCCTACTTCCCACCTTTATGGGCCTGGTTTCATGAAATGCACTTTATAAGCATGTATATTATCAACCCATTTCTAAGTATGAAGTACTGCTATAAACCTTTTTTAGCACACTACCATGTATAGTATGTCCCTGATAATCTTAGTTTTGTCAAATCACATTCTATTATATACTGTTTAAAATCCCTTATTTCAGTCATAGCAACATGACACTTCACTCTTTCATTTCTCTTTAATACCCAGTTGAAATCACCCATTATTGCCTATGGACCTTGTACCTGGCCACGTAACCTTCTAATATCTATCCACAGTTCCCTTTTAAGAGCCACATAATTGAATGCACACACCAAAGTCATATGGAAACCTTTCTTTGTACCCTATGTGTTACCCCGCAGTGTTCCAATTATTATGTACAATTTTTAATATCTACCTCATAGAGATGAGAGTTCCACATTAATCATATTCTTCCATTTGGACGCTCAGTAAGATTAGTACCAAAAGATCACCCACTACATAAGTTAAGAGAGGCATTATGAGTTTCTTTCCTTTTTACCTTTGGTTCTAAGAGACCAAATAACCCCATCTTAGCATTCTGCGTGAATCAATGCATTGAAACTGTGCACGAATGCATACCTTAGTTACCAATCCTTCAAATAACTTCTTAACTGAAAAATATGAATTCCAGAGGTTCGATGCACGTCCTTGCTTTACTTTTTCAAATTTCTTTTTTGTGTGCGTTGAACACTACTCTTTACGATATTTTAAATTCTTGACACAACTATACACTAATAGGATGCTCATCATTCCCAGGTTTTAAGTCATTGCGAAAGAAACTCAAATAATCCCCGTGTCCAATACTTCTCAGAACTCGGTCCAAAAATAAAAAAGGCACTTTCATTCATTTATATCAATCTTATTATTCAAGAAGTAATAACCCCTTCTTATTCTACATGGGAACAATATTCTTTTGCAGTTTTTTACCTTCACATAGTCCAGCAACATGGTATACCATAAAACAGTTACAGGTTCTAATAATTAGAGCTCAAAATTTAATTATAGGTATGGAGGATAAAAGACTAGATAAACTTCATTTTCTACCTTTGGGAGGAAACGTTCAATCTCTGTGACTATAGAGCAGATAACGTGGCATAATGGAGTACCAATTTGTAAGATGGGGAATGTTGCAATACATTTCACAAGTTGACACCTCATTCATGGTCTGAAAGAGATCTCCCTACTCGTAATTATAAATAACTTCATTTCTTTTAACACTTGTTCACTTATTCCTTACTTGACGTACTTTTCATAATTCCAACATATTCTAGTATACATACTTAGTCTCGGACATTGCTCCTGGTTCCAATCCCTGACGATACCATCCCTTAAGTGATGAATCGTTAACTTATTCTCTTATTTGGTATGTAGAAGATTCTGAAGAGTTACCTTACCTGACGTTGACCTAGTACCTCCAAACCTGGTCATCATACTTCTATTCAAATTCTTCCACTTCCCTTATGGCTTGATGCACTACGTCAAGTCTAAATAACTCTGATTTGCCCTTCCGGGCCACTGTCACTTTCTTTGGAGGCATAGCTGCAACCACAATAATTCGTTCGGTGAAGGGGGGGGATTATCCTAATGACATAGCTCTATTGCACGATCGATGAGATGAAAGAATAGAAATCAATCCTAAATGTCCGGCAGCCTCCTGCGTATAAGTATGGTGCACAACAACATACCCATACACAAGACTCTACTAGACACGGTCTGTAGACATTCCGAAGACTAAATGCTCTGATACCACTTTTTTCACTACCCGACCCTACGGGTCGTGAACATGGCGCCCTAATTGGACGTCATTATACTAATCTGCCATGTGTAATCAGACTGACACTAAGGATAATATGAAACTCGGTAGCATAACGCTGCAATAATAACACATGTCAGAATAGGCAAGCCGGCAAGACTGTTTTTTACACACGAATGTACCTGCCTCCTGAGGAGTCACAACTAACCAACATAATAGAATAGACAAACCGACAAGGTTGCCACCATATAGTATCACGTACACATGAGAACATCCCAAAACAGAGTACAACAACGCAGATGACCAAAACAAGTTTACAAATCCACATACGTACAACCCACAACTAGCTACAGACCTCTATGAGAAGGATAATGAAATATGACGGGACAGGGCCCCGTCGTGCCCCTAAGTATACATAAGTCACAACTAACCAACATAATAGAATAGGAAAGCCGACAAGGCTGCCACCATATAGTATCACGTACACATGAGAACATCCCAAAACAGAGTACAACAACGCAGATGACCAAAACAAGTTTACAAATCCACATACGTACAACCCACAACTATCTACAGACCTCTATGAGAAAGATAATGAAATATGACGTGACAGGGTCCCGTCGTGCCCCAAAATATACATAAGTCAAAAATAGGCTTCTGTACCAAAATGATAAAGCTCTGAATCAATTGAGCTCTCCAAATAGTTGAACAGAAATCCTAGACTGGAGGATCACCAAACTGAGCACATGTACCTGCGGGCATGAATGCAGCCCCCTAAGAAAAGGGGGTCAGTACGAAATAATGTACTGAGTATGTAAAACATGTAGTACTGTAAAGAAGATCGTAAATGTGCGATGTAAAATAGAGAGTCAATTGTGCCTTATAAAAGTGAGAGTCATATCAGTAATAATGAATACTTAACCATATAATCATCATATATAAAGAAATAAACTGCCCAGCCCTCTGGTGAGGGACGCGGTAAAATATACTGTCCTGGGTATCTGTACCCGCATCATGTGTACATAAACTGCCCGGCCCTCCAGTGAGGGACGCGGTGAACATATAAGGTATACTGCCCGGCCCATTCTGGGATGCAATAAAATCATATAAGAAATCTGCACGCGTATTTGATACGCGTTAAGATGCACACACTTTTAAACGCAAGTGCACGTTATCGTATCAAGTAGTATAGTCTTAGATAAGACCGAATATCGTCCTCTAGGATTAGGGTTCAAGTACCAACTATCTATTTTCTAGTATCTATTTGGTGAATTAATGATTGATTGTTTTGTTTATAACTAAGAATTATTAAAGACAAGTAAATATAAAGAATTACTTCAGATGTGATGAAAATAGGGCTTCTATGTATCCTCACTATCCGCTTATGCTACTTACTAATGCATTACTTATGGTGTTCTTCTTTTGGAGAAAGCAGGTTTACGAAATCGTTTTATACTCCCGTTAGGGTTATATAAACACTCAACACCAGTATTGTTCCTAACCTAACTTACTATGATAAGGGTAACTATATATGATGATTAAGCACAAAAACCTAGTTGATCGAAACGCACAATGCGCAAAATTAGGGTTGTTAAGCCTCTCATCAACGCTACAATACTAATTGAGGTATTTTCATCCCCAATTCAAGCCATCTACCCAACTTACAAGATATTCACAATCCCCCTTTCGTAATCGATTAGAAATCATATAGTGATAACTAGTTGTCAATTAGCTACCAAGAATTCAACTCAATTATTGGATAGATCTCTCGATAAGAAGAATAACCATAAGCATGCATTAATTTATAACATAAGTTTCAAGAAGTTCAACATAGAAAGCCTTATAGGAGAATTAGTTCTAGCCATAAAGATGACAAGAACTAATTCCAAGTTCATCATGCAAAAACTGAATTAAAGAAAAGAAAAAGGAAAGAAATTACTAAGTTTAGGTCTCCAATCTCCTAGCAAGAAAATATTGTGTTGTCAAGAAAGGGGAACCCTCAAAAACTACCTAGGGTTCTCCTTATATAGGTTTAAAAGCGCCTCCTTCTTTTCCTGTGAGCTGGCCCAAAAATCCGTCAAAGACCTAATTTTTTCAGCGTCGGCGCCGCCGGGTTCTGCGATCCGTCGGGTGTTTTGGCGCGCGCCCGATATCTGGCTGCGAGGCGCGGCTGGATCTTCTGTAGCTCCTCGGATGTTTAGGCACCGCGGCCGCTTCGGTCTCACGAGGCGCTGCGGCTGCAGGTTTCTGTCTCTGCGGATAGTGGCGCGCGGCCATTTTAGCGCGCGCGCTTTGGATCTTCGCGCCTTCTCGAATGATGGCGCGCGCTCGCCGATTGCGAGGAGCGCCGCGTGTGCGTCTGAATTTACGCCTTGTTCGCCACTTTCTCTGTTTTCATCTGGCATCTCTCTTTTGCCTCTTTTTGCTCCTTTTCCGCCATTTGGCTATTTTAACCACTTTGACTCAAAAGAAAGAAAAACTATCCTAATACGACACTTATATGTGCAAAATGGGACAAAAGACTAACTAAAATCGACTCAAAGGTGTATATAAAATACACCGATCAAATACCCCCAAACTTAACCTTTGCTCGCCCTCGAGCAAAGATTGAAAGAAATAAAATAAAAGACTCAAAGAATGAAAAATAAAAGACTCCCTGTCATTAATCACTTTTGCTGCATAAATGTTAACTAGAAAAACATGAAGGTTAGCAGAATAATATCACGAGGAACATATAGCATGAAATTTTCAAAGACACTAAAACACATGAAGCTAAATATTTCGCAAACTCATATTCATCATGCTTAATGGAAGTCAATATACTAAATCATGCATATAAATTCAAGAATTCCTATGGCATGCTTACTTGGTAAAGATAGGCATTTAGGCTCATTTTTCTGTACCATAAGCTCTTTGGCTTTTCAATTTTTCCCTTTTTCTTTTGATTTTTTCCTTCACTTCAATTCTATCCTTCCCCTCTTTTGTTTTGGGAGAGTGAAGTGTATTATACAAATAGGCACCCCCAAACTTAGGCTTTTGCCTCTTTCTTATTACTTTTCCATTAGGGTGCATCAAACTTGTTCACTCTTTTTGTTTCTTCTTTTTAACACAATGTACTCTACTATTTCATATTTTCACTTATGGCACAATTTTGTGGGAATATGGGGTGTCAAAGAAGTTTCAAATTTAGGCTCAATGGGTGACTAGGGATATTTTTAAAGTACGGGATAGAAAAGAATGGTAAGAATTGGCTATCAAAGAAATGCCTGAGTCATCTCCCTAACATGCATATCCTAACTATTTCGCCTCAAATAGCAAGCACTCATAACACATAAGCATTTATCATTTAGCATGCATAACTCAAGCAAGAAACTCCAAATAGACAGATTCTGTGAGCTTTTGGCATATCTAACCTAAGTGTTTAGATAGTTGCTTCAATTCCTTTACATTATTCTACCTTACTTCACTAGGTGTTTCTAGCAACTACAGCATACATGATCTTTGACAGGCAATTATGACTCAAGAAAGAAAAAAATTTGGTGACTCAAAATAAACATAAGACAAATAAAAAAAAAATTAAATAAAACATAACATGACACACAAATAACAACTAAAACACAAAAACACACCCCCAAACTTAAATCACACATTGTCCCCAATGTGTGTAGACTCAAAGACAGTAAAGAAAATAAGACACTTACAAACTTTGGTTAAAATGGTGGTGGTGGCGGTGGATAATGCATCGACCATTGGTTGAACAAGGCACTCAGCTCGTCGCTTTGTTGCCTTGTTTCTTGTCCTTGTACTCATTGTTTGCAAGGTCTGCATCATCTCCTTACGGTGTTGGTACAATTGCCCCATTGTGGGCTCTGAAGGTTCTGCTCTTGTGGTTGGCGGTGGTGGGTCTCGCTCATGTGAGCCCTATTTGTGCTCGTTCATCCATGGCGGCCTCTGCTGCTGCTTCTTCTTTGGTGGTGGTGCTCTCGTCTGGGCTTTGGTCAGTGCAGGAAAGAGTGCACTATCCCATAGGACATCGGCAATTGGTTTCTTTCATGAGTATCAGGTGGGTAGTTGTGGGACCGCTCATGTGGCCTAGACTGGTAATAAGTGAACCATGTCCCAATCCACCTGTCGTTACCAACCTGCTGATTTCTTCCATGCTCTGCACTATCTCTTTCTCTACATCAATCGTCAGCCCCCTCATAATTCCATAAATCAACTTAATCCTATCCTCTGGCACTCTGGTGAAGTGCGTGGATGAAATCATGCGGGCACTGACGAAGTATAGCCAAGCCTTGGCTGCCTTGTTGAATTGACACCTGCTCAGTGCTCTAGATCCATTTCTTCCAATCTCAAAAGCAGCTCCAGGGTAGCTTACTGTGTCTGCGACGGCATTCCAGTTGATGTTGTTGGTACTCCTAGCCCATGTTCTAAAATGGTTCCAATCACTACTTTCTTCAACATCAACTGTTTTTAGAGTCGTATTTATTGCTTCCGCCGTCACAGGCATATAATTTCCCCTTACAAAGCACCCCCTTTCTGTCCTCTCCGGAAAGTTTGCATAAAATTCCCGCACCATTGTTGTATTCACTGGTTTTATCTTCTCCGGATTGACAAATCTCTTCCACCCCCTTAGCTCTATCATAGCCCGGATGGGCTCATAAATGTCTTCCTCCCCATATGATCCCCTTTGGTAATCCATTCCCCTTTCTGGAATTACGGGTCTGGTATCAAGCCTTTTGTATCTTTGGAAGGCCTGGTAACTCACAAATCTATTTTCATCGTATTGTGGGGTTGGGGTGGATGTGGATCCTCCTCTCTTCTCGTGGCCATTTATAAACAAAATCTGCGACTTCTAATTTTTGTGGCACAATGTCTCCTACACACTCAACAACTAGCGACACCCCAAACTCAACAATGCCCACAACCTCTTTTTCCACTCTTTTCTCAACTTCACAACCAACTTTTCAGTACCCAAACTACTCCAACTACAATACTCTTCCCAACTACTACCTCCTATGACTTGATTAAAGATTGAGAACAAGGGTAGGGATTACCTTTTGATGAGAAGACTGAGCTTGTTCTTGTTTTGATTGGTGGGTTGAGGCTATGGAATGGAGCTTTGTTGTTTGAGATAGTTGAGGTTTTGGGAATTTAAGTGTTTAGGTTGGGGTTGGGTTGGATTTGTGGAGGTTTTGTGGGCAAATTTCTGGAATTTCGTGGGTTTTTGGAGAGAGAAGGTTAGGTTTTAGAAGTTGGAATTGGGGAAAATCTGATTTTTGGGCGTTTTAAATTTCTGGATTTCCACTTGTGCCCTGGCACAGCTCGCGGCGCCCAAACATCTGCGCTCCTTCGGGACTTTCTGCGCGCAGCCCTGGCGATAGCGCGCGGCCTAAATCTCTGCAAACTTTGCGAATTCTCTGCCAGCGCTTAAACTTCAGACCTCTTGGATATTTTGGCGCCATGCTTCCTGGCGCATGGCCTACGCTTTTTCTGGAAATCCTTGCTTTTCTTTCAGTTTATTCCCCTGTACCTGTCAGTCACAGCTCAAACACAAGACCCCAAGACCGTGAGACTGTTCTTAGGCAAAATAAAATAAACTAATGACAGAAATTAAAATAACATAATTGAAAACGTTGGGTTGCCTCCCAAGTAGCGCTGTCTTTAACGTCTTTTAGCCGGACGCAAGTTCCTTAGTTTTAATAACCTTGGGGTGGATTAAGCCCCAAACCTATCTACTTCCTCCACATTTGGCGTTTCCTTTTTCTCCTTTTCTTTTTAGCATTATCGGTAATAGGGAGTTCAGGAACAGTTACCTCCTTTAGTGGCATTTCGGCAAACCATGCCTGTTTTCTTGGGCTCATCACTCTTTGGTTGACTTGTAATGGCTCGCACGGGGGTTTGATGGTGCTGATTGCAAAGCACCTATTCATTGGTGGTGGTTCGATGACATGTTTAAACACTTTAAACACCATTTCTTCACTTTCTACCCTTAATGTCAACTCCCCTTTTTCAACATCAATCAAAGCTCTTCCCGTTGCTAGGAACGGCCTCCCTAATATGATAGGGATTTCCGCATCTTCTTCCATATCAAGAATGAGGAAATCTGCAGGAAAGAAAAATTTCCTACGCACAATCACGTCCTCAATCTTGCCTCGTGGATGAACTCCATCTGTCGGCTAGTTGCGGACTCACGATGGTTGGTTTAGCCTCCCAACTCCGATCTTTTGAAACCGATAAGGCATCGATTTATACTTGCCCCTAAATCGCATAGAGCTCTGTTGCGTCACCGCCATGTGCATGGTAGTGTAAAGCTTCAGTCCTTTAGCTTTGGTGGCAATTTCTTTTGTAAGATAGCACTACACTCTTACATTAGTGCTACTATCTCATATTCGGCCAGTTTCCTCTTTTTCCCAAGATTTCTTTCATGAACTTGAAATAAGACGGCATCTGCTCCAAAGCCTCTATAAACGGTATGTTGATGTGCAACTTCCTGAATACCTCCAAGAATTTGGAAAATTGTTTATCGACCGCCTTCCTTTATAATCTCTGGGGGAAAGGAGACTTTTCTGTATACTCCTTCTCCGGAGTTTTCTCTATCACTGGGCTAGGTCTGACCACCTTCTCTTTCTAACTCGCTTCCTTCTCAACTATTGTGAGGTGGTACATTGCTCAATTGTCTTCCACTTCTCAAGCATCGCCTTACATTGCTCGCCTGATTTACCTCGGTATTGCTTGGCAATGTCCCATGGCACGATGTTTGCTGCTTTGCTATTTGTCTACTGTGTTTCAAGTTTACGAGCGAGGATCTAGCTTCTGTCATAAACTGCGTCTGGGCGTTGGCAAGTGCTGTCATAGCTGCTTTAAGCTCATCTGGTTTTTCTTGCTGACCTGGTGCATTGAACTGTTGAGGCTGTGGGGCTTGACTAAAAGGCTGCTGATTCTGGTTCTGCTGGTTACGATGCGACCACTGTATTGGATTCTGTTGCCCGATCACGGATTCTGCGCCACGGTTCTGCTTGGCCACGATATTGATTCTGCGTACGATCTCCTTTCCATGAGAAATTTGGGTGATTCCTCCACCCTGGATTATAAGTGTTTGAGTAGGGGTTGTTCTGTTGCCTCTGGTAATTGCCTACTGCTTGACACTCTGCCTGTTCCATTGGTATATTGTTGGGATCCGCTGAAGGGCATCTATCAAATGTATGTGGGCCACCACATATCTCACAGCTTTTAGGCATGCATGCGCGTTCACCGACTTGTATGTTCTTTGCAATTGTTTCGCTAGAAGGGCGGCACTGGGCATTCAAGGCGTGAATAGCATCTATCTCGTGGACTCCCACAGTTCTTCTCCCACTTGTCGCCCTCTCTTCAGTGACATGGTTGTTAGTGGCCATATCTTCTAATAACTCATGAGCATCGTGGGCTGTTTTCCTCATGAATGCTCCCCCTGCTGCTGCATCTATGATGGTCCTGGTTGTACTGCTCAGCCCGTTGTAGAAAATGTGGACCAAGTTCCACAACTCAATGCAATGGTGTGGGCACTTTCTTTGTAGATCCTTGAACCTTTCCCACGCTTCATATAAAGACTCTCCATCAGCTTGGTAGAAGTTGTTCAACTCCCCTCTCGGTTCTTTGCTTCTGGTGAAAGAACTTGGCTAGGAATTTCTGTGCCAGCTCGTGCCATGTGAATATCGAATCGGCTGGCAGGGAATTCAACCATACTTTTGCTCTGTCCCTGAGTGAGAAGGGAAAGAGCCTCAACCTGACGGCGTCATCGATGTAGTTATATTCGAAAGTGGCACATAGCTCCAAGAAATTAGCTATGTGCGTGTGTGAATCCTCGATGGCAATCCTCCGAATTGCGCGGTGTCTTGTACCATGCTCAAAATTCTGGTTTTATCTCGAAGTTGTTGGCTCTGTGCGGGAGCCTAATGCATGTCTGTGCTCCATTCACTCTTGGCAGCACATAATCTCCCAAACTTCTTTCTGGCTGGATTCAGACTCTATCCTCCACATCTATTGGCACTTGATGAGGATCTTCTGGGTTAGGTTGATTTTCACCTAACCCTTCTCTCATCCTGTTATTGTTTAGATTACCGTCCATCTCTATCAAAGTTGCAACCCGTTGATTCTTTCTGTTCTGTTTGCAGGTTTTCTCGATCTCTGGATTGAAGGGAACAAGAGTGTCTGCTCCTCTTCTCCTTCGCATAAACTGATTGCCTGAAATGGATCAAAAACAGAAGACAAATCACGGCAACCTGATTTTCCGAAAAATAGCGAAAAACTAAAAAAATTTAAAATAAAAATTAAAGACCAAATTAGAAATTAAAAATAGATAATTTTGATATTGAACTACGCCTAATCCCCGGCAACGGCGTCAAAAACTTGATGCGCGTTAAGATGCACACACTTTTAAACGCAAGTGCACGTTATCGTATCAAGTAGTATAGTCTTAGATAAGACCGAATATCGTCCTCTAGGATTAGGGTTCAAGTACCAACTATCTATTTTCTAGTATCTATTTGGTGAATTAATGATTGATTGTTTTGTTTATAACTAAGAATTATTAAAGACAAGTAAATATAAAGAATTACTTCAGATGTGATGAAAATAGGGCTTCTATGTATCCTCACTATCCGCTTATGCTACTTACTAATGCATTACTTATGGTGTTCTTCTTTTGGAGAAAGCAGGTTCTGAAATCGTTTTATACTCCGTTAGGTTATATAAACACTCAACCCGATATTGTTCCTTACCTAACTTTTGATAAGGCTAACTCTATAGGAGGAGTAAGAACAAAAACCTAGTGGACCCTCACGCACAATGCCAAAATTAGGGTTGTTAAGCCTCTCATCAACGCTACAAAACTAATTGAGGTATTTTCATCCCCAATTCAAGCCTGTCTACCCAACTTACAACATATTCACAATCCCCCCTTTTCAGAATTTGATTAGAAATCATATAGTGATAACTAGTTGTCAATTAGCTACCAAGAATTCAACTCAATTATTGGATAGATCTCTCAATAAGAAGAATAACCATAAGCATGCATTAATTTATAACATAAGTTTCAAGAAGTTCAACATAGAAAGCCCTATAGGAGAATTAGTTCCTAGTCATAAAGATGACAAGAACTAATTCCAAGTTCATCATGCAAAAACTGAATTAAAGAAAAGAAAAAGGAAAGAAATTACTAAGTTTAGGTCTCCAATCTCCTAGCAAGAAAATCTTGTGTTGTCAAGAAAGGGGAACCCTCAAAAACTACCTAGGGTTCTCCTTATATAGGTTTTGTTGACACCCAATTTTGACCCTCCCGTCCAGTCATTAACTATAAAATTAGGCTAATTTTGTAAAATAATTTTTATGATTTTTATAATAAAATGCAGCGATAAAACATAAATACAGGCATAAATAAACAATTTAATAATGACATCGCATCTTACGTAGAGTTTTAAGCACTTAGAGTCCCGCGTCCGCGTTAATTGATTTTAAGCCCTGTCAGGATTCTTAATTAATAATAAATACATAAAATAAATAATTTAGCAACGACGTCGCGTCAAGAAGCATAGCCGCATTTATTAATACGCAGGATAATTTCATAATCATTTAAAATCAATTTTAATCTAATACATGCATTTAATAGCGTCGCATTTATAAAGCTTTAAACAATTCTTAAAAATCATACTTGCATTTAGCATTTAAATAATTTAATCTAAACTCAATCCAATTTTAATTTAACTTCGCAATAATGCACAATAATAAGATTTTAAATACTAGCGTCGTATTCTAAAATATTAAGCATTAATTAAATAGCACGTCCGTCTTTATTCTTTATAAATATTAGGCATTAATTTAATGACACGCCCGCATTTATTATAACAATTAGATTGATAAAGCACCTAAATAATTTAATCACATTTGTTAATTTAAGTTATCACTAATTAATTAATAATACACTTACCTAGAATTAATTAGCTAATTAATTAACTTGCCTAAAACCAATACCTATAATTAATACCCAATACCTAATTAAGTACTAACTACCCAGCCCTTAATTCGCCCAGCCCATCTATTACATAGCCCAATACCCACGACCCAGCGTCGACCCGCAAGCCCAAGCCCCAGCCCTTCTTTTATTTCCCTAAAGCCCACGCCTAAAGCCAGCAGTCCTCAGCCTTTCCTTTACCCTCACATCGTCCCTTCCCTGTCGACTAAACAACGAAACGCAGCCCTAGAAAACTTCATTCGTCGCCGGATTTCGTACGGAGAATCCGGCTTCCTACCACGCACCCTAGCCAACTTTCCTTACCCATGCACCTTCTCGATCGATTTCCTTACCATAACCGAACCAAATCCCTTCAAATCAGAACCCATTCGAATCTACAAAATCAGTAGCAAATCAATCCAAAATAGGCAGCCAATATCGCACAAAATCGTCCCTTAACTACTGAGATTAATACCAAGATTTCGCATTAAATGGTATTAAACCTTACCTAATAGGGAACCCAAACGGGGGCTATATAAGGAAGGCAGAGCATAGGAGAGGGAATTCAGAGCGGAGTCGGGGGCAACCACATAGCAATTTAGGGCATCGATGAAGGAGAGTGAGATAGCAATCATTTTACACCTTCGCAGCAGTTAGGAACCGATAGCATCGACATAGACAGCAACAGAGAGCATCGACTCAGAGGAGGTAGAGCAGAGACGGGACACCCCTAGCAGCAGTCAGCACCCAGACCATTAGCATAGCACCGATAGGTAGTTCAAATCTCCTTACTTCAATTCCAGTCAAAAAATCAGCAACAACAAGCCTTACCCTTTCAATCGCATCGCAATAACCCGTCGAGTGGACCGGCGACTTGATCTGCTGCCGGGTCATTGTCGGAGAAGGTAAACCCATCGCCCTTTCTGTCTTGGATTCTATTCACTGTTTGTTTGTTTTTTGTTTTTTTTTAATGACTGATCAAGTATGTGTTAAGCAATGTTAATGGCTATTTGGGTGCGCTGAATTGACTGGCTGAACCTGTTAGATTAATATGTGACATAATTAAGTTGGTTCAATAAAATTGAAAGTCGAACATGTTTAATCGAGAGTTGATATTTGTTCAGACTTATGTGTTTGTGTGCTTTTTCGTGCTAGTAATGGTAGGCTGTTTATCTCGTTCAGTTCTGCTTGGATTAGGTAAATATAAGGTTGTAATGTGTCTTTTGTACTTGCAGCGTATATTAAGTTGATACAGATGATTGTTTACGCTCGTCAAATTCACTGCTAAGCCTGTTCAATTAATGTTAATCACTATTAATGTTCATGACTATGATGGTCAATGCGTCTTTCTGAAGTTTGTTGTGTGATTGAACTTAGAGTATGTTTATATTTTAATAACCATGTCTTGCAGTGTAATGATACATTGTTTAGTACTAATCTTAATTACGTGAGATTTTGGATGCTTGCCGATTATGTTAGGGTCAGAATCATGTCTTACTTTGCTACCCTTCTTAATTGGTTCACCCTAGTAAGACGTAAGTATTTACAAGATATGATAGTCAAGTCCGCTATATGAATTATGAGCTCTAACCTTCTTTGTGTGTCAAATGCAGTTTGCGTATTCAGAAATCTAAAATATAAGTCCAATCTTCGTGTTGTTAGGAATACATCTTATCGAGTCTCATGCTATGTGTGTGTTGTTGGCATCAATGCATTTGTCCCCGCATGCCCTACTTTTGTTGTACCTGAATATGGTTTAAGCCTGGTGTACCATCGGTGCTCATCCTAACAAGGATTATCCAGCTTTCTTTAATAATGTGAATAACCAGACCCGTATTCGAGTCTCTGTTATCACTAAGCGATTATGCGCTTGGCGATATTCTAATCATGTTTAGACTATCTCGTGAGTATGTGCTTTATCTTTTAAAATCTGCTATTTGATGCATTGTATGAACTAGCAAAGTGTGTGGAGTCTTCCTCATGTGCTATTTAAATAAAACCCACGGTTATTCCAAACTGCCGGAACATAAAATGATTCAAATATGTCAAATATTCGCTTATTATTCAATAAAATTTTGAACGGGTACTAATCTTTATCTTTTCTTATTTTCTTACATGGCACGACGAGCAAAGTAAAGAGTCTCACGTGAAGACTTCATGAGCCATTTCAAATGGCAACTGCATCCGCGTTCGCATTCCGCTTGAAACTCTGAAAACAAATAGGGGCCAGTCATCCTCTAATCCCTTCACTCTCTTAACTTTCTTGTCTCATTTTATGACTTTATTTGTTTATCGTAATTTTATTATTTAATTTTGTAATTAATAGGAGAACTTCTAGCAATTAGCCTTTGAACATATGAGATGGGAAGGTAATTTAAACTTAGAAATGCACTTCTTATTTATTTACCTCTTAAGATCACATGCATGTCTAAATTTTGCCAAAATAATCTAACTTGCATCACAAAACCAACAGTTGTTAAATCCCTAAACATTAACAGATTTCTCCTAAACTCTCAAAAAAAATCATCTTAAAGCATCTCTTATATAATATTGTACGCAGGTTAGGCAAGATTAATTTAGCTAGCAATATACATAACTAGTTCATAAATAACCTTTGCATGAACACATAATCAGTCCATAAAGCACCCTCTTAGCATTCTTTAGCATTTCTAGCCCTTTTAGCACTTTAAATCACTCCTTAGCATTTAGCACCTTCTAGCATCTTAACATTTTTGCATTCCTTAGCACCCTTTAGCCCCTTTAAATATTTAACACTTTAATATTTGTTTGCACTTTTAGCAACATTTTAGCACCTCCTAGCCTTCTTTTGTACTTAGCATATAGCACCTTTTGCCCCCTTTTATACTTAAAACACCTTTTAAACATTTTAACATTTTAGCATTTTATTAAGCAGGAAGAGCTTTTATTTTGCATTTCTTAAACATAATAATTACCCTAGGTTTGGCAGGACAACCGCAAGTTAGCGGATCTTAGAGGGTGCGTAACCCCTTCCCTCTAGATTAATAAAGAACCTTTACCCAGAATCTCATTAAGTTTAGCAGACCATAAAAATGGAGTTAATGTTTTACTTTAAACTAGTTAAACATTTAGGTGTCCTAATTCACCCAAACTAATTAGGTGGCGACTCCGCGAACCCTTAGCATTTTTTGCACTTCCGAACCCCTTAGCATCCTCTAGCAAACCTTTTAGCATTTTAATATCTTTAGCACCCTTTTTCACTTTTAGCACCTTTTTAAACTTTTAGCATCTTTTAACATTTTAAGCCTTTTAATTATCTTTCTTTTTATTTTTATTTTCTAACCTTTTCATTAAGCAGGAAGTTAGGAAATAAAATGTCGCGGTCGAAAAAGGGCGCGACAGAAATGGCGACTCCGCTGGAGATTTTATGTTCTTAACCACAACAGACCTAGGGTTATTACTTGGCAATTATTTTGCATTTAATTTTTGTGTATTGTATTTTGTTTATTTTTTGCTACCTGCTTTACTGCTTTCCTTAAACTGGCATTCCGCTCATATTTCTTCCACTCTGGAAAATTCACACAATCACACACTGCATGCGAGGTGCGCTTGGTGCATCAGCAAAACTCTTTCTTCAAAATCCAAATTTAGGAGAGTCGGAAACATACGTGGAGTGCCCGGTCTAACCGGTGGCCGCGTAGCCTTCTCACTCGAGTTGTCCGCTCGGGAACCTTGCGTCTAGTAAAGCCAAATTTTAGGGCATGCATGCATTTACCTTAGGTGGGTCAATCCTTGGCATTGACACCACAATTTGGAAAACACCAAACTTGTCGACGGGTTTCTCAACCCAACGGCCAACCAACATATTATGTGTAGCGTGGCAATGACAAACAAATCCAAGCCCAATCATGACATGCTAAAATTGGGAAAAGTGCACCGTCATTTGGTCGCCATTTCCAACAAAGGCATTATAGTTGGACGACTTGGACAAATCCGTCATAATCTCGCATAAGTGACGTTTAGGCTTACACGGCATAAAGAGGTCCTGCGTGTTAGGAAGCGTTTGAATATGCTATGTGCGATATATACGCTACATACCGCAAATTATGTGCTTTATGCTAACACCGTTTGTTGCATTTTAGAAAGATTTATCATCTCCCCAAAAGGTCGATTTGTATTTGACTAAGCAATGACAGAGCGTGATATTCGCAAGATCAAAGGCACGGCCAACGACATGACCGATTCAAGGGCATTTGAGCAAAGCAGTCGGAACATCTTGGTTCCTATATAAGTAGCGAGGTCTCGAAAAGAAAAGCAACATAGATCCGTCCGTCGAGCGGCTCGCCCGGCTACCGACAAATGGCAACCATGCGGGCGAAATCGAAGGCCGAAACATAACATCTGGCAACTACATTGAAGACCACGTTAGGCGGACACCACTTTTCAAAGCGGGACCATGTAGGAAACTAGCGAGGATTGCAAGTCCAAGCAATTCGAACGCGTGGATATCGAGACAAGGCGAAGTCGGAATCTGAATCGGCGCCCCCAAAACTCACAAATTTTTCTTTGGCGCGGTCTTTTCATATTAAGCGAGAAAGTGCAGCGGTAGAAGCGAAAAATCGACAAAGTCTCTTGCGAAGCGGGAAGCAAAGCGAGCGGAGGATGACAACAATCCAAAGTCGCGGCAAAGCGGCAGCAGCGAAAGGCATCAACAATCGCGATCAAAGTTGAGTTCGCAACAAAACCTAGCGCATCAACTCGGGCATCAAGTCAAATTGGCAACCCACGCGCGCACCACAAAGCGTCATGGCAATTCATCATATCACGTCTAGCACGTCCGTGCAAGGCAACACCTCGCGTTATCTCGAATATCGTGGCGATATCTCTGCCGTAAAATTGCACTTCTCACATGTATTTATCATTTTTAAGCGGTATACACTAACGTTTTCTCAAGCTTAGCTTGCGGGAGCATTTATTCTGGGAAGCGGCGTCAATCGTCTGAACAGCGGCGTGATCGGCAAGTCGCGCGGCGTGCGGCGGCCGTCGTCCGGACAGCGGCGTTATCGGCCGCAGCAAGTCCGCGCAGCGGCGCGCCCGGCGGCACGTCGAACGGCGGCGTGATCGGCGAGTCCGCAGCGGCGCCCGGCGTCACGTCCGAACAGCGGCGTTATCGGCCGCAGCCAGTCCGCAGCGACACGGCGGCAACGTCCGGACAGCGGCGTGATCGGCCAGTCGCGCCAGCGGCGCCCGGCAATCGTCCGAGCGGTAGCGTTATCGGCCGCAGCGAGTCCGCGCAGCGGCGCCCGGCGGCAACGCGTCCGAGCGGCGGCGTTATCGGCCGGCAAGTCTACCGCAGCGCCCGGCGTCGGCCGTCCGAGCGGCGGCGTTATCGGCCGGCAAGTCTGCAGCGGCGCCCGGCGGCAGCACGTCCGAGCGGCGGCGTTATCGGCCGCGGCAAGTCTGCCAGCGGCGCCCGGCGGCAACCGTCCGAGCGGCGGCGTTATCGGCCGCGGCAAAGTCTGCGCAGCGGCGCCCGGCGGCCGCGTCCGAGCGGCGGCGTTATCGGCCGGCAAGTCTGCGCAGCGGCGCGGCGTCGGCACGTCGAACGCGGCGTTATCGGCCGCGGCAAGTCTGCGCAGCGGCGCCCGGCACGTCGAGCGGCGGCGTTATCGGCCCGCGGCAAGTCTCAGCGGCGCCCGGCGGCACGTCCGAGCGGCGGCGTTATCGGCCTGGCAAGTCTACGCCGGCGCCCGGCGGCAACCGTCGAGCGGCGGCGTTATCGGCCACGGCAAGTCTGCAGCGGCGCCCGGCGATAACACGTCGAACGGCGGCGTTATCGGCCGCAGCAAGTCAGCAGCGCCGTCGTGACATATCACATCTGCGAGGGCGACTTTCTCTGTTCTCAAAATTGCACTTTTCATTCATGCTTTATTATTACGTCTTAGCGATTTACCGCTAACTCTTTCTTGAGCTTTAGTCGCGAGGGCGATTCTGGCGAGGACAGCGTATCGCGTTCACAATCGCGACAAGTCGTGCGGCGAAAATCACGCGTTTGCGACATCACATCAACACGAGCGTCACATTTTGCGGGATAATATTTTCTACTCACAATCACATTACTTTTAAAATTGTGCATCATCATCGTTTTTGCGTTATGATTTATGCACTAACCGTTTGTTCAAGTCTTAGCGTGCGGGAAGCGGGAGCCTGGCGTGGATTTTCTCTTCTGACAACGGGCAATCTGTTGGGGCGGCCTTCCCAACGATTGGCGGCGACCTCAGCGTCGGTCCACTCGCTCCAGCATCACCGTAGAACCCGGCCGTAAGTCATGGCGGTACACGAGTTGGCGATTATTTTATTCGCTTTTTGCACCATAGCTTGATGTCGTCATAACTTCGACAGGGCGGCTGAGTCGCGTTAGCGCGCGGTGTTTTGACCATGGTAGCCCGGTGTCGTCGTAACTTCGACGGGGCGATTTGAGTCGCGTTAGCCGCGCCCGGTGTTTTGGCCGTGGTAACCCGATGTCGTCGTAACTCGACCTTTGGGGCCAGTTTGATTTTTTTTTTGCGTCAGCCTTGTCTACCTGCCCAGCATTTTTGCAATTCGGAAGATCGAGACAAAATTGGCTATGAGTCAACGTCTTTGTCCGAAGATTCCTCCATCATCTCCATCTGAGAGGACGGTGTTGTGACGCTGATTTTGACCCTCGTCGGTCATTAACTATAAAATTAGGCTAATTTTGTAAAATAATTTTTATGATTTTTATAATAAAATGCAGCGATAAAACATAAATACAGGCATAAATAAACAATTTAATAATGACATCGCATCTTACGTAGAGTTTTAAGCACTTAGAGTCCCGCGTCCGCGTTAATTGATTTTAAGCCCTGTCAGGATTCTTAATTAATAATAAATACATAAAATAAATAATTTAGCAACGACGTCGCGTCAAGAAGCATAGCCGCATTTATTAATACGCAGGATAATTTCATAATCATTTAAAATCAATTTTAATCTAATACATGCATTTAATAGCGTCGCATTTATAAAGCTTTAAACAATTCTTAAAAATCATGCTTGCATTTAGCATTTAAATAATTTAATCTAAACTCAATCCAATTTTAATTTAACTTCGCAATAATGCACAATAATAAGATTTTAAATACTAGCGTCGTATTCTAAAATATTAAGCATTAATTAAATAGCACGTCCGTCTTTATTCTTTATAAATATTAAGCATTAATTTAATGACACGCCCGCATTTATTATAACAATTAGATTGATAAAGCACCTAAATAATTTAATCACATTTGTTAATTTAAGTTATCACTAATTAATTAATAATACACTTACCTAGAATTAATTAGCTAATTAATTAACTTGCCTAAAACCAATACCTAGAATTAATACCCAATACCTAATTAAGTACTAACTACCCAAATTAGTGCATGACCCATTACATATTGTACCGATACCCACGTGACCAGACATGACCAAGCCCGACCACTTCTTTTATTTCCCTAAAGCCACGCCTAAAGCCGGACCGCCGGCCTTTCCTACCTCACATCGCCGCCATGTCGACTAAACAACGAGCGACCTAGAAAACTTCGTTCGTCGCGCCGGATTTCGCCGGAGAATCGGGCTTCCTTTACCCACGCACCAGCGGCTTTCCTTACCCATGCACCTTCTCGATCGATTTCCTTACCATAACCGAACCAAATCCCTTCAAATCAGAACCCATTCGAATCTACAAAATCAGTAGCAAATCAATCCAAAATAGGCAGCCAATATCACACAAAATCGTCCCTTAACTACTGAGATTAATACCAAGATTTCGCATTAAATGGTATTAAACCTTACCTAATAGGGAACCCAAACGGGGGCTATATAAGGAAGGCAGAGCATAGGAGAGGGAATTCAGAGCGGAGTCGGGGGCAACCACATAGCAATTTAGGGCATCGATGAAGGAGAGTGAGATAGCAATCATTTTACACCTTCGCAGCAGTTAGGAACCGATAGCATCGACATAGACAGCAACAGAGAGCATCGACTCAGAGGAGGTAGAGCAGAGACGGGACACCCCTAGCAGCAGTCAGCACCCAGACCATTAGCATAGCACCGATAGGTAGTTCAAATCTCCTTACTTCAATTCCAGTCAAAAAATCAGCAACAACAAGCCTTACCCTTTCAATCGCATCGCAATAACCCGTCGAGTGGACCGACGACTTGATACGCTGCCCCGGGTCGCTGTCCGGAGAAGGTAAACCCATCGCCCTTTCTGTCTTGGATTCTATTCACTGTTTGTTTGTTTTTTTTTTTTTTTTTATGACTGATCAAGTATGTGTTAAGCAATGTTAATGGCTATTTGGGTGCGCTGAATTGACTGGCTGAACCTGTTAGATTAATATGTGACATAATTAAGTTGGTTCAATAAAATTGAAAGTCGAACATGTTTAATCGAGAGTTGATATTTGTTCAGACTTATGTGTTTGTGTGCTTTTTCGTGCTAGTAATGGTAGGCTGTTTATCTCGTTCAGTTCTGCTTGGATTAGGTAAATATAAGGTTGTAATGTGTCTTTTGTACGACTGCTTCAGCGTATATTAAGTTGATACAGATGATTGTTTACGCTCGTCAAATTCACTGCTAAGCCTGTTCAATTAATGTTAATCACTATTAATGTTCATGACTATGATGGTCAATGCGTCTTTCTGAAGTTTGTTGTGTGATTGAACTTAGAGTATGTTTATATTTTAATAACCATGTCTTGCAGTGTAATGATACATTGTTTAATACTAATCTTAATTACGTGAGATTTTGGATGCTTGCCGATTATGTTAGGGTCAGAATCATGTCTTACTTTGCTACCCTTCTTAATTGGTTCACCCTAGTAAGACGTAAGTATTTACAAGATATGATAGTCAAGTCCGCTATATGACTTATGAGCTCCTAACCTTACTGTGTGTCATCTGGTTGCGTATTCAGAAATCTAAAATATAAGTCCAATCTTCGTGTTGTTAGGAATACATCTTATCGAGTCTCATGCTATGTGTGTGTTGTTGGCATCAATGCATTTGTCCCCGCATGCCCTACTTTTGTTGTACCTGAATATGGTTTAAGCCTGGTGTACCATCGGTGCTCATCCTAACAAGGATTATCCAGCTTTCTTTAATAATGTGAATAACCAGACCCATGTTCAGGTCCTCTGTTATCACTAAACAGTGTACGCTTGGCAGTATTCTAATCATGTTTAGACTATCTCGTGAGTATGTGCTTTATCTTTTAAAATCTGCTATTTGGGCAGACTGTATGAACTAGCAAAGTGTGTGGAGTCTTCCTCATGTGCTATTTAAATAAAACCAACGGTTATTCCAAACTGCCGGAACATAAAATGATTCAAATATGTCAAATATTCGCTTATTATTCAATAAAATTTTGAACGGGTACTAATCTTTATCTTTTCTTATTTTCTTACATGGCACGCATCGGAGCAAAGTAAAGAGTCTCACGGCAAGACTCATCGCAAGCCATTTCAAATGGCAACCTGCATCCGCGTTCGCATTCCCGCTTCAGAAACTCCTAGAAAACAAATAGGACGGAGTCATCCTCTCCAATCCCTTCACTCTCTTAACTTTCTTGTCTCATTTTATGACTTTATTTGTTTATCGTAATTTTATTATTTAATTTTGTAATTAATAGGAGAACTTCTAGCAATTAGCCTTTGAACATATGAGATGGGAAGGTAATTTAAACTTAGAAATGCACTTCTTATTTATTTACCTCTTAAGACTGTCATGCATGTCTAAATTTTGCCAAAATAATCTAACTTGCATCACAAAACCAACAGTTGTTAAATCCCTAAACAATAACAGATTTCTCCTAAACTCTCAAAAAAAATCATCTTAAAGCATCTCTTATATAATATTGTACGCAGGTTAGACAAGATTAATTTAGCTAGCAATATACATAACTAGTTCATAAATAACCTTTGCATGAACACATAATCAGTCCATAAAGCACCCTCTTAGCATTCTTTAGCATTTCTAGCCCTTTTAGCACTTTAAATCACTCCTTAGCATTTAGCACCTTCTAGCATCTTAACATTTTTGCATTCCTTAGCACCCTTTAGCCCCTTTAAATATTTAACACTTTAATATTTGTTTGCACTTTTAGCAACATTTTAGCACCTCCTAGCCTTCTTTTGTACTTAGCATATAGCACCTTTTTCCCCCTTTTATACTTAAAACACCTTTTAAACATTTTAACATTTTAGCATTTTATTAAGCAGGAAGAGCTTTTATTTTGCATTTCTTAAACATAATAATTACCCTAGGTTTGGCAGGACAACCGCAAGTTAGCGGATCTTAGAGGGTGCCTAACCCCTTCCCTCTAGATTAATAAAGAACCCTTACCCAGAATCTCATTAAGTTTAGCAGACCATAAAAATGGAGTTAATGTTTTACTTTAAACTAGTTAAACATTTAGGTGTCCTAATTCACTCAAACTAATTAGGTGGCGACTCCGCGAACCCTTAGCATTTTTTGCACTTCCGAACCCCTTAGCATCCTTAGCACCCTTTAGCATTTTTAATATTTTAGCACTTTTTCATTTCTAGCACTTTTGCATTTTAGCACCCTTTTAACATTTAGCACTTTATTTTATTTTTCTAACATTGCATTTTGAGCAGGGTTCGCTAGAAAAAGTCGCGGTCGAAATAGGGCGCGACAGGTTTAAAAGCGCCTCCTTCTTTTCCCTGCAGGCCTGGCCCAAAAATCCGTCAAAAGATCTAATTTTTCCGCGTCGGCGCCGCGGCCCTGCAGAATAGCGCGCGGGAAGGTCTGCGATCCGTCGGGGGTTTTGGCGCGCGGCCGATATCTGGCATGCGAGCGCGCGGCTGAATCTTCTGTAGCTCTCCGGATGTTTAGCGCGCGGCCTGCTTCGTCTCACGAGGCGCGCGGCTCGGGTTTTCTGTCCTCTTCGGATAGTGGCGTCGCGGCCTGTTTTAGCGCCCGCGCTGGATCTTCGCGCTTTCTGCGAATGATGGGCGCGCGCCTAACGCTTCGAGAGCGTCGCGCCGGCTACCGCCGATTCGCCTTGTTCGCCACTGCATTTCATCTTCGCATCTCTTTTGCCCTCTTTTTGCTCCTTTTCCGCCATTTGGCTATTTTAACCACTTTGACTCAAAAGAAAGAAAAACTATCCTAATACGACACTTATATGTGCAAAATGGGACAAAAGACTAACTAAAACTGACTCAAAAGGTGTATATAAAATACACCGATCAGTATTTGCCCGGCCCGGGACGCGGTGAAATGATATAATCACATCAGCACGAATATAATATCATGAGTAGCTTTATACATATCAAATCATCACTTGTCTCTCAATAGAATAGATAAAAGGCACTATCATATCATTTATCAATTTAAAATATCCTTTGGAAACTCATGGCACTTATCATATCATGTATCAATTTAAACATCCTTTGAAAACTCAGGGCACTTATCATATCATGAATCATTTTAAAACATCATTTGGAAACTCAATAAAATCACTAAATAAACTTTTTACTAGAAGGTCAAAGACACTTCTCATAACACATATCTTTAGGAATTAAACTGTGTAGAATCATGTACGTCCGACGTACGTTCATTAAATCATTCCAAAAGAAAGAAGGAATAGTTTCACATACCTTTTAGTCGAACTAACCAACTCAATATTTGAATACGTCTCGTCTAGTACTTCAACCTATAACAATAGTAACATGTCTATTAACTTTTGTGATTTCTAGCGTAAGTTATATCGAATGACGACTTTCTTTTCTATAGAAATTTGGGCAGAATTTCTCCTATTTATACGCGCTTTCACAACTTTCAACAAATGCTAACAATACCAATTAACAAGTCACAAATCAAGAGTATACTAAAATAGTTCCATATACTCGACATATATCACCATTATACATTTTTTCTCATTTCATTCATGGATTATAACCAAAACAACAACCAAGGTGATTAATACACCTATTTATCATGTTAATCCAACTTCTCTAATCATGTTTAAACAGCCCACACTTTAACAATAACGAGAGTTGAATGTGAAGCTTTTTTACACCTTTTATACCTTAATTCCTTTAGGACATATATCCACAATTACACCAAGGTATATGCATATACATAGCTTATAATTTCAGTATTATAACATCAACAAAATATCTCCTAAAATACAACACAACGATGTCCAACAATTTCCTACAAGTCTCGGCCAACAATGCCCAAAACTCTTCTTCTAATTCCTTAAAGTCCAATTCATGTTTCAACACTTCCATATAACCAATTATAACTTAAACATCAAGTTTTTTTTCCAATTTTCAACATGCAATTAGTGACAATAATGAAAACACAACAATCGAATCCAATGGACACAAAACAGTCCCACAAATCGATAACTACCCAAAAATAATAACATGCATTGCCTTAATTCCAAGTTTCTCTTAAGACAAGTTCATTCCTCAAACTACAACAACATACAAATTCAATTATACCATAAGAAGAAGAATTTCTTACCTTAAATTGTGCCAAAAATAGTCCCCTAAGTCTCGGTATTCACTGCCCAGATTTTTCACCATTTCAACATTTCTTCAACTCCAAAATGGCATGCATGTGTTCCACTATTTTAATCCATCATTCCTTACACGTTTTTCTTTCAAAAAATCGTCTTAAAATTGGAATTTTCTTGGGCAGTTTTCTCGTCTAGTGGCTGCGTTCTTGCGACTGTTTTTGGGTGTTCCTTTAGCTTATAATTTGTAGAAGAATTTAAATAAAAAGCTTCAATTCTTGTCTATGGAGAGAGGATTTTCGACCGAGAGGGAGGGAGAAGAGGGTGAGGGAGTGTTAGAGAAAATCTGAATTTTCTAAGGTGAGAATATGAAGGGGTTTAAATTAAAATCTGAAAATTTAATTACACTTTGGTCCAATTCTCTTAATTGTCTACTTAAATAACCCCTCAAGTAATAATTAAAGCTTATATCCCACTTTTTCTAATTTTCAAAAAATTTATAAGGTCTCGTATCCGTCTGAGGGGGTGTATTAGCGAATATTATTCAAATATTCATAGTATATATTGTATTTATTAGTATCATGTATTTAAGGTAACTTAGGATTCTTACTGTATTAAGAATCACATTTGTACAACTATATATATTGTGATTAATGAAAGAAATTACTAAGAAAAATTATTCCAACATCTTACGGTAAGATAAAACATAATCCACCTTATTTATACTTATTTTTATGTTCTTTTATTATTATTGAAAATGTTGCTCAGGATGAATACCTTAATAGTTCAATATTCGCTCTAAAAAGATATAATTTACTCATCTAATTAGTTACATGGTTATACCATGGCTTAAATGTCTAATGGATTTTGGATTGAAAATTCGGGTATGTGTTGGCTAATAAGCGAGTATTATTATATGGATTCCACGTGTACATCTAGAAGGTAGGTCCGTTAGGGTAAGGGCACTTGTGATCCAAAGAGTAACTGCAAGGTCATTTAAATTGGATAACTCAAACCGATGATAGATATGGAATACTCCCTCCCTCGATATTATTTGCTCACTTTCTTTTTTATACGCCCTAAAAATCATAAATAAAAAGATAATTTACAATCATATTGTGGCTTGTTTAGGCCACAATATGAATTTTTTTTCTCAAACATCGTGTCTAGTCAAATACCATTATATAAATTAGGATTCCAAAAGTAACCTATGGGAAATATATTACTATATGATAGTGAATATATTCTACATATATTCACGATATATTCTGTAATTAATATTTAATATAATTAATGTAAAATAGATATCATAATTCTATTAGGACTACAATTGTGTACTCTATATATATTACATTAATAAGAGAACTCCATAAAGGAGATTTATATTATTCTACATGGTATCAAGAGCCAAAACAAATCTCTCCCTACCATAAACCCTATTTTTCGACTGTCATACCTACATTTCCTCCCTTATTCCGCCGCACAACAATTGTATACCGCCGGTATACCGCGGCTCCTCGTTGATATACATCCAAATCGGCCTTCCTCCTTACATATATCGTCGTATACATCTGGTATACATGGGATATCTCGCCGTATACAGCTAAATCAACCCTCTTCTTTACCTATTTTCGATATACATGTGATACTTAGTGATATACAGCCAAATCAGACCTCTTTTCTATCTATCACGCCCATATACATATGGTATACATATGATATACACCCTACCTGTACCCCCACACCGAAAAGGCATGTATACCGCTGATATACAACTGATATACGACTGCCGCAAACCCTATATAATACTACCAAATTTTGGATACCCTCATGGCGTCACCCACGGCCCACATATCTTCTTTCGCTTCATCTTTCTCAACACCCGAAGTCACAAATCTTCCTCGTGGAATTTGGGCAAACAATACATGCAGTCCACAACAGGACTAACAACCACAATAATGGACCGGTACACTTGCCCTGGCCACTGGCCAGTACCTGGGCTTTCCCTTCCAGCAGCATTCCAGAGGCCCAGGAACAACAAGCTCAGTGGGCTCAGTCGAGGCCCAGCATCTTGGGAGCCCATCCAGTGGCTCGCCAGGTAGGCTCAAGCCATCATGCCCATTACACATCAGTCAAGCAGCCCGATGCTTCTTGGTATATAGATATGGGCGCCACATCGCACCTCACCAACAATTTCGGTAATCTTCTTCAATTGCACAATTTAAATACTCATCAATCTATTATGATTGACAATGGTCATCGCATTTCAATTCAAGGGTTTGACCACACACTAACTCCATATCCGCAACCTCACTACTCCCTTAAGCATGTCCTATGTGTCCCTAAAATTATCAAGAACTTAATCTCTGTTAGAAAATTTGCCACTGATAATTCTATATCCATTGATTTCGACCCGTTTGGTTTTTCTGTAAAGGATCTACGTACGGGGAGACTTCTCACGAGATGAAATAGTATGAGGGGCCTTTATCCTTTCCTATCCATGTCCACTGCACATGTCACTCCACCCACCGCTTTAGCTGCAATATCTCCATCAACGTGGCATAATAGACTTGGTCATCCGGGAGATAATGTTTTTGATTCTCTTAGAAATCGTAATCCAATCTAATGTAATAAAGGGAAACTTTCACATAGTTTCTCCTCTTATCATCTTGGAAAACATGTATGACTTCCATTTAAGTATTACTTTCTCTTCCTTTGATATTATTCAGGTGAATTTATGGACATCTCATATAACTAGCAACCTAGGTTATGAATATTATTTTGTATTTTTGGATGATTTCTCTCACTTCCTTTGGGTCTATCCGCTTAACCTTAAGTCTCAAGTTTACTCCAAATTCCTTGAATTTCATACATTGGTTAAAGGTAATTTGAAAAGACATCAAAATGTTTCAATGTGATAATGGACGTGAGTTCAATAACTCCCTCTTTCATAATTTGTGTGCGGCTAATGACATGGTTCCCATTACTGATGGGGAAATATGTTCGGAATTCTTTGATTCATTCGAGCGACGGCTTGGGGGGCAGGAGTAATAGGGCGGAACTGGCCAACCAACCTTACCATCTTTATTAGTTAGTGTCATCTCTCGACGTTTCTCCTGCCGCCATACTTCCCCTCAAAATGGTAAAGCCGGAAGAATTCTCTGCACCATTAACAATATGATTCGTACCCTTATTTTTCATGCGTCTCTCCCCCTATCTTTTGGGTATATGCATTAAAAATGGTAGAACACATTCTTAACATATTACCTACATGTATGATCTAAAATAGGACACCCACCAAAATTCTCTTCCATCAGATCCCTTACTATGATCACCTTTGAATTTTCGGTTGTCTTTGTTACCCAAATCTTGACTCAACGGTCCCTCACAAATTAGCACATCGCTCCACTCTGTGCATCTTTCTAGGTTTCCCGTCGAAACATAGAGGGTACTTGTGCTATGAGTTAACCACAGACAAAATTATAGTCTCACGATATGTCACGTTTGTTGAGTATATTTTTCCGTTTGACAACATCCAAAAATTTTGAGTGATACAGAATTTTGTTTTTCTACGCGTGAGCTGATAGGTGCCCAGCCCAGGCCGGGACATCATTCCCTTCGACCTTCGTTTGATTCCGACGGCCGGCATAGATCTCATGAGACCGGCCCACTATTACTACGAAAAAAGCCCTGCCCTCTCCAAACTTTATAGTAAAGCAAGTGGCTTTCCTTGGTTGGTTCCACCTCTTTGCAGGGTGATGACACCAGTAGCTGTGGAGTACAGATGACCATTTCTGTCACTATTTAATTCCAACTTGATTACGGTTTTCTTGATGACTCGAACACCTCCCCTATACTTCAAACGCACTATATATGTCAAATACCAACCCGTCACCCACTACCCCATCTACGGGACCCACTGCCACATCCATTTATCCATTACCCAACCATATTACCACATTACCCAGTCCAGTGATAAAATTGCCCAACCCGTCACCCATTGCCCGACCCAATTACCATACTGCCCAGCCAGTGACAACAATGTCCAGACCAATACCCGACGCCCCAGTCTCACCGCCTAGCCTAGTGAACACACTGCCCAACCCAATACCCCGCGGCCTAGTCCCATCGCCCAGACCAGTGACGACACTGCCCAGCCCATTACTTCCTGGCCCAGTCTCGCAACCATCAAGCCCAACCCGCAGTCCCCACCTACCGCCCTACTACACCTGATCTAGCCCCCAACCCACCGTATGAAAACTCGTGCACAACATGGGATTTTCAAACTAAAAGTTCACTTTAATTTGTCCACTCAAACTATCTCCTCGCTACCTAAAAACCCAACCTTAGCCAAACTTGACCCGAATTGGAATGCGGCCATGCGTGAGGAGTCTCGCATGTGCTCTTCAGTACCTCACCTTCACTCGACCAGATATTACATATGCGGTTCATCAGGTGTGCTTGTTCATGCACGCTCCTAGGGAGTCTCACTTTACAGCTCTTAAGCATATCATTCGGTACGTTAAGGGCACTCTTAACTATGGACTTCATTTATATCCCTCTGCACCGATTAGATTTCTCTCTTACACAGACGTAGATTGGGTAGGCTATCCAGTCACCCGTCGCTCTACGTCCAACTATTGTGTATTTTTGTGGGATAATATTATATCGTGGTCTGTTAAGCGCCAAGCCACACTTTCCCGTTCAATTACAGAAACAAAATATCAAGGCATATAGAATGTTGTTGTCGAGCTATGTTGGCTCCGAAATCTCCTTCTTGAGTTTCATTGTCCCATAAGTAAGACATCTTTGGTCTACTGTGATAACATATTTGTTGTCTGCTTGTCTCATAATCCGGTTCAACATCAGGAAACCAAGCATATTGAGATAGATATTCACTTTGTTCGTGAGAAGGTTTCAATAGATCATGTTAGGGTGTTGCATGTTCCTTCTTCGTATCAGTACGCATATATCTTCACAAAGGGACTTCCTTGACAATTGTTCCTTGACTTTAGATTCAGTCCCAGCGTCTGGCCTCCTCCCGCTCCTACTGAGGGAGTGTGATAGTGAATATATTCCATATATATTTACAATATATTCTGTAATTAATATTTAGTGTAATTAATGTAGAATAGATATTCTAATTCTATTAGGACTACAGTTGTATACTCTATATATATTACATTAATAAGAAAACTCCATGAAGAAGATTTACACAATTCTACGTTATATATGAGCAGTTGGCACTACTTTAATACAACTAGTTTTCACTTATCACATTGCTTAGCCCACAAAATATGACAAATAAGCAAGCTGTTATTTAAATATATCTTGAAAGAAATCTATATCAACATCAAAATTATTGTCATTGCACATAAGGCTTTGCTTGCAAAATTATCCCTTGCTACCTTAATCTACAATTGCAGACTTTTGGCAAAATTAAGGCTATACTCAAGAATTAAGAGGTCTTAAATAAGTTCCACAATGACAGTCTTTTCCCATGAAGGGTGGTGAAGGTGTATGTAGCTACACCAAAAACTCCTTGTTGCAGGTAATATACATTTGACCACTTTATACCATTGGAATTGATCTTTTTTTCCTTTTTAATACAGTTTTTTATCATCAAGAATTTGGCAATTGAGATTTTGATAAATGAAATAATCTAAATCGGACCATGTGGTCTCCAAGTGCTAATATTTACTTCCTCTGTTCCATTTAGTGTAACTTTGTTTGAATAGACACAGCTCAAGAAAAAAAGACTTTTTAAAATAAGTCATAAATTTTTGTATGACTATAAATTTCCTCATAGGGATAATTGGAAATTTCAAAGTTACATTGTTTAAATACGTATCATTTTTTTAGTACCGACTAAAAAAAGTGTTCCACGTATATTTCATCGGAGGTAGTATTTACGTTGAGCTATATTTGGTGTCCTTGGTTGTTATAGTGAATTGTTATTATAGAAGATTTTTATTATAGAGAGGTCTGACTGTATATATTAATGTATGTTAAGAGTCCACATCGGATATGGAATGAGAACATGAATTTCTTATATGGACTTGGACAATCATCACCTTACAAGCTAGCTTGCTTTTGGGGTTAAGTTAGGCCCAAGATCCATTATTTACATGATATCAGAGTCAAACTCATTCTAATTCATTGTTCATCGATGTTAGGCCCCCCAAATATTATCCACGCTTCAGTTAACAAAGTCTGGGCGTACGGGGTAGTGTTAAGAGTCTCACATCGGATATGGAATGAGAACATTGACTCCTTATATGGACTTGAATAATCCTCACCCTACAAGCTAACTTTTGGGGTTGAGTTAGGCTCAAGATTCATTCTGTACAATGTAAATCTCGAACATACTTGAACACCGCTAGCGAAATTCTTGACTTCACCATTGTATGATTATTTCAATGCTTAACTTTTCACATAATATTTTGCAGAGATATGCTGCAGATAATGTAAAAGGGATGGTCAGAGAGGCAATTCTTGAAAATCTTGATGTACAAATCAAAACATCTACTTCAAACACATTTATTATTGCAGACATGGGATGTTCAATTTGATAAAACACTTTCTTAGCAATGTGTTCTCACCCCGAATTCTATTCTCTGCCATTTTATAGACTGCCCGTATCGAAAGACAAATTAATTTCTTAACTTAAGCGATTTGGGCGGGAAACGAAACTCTAATTTCTAGCAATGGTTTCCCGACTACTCCAAAAAGCGTTAAGACGGTGGTATGAGTAAACTAAGAGGTAAGGAACATGAATGCAACTGAGTACAATAAAGTAAAGGATAAAGTAAAGTAAAGGATAAAGATAGATAAAAATTGAGTTGTTTGATTGATTGGTTGTGTCTGTATATACAAAGAATGTTCATATTTATAGTACAAAAAGAAAGAAAAAATTGTACAATGTGATCCCCCCTCATGTCAGCCATCAAGTAACCCAATGAGTTTAATGGCCGACTATGGGGGAGGTGGTGCCGATTTTCTCACCCTCTACTTTTCTTTCTCGGATAATGTCCCTTTCTTTTAGCTGTTGTTGGTCGTTACCGCTTCTAGGGGTCCGGAAACCCTTTTAACTTGGTCGTTGAGGCGTCTGTATCTGAATGGGTTCCAACCATACCTCTAACTAACAACTCAATTAAGATGCCTTAGTAGCCGATGAAGTTCTTGTAGTCGAGGGTAGGAGTAAATTCGGCTCTGGAACAGTTCGACTGTCACTGAATTTGGCTAAACACTTAAATTATTTTTTAGTGTTAATAATTTCCCCTACATTAACTCGGGTGACTGTTGAGTTGATGTATCTTAAAGTAGCCATCATTTCAGTTTAATGGTCGGCGCATGTCACTTCAATCGTCTCGTCTCCAGTGCATGCAATGATAATTACTTCTGAATTGAGTTTCCCCTTCAACCGAGGTGTCTTTATTACCACAAATCGGTTCCAAGTCTGTTGTTTATTCATGCATGCCCCAAATCGAATGATAATACTTTTTTAGATACTTGTCATTTACATTCATGTCTATTTCTTCATCGTGCATGTTTATTAGTCGATATGCGTTGCCAGCGATTTGTTGGCTTACTACGAAAGGTCCTTCTCAATTTGGTGACCATTTGCCGAATTTACGATCTTTCATCCCAGTCGGCAAAATGGTTTTCCAAATTAAGTCTCATTCGGCAAACTTCTTAGGCTTGACATGTTTATTGTATGCTTTAGTCATTTTACGTTTACCGGCTTCGGTTTTCTCTAGGGCCATCAGTCGATCTTCATCTAGTTAGTCTAACTCCATTAGCATGGCCTGTTGATATTCCTCTAAACTTAGAGAGTTCTGCTTGGCCACCCGTAAGGATTTGACATTAATTTCTAACGGCAATACTGCATCTTGGCCATATGTTAGCCGATAAGGTGTCATCCTGATGGTTGTAAATTTAGAATTCCAAAATGCACAAACGGCTTCATCTAGAGTGAGATGCCACATTTCTGGTTTATCCTCCACATTTTCACTAATTATGTTCACAATAAATTTGTTGGTTGTCTCGGATTGCACATTCGCCTGTGCGTAATAAGGTGATGATGTGATTATCTTAATACCAAACTTCTCAGTAAGTTTTAATGTCTGATGATGATGAGGGTGACAAGTCAGTTGAAGAGGGTGACGAGTCACAAAAAGAGGAGTGTGAAACTAGATCTCTCTCTTAAAAGAATAGGAATAGTAGTACCAATGAGGAATCAAGTTCCTCAAATAGACAAAAAGTTATGTTAAATGAGAAGGAGAGAAAGGAAAACTTGTGAAATCAAAAGGTTACGTTGAAAAGAGTGTTTGATTTTGATCTTGCTAAAAACTTTGGCATGAAGGAACTAATTGAGATAGCTGAGTTCCAGAAATGGACTCATCTCTTTGTTCCACCGGCACCCTGTGTGTATGAAGCAGAGGTGGCTGAACTCTATGCCAACTTATGCTATACTGATGATTGTATTATGGTCTTGTTAGTGAATGAGACAGACTTTGAGTTGGATGATTTAAAACTTGGAGAAATTTTGGAGGTTTTGACTAATGGGATAAATACTGTATCTGGAGAGGCCTTTGATTTCTTTAAGAATGTGATTGCAAAGTAGGAGGTCTCTACTACTAGATCAAGACTCTTCAAGAAGGAACTTAAACCTCAATACCATCTTTTATTTACCTTCGCCAACAAGGTGTTGCTTTCAAGGGCTGAAGGTCTCTCTATTGCATTTGTGGCAGACTTGGTCCTCCTCGAGCCTCTATCAACTTTTAAACCCATCAGTCTGCCAGCCATTTATGATGGAGCATATGATCAAAATGGTAAATGCTAGGAAGGGCAGGCATGGCCTTCCTTGTGATTTCTTTTAACGAAGGTTCTTGTGCATTTCAAAGTCAAAATTGAAAAGGCTACCTTGGGTAACAAAAAATATATGTTCACCATGACAACTTTTGAAGAATGTGAGTGCGTACCAAATAAAGGTGGTGTTGGCAACACCTATACCATTTAAACTCTAATTGAGGGTCACGAGGTGTCAACTGCTGAGATTCAAAGGCTCAAGGTTGAGAATGCTCTCCTCGTAAGTCAATTGGCTGAAAAGGCACATGAACCTGATTCTCGTGGTGATTTAGAGGTTGTAAATTCTAAAAATAAGAGGTTGTGGGTTAAAATGAAAAGATGTGGATGAACTTCGAGATCAAATGCTCCAGGATCAGCGCACTAACAGTGAGATAGTGGATATACTTCTCAAAGCACTGGCCACTGGTCCTTAGTTTCTCTTTCAACCTCTACTATAAGAAAGTATAGAATTGACAACAAAATTTTAGCAACAAGAAATATATTATTGCTAAAAACTTAAATGTCAACAAAAATTAATATTTTGTTGCTAAAAATTGTAAATGGCAACAAAATATTGTTGTTGCAAAATTTTCAAAAAAATTTCGCATCGAATGTTATTACAATGTCATGCAACAATTTTTGTTATTGCAAAAAGTACTTTTAGAATAACATCCAATATGTGGCAAAAAAAAAATGTTGGCAAATGTCTTTCTTCTTGTAGTGCTCTTACGTCCTTGTTTCTAACACCTGATCCTTCCTCCTATTCAAGACTCGTTCGTTGATCCTTTTTTTTTATTCCCTAATAATATTGGCACTAATGACATTTTAAGTGTCATATTTTGTACTTTTTTGGCTATTATACTTTCAATGCTACTATATGTTTGGGCAATTACTCTGTTTTATGCGCTAATACTAACTTGATTGTTCATGCTTTTGTTCGTGTTGTGTTGCCCCAGTGGCTCCGAGTTAATATTACTGAACTTCTTTTTGTTTGTGCTTCTCCAATTGGTTTTTTCAATGATGTCAAAAGGGGGGAAATAAAGAGGAATTGATTGGAAATAATAATATGATATGATTGTTGTGATTGAGGTGGAAGTTAAGGGGTAATATTTTATGTTGTTTTGATTAATATGTTATTATGCTTGAAAGATATGTTTGATATGCATGGGGAACAAGTGTGTAACCTGGTCCTTAGGGGGAATATCAATTCTGAGCTTGTCATCATCAAAAAGGGGAAAATTGATAAGTTATGTCATCTTGTGTTTTGATGATTTGCCAAACTTTTGAGAAATCAGACAGGGACCTAGTCTGCTATCTGTTCCCTTGATTATCGTACATTCAACAGTTACAGTTGTAAAGTTGTACTATTCACTGGCAGAAGTATAACATCACTGATGCAACATGATTCTGGTCAAACCAAGTGATGAATAGTTCACATCTCATCACACATGCTCCCCAATATATAAACAACATGTTACAAGGTTTTGGGCAACACTTGAAAAACTCTAAAATCACTTTTGCAAGGTCAGCCGCCATAAGATTCTCCAAGTGCTTCAAGAACAAAGTTGTTTGCAAACTATAGGACCAGATCCTGACAACTGAAGATGTCTAAGTCCTTTAGTTTGCTTCGAGTCTTTGTCATTTTGTTCATTATTGTAATACTACACTATTTTTAAGAAGTGTCATAGTAGGACAAATTTCAACCTTTGTTGGTTTGTGTTCTTGGCTAGAGTTAGTCAATGTTTGTAGTTTTACAATAGCGTTATTGTAAAGGGCTTACAATAGAAGTATTTTAAGGGGTGTGGGGATTAATAATTTAATTCCTAGGTTGAAATAAGTTGTAATCTCAAGTTGTCCAGTTAGTGAAGGTGGAAATCATACGTGGCGGGTCGTGATTTTTAATCCCTTAAAAAATGAATTTTCTACGTAAATATTGTGTGTTATTTACTTTCTGTTTTGCTTGAGAGAACACGCATAGAACCTGATTATCTATACTGTTTGGTGGACTCTTAGTTTCTATCCTATGTGTTGTTTGCACCTTTTATTGAAAGTGATTTTTAGATCTACACGCCCTATTACACGTGCTAAAAACAACAAGAACAAAAAATAGTCATGGCACGTTAAATTTGTTATTTACTAGTACTCTCCACTAAAAAATTCATTTCATAAGAGGAAGTAATGCATATTACTAAGTATGTGTTTTAAGTTAAAACATACTTAAATATATCATAATTATTCAAGACATACAAACCAAGAGTCAATATATAAAGGCCAATCTAGCTTATAAGTTATAACTAAGGGTGGTAAATGGGCGGGTTTGATTGAATTTGATTTGGTTGAAAATGGTTTGAACAAAATAGGTTGAGTTTCAACCTGTCCATATTATATGTGGGTAAATGTGGGTTGAGTTATAAATGAGTGGGTTGGTTATGGGTTAACCCATATTATATAAGTGTAATATTATTTCAAGTGTAATGTTATAATTTTTTGTCAAACTAAATTAATGTTTTCATATATTTATAATTATATAAATAATTTTTTTCATCTTTTATAAAAATAAAATATATAAAATACACAATGTGTGGGTGGGTGAGTGGCGGTTGGGGTGGGGTGTGGGGGTAAGAAAATGTATAACTTTTTACAATTTTTTATAAAATTAAGATAAAATATATGAAATAGAAAATGTGTCTGGCAGGGGAGGAGGGCAAAACGGGGTGGGGTAAGAAAACATTTTCAATTTTTATTTTATTTTAAAAGTAAAATATATGCAATAAAATGTGGTGGGGGGATAGGGTGGTGTGTGGGGTTAGAAAAACTTTTTATATTTTTTATAAATATAACATAAAATATATGAAATAAAAAAATGTGTGTAGGGAGCGGGTAGGGGGGCAAAGCGGGGAGGTGCGGGGGTATGAGATAAGAAAAAATTGCTCACTTTTTATAATTTTTAAAAATAAATATAAGATAAAATATATGAAATAAAAAATATGGAGGGAGGAAACGGGGAGGTAGAGTGGGGTAAGAAAAATTTCTCAATTTGTTATAATTTTATTTTTATAGAAGTAAAATGTATGAAATAGAAAATGTGTGTGGATGGGGGTGTAGAGTAAGAAATAATTTACCATTTTTTTTTATAAAATTAAGATTAAATATATGAAATAAAAATTTTGTGGGGGTGGGGAGGAACGGGGGGGGGGGGGTGGAGTGTGTGGTAAGATAAAATTTTCCACATTTTATAATTTCTTTATAAAAATAAGATAAAATATAAGAAATAGAAAAAGTAAGGTGAGGGGGCAGGGGGTGGTGGTGGAGTGAAGGTTAGAGTGCGAGGTAAGAAAAAAAAATCTTATTTTTTTATAAAAAAATTTACAAAAAAAAAAAATCGATGGAGGGGTTGGGGGTTGGGGTAGTTGGGCAGGTCTTGGTGGGGGTGGGTGGGGGGCGATTGGAGGGGGAAGAGAAGTAAGGGGTGACGTAGAGGTAGGTGGGGGTGTAGGGAGAAGGGGCAGGGGTAAAGACCAGGGGGTGGGGGCAGGGTGTAGGTGGTAGGGTGGGTAGTGGATAGTGGGTTGGGGTTGGGATTCGTGATTTTTTTTTATCGATACGAAAGATGTTTTCTCTCAAATTTATATTTTCTTCTATTTTGAAGAAAATGAATTGTTATTGAGTTTAGTGAGTAACATAAATGAGTATCCATATTTTACCCATATTTATCCATATTTTTATGAGTTAAAAAGAGAATTAAAGTTCATATTTACACAATAGAAATATGAGTGACCCAATTCATTAAAATGTAGGTTAAATGAACAATTTTTTTAAATATGAGCTGAAATTGTCACCTCTACTTATAACATTTGAGTTCACATGAATTCAGTAGCTTTTTGCCCGGACTTTGCATATGTATTAAAAAATTCACTAAATATTTATACATATTTTATTATGAATTTAATTATTATTACATATTAATTGGAGAATCTGGTAACCACCTATAAACTTTAAATATTATAAATTCGCCTCCATCACCATAAAAAAACTTTTGAAAAGAGAAAAAATAGAAGATATCACGGATTGACTAAAAGATTCCTTCTTGGAATGGTTTACGTTCTTTTGCCTTTTGTAAGATCCTACAGTTTGGAATTTAGTATCATGATTATAAAACCTTATATTAAAAAAAAAAGATTCTTTGTCACATTTGATACTAGTTTAATTTGCACTCATCATTCTAGTAATTTTATATATTATAGGGGAGCATATTAAATCTGTTGATACTGTTAACTTTATATATGCTATTGCAAAAGGCTGTGAATTACCAAAAAAAATGCCAGAATCTTTTCCTATGAACGATGGTAATGGTGTCTACAGTTACAGCAAAAACTCCCAATTGCAGGTACTTCTTTCACCTTTTTCCATTAGTCTAATTAAATCTTTTGGTCCAGAAACAGAAAACTTGTGGTTCAAGTGTTTGATGAATGCATATTATCTCTAATGAGTTCGATCGCTTAACTTTTACAACTGATCGACCCATTACTATTCTTAAATTATAGGTTTAGAATTTAATATTTGTTGAAATTTTAGTGATGTTTAACATATATATACACTAAGGCTGTATTTGGTTCGGGGTAAACAGGAAAGGGAAAGGGAATGGAGGAATGAAATTTCCTTTGTTGTTGTTTGTTTGGCCTTAATTTTTCATTTTCTTTACCCATTTTCCACTTTCATTCATTTTCCTTGATTCCCTCCATCCCACTAGGTATTTGGATTTCCTTTCCCCTACCCGGACCCCGGACCTCGGACCCTGGACCACTCGGACTCCGGACCCCGGACCATCCAGAACCAAACATGTAGGGACAATTAGATAATTTTTTCTTTTCCATTCCATTCCCTTACTGAATTTCATTCCGCCCAAGTGTTAAAAATGCTAGGTTCGATTTAACCTTGTGAAGCCATGCTCCATATGTTGAGAAATAATTGAATAAATGAAAGTGTGTTATTCCTAACGGCTTAAACTTTTAGATGAGATGATTATATACTTTAACATAGTATCCTTATTGTAGAATTGATAGTATTTCTCATTAATACAAATATATATAGTGTGTACGATGTGGAATCCTAATACAATAAGGATCATATATCTATTATAATTATACAACACTAAATATTACAAAATATATGGAGCATATTTCATAATATACATTAATACACCCCCTCAGTCGGAACGGGAGGAGGCCGGACACTAAGGCTGGATCTGAAGTCGAGGAATAACTGTTTAAGAAGGCCTTTCATGAAGATATATGCATACTGATACGAAGACGGTACATGCAACACCTTAACACGACCGGGAGAAACCTTCTCATGAATAAACTGGATATCCATCTCAATATGATTGGTTCGCTAATGCTGAATCGGATTATGAGATAAATATATGACAGATATGTTATCACAGTAAACCAAAGACGCCTTACGCAAGGGACACTGAAGCTCCAAAAGAAGGTTTCGGAGCCAGCAGATCTCAGCAACAACATTTGCAACGCCTCTATACTCTGCTTCTGCACTCGAACGAGATAGAGTGACTTGCCTCTTGACATACCCAAAAATGAGGTTATCCCCTAAGAACACACAGTAGCCGGAGGTGGAGCGTCGTGTGTCCGGACAACCTGCCCAATCAGCATCCGTATATGATAATAATATGGTCGGTGCTGAGGGGTATAGATTTAATTTATAATCATGTGTTCCCTTAACATATCGAATACGTTTAAGAGTAGTAAAATAAGGCTCTCTGGGGGCATATATGAATAAACACACCTGTTGAACATCATAAGCAATATCTGGCATTGTGAAAGTAAGATAATGAAGTGCACCTGCAAGGTTCCTATAAAGAGTGAGATCGGACACTGGATCACCATCAACAACACTAATCTTTGATTTATAATCAACGGGAGTAGACATGATCTTGCAATTCTTCATTTTAGCCCTGTGTACTATCTTCTCTGCATACTTGCACTGACACAGTCATAGTATCTACAAATCTAGTCACATATGTCCCCAAAAAATAACTCAACTTCCCTAAGTCAGTCATAACAAATTCGATTTTAAGCAATGCAATGATCTCATTTTTCAATAAATCAGATGAGGCACTAAGCACAATGTCATCCACATATAACAACAAATAAGCAATGCTACTACCTCTATGAAAAATAAATAGAGAATTATCACATTTGTTGCATACAAACCTAATCTGCATAATATATTGTGCAAATCGATCATACCACGCTCTATGGGACTGTACTTACGGAAACGACATACATACTAAGGAGTTGCTGGAAGAATAAAACCAGGCGGCTAGTGCATGTAAACAATTTCTTTCAAATCACATGTAGAAACATATTCTTCACATCAAGCTGATGAATCAACCAATGCTTACTCATATCAATACTCATAATTGTGCGAATGGTAGTCGATTTAACGACCGTACTGAACGTCTCACCACAATCAATATCCTCTTGCTGATTAGTGACATTATCCACTAGCCTCGCCTTATATATCTCTAGATCACAATTGTCTCTGTATTTACGACAAAAAAGCTACACGCATCGGATCACATTCACCCCCTCCGGTCTAGGAACCAAATCCTAAGTGTGTTGTTTCGTTAAAGCATTAAATTCCCCACACATGACCGCATTCTAATTTGGATCTAGTTTGGACAATTTTGGGTTTTGTGAATTGGAGATATGGTTTGTGTAGATAGGTTAAATTTGACTTTTGATTTGAAAATTCCGTGTTGGGCACGATTTTCCATATGTTGTTCGATGGCAGGGGAAATCTACGTATATCTGTTGGGTGTCGGGCCGGGGTCATGATATGGTATCGGATCCGGGTTTTGGTTTATTTGTTGGGTCGGTTGAGACAATGACTTCGGTTGTTTTTCGGGATGGGTCGATGGGTTATGGGTAATGAGTGTAGGGTTCTGATGACCGAGATTGGTAGGTGGTCGATGGAAATGGTGTGGGGATCGATGACTAGCTGGGTAGATCGACAGTGTGCGACTGGCCTGACTATGGTAACTGATTGGTGGTTACTGATGGGTGGACCGAATGGGTGTTCTAGGTCGATGGGTTTTGGGGTTCAACGGAGTGGTGGGTCGGTGGTGACTGGTACTGGTGGGTAGGTGGATGTCGGGGTTCGATGTTTGTCAGTTAAAGTGTGGGTTGTCGATGTCTGTAGTTGGTGAATGGGTGCTTATGAGGATGATATGACGTTGGGGATTGGTGGGTTGGGGGATCCGGATCGTAGCGGAATGACAGCGATGGATGAATGGTCATCGGGATAGTGGTGGATGTGGACTGACCGAGAGGAGATTGAGCAGAGGCATTGGAAACTGTGGCTACAATCGAAAAAATGACAGCACGGCCGAGAGCTAGGTGGAGAAGCGGTAATGTGTTGGACTCGTCTAAAAATGTGTAATTCAAATTCTAAAAAAATTAGTTATTTGTGAATGGGAAGATGGCTTCGTCAAACGTGACGTGATGTGAGATGATGATTTTGTGGAAAGACAAGTCGTAGCACATATATCCCCTATGATTGGGCGTAAAGCCTAAAAGCACACAAGGGGTGGTGCGGGGTGCAAGTTTATGTGAGGCCATGGAGGAAAGATTCGGGTAACACAGACAGCCAAAAATTCATAAGTGCTCATAAGTTGGGATCCTACGAAATAGAATTTCGGTGGGTGTTCTATTTTGGAGAGTCTGGGTGGGCAAAATATTTAGAATATATTCAGTCATTTTCACAGCATAGACCCAAAAGGGAGGGGGGAGGGAGGCATGAAATAGGATCATACAAATCATGTTATTGATAGTGCGAATGATTCGCTCGGCCTTGTTATTTTAGGAGGAGGTGTGGGGACACGAGAACCGTAAAATCATGCCATTAGTGGAGCAAAAATTGTGAAACACTGAATTATTGAACTCACGACTGTTATCTTATTGAAGGGATTTTATGTCTTTCCAAATTGTGTTTTGACAGACACGAAATGCAAGAAACTTGAAAAACACTGACTTGAATTTAAGTGGATAGACCCAGACAAAGTGAGAAAATTCATCTAATAAGATGAGATAAAATTTATGACCCAGTGAGCTAGTAATGGGAGATGTCCATAAATCTGCATGAACAATGTCAAAGGGAGAATATGTAACACTTGAAAAAGACTGAAACGGAAGACGAACATGTTTGCCTATCGGACAAGAAAGACATTATTGGGTAAATTTTCCATTATGACAATGAATTAAATTATTGTTTCTAAAAAAACATGACCTCTTGGGTGTCCAAGTCTATTATGTCAGGTTGACGGAGAAATTATTGCTAAAGCAGTGGGAGGAGTGATATAGGAAGTTAGAGATGTCGGAGGAGTGATATAGAAAGTTAGATATGTGGGAGGGTTGACACTAGCAACGGACTTGGATAGGAAAGAATAGAGATCACCCTCACTATTTTACATCGTAAGGAATTTTTCGGTACGGAGGTCCGTTACGAAAAATTCAAACGGGTCAAAATGAATTGATACAGAATTATCGGGTGTAAATTTCCTAACAGAAATTAGGTTTTTGATAATGTTAGGAGCATATAAGACATTATTTAGGGAGAAATGAGGATGCAGTGGTGGGGTTAGTGTGTGGCCAAACCCTTGAATTAGAATGTGATGACCATTTCCGACTATAATAAATTGTGGAGTATTTAAATTCCGCCGTTAAGAAAGATTATCAGAATTATTGGTGAGGTGAGACGTGACGCCCGTATCCATATACTACGCATTATTGAGCTGTCGAGGAGTCAAAGTGCCGAAAGTCTGGCCCAAAATGGATTGAGGATGGCCAGGAATAGACTGATGGGATCTACGAAATTGGTCCTAATTAATGGGGCATGTCGGTTGTGCTGGAGCCTGTTTGGAGTCTAGAAATTGGGTCGGAGTTTGAGTGCCCGAGATTGGGCTGGTCAGTTTCCAGAGACTGGGCCGCAGTAGTACATGGGTCGCAGCTGCTAGAGAATTGTCCCTGGTTGTTGGGCTCCTGTTGAGGGCCCAGTTTGCGTCCAGCCAGCCAGGGCAGTAGTTGTTTGGTGCTGCCATATGAACTGTCGGAGGGTGGGTGTGAACAAAATATAGGGGGTTCGGAACGTATACGAGGTGTATGTGAGGCCATATACGAGGTGTATAACAGCTCAGAGAGGTTGTATATGTGCAGTTTCGGTCATAAACTAGGTGTATATCAGCTTAGAGAGGCCGCTGGAGAGGTATATAAGTCGTATACAGGTGTATATCGGCGTGTATGGGTATATACGAGGGGTATACGTCCTGTTAAAGAGATAAGAAGGGAAACATGGTGGTATATCAGGGATATATCGGGTGTATACAAGGTTATTTGTAGAATATAAGGGTTGGACAACTGTATATCAGCGTATATCGGAGCTATACATGCGGTTTGGTGCCGGGAAAAGAAAGGGAATGGCGACCGAATTTTAGGTTTTAGGTCGGGAAGGATAATTGGCTCTTGATACCATGTAGAATTGTATTAATCTCCATTGAAGAGTCTTTCTCATTAATACAAATATATATAGTGTGTACAATGTGGAATCCTAATACAATAAGGATCATATATCTACCATAATTATACAATACTAAATATTACAAAATATATGGAGCATATTTCTTAATATACGTTAATAATAATAAGCAGAAGTCCCAAGTTCGATTAAAAGAAAAAAGAAGTTCCAATTGTTTGGCCCGTGGAAACCCATATGCAAGCGGGGGGGAGTCAGAATCTTGGAAATAGATTCGACCGAATCCAGTAGCTTTAAATGTATTTGTGTTAAAAAGTACATTAAATATGTATAAATATTAAATTTCGAATCACTTATTACTACTTGAAGCAGTCATTCTAAAATTCAAAACCCATAGAGTTGAAATTTTGGCTCCGCCTTTATACGTGAAGGGACGTATTAAGACATAATTAAGTAAATAAAAATATGATCAGATATAGTCTAATTTATGCTCTTCTTAAACTATCTCAATGCATAAACAACCTAACAGAAAACAAATACTTTTAACATAATATTAACATGGATTTAGGAAATTCATTTGAGTACTCATTGATTTGATTTATCTATGATTAAAAGACTTCCAATTTCCTGTTGTAATTATGAAATTGAAGCATTTACTTGGCATGTCTACTTTGCAGAAAGAAGGCTCAGATGCTATGATGGGATTGATTAAAGAAGCAATTCTTGAAAAAATGGATATCAAAATCCTATTAGCTTCTACTTCAAATGCATCATTTCATATTGTAGACTTTGGATGTTCAACTGGACCAAACACTTTCTTAGCAATGCAAAATATTATAGAAGCAGTAACACATAAATACCAAACTCAATCCAAAAACATACAAATTATTCCTGAATTTCAAGTTTTCTTCAATGATCATGTCACAAATGATTTCAATACTCTATTTAAATCTCTACCTCCTGAAAGGCGATACTTTGCATCCGCGGTTCCAGGTTCCTTCTATGGACATTTGTTCCCCTCGCGTTCAATCCACTTCGCGTACTCTTCTTATTCGCTCCAATGGCTATCTAAGACGCCAGAAGAGTTGGTAGATGAGAAATCGCGCTCGTGGAATAAGGGGAAAATTCATTATATTGGTGCCTCAAAGGAAGTAACAAGTGCATATGTTGCTCAATTTGAGAATGATATGGAAGTGTTCTTGAATGCTAGAGCTAAGGAGATTGTTGAAGGAGGTATGATTGTGATGATTTTACCAGGAAAGCATAGTGAATTGGATCACTCACAAGTGGCTACTGGTTTTAATGTCCTCAAGTTCTTTGAATCCACTCTTACTGATATGATCAATGAGGTAAGTCAATTTTACCTATTATTACAGTAAAGTTATAAATTTAATCTTTTGGCTATGTGTGAATTGCTGCCGAAATACCAATGACATGAAGAACAAATTTCTTTCATCTGCTAGAGGCGGAGCAAATATTTGAGTTCACGGGTTTTGGATTCTAGAAATGGGTTATAGATAAATTATTTATGTATATTAAGTGGAACAAAAATACAAAGTTTGAGCCAAAACTACTGAGTTCTGTCGAACCCGTAAATTGAAATGTAGCTTCGCCCCTTTTCAAGACATACTATTATTAGCTTATTACCCTTCGTCCCAATTTTTGTGACACGTTTTCTTTTTTAATCTGTTGCAAAAAGAATGACACATTTCATATGTAAAAACAATTGAACTTTTAAATTCTGATCATTTTACCTTTAATGATTTCGAAAGTCTTTCTTTTTTAAACTCCCGCGTAAATTGAAACGGGGTATATTTTTTTCCCTTCAAGTTAGTTTTGTCATAGAATTGGAATTGAATTTTCTTCTTTTGGAATGTAGGGAATTCTTGAAGAAACTCTAGTGGACTCATTCAATGTGCCACTATATGTAGCCTCTCCTAATGACATTACTAAAGTAGTAAAGAGAAATGACTATTTTAGCATAGAGAGAATGGAAATTACAGAAGCACAGTCAAAGATTGTGGATGAGGCTGATGCAAAGAGTTTAATAATTCACGTAAGGGCTACATTAGAAGGAATTTTCACCAAATATTTTGGAGTTAAAATTTCAGATGAAATGTTTGCAAGGACTATGGATAAATGTGAAGAGATTTCAGCATGGATGAAAGTTGAGTACAAGAAAACAAGCCAATTGTTTGTTGTTTTGAAGCGTAAATAATTTTTATTTTATTTTTTCCTATTACTATATCATTTTTTTCCTTTTTTTACCCCTCATTTTGGAGAATCTATAGTGTTTTCATACTTCTCCTCCAACGTGACTCGAACCCTCTTATCGGTCGTGGGTGAAGGTGCTTTACTAATTGAGCAACCTTACTTGTCTATTATTATATCATTGTTGGTTAGTAAACAATTATGATGTTATGCTGAAGAAGTCTGCCTATGATTTGAGTAATTTATTGTGATAAGGTTAATATAACAGATGAACTAAGTGATATACAACAAATATACACTAGTGATCTAAGTAATTTGTGCAACTAATATAACAATATGCTTTGACCAAAAAAAATGCTTACTTCCGGCTTAATCCAAAACAACAAAACTTGAAGATTATCGGGGTCACTTGGAAATTCCAAATTATAATTTATAATCTATAGGGTCATTTGCAATTTACCCCTATTTTGTGTTGGTCTTTAATTCCTTTCCCCTCAATCCAATTAACTTTTTCGCAGGACATAAGTTTATATTTTCACATCTTAATATCGGGGCCCTTAAATGCTTACTCCCGCTTAATCCAAAACAACAAAACTTGAAGATTATCGGGGTCACTTGGAAATTTCAAATTATAATCTATAGGGTCATTTGCAATTTCCCCCCTATTTTGTGTTGGTCTTTAACATTTGCCCCTCAATCCAATTAACCATTTCGCGGGAAATGAGTTTATATTTTCGCATCCTAATATTGGGGCCCTTCAATGCTGACTCTCGCTTAATCCAAACCAATAAAACTTGAAGATTATCGGGGTCATTTGGAAACTCCAAATTATATTATATATGGCTATTTGCAATTTCCCCCTCAATCCAATTAACTTTTTCGCAAGACATAAGTTTATATTTTCGCATCCTAATACCGGGGCCCTTAAATAATTTATATCTCGCTAGGCATATGTTTGATTTTGAAAAGTAAAAATTAAAGACTAGCCTATTTGAAAGACAAACCGTCCAATTTCTTCTATATAAGTCATTGGATACCCTAGGATTCAGGGTTTGATAGCTGGGCGGCAGGCCTATAGTGTTGAATGTCGATTATGGATGACCCTTCCAGTTTGGGTAATGACATATGTTAAATTACTGTTTCATTGATGAAGCATTAGTTATCTCATCCAGTGACTGTGTATCAGTCACTGGTTTCATGATGTTCTTGTTCTGGTTGTGATCGATGAACTACATCAGCAGTGAGTTAAGAAATAGAGAAGGAGAAAGAAATGAAGAGAAAGATAGATGAAGAAGTCGAGAGGTGTGAGAGAGAGATGAATATACAGAGAGAGAGATGGGTAAGAAGAAAACGAGAATGTATTATTGTTCTATGTGCCATTGCATTGATATATATACATCCACTTCCACATGTCATAATATCTATTATCTAGAAAGTACTATTACATTGAGATATTTTCCTTTACTAACCGACTACTACTAACTTCTTTAACCACCATTATAACTCCCTAAGTGTTATGTTCCCATGTATTGCTTCCATGTTTCCTTATTGTGTTCCATCAATAGCTGCAGCTTCATCAACATCCTTTATATCTTTTACACCCCCCTCAAGCTAGGAACCATGAAGATGTTCTTCATCCCTAGCTTGGACATCAAATGAAGGTGCTGAGGTCGACCCAATTTCTTGGTTAAGACATCAGCTAGTTGATCTGCAGAAGGCAAGAATGTAGGAGATATCAATCCTTGCTAAATCTGTTCCCGAATGAAATGGCAGTCGATATCAATATGTTTAGTCCTTTCGTGAAACACTGGATTCGCTGCAATCTGCATTGCAGACCTACTGTCAGTAAATAAGGGAACTAGTGTTTGCAGCTGAATTCCAAGCTCCTTATAAAGACCAACGATTCAAATCACCTCAGCTACTGATGCTGCCATCACTCTGTATTCAGCCTCGACAGAGCTCCTGGAAATAATAGTTTGCTTCTTGGACTTCCAGGAAATGAATGAACTACCAAAGAAAATCATGTAACCTGTCACTGATTTCCTGCTGTTTATATAAGAGGCCCGGTCCGCATCAGAGAAGGCCCTCAACTCATGTGTGTTGGACTTATGCATGAGGATCCCCAGGCCTGGTTCTTGTTTAACATATCTAACAAGTGGCAAACATGCCTCCATGTGTGAATCTTTGGGAGCTTGCATGAACTGACTCAAACATTTCACTGAGAAGGCAATATCAGGTCTGGTGTTTGTCAAATATAGTTATCTGCCAATCAATCTCCTATAAGTAGTGGGATCAGACAATAATTTATCAGGCTGTTGCTTTGTTGTATGTTGATCAAACTCCATAGTAGTATACTTCACATTCATAACCATGGGTGAGGACACAGGTTTGGCCCCTGACAAACCCAAATCAGACACAAGTTCCAGAGTATATTTTCTTTAGTGCATGAGTATACCTTGAGCACTCTTGGTAAACTCTATACCAAGAAAATATCGAAGCTCCCCTAGATCTTTTATCTTGAATGTTGTTTTCAAAATGTCATTGGTGGACTGAATACATGCCAAATTATCTCCAGTAATCATAGATCATCCACATACACCAAGATGACTATAATACTATTATCCTTATGTTTAGTAAACAAAGAATAGTCTCTGCTACTTTGCTGAAACCCAGAAGCAATCAAAGTTGTGGTAAGTTTAATATTCCACTTCCTTGAAGCTTGCTTTAAGCTATACAAAGATTTCAGCAGCCTACATACTTGATTCCTACCACTGTGGGCATTAAACCCCTTTGGAACTATCATGTAGACTTCCTCATACAAGTCTCCTTGCAAAAAAACATTGTAAACATTCATTTGGTGAATTGGCCACTGTTTTGCAGCTGCTATGGAGAGTACTGACCTCATAGTGTCTCTTGATAATCCACAAGTGAAAATGTCTCTTGATAATCCAGTCCCTCTTTCTGGCTATATCCCTTTGCAACAAGCCTTGCCTTGTACCTTTCCACCTCTCCTGTTGCTTTGTATTTAATTTTATAAATCCATCTACATCCTATAGCCTTTTTATCTTTTGGAAGAGTCACCAGTTTTCAGGTACCATTGTCTTCCAAAGCCTTAATTTCAGCCTCCATTCCCTCCACTAACCTTGCATCCTTTGCAGCCTCCCTGTATGAATCAGATTCAACACTGTCTGAAATATGAGCTATAAAGCTTTGGTATTTGGGTGATAATCTGGTATAATTCACTCCATCAGAAATTGAGTATAAACAGTTGGATGATACATGTTTTGTGACATAATCTATGCCAAATGAGAGGCTTACTAGGTCTGGAAGATCTCCTATTGTTTGGCTCTGATACACCTGTTTGTGGATGATGATTCTCAGTATCTCATTGCTGAATATCCTGAATCATGTCTACTGAACCTGGCAGTGTATCTTCCTGTTGGACATCTGATGGTACAACAACTGGCTCATGTAAAATTTCTTGAGGAACTCTGACTGTGTGATGGACTAGATCATCAAAGCAAAAATGCTCATGTGATCTAATATGATTGTTGATATCATCAGTTCCTCTTTTGTAAGGAAAACATTCCCCATGAACGCTACATCTCTAATCATAAAGAATGTCTCATTTTTCATGTTGTCACGACCCGACCAGACGGGCCGCGACTAAGCGCCCTAATGACGACATTATACTAACCTGCCACGTAATCAGACTGACACTAAGGACAATATAAAATCCGGCAGCATAACGCTGCAATCATAACATACGTCCGAATAGGCAAGCCGACAAGGCTGCCTTTACACATGAACAATCACTTTACACATGAACAATCATGTCTCCTGAGGAGTCATATCTAAATCAAATATAACGAGTAGGCGAGCCGACAAGGCTGCCACTATATACGGAAGCATCCCCACAAAAGAAAATGAAGTACCACAATACAGCTGACCACAACATGATACAATCCACACACGTACAACCCACAACTGTCTACAGACCTCTAAGAATATGATAACAACATATGACGGGATAGGGCCCCGTCGTGCCCCTAAATATGCATAGGTCCAAGATTAACGATCTGTACCAAACTGACTAAGCTCCGAATTAATGGAGCTCTCCCAAACAGCTGAGTGGAAACCCTAGATTGACTGATCACCAAAATTTAGTACCTGTATCTGCGGGCATGAAACGCAGCCCCCTCCCCGAGGAAAGGGGGGTCAGTACGAAAGAATGTACCGAGTATATGAAAGATAAAGTACAAAATAGATAATCATAACTGGTCAAAACGTACATAAGACATGTAAGATTATCAAAGGCTAATCTAAATGTGCCATAGAAAATAGAGAATCAACTGTGCCTTAAAAAAATGAGAGTCATGTACATATATATAACGTACCCGGCCCCCCAGTGTGGGTCTCGGTGTGAATGAAACCATATACACATATATACCGTACCCAGCCCATTATGAGACTCGGTGTGAAATCATATACATATTTTACCCGGCCCATTATGGGACTCGGTGTGAAATCATATACATATCGTACCCGACCCATTATGGGACTCGGTGTGAACTCATCATTCGACTCTTTATAAAATCATTAAACCGAACTCTTTACTGAAAATCTAAGGCACTTCTCATAACTCATATTACTAGGAATTAGACTATATAGAAACCGTGTACGTCCGTCGTACGTTTATTTAATAAAATCATGACAAAAGAAAGAAAGAATAGTTCACATACCTTATTGACGAACTAATCAACTCAATAATCTAATCACGCGTTGACTAGCACTTCAACCTATCATAGTAGTAACATGTCCATTAACCTTATGATTACCAGCATACGTTATAATTGAATGATAACTTACCTTCTTTTCTATAAAAATTTGGGCAGCACTTCCCCTATTTATGTGCAAATCCACAACTTCCAAACAAAGCCAACAATACCAATAAGAAGATACAACTTCAAGATATAACCAATATAATCCCAAACATTCCATTTACGCCATCATAACATATTCCTTCTCTTTTACATTTATGTAATACAACAACTACATTAGCCAAGGTGATTTATACACCTATTTCTCTTGTTAATCTAACTCCTTTAACCATATTAAAACAACCCTTAAAGCAGTCCATCAATTCTAGCAACAACAACAAGAGTTCAAGTCTTCTAGTTTGCAAGATATCACCTTACCATACTTTAATTTCTTTTAAGATATGTATTGACAATTACCACGACGTATTTACAAGTTCATAACTTATATTTCCATCATTATAACTTAACAAAAACAACCTTTAAAATGAGACAACCACGTCCAATAATTTCATGGAAGTCTCGGCCAACAACAACATAATTCCATAATCTTTTCTTAACTTCTGAAAAATCCAATTCATGTCCCAATAATTCCTTATGAACAACTATAACATAAATATCAAGATTTTCTTCAATTTCCAACATGCGATTAGTGATGATAATAGCAATAACACAATCGAATTCAATGTATATCATAACAGTCCCAATTTCGGCTACAACACCCAACAATCACATGCATCGTCTTAAATTTCAAGTTTCTCATAACACAAGTTCATTCCTTAAACTACAACAACATGCAACTTCAATTATATCATAAGAAGAAGAATTTTTATCTTAAATTTAAGCCAAAATAGATCGGAGAAGATGAATTGGTAGACCGAATTTGGGGATGATTTGAAGGGTGAGAGTATGTGCAATAGATCGGCAACACCATGCTGAATCTAATGGTACCTGTCACGAACCTCTATTTGTACATCGTTGGCCGAAAATCGCACGACGACGGCTAGGGTTTGCCGTGTCGTCGATCTGAGCGTCATGGTTGTAGGGGATGAGTCGACGCACGTGTGTGGTATGGAAACAACGTCCAGGTGATGGTGGTCACGATGGTGTTACTCTCTCTCGTCAACTCGATCGCAGTCGGCCAGAATTTAAGAAAAATTGAACGGACAACAGAGGTGATTTTCGATCTGAAATTGGAATTGACGTAGGATGAATCGAAGTTGATGGGTAGTATAGAAATGTCAGGATTGATAAGACGAAGCTAATGGCATAAATTTCAGCTCCAATAGAGCATCGTGGTCGCCGGAATCGATGATGCACCGCGACGGCTACTGTTCATCCGCGATGTTAAGAGCATTTTTTTTATTTTTTATTGATCAAGTTTCCCATAATTAATAAATCAATCTCCCACATAACCTATCTTACATAAAACATGAAAATATCGAATGGCCTCATATTCTCAATGTCAAGATTTGTTTTTATAATACAACACTAATCCATAACTCCATTGGAGAAATTCAACTACTAGTATTAATTCTCGTCGTCACATTTGTAGTATTCAAAAATCATTCCGGGACCACATCCTTTGTGTACTAATTTCCGCTTTAGCATATATAAATATACTCTATATCCAATATTGGAATCTTACTTCCTTAATGACGTTCTTAATTATCGCCTTAAACTTACGAGGTGTAACACATGTCATACAACTTGTAACCCTTTTTAGCCTCTCTATAACCAAGGAATACAACTTTCACTGCCTTTGGACTAAATTTGTCCTGCCTCACCAAAATAGTTGCAAAACATAGACAACCAAACACTCTTAAATGAGAGAGTGATGGAGGCTTGTTGTACAATATTTCATAAGGTGACTTATTACCAATGACTGTAGAGGGAATTCTATTCAAAATATAAACAACTCCTATCACCAACAGACCCCAAAACCTATCTGGTAAACTGGCCTGAAACTTAATAACTCTTGCTGTCTTCAATATGTATCTGTGTTTCCTTTCTACTACACCATTTTGTTGTGGTGAGTATGGACAAGAACTCTCATGTACCACACCATACTGTGCAAACAGTTCCTTACAATTATTATTAAAGAACTCTCCACTATTGTCTGATCTTATCCTCTGAATTCTGGTTTGAAACTGAGTATGGATCTCAACAAAAAAATTCTTTAAAACTGTGACTACATCAGATTTTAACCTCATTAAAAACACCCATGTCCATCTGGAGAAATAATCCACTATAGTCAAGAAATATCTCATTTCATTATATGTCTCTACCTTGTAAGGACCCCATACATCAACATGTAGTAATTGAAAAATATTAGTAGTTCTACTAGTGCTAATAGGAAATGGAACTCTTGTTTGTCTAGCCAAAGGACAAGTCTCACATTTGTCCAAAACTAAAGAATTATTGTTCCTAAAATATGGAATTTTTCTTAAGACACGCATATGTACATGACATAGCCGTTGGTGCCATGTCACTGCATCTACAAACTGAACTGCTGATGCCATGTAATTCTCCAGAATCTTTTCCTTATTCTTTGTGTCCAGACATACAATGTACAACACATCTTCTTCATTACCAATCCCCCTCACCTTTCCAGATGAGAGATCCTAAAAATGCAATAGTATGGAAGGAAGGTGACACTACAATTTAACTCCTTGGTCACTTTTGAAACTGACATGAGGTTAAATTTGAATGTTGGTATACATAATACATTTTTTAGAACATCACCTTTTCCAAGATGACAATCACCAATATGAGACTGTTGCGATATTTCTAAGTGCTTACGCAAGTGTACGTATCATTCAAGTAATAAAATCTGTAAGACCGAGTTTATCATCCACATAGATTGGTTTATTAAGTACCGAATATCTATTCTATGGTATCTATTTGATTGACGTTCTTTAGTTTGAGAATTATAACTACGAATTATGACTAATTGTAGGAAATAAACTAAAGATTATAAGTCTTTGGGTTTATAACAGTTATGAAGGAAATAGGGTTCCAATCTCCTCAACTATCCACTATTTCACGTGTTAATGCAATGCTAATGATTCTTCTTATTATTAAGATAGCAAGTTAACTAATATATCATTATATTCCGGTTAGGACATACAAGAGCTCAACCTAGTGCAGAAACCTTCTATATTTCTATGATAATTTTTACCACACGGGAGGATTAAGAACAATAACCTTTAAATACTACACAAGTATCGGGGTACTTTCGTCCACGATTTTAACCTATGTCTAGTCAATTACATCATATTCAAATCTCACACTTCATACTGTTGATTCGAAATCATATAAGTGATGACAATTAGTAGCTAGTTAATTATCAAACAATCATAACACTATTGAATAGATCTTAATATGATGAAGAAGAAATCAATAATCAATGCATTAACTATATGAAAGAGCTTCAAGAAGATTCGATGGAAACCTTACTAAAGTATTTAGCTCCTAAACATTGTCATGTCAAGAACTATATTACAATCCAACATAAACTGAAATAAAGTAAAGGAAAGAAGAAGAACTTGAACAAGAGTCTCCAATTGTCTTGCCTCCTTCTTGCCTCCCCAAAGAATGATTTTAGGTTATGGTATATGGTCCATAATAATGAGCAGGATTTAGGGATTTTATAGCTGGGAAAAGTTGCCTTTCGGACCATAAAAACCCTGTCTAATTCGGCCCAGGAAACCTGAAAAATATGCGTCAGCACCGCGATGCTAAATGGATTCGAAATCACTGGAGGTTACTGGAATAGAGGCACCGCGGTTCCTCTGTCAGGCACCGCGGTTCCTTCGACGATGATTCAGTTTCGGACTTTCTAGAAATTTTACGCCGCGACGCTAATTCTTGTTGACCGCAGCACCGCGGTGCCTCTCTAATTTCTGTCCGGAATGTGCCAGGTTTCTTTTGTTCTTCTTAGCATTTCTTAGGCTTCATTCCTTGGGATGTGCTTGTGCAATTTTCATCCTCAGTTAAGCTCATTTCATCCTCAAAAGTGGTATCTTCTCCTTTATGACCGATGTGACACAAACGAAAGAAAAACACACCTAACACTATACTAAACGCAAAATAAAAGAGTAAAATACTAATTAAAAAGAACTCAAAAGAGTGTATAAAATACACTCAACACCTTGGTTGAGTCACCATTTGGTAAGTGTACCCTTCCTGTATTTTCTGGTAAGTATGTATTTTGTAAACAATTTTTGTTACCAATCATATGATTTGTTGCTCCTGAATCTACAATTCATCTTATTAATGCTTTGTATTAAAGGGATTATACCTGTTATATTAGCAATTCCCAATTTTCTTGTCTTCTCATCCAGTAATTTGAGGAGTTGCTAGTGCTGGCTTGGTGTCAACTTCATGTGAAATGTCTGGGCTTCCTGGTTATGTCCATAATTCTCAGTAAGTGGATTCCTCTGCTGATCATTCCTCTGCAGGTTATGCATTGATTCATTCTCCTTTCCAACGGCATCAAAGAACATTTCAGAACCTGCTACATTATATGCCTTCTTTGCTTTGCTCTTGAAGTTTTCAGGATATCCAATCAATCTATAGCAGTCATCTTGCACATATCCTGTCTTGTGACAATAGTCACATTTCAGTAACTTGTTGCAATCTTGTCTAAAATGACCGTTTCTATGACAAAAATCACAATATGCATTGATATTATATGGGTTTCTCAGTCTCGAAACTCCACTTGGACCTCCATTTCCATCTCTTCCTGCTCCATTTTTTGCTATGAACATTGTGGATGACTCAATTATCTCTTGCATCATTCGACTGTTCCCTGCAATCATTCTCTGAGATTCTTCTTGATTGATCATTACATATACCTGATTCAAATTAGGTATCTGCTGCATCATTAAAATCTGACTTCTAGCTTGGCCATATCCTTCATTCAATCCCATCAAGAACTGTAAAACTCTCTGATAATGCAGATGGTTGCTGAACTCTCTTGACTTGGGACAACAGTTAGGAGGTGGTATAATTGAATCATATTCATCCCAAAGATCCTTAAGCTTGGTGTAATACACTGATACTGATACTGGCATAGTCCCCTGCCTCAATGTAAAAATCTTCTTGTGTAACTCAAATGCTCTCGCACTGTTAACTTTATCATATATCTCCTTCAATTCTTCCCAGATTGTATGTGAATCAGAATTGAATAACATGCCACTGAATAGGCTCTTGTTCACATTACCCATCTGTTATACCCCGTATTTCCAGAGTATGTACGTGAGGGCGTACGTATTATAATTTGAGCCTTAAAGTTGGCTAGTTTCGAAATTTGGGCACAAGTGCCAAAAAGAATCGTTTTTCGACGAAACGTTTTACTAAACTTGCGGAAGGAAAATTCGCTATGTCATTTATAATTTTTGCGGATTTTTCGAGAGACGAACATTTTGGACCAACGAGGGTGACATGTGTCACCTCACATTGGAAGGACTTGTGGGCGGTTTGGACGAAAATAGGTGGCATGGTTAGGTAGGATATTTTGTGCAAGTTGTGTGGTAGATGGATAAGGTGCACATGGCTTAATCCTAGCCCTACACTTGCCTAACACTTGGAAGAATCTTGGCCATTGGTTGGTCATTCCTTGACCTATAAATACCCCTCTAAGTTGAAGACTTTCTTCATCCAAACTTGAGCAATCTTTCTAAGTCTCACACTACTCCCTCCCTCTTGTTTGCTTCGTCCAAAGCCCTCCCCTCCCTTGTGAAGCTTTGGCCGGCAGGCCTCCCCTCCCTTGTAGAGGCTCACGCGGTACACCCCTAGCCTAGTTGTTTTCGTATAATACCCCTTTTTGTGGTATAGAAATACTCTCCTAGTATTGTTATAATGCCCAAATACCTCGCCCAAATACCTTGTAGTATTCCCAAGGTTACACTTATACAAAAGCCCAGAAAATACCATTATACTTCCTTTTAGCCTCTAAGCGAAACCCTAAGGAAATCTTCATTGTTAGTTGAAGTATTTAGGTAGAAGTTGGTTAGAACTTCTAAGGGTTGTTTGGAGCGGGTTGGAGCGCCCGGTGTAGGAGCTAAACCTTGCTCAGGATCGACATTTAAACTCGGATAATTTTGGGCTTATCGAGGTAAACACTCTTGACCTTTTATTGTAATTGGAAATTACATGTTGTTGGAATATATAGTTGAAGTATACTATATATAGAATTGAATTATACTTACGGCAATGTCTCTTCTTAAGCCCTGAATAATACTTTTGCAATGTCTTCTTGCGACTTAAGCTGAACTTTAAGAAGAGAATCAATCGTAATTACTTAGACGTATTACGAGACTTGTATAGCATTACTATGAAGTATAATTGTACACGTCCGGTTAAACGTGTAAACCCCTCGGTTGGCTTGGTAGCGCCCGATAGAGGAGAGAATTACGCTGCCATTGCGGGAGGTCTTCGAATTTTCGTAGAATATTCTACGTCGGGATCTAAAGATATTAATAGGCGCCTTGTGGCCTCTATAGGTTGTAGTACTACGTGTGGAGTGATCCGCTGGCTTAGAGTGTGGCCGACGGTTTGAGGTACTTGGAGCGTTTTGCTATTAGTCGATAATCGTCGCGAGGTATGCGAACCTCTTCCTATCCGTTTCTAGCATGATATGTGTATAACTATGTAGTACGGTAGACGCATACGTGTTAAATGTATTTGATTGTTTTTAAACATAAAGTGTTATAACGCTTTATGGGAAGTTGGTTATAACATTTCATGTAAATGAGAAATGCTTTGTGGTTTTTAAAAGATAACTGATTTGACTTATAACCGACTTGATGTGTGATAATAAAGAACCTTGAAGTATTCTAAAAGATTAAGAAACCTTTTTGAAAAAAGTGTATACTTGATTTGAAAACATAAGAGTTATACCAGCTTTATGAGAAGTTAGGTGTAACGTCTTAAGAGAGATAAAAAGAATGGTTTAATGGTTTAGAAGTTAAGAGACTTATTCTTAAAAGATAAGAGACTTGACTTAATATGGATGTTTGTGTGAAACCTCATTCGTGAGTAATGAGTACTTGGTTTTAAAAGGAAATAATGTTTTACTGATTTCGGAAATCAGAATGAGTATCGACAAACCACTGCAGCGTTAATAAAGGAAATGTATTGAATAAAGAAGTATTATTAAAACCAGTAGAAACCTCCATCTGCATAGAAGCTAAGATGAGACAAAATGATATTTCCTAGATCATGGCTGCTTAAATAAGATTTATGAACAAGAATAACCTACTCGCCTATGGCATATGTTACTCAATTGTTTTAAAGGAAATTAAGACATCGAACTATGAAACTTTTCTAAAGTAATGAGACTTGAGTAATTGAAATTAGGCAAACTGGAACTCTAGGGAAAAGAAAAGCATTGTTTTGTCTTAAATTGGTTTAAAACATAAAGTGTTATAACAGCTTTATGGGAAGTTAGTTATAACGACTTTATGAGAACAAAAGAAGGGTTTTTATCATTGGTTTTAATGTGGTAAATTGACTTTAAAAAAGAGAAGTATTTTGGTCCAACAAAGAAGGCATGGCATTGCCTTAATTTTGGTTTTAAAAAGGAAAAGTATGGAAGTTGTATTGGTTTACTTAAAAGATGTAAGTCACTCTATTTTTATACTACGGGTAACGGGTGACTTTTATAAAAGGAATTTAACTTACGTAGTACTTTAGGGTTAAAACCCGGACTTTGGCATAAAATGAAAGTACCTTGAGTTGTGTATAACTTGCCTATGCTTGTTGTTGTGAAACTTGCCTATGCTTGTTGTTGTGAAACTTGCTTATGCTTGTTGTTGTGAAACTTGCCTATGCTTGTTGTTGTGAAGCTTGCCTATGCTTGTTATTATGAAACTTGCCTATGCTTGTTGTGATAGCCTTTGTTGTGCAAGAATTGTGTTTCTATACTACCGCGTCTCTCGATGGAGGGTCGGTTGATTTGTTGAGAACTTATTTGGACGTGCCGGCAGTGACGGAGAAATTCCTCGGGTACGTTCCTGTTGATAGTGTTACTTTTGCTAATCGCTTTGGACATACTGACACGATGCGTAGCGCACGGGTATGCTTCCATTTTGATTGCCGCCTTATTGTTCCCTTTGGACATACTGACACGATGCGTAGCGCACGGGTATGCTTCTATTTGGAATGCTGTCTTATTGTTTCCCTTTGGACATACTGACACGATGCGTAGCGCACGGGTATGCTTCCATTTGGAATGTTGTCTTAGTGTTTCCCTTTGGACATACTGACACGATGCGTAGCGCACGGGTATGCTCCCTTTTGGATTCTTTTATTGTTATCATATCATGCATCGCCACGTGAGGAAGGAATTCCACCGCACGAGTGATGATTTGGAGGCGTGAGTCCACGACTGATATGACTATTTATATGTTGTATCGTAGTTTGGTTATCATACATGTCTCCGCTTTATATAGATCGCTATGATTTCATTTACGATTTTCTGATTTCACATACTTGGTACTGCAGATCGACCTCCTTCGGGCTGCGTTCACGCCGCAGTGTAGGTACATCATTTGCCGATCCCCGCTTTTAGGATCACCTTTCAGCGTGTTGGGAAGCTCCGTTCCTTCGGAGGCTTATCTTTGGTATGTTACCCTGAGTTCTGTAGGTCCTTGTACATTCAGGGGTATGGCGGGGCCCTGTCCCGTCATAGTTGTTGTATAAATCTTAGAGGTCAGAAGATCGCCAAAGGTAGTCCAGAAAAAGATAAGCGTCGGTATTTATGTATATATACTGAAGGCAACTGTTTTGGTTGGCCTGTTTATTTAGCATGTCTTTTAAATTCATGTTCGTGTTTTTTTTATTTCCGCTGATTTTCTCTGATGTTGATTCACTAGGGTGCCCGGGGTAAGACACCAGTCACGGGCCCGGGTTCGGGTCGTGACACCATCAACCAAGAGGCAATAATGGCATTGCACATATCCCACAGCCTTGCTATATCACCCTGAAAGACTTTTCTCTTTATCCTTCCATCTACAAAACCTAGCTTGTTCTTTCCTAACAATGCTAGTTTCATTGCCCTACTCCATATCGTGTAATTGTCCATCCCATTCAATATGACACCTACCGATAATGATCCCGGCGCATCAGATGGAAACAAATATAATGGATGGTTGTGGTCTACATTCACTGTCACAGTGTAGTCTCAGTTGACAATTCCTCACCAACATTCTCCATTATTCGTTATCAAAAAATTAACTACTACACAATCAGAAATTCAATCACTCAATCGATGCAACAATACTCAACTATATATCTATGTCCATCCAGAAATTCAACAATTGGACTAATTTCGCAATGCATGTGTTGATTTCAAAAGAGAAATTTCAGATATATGTATCGTGATTACAGATCTATGTATTGCGACTAAAGATATATGTATCCTTAATCCGATAAATGTCACTTACTGATTTTTGTCAATCAACTTCAGATATTCCTCATTCGATGCGCAGATTTCTCGAATTTCCTTTTGCATGTACCGGAAATCCCCTCAATCTACCTCATCGATCCACAAGACTCTGATACCATATTAAATTATTGTTTCATTGATGAAGCAATAACTTATCTCATCCAGTGACTGTGTATCAGTCACTGGTTTCACGATGTGCTTGTTCTGGTTGTGATCGATGAACTATAGCAGCAGTGAGTTAAGAAATAGAGAAGGAGAAAGAAATGAAGAGAAAGAGAGATGAAGAAGTCGAGAGGTGTGAGAGAGATGAATATACAGAGAGAGGGGTAAGAAGAAAATGAGAATGTATTATTGTTCTCTGTGCCATTACATTGATATATATACATCCACTTCCACATGTCATAATATCTAATATCTAGAAAGTACTATTACATTGAGATATTTTCCTTTTACTAACCGACTACTACTAACTTCTTTAACCATCATTATAACTCTCTAAGTGGTATGTTCCCATGTATTGCTTCCATGTTTCCGCTTCATCAGCATCCTTTATATCTTCTACAACATATATATATATATTATCGATTAATTATATTATGTTATTGTGACAGTTAAATATTGATTGGGTAATTCATAATTGTATTATGTTATTGTGACATTTAGATATTGATTTGGTAGTTATATACTTATATTATGTTATTGTGACATTTAAATATCGATTTGAGTAGTTATATTATGTTAACGTGACATTTAAAATAATGAATATGGTTAGATTGTTTTTTAGTCATCATGTAATCACATATGTTTTGAAAATAACATCAATAGTAAAATAATATACTATAGAAGTAATATCTATGTCTAGTTACTACTTACACTATCATGTGGATACATATGAAAATTACAAAAAAAAATTGTATTTTGAATCCATAATTCTAATAATATAATAAGTACAATAATAAAATTATAAAAATTAAAATTCTGAATTCGTCTATGTCCATTACTCTCACTATTTCTTCTACAAACATATATCCATAACTCCACCTACTCATCTCTATTGGAGTATGTCAATTACTCCCTATTCCCTACTTTTGTTTTCAAACTATTTAAATGATTAATGTGCTATATTTAGGGATGACAACAGATTGGATCTAGACCGTATCCTACTGGATCCAGATTCAAATTCGTTTTTTTTATGTCTGGATCCAGATCCATCGAGTTCATAAAAATCATATCCTGATCCATCGGATCCACGGATCGGATCTGGATCCACATGTAAAAAAAATCTTTGGTCCATAAAAATAATTTGTGTGTTTTTCCCTTGGATATTGAGGTCGTAAACAGATTGACATATTCAATGTTGATTACTTAATTTAACTTCATCAAAAGTAATACAATTTTTACCAATTGTCAAAAGGACCAGTGAAATATGGCTACAACGTAGATAAGAAGACAAATAATAGCACTTCTATCCACCAGAGAAAAAATTTGTACTTAAAACTTATATCTGATTGTATCCTTTGGAAATTAATCAGACTTTAAGGCGATAAAATTTTACCTCTGGTACCACATTGACTGTAAATACTAACGACATTTGATTATTGTTTTGTCGTGTGGTAAATGTTAAGTTATTGGGACAATGAATAGATTTATATAACTTCTTGTTGAGATACTTTTTTTTTGTTAAGGTTACATTTGATTAATTATTCACTGTTTTATTCTTATTTAATTTGTAGAGAAGAGTTTCGTGCATGTAGTGGAGCAGTGTGCATGGACAATTATATATATATATTTCTTCCCCTGAGATGTAATCTACAATATTTAGCTTTAATTAGTTGCACATTTAATGTTTTATAAAATTGGTGCTGACTGATTTTTTATTAGACATCGTGAGAAGTAGATGAAAATTACATTCTACGTTATGATATATTTAATTAAAAAAACGGATCTACTGGTCGGATCTGGACCGGATACGGATCTCAAATACAAGATCCAGATCCGATTCGTCAGAAATGGATCCGGGTTCGATCCGAATCCGCCGGGTCCAAATTTAAAAGATCCATATCTTATAAAACGAATATGGATTCACCGGGTCCAGGATCCATTGTCATCTCTAGCTATATTCATGAAACTTTTTGGTATTCACCAACCTAGGCTAAGGTCAATTCCAAAACATTTTTATAAATTTATTATAATACATCTTCGAATCTCTAAATCTTGGTCTATAATCACTTGCAATAATGACGGAACCAGAGTAAAAATGCAAAACAATTAGGAACAGTTTGAATATGTATCTTTTTTTCAACTTCTTTTTTAAAAATAGTGTTCGGTTACATAAAGAAGCACTGTGGTCTAGTGGTAGAATAGTACTCTGCCACGATATAGATCCGGATTCAATTCCGGCTGGTGCCTTTCTTGAAGGGGAACTTTGGATCAATGATAAAGTTGTCTTCGTGTGACCTAATCGAGTCGTGAAAAGAATCACTAATATTTACATTAGGTTAGGCTGCCTACATCACACCCTTTGGGGTGCCGCCCTTCCTCTGACCCTGTTAATGAGGGATGTTTTGTGCATCAAGTCATTTTTTAGTGTTTGATTATATATTTTAAATTATTTTATTAAAAAAGAATTTAAAGATGAGTTTCAAGTTTGAAAAAAGTCGGAATTTCTTTTCACTCATAAAAATTCTATCTTTTTTCAAGTTAAATGCATGTAGGAACACACCTTCAACTTTTAAATATCGTTTTTTAAATATCACATTTTCTATGTCCAATCGCATACTAAAGAAACAGGATGCGGCGATCAATCCATCAATCTTTTTGAGGAGATATTAGAGGGAGTAAATGGCCCCTCTGATAGATGTTCATAGGGAGAAAATGACTTGTAAATGTTTTTTCCACCACATTCGTTGCTCAATTGGTCCTTAATAGGGCCACAATGTCTATATTTGAGATTCGACTGGATAATTTGATTTTTTAAAAATACTTTGGACCCAAAAAAATGATGTTAGCCCTTTTATATTGAAGCATACTCTCAAGTTTATCTTTTGTTTCTTTTCAAATTAAGGAATAGATTAGCTACAAAAGAATTATGCTACTCTTTTTATTCCGATTTATATTTTCATTATATTTTAGGCGGATATTTAAGAGAAATATTATATTTTTGGGTTAAAAACATGTTTGATCCCTCGACTTTATACGCTTTTGTCAATTGACATTGTTGTAGGAACTGAAATTTAGTCGGACTTAAATCCACAAATTAATATGCATCATATTTCAAATTCGAGATGTATTGGTCCAAACAAATATTATGGGCTAATATGATCGAATTTATTGATTAAGTTCAATACATATGGATTTAATTGAAAGACCAATGCAATCAGGCTAGTCTATCTTGTTGGACTTCACATGATGAGCCCACTCTATTAGCCCAAGGTACATGCCATGTGTTAAGTGACATGGCGCGCCAAGCCAAGTCAAGGACCAATAGAATCATGTCACATGTATAAGTGACGTATCATGTCAAATCAATACAAGAACCAATCAAGTGTCGCCAAGTGTTCAAATGACATAGTTCAACCAATCATATACATACCCTAGATTTCCCCTACAACTATAAATAGAGGTCTTCATAAGGCCAAAAAGGGAGGAGGAAGAATTGGGGAGAAGGCATCCATAGATTCCTAAACGCATCCGCCTATCAAGAAGATCCATAAATCCTCCGCATATCAAGAAAATCCATCAGTCTTATGCATATAAAAAAGGATCCATAAGTCCACATATCAAGAATATCCATAACTTCTCCGCATATCAAAAGTATCCATAAGTCTGCCTACTACGAAGATCCAAAAGTCCTCAACATATAAGGAAGATCCATAAGTCTTCTGTAAAAAGAGAAGAAATATAGATAAAGACGTTCTCATCTCCACAGGTAATCAGCAAGTCTTCCACATACTAAGAAGTCCTCGCCTTCAAGTGGTGAGTCGCAAGTCTCCATACCTCCACGTTTGTGATTAAAGCTTGACTCCGTATTCATGGTTAAATTATAACTAGTAATTCGTCGATTCAAGAACAAGCAAAACCCTTGATTTACGGTCATGAAGAGAAGAATCAGAAGATTAGGTCTTTTTGTTTAAGATTTTATAAAGATTGTAACCCCCACACAAATTTTTGAAATCAAATATTATTTATCGCTATATTTTTCTTGTCTTGATTATTATTTTTCAGGAACGAAAGATTAGTCGTTACAATAGTAACTCCCATTTCAATTCTCTTAAGTCTCTTTTTTCTTTCTTTTCAATTAAGGAAATAGATTTACTCGAACTTATATTTTTATTAGATTTTAGGTGGATATTTAAGAGAAATATTATTAATTTTGGGTCAACATATCTGCTCCCCAGTGTTATGAGCTTCAACTAGTCTATTGTTATTAGTAAAATGTGTAACAGTTTTGAGGGAAAAAAAGTAAGAAACAAGAAATAAGAAATAAAAATAATTATAATTAAAAAAATGCTTTTTTATTCTACTTATGAAAAATAAGAAATAAGGGGTCATTTGGTATGCTGGACAAGCATAATAATCTTTGGATACAAAAATTAGTACCGCGAGACAAGCCTTATCCCTTGTTTGGTTACTAATCCGGGATAAGTTATCCCAGATGGTGGAATAAGTTATCCTGGCCAGATGATTGAAAAATAGTGTCAGAATTAATTATCTCTTAATAAAATAACAAAAATAACAAAACTACCCTTGAAGTTCCTCAAAGTCTTTTTCTACTAAATAAGGTGGAGGGTATTTTTGTAAACAAATAAATTCTTCTTAAAAATTATGTGATGCTTGTTTTTCTTTTAATACAACAAACTAAACAGTCAATAAGTAATGATACGAGAATAACTAATCCCACTATAACTAATTTCCAATATAACTTGTTTCCAAACCAAACGACCCTTGATATTTCATCGGGATAATAATAATATCTCATAATTAAGTATTAAACTTATAAAATATGGATAATTTTAAGACTTATAGGTATTAACTCAAATTGAATGGAGATGGTGTCATGGTGTATGTTTTCCAAGGATGATATAGTATTGATTGGTGAGCCACGCGGTGGAGTGAATGATAAACTGGAAGTTTGAAGAGAGGCCTTAGAATCTAAAGATTTCAGATTAAGCAGGACTAAAACATAGTATATGGAGTGCAAGTTCAGTAATGTAATACATGAGGTGGATGTAGAAGTGAAGATCGAGGAACTAGTCACACCCAAGAGAGGAAGCTTCAAATAATTTGGGTCCATAATTCAAGGAGACGGGGAGATTGATGATAATGTCTCACATCGTATTGAAGTAGGATGGGTAAAATGTAGGCTCGCCTCTGGGATATTGTGTGATAAGAATGTGTCTCCTAGTCTTAAAGGTAATTTTACAGAGTGGTGGTTAGACCAATATTATTTCATAGGGTGGAGTGTTGACCAATCAAGAACGTTCATGTTCAAAAGATGAATGTAGCGAAGATGAGGATGTTTCGATGAATGTGTGGGCATATTCGGAGAGATATGATTAGGAATGAAGTTATACGGGAAAGGTGGGAGTAGATGCAATGACAGACAAGATGAGGGAAGCGAGACTGAGGTGGTTCGGTAATGTGAAAAAGAGGTGTAAGAATACGCCAGTAAATAGGTGCCAGAAGTTAGAGGTAACATGAGTTATGAGAGGTAAATGTAGGCCAAATAAGAATTGGGGGAGGTGATTAGACAAGATATGACACAACTTCAACTGACCGAAGACCTGATCTTAGATAGGAAGATATGGAGGTCTAGAATTAGGGTAGAAGGTTAGTAGATAGCCAGTGAAGTGTTGTTGCACTCTTATTCTTCGATTTGTATTATCATTTGATGTTGCATATGTGTTTTCCTCTGGTTATTAGCAATATTATTTAGTACTCGTATAATTTCTTACTCTTTGATGTGCATTACCATTTGTTGAACATTTACGTTGTATCTTGCTATTTTGCTGCTATACTTTTTATATTTGCTTTGGATTACTTTTTTGTTTTATTATTTTCTTTTCTCTTCGTTTTCTTTCTTTGAGCTGAAAGTCTTTTAGAAACAACTTCTCTATCCCTTAAAAGGAAGTGGTAAATTATGCGTACATCTTACCCTCCTCAGACCTCACTAACGATATCATACTGGGTATGTTGTTGTTGTTGTTGTTATATGGTACTCCCTCCGATCCATATATGATGTTTTTAGCTTTCATACATCCTTAAGAAATTCATACATCCCTAGAAAATAAAAGGGTTTTCACTAAATTACCCTTAATTAAATAGTACACATTTTAATATAATTTTTTGGTTATGTAAAAATTCACGGGTCATTCACACAAATGCTCTTATTTCGGGGTGGTCTTTAATATTTGCCCTTAAATATTTTTTGGCGCGGCATAATTCAGATTTCACAAGGCATAATGTACATGTAACTTCAACATATGTATCATAACATCCATACAAATTATGTCGGACAAGGTAAACTTTCAACACTAAATATAATCTGAGAAATGACATAACTTGAGATTTCGCTTGACATAGTTTACGTTTAACTTCGTCAATCGGCATATATGTATCATAACATCCACAAAAATTATGTTAGAAAAGACATAATTTTCAAACTCAAGATAATTTGAAAAAATACTATAAAATTATGTCGCATAACTTAATTTCTACATAATTATGCCGAGCGAGACAAGTTATAGAAACTATGCCTTGGCTGGTCTAGATATTTACATTAAATAAGTAGCAGTGGGCGGTTCGTATCTTTCTATGACCCCCAGAATAAGAAGTAGGAGGATAGGCAGAGCAAGAGCTCTTAAAGTCTACCCGGACGCCCTTTTTTCATTCATCCATTTAGGCCCGGCTAGAAACACGTGGATCCAGGGAACCTGGCTCGTGAAACGGCTTGTCCCTCTTTCCTTTCGAGGAGGGACTTCGCTTTGACAAAAATTAAAGACCCAGATATGAGGGGCAAAAATTAAAGACCATCGTGCAAAAAAATGAAAACTCACTTATATAATAAGAATAAATTTGAAAATAACAATTAATACCTTATTGATTATATAAAAAGTATTTATTTTAAATTAAATGTAAAAATTAAAAACACCTATTATATGAAGGGGAGGTAATAGTAACTTTTGTATGACATCTACTTGTACATCAAGTTGTTCTTCGGACACTCACAAATTTCGAAAAAGATATATCAAAAGTTACTATTACCCCATATAACAAAGCAAAGCAAAGTAAAACAAAACTATAGGAAGAGAAACAAAGACCTAACCCCATATATTAGTGAAGAAATTATACAAAACATAGAGCCGCCAAAGTTGTAACTTGTAACCACGCCCACTACATTTAACGACCCTTTTCTTTTCTCCCAATTGGGTCTTCAAAACAAATTAACACAATTTCAAGAAATACACACAAAAAATGATTTGGTTATTTTTGAATCAGGTAAGCAAAATGGGTTCTTGATATCTATATGGAAATGTACAGCTTATATATTTTTGTTATGTGATATTTGATTTGCATGCTTAGGGGGGTTTAATAGGGGTTTTGACACAAATTAACAGAGTTTCAAGAAATACCCACAAAAAAGATTTGGTTTCTTGAAACTGACTTTGAATCAGTTAATTTGTGTCAAAAGGGTTCTTGATTTGGGTTTTAATGATATCTAAAAGAAATGTACTACAACTTATTTGTTCTTTCATATATATATATATATATATATATATATATATATATATATATATATATATATATCTGTTAGTATATGATTTTTGATTTGCATGATTATTATCAGCTTTTGTTTCTGGTTTCCTACCCGGTGTCCGTTTTACGCATTGGAGCATGACAATATTCAGATCCGCACCGGCTAAGGCTCATTTCTGGGGAAGCTCTCCCTACAAGAGCCAGTGGCGGAGCCCGGATTTGCGATAAGGGGTTCAAAATATGAAGAAATAAAAACAAGAACAAGTTGGGGTCGACATCTACTATCTATACATAAAAAATAATTTAACCATATATAAACATTGTAATTTTCCGCCTAAGGAGGTTCGGATGAACCCTTGGCCGTATGTGGCTCCGACCCTGCCCAGGGCTGGAACCCGATACCTCTAGTTAAGGGAGGGGAAACCCCATCCGGTGCATCACATCCTTTGGTGGTTGATTATTATCAGCTAATGGAATTTAGGGTTCTTTTAATATATTGTTAAGGAGTAATCTGTTGATGAAGTTTTTATGAGATTTTGGAACGACGTTGTTGTGATTATTGCTTTGATTTTGGGAGAAATGTTGTTCTGGGGTCCTAATATAATCTTATTTTGGTCTCACATCTTAAAGATTTCGAAATTTCGTGTTCATTAAATTATTGATTTTTGTTTTCAAAATCTTAACTTTGATACGATATTTCACAGTCACACAAAATTGTTCTATCTTTCTACCTATTACTAATATAATGTGGATTTAATTTATATACATGGATATTTCTTTACCCTATCAATACATTATCGAAGTTTACTGTACAAGATATTACAACAGGTTAAACTCGTCTAATATGTAATTCAAATTAGCATGTTATTCTCTGTATTCTGTCAATAAAGTTAAGTGGAACGTCGTGAGTATTGTTTCTATAAATGAGAGATCTAGGGTATTGTTTTTCTTGTGCTTATTTTTTAAGTAGCTCTTTTTCTTGCTCGTTTGTGCAGGATTGCTTTATTTCTTGGAATATCTTTTCAGCGGGGGGAGCTAATTAGCTAAATTAATTAGCTCTCTCTGCTTTTTGCTAAACCTAAGTCACTTCATTTGTCGAAAGAACCTCTTTTTTGGAGCTGACTTGTTATGGCAACTTTGTCACATTTTTGTGGGGTTAAAACTCCGTACCCTTCTCTATTCAAAAGAAGCGTGCACTTCCCACAGCTCGATTTCGTGGCTACTGCTCCCTTTGGTTCTGTGCAAAATAAATCGGTGAAGGCTTCTTGTTGTGAAAGAGTGCAGAGAGTGATATGTAAAGCACAAGCAGGTGATATAATTGATCCTAAACAAACCAAGAATGAATCTTTTGGTGAGGGTCCCGGTGAATTGACCTGTGTGATGAAGTTTGGCGGTTCATCAGTAGCCTCAGCGGAAAGAATGAGAGAAGTAGCTGATCTTATTCTTAGCTTTCCGGAAGAGAGACCTGTTATTGTTCTCTCTGCAATGGGAAAGACAACAAACAACCTTTTGCTGGTACTTCTTCAACTCCTATTTTGATATTTACTTAAAACTATACTGAACCACCTATATATTCGTTTTTTGGCGTTGTCCTTTGTTTTTTCCAGAAAATAGAATAGAATAAAGAGTGGGATAGTCTATATACTGGATCGATCATAGGTTGATTCTATGTAGGGGTGTCAATTGGCGGGTTAGGCTGGATTTGGGCGGGTCAAACTGGGCTGAGTTAATAAATAACCCACCCAAAAGTTACTTGGGCTGTAATGGGTTGCGCTAAAATGGGCTAAAAAGCGGGTGATAATCCAACCCCTCAATTGTTACTAAGTTTTAGTTTCTTTGTTTGTTCTTTTATAATCCTTTAAATACCTGAAGTAGTAAACAAACTACTTCTGTTCTAAATTATGGCTAGATATAACATATCAAACAAAAATAAGTCTTTTTAAAACTATTTTGACAAGGTTTTTATGGGTCAATATAGCCTATATATCAGCCCAATTTTTAGATGGGCTGAAACGGGTTGGGCTAAAGTGGGCTGAGCTAATAAATGGGCGGGTCCTTGCAGGCTGGGCGGGTCATGTTTTCATGGGCTAATTTTTCCACCCCTATTCAGAACCATTGTATAGGATCTTTGAGCATTTAGAATGTGTCTTCTTATATGTATTTCAGGCTGGTGAAAAGGCTGTCAGTTGTGGTGTTTCCAATGTTTCTGAACTGCAAGAGTTGGCTTGTATAAAGGAGCTCCATTTTAGGTGAAGATAAGATCAATCATTACGAATGTTATTTTGTTTCCAGGATCATTCGTCATCAATTTGATCTATTCTAATTCCTCATTTTTATGTGCCACACAGGACAATAGAAGAACTCGGAGTAGAAAGTTCTACCATTTCAAGTGAGTGATTAGTTGGAGCTCTATTGTCATGTTTGTTCTGTTCAGTCTTTGGGAAAATTGTAATTTTCAAATTCGTTTTTTTGACTGCCATATTTTATTGGGAAATTTTGCAGAGCATCTACTCGAACTGGAACAACTTTTGAATGGAGTTGCAATGATGAAAGAGTTGACTCCACGAACAAAGGACTACTTGGTCTCCTTTGGAGAGTGCATGTCCACTAGATTATTTACAGCATATCTGAACAAACTTGGTGTCAATGCCCGCCAAGTATGTCCTTTTTTTCTTTTGCTATTATTTAGAGGAGGACATTATTTTTTCTCTGGCATTTGCTGATGAATAATTTGATGACGTTAGAAAAAATATTTCAGTGGCAGATAAGAAGAGATCTTCCTTTGTTGTATATTATGAAACACAAAGCTAGGTATTAATGGAATAAGAAAAGGGCTAGGAAATGAATTACATTGGATATTATCGAACTGCTTGTGGCATGATACATAAGTAGTTTCTTGACGCATAATATAAGTTGCCTACCTATGTCCCATCTATCTGATATTTCTACTTTCCAACTGGCTAGATTATTCTTTTCCTTATCTAGTTAGGTGTATACCTCCCTCCCCTGTATCATGCAAAAGATACTCTAATTGTTCGAAAACGCGCACACACAGAGGCCCGAAAAGTTGGAGTTTGTTTCAGCTGTAGTTACGTCATTTGTTGAGTTTCCAACTTCTAATATGCAATGAACTGAGTATAACTATATTCTTGGAGTTCATTAATTGCATCTGATGTTCTTTGGCTCTTTATATCCATGGATTGTTTTACCAAAGTACTCCCTCCGTCCCATTTTATGTAAAGGTGTTGCTGTTTGGGGAGACAAACTGTTTTTTCTTTGGCTACAATTTTCTCGATCTTTTTTTAAATATTTTAAATCATTAGCTACGTTGAGTTGTAGTACTTTTCGTGTTGTTTTCAAATATGTAATTTAAAAAAAAAAATATCTAAAGAAGCTATGCCCGAATTCATAGTTAAAAGTAAGTGTTTTGACCCTCATACTCCGAGCACCTTCACATAAATTGGGACACAAGAAGTAATTCATTTGGAAACAAAGCAAGGAAATCTTAACGTGGTTACTTGAATCTAATTATGAGACAACAGAGAGCAGGAGAAATTCTCCAGTCAATTCAAGCCTTATGTTCCATTTCAAAAAAAAAAAAATCAGCCTTATGTAGTAGTCATTATTTTTCTCTCTTCATCTGGAACTACTTTGTGGGATTACACTGGGTATGTTGTTGTTGTAATCTGGAACGACATACTTTTAACTTCAAGCATCTTTTTTGCTCTCTTTCTCTCTCTCTCTCTCACACACACACATTTACAATGAAGTCAACATTCTGTAAAGACAGGATCAGCATGATAATATTTTCACAACCTTGACCACTTATCACACACGTATGCACGCACGTGTGATAGTGGTCAAGGTTCTGAAAACCTTTACAGGAATGCTGACTGCACCGTTCCTTGTGGTTGTTTAGATCTGTTTTCTTGTTGGCACCTCATATATGAAAATACTGACGATTTCCTTTTGGGTTTCCTCTGCAGTATGATGCATTTGAGATGGGTATTATAACAACTGATGATTTTACTAATGCGGATATATTGGAAGCAACTTATCCTGCTGTTGCAAAGAGATTAACTGGTGATTGGATAAGTGATCCTGCAATCCCTATTGTCACTGGGTTTCTGGGGAAGGTGTTTCCATTTTCTTTTTTGAATTTTTTCATGCATTTATTTATCGGTTGCTTTTCACTAAGAGTTTGGAGCTCCTGAATGACAATGATCTGTGTATCTAATTGAAGGGTTGGAGAACTTGTGCTGTGACTACACTAGGTAGGGGTGGTAGTGACTTGACTGCTACAACAATTGGTAAAGCATTAGGATTACGTGAAATTCAGGTTACTACTTGGTCACTGAATTTTGAATATACTACTTTTATTAATTGCTCTCAAGCAAGTGTGATATTGCTGCCTAGATCTGAATATCTTTGTCGTATTACTGACAGGTCTGGAAGGATGTTGATGGTGTTTTGACATGTGATCCGAATATATATCCACGGGCAGTCTCTGTGCCATATCTAACTTTCGACGAGGCAGCTGAACTTGCATACTTTGGCGCACAGGTATTGTTTGTTAGCTGTTTCCGAAATTATTATGCCAATTGTAGCTTGTCTTAGTAGTTTCCTAATTGCATAGACTAATAGAATAGTACTTTTACCTGCAACCAAGGGTGTGGCCTAGTGGTCAATGAAGTAGGTTGATAACCATGAGGTTTCAGGGTCAAATCCCAGCGAAGGCAAAAATACTAGGTGATTTCTTCTATCTGTCCAAGCCTTGGTGGACAGAGTTATCCGGTAACTGTGCTAGTCGGAGGTATATCAGGTACCCCGTGGAAAATAGTCGAGGTGTGCGCAAGCTAGACCGGACACCACGGTTGTTAAGAAGTACTTTTACTCTTCTAGACGAGCTAGTTAGTCAAGAAGTTTTTCGGATATCTTTTTTTTCTGAGGTGAAAAATTTAAAACCATCCAATGACAGGGATGTATGCTTTTCTATGGAATAGAATATTTGGAGTGGTAGGAGCAACTTTATACCACTTTGTCCCTTTCAGTCATATCTCAAGATTCATAGTTGTAAAATCAAGAGAGTCCATCGTACCTGAAGCCATAATGTAATAGGTGGAACGTTTAACTTGTCTATAGAACTTCTTTCTTGACCAGTTTATTTGACCACTTGGTGTGGCATTTGGTGAAGGAGTTAAATAGATTACTGTATTTTAGTTGCAAATGTTTTATAAGAAGTTGTTGAAAGGTTCAGGCAATCTATAGTTTAATGGAAAAAATATCAAATCAAAGTTGAAAAACCATGGAATTAAGTGACAGCTTCCCTCCAACTAAAAACAGATCTTCAAGTAATACCATTTCCTACCAAAAACATTACTACTATTGATGGAAGGTCTATCCATTTCGGACAACCTAAAATGGAGATTAAATGACATGAAATTGGCAGTCTTAAGTAGGCATTTGGCCATCGATTCCAAATATTTTCCACTTTATTTCGAATTTATGAAGTTGGAGTTGAAGATGAAGTTGTGTTTGGTTATATTTTTTGCAAAGGAGAGAAAAGAGCACTTCATTTGGATTTATGATGATGGAGTTAGAAAACAGGTTTGGAGCTCTACTCCAAATTTAGAATCCAACTCCAAGTATGGATTTGAAAATTTTATAACTAAACACTGATTTTGAAATGAAGTGAATTTTTTTTCCGAAAAAAGTGAATAATAAACGGGTCGATGTACTCAGAATAGCTATGATGCTCCCTTTGATACTTTTGCTCTCTGAATTGTTTCTACAGGTCCTTCATCCACAGTCCATGAGGCCTGCTAGAGAGGGTGATATTCCTGTTAGGGTTAAAAACTCATATAACCCTAAAGCTCCTGGTACTCTCATTGTTAAAACAAGAGATATGAGTAAGGTTAGAGCTTCTTGTTTTTCTGACTAAATCATTTATCTGCATAAATGATAAAAAAACTAACTTGCTTTTGTTCCCTCCATGCTTGCAGGCGGTACTTACAAGTATTGTTCTGAAAAGAAATGTAACCATGTTGGATATCGCGAGTACCCGTATGCTTGGTCAATTTGGCTTCCTTGCAAAGGTAGTAGTAGTTGTCAAATCACCTTTTAGTACTTTGCCTTGAAGTCACCTTTTAGTACTTTTTGTTAAAGACCTCTTTAGTACTTTCCTTTTCAGGTTTTCTCCATATTTGAAGATTTAGGGATATCTGTTGATGTCGTTGCAACAAGTGAAGTTAGTATTTCCTTGACATTGGACCCATCAAAACTTTGGAGCAGAGAACTAATTCAGCAGGCAAGCGTACGATATTCTTAATTTATTCACGGGATCAACAAAATTTCAACATTCAAGTGTTCACTACCAGTTTTCAAATTGTCTCAACTCTCGTATGCTCATATGTTCCGTACATGTGCCTGATTTTATTTGTTCATTTTAAGGTGCTTTCCAGTGGTGTGTTTTAACATTTAGTTACTGAATTGTGCAGGAGCTTGATCACGTTGTAGAAGAACTTGAGAAAATTGCAGTTGTGAATCTACTTCAAAACAGATCAATCATCTCTCTGATTGGGAACGTCCAGAGATCCTCCTTGATTTTGGAAAAGGTGCTTTGGGAACGCTTAGTATTATAATCCTCGTAGACATTTATATAGTGACCAGCAGAATTTCCATCTGTTTATTATTCCAGAAGTCGTTTCTGTAGTATAGAATTACTATTGCATGGTTACTTTAGCTGGTGTTGCATGATCTAGTATCCTGTCTCAAGCTCAATCGACCTAGTTATACTGTAGTTCATTTAGACTCCTGAAGTAAGTCGCTTTGCATGATTTATTAACCGGAGTTGTTCCTAGCACCCAAGGGTGTGACCTAATGGTCAATAAAAGTGGGTTGCGATCCATGAGGCCTCGGGTTCAAATCGCAGCAGAGACAAAAGCACTAGATTTCTTCTCATATGTTCTAGCCTTAGGTGGACAGAGTTACTTGGTAGCAACATGTACCTGTTGCTGGTGGGAGGTGGCAGGTTCCTAACACTCATCTGTCATGAATCACTGGTTGGAGCCATGGTTTACCCAGCAGTGCTTCATATCCAAATTGCTCTTTGTCTAAGATTGGCACGGGGGATAGAAAGTGCTTTTTCCCGCAGTAGGGTAGGGAGAGATTCTCTCTTTACTAGAGCCAAGACTGTACGAGGAGCGTAAGACTTAAGTTACCAAAACAAAATTAAAAAGTTAAACCAGAGTTCCTAGTGTCAGTGTCGCATTCTATCAGTTGTTTATTCTTTTAGGTGTTCAGTGTCCGGAATGCTGTTACATGGCACTTGCATGCAATTTTCTTTTGCTTTGACACCATTATCATCTTCTTATTGTGTCCGCTTTACTGACTGTAATTGTACGTGTGCATTGAATGACAGGCTTTCCACGTTCTGCGTACCAATGGGGTCAATGTTCAAATGATCTCTCAAGGTGCATCCAAGGTAATCTACCGTTTATTTTATTCATAGCTATACGTAAATCATGCCTACCGGAGAAAGTTTTAGTGCTTTCACAATAACACTACTTTTTTTGTCTAATGCACAGGTTAATATCTCATTGATAGTAAATGACAATGAAGCGGAACAATGTGTAAGGGCTCTCCACGAAACCTTCTTTGAGAGTGATCTTTCTGAACTAGTCTGGGAAAGTCCATCAGGAAATGGCTATGTTACTACTCCCTTGTCCACATTGGCCAATTGATTTCCTCCATTTCTCCTTAGTATGATTGTTTTTTCCAATAATTTTATCGAGGAAATTAACGAAATTTTAGTCGTAGTAGTGCTTTTGGGGGGGGGGGGGGGTGTGGTGGTGCTTTCTCCTTGTAACTTTATTATTTGTAGCATGTAGTCACATTCTATGATCTTCTAATTTAGCTTCATTATATCTTAATGGAGCAAATTAGCTTATAATGCAAGGAGGTGTACAAGTTCTGCAAAATGTGCAACTCATTTTGTTTAGCCACCTTAGTGATCTTGTCTTTAGAAAGCAATGCACTAATTTCCTTATTTCCCATGAGAGTATGCAAGTGTTTGATAGATACCTGGGACGCATTAGATTTGTTCTACGTTAATAGTTGAGGTTAGATCTACCGCTGTTGTTACAAAAAATAACCAGATTTGATCTACGTTAATAGTTGAGGTTAGATCTACCGCTGTTGTTACAAAAAATAACCAGATTTGATCTACGTTAATAGTTGAGGTTAGATCTACCGCTGTTGTTACAAAAAATAACCAGATTTGATCTACGTTAATAGTTGAGGTTAGATCTACCGCTGTTGTTACAAAAATAGCCAGATTTGCTCTTATTGGCCGCCTTTTTACAAAGGAAAAAGGCCAAAATAACCCTTGAATTATGTGAAATGGTCCACATTTACTCTTGAACAAAATCTTATACATAATAGAATAAGATTATTAATAAGCACACAAATATTGTTGGCAAAAATATGATTATTTATCTTTAAAGATATATTTGGTAAATCGTATCATCCAAGTATCAAAAATATTAACTATGCAATACGGAGAAGTTTGTATGAAATAACTGTATTAGTTATGCATGATTATTAGTTAACAAAGATCTCTTTATTTTTTCCTTTAAAATTTAATATGAGAGTTTATTTCTAAACCCAATCGTGTGAGTTACACAAAGAAGCTTAAGAGTCGTTTGGTAGCTGGTTAAAATTATGCAGGTATTAGTTATATAAGTATTAGTAATGTAGGTATTAGTTATGCAGGTATTAGTTATGCAAGACTTAGTTATGCGGGGTTTAGTTATACATAAATTATTTATTTGAATGTTGGTTTGTTATATTAATTAATAAATGTTATATACTTCTTAAAATTAAAATATTTGTTTACAATTAAATTAAAATATTATTTATTTAAGAACATATTAAAATATTATAGCTAGTAAAATATTATATTAAAAAAATACGGTTTAGAAAAGGAAAGTATTTAAGTGGAAATGATAAGGGTAATATTGTCATTTCAATATTTTATTCATGTACTAGTTATTTCATCTTCTACCCCGCATAAAATAATACATAGATTCTCTCATAACTTATAAATGTATTAATTATGTGGGTTTCTAAATTACAAATCAAACGACGTATTAATTTTCTACACAAATAACTTACTTCCTAGCTAGCTACCAAACACGATATAAATTTGTGTTACTATATTTAATAAGTGAACTGTAGGGTTTTGTCGGGTTTGTGTACGCAGCGGAATTTAAAAATTTGTGTTTCAAAATGGCCTCTTCCAAATCGTTGGATCGGGTTGATGATTTCGAGAGCGTATATCACACCACACCTGCGTAGTCAACATTTTGGGTTAATAAAGCCGGATTAATTATTGTTGTCAAGATTGCATCCTAACAAAAGACGAACTGTAGGATGATTATGCAATAATATAAAATACATGTAAATCATATAACATGTAAATAACCGTAACACATCGATAGAACACTTACGGTTTGATAAATATGGAGTCTTTTAGTATTATCTGAGGGTGCGCACGCAATTGATCATCGATTGTCAGTTCCTAGAACTCCGATGTATTCCTCTTTCGAATAGTTATGAAATTCGGCAGAGATTCGAGAGAATATTTTGATTCTAGGTCTCTAAGACTTAAAATAATATATGAAAATATGGTGTGTTGAATAATGAATTGAACCCTCTTTTTATAGCTGCATTTTTGGACTAAAACGCAGCTAGGGTTTCACATAGGCCAGGCCCAGAAAATGAGGCACAGACTGGCCCACTGCCTTGGCAGCTCTGCGGCGCCACCGCGGCCCTCATCCAGTGTGGGACGTCGTCTCGTTTTTTGTTTTAATTAAACCTGAAATTCAATCTCGACTTAATTAAATAATTATTATTCATTCAAATGTCTCGATCATAAATCGAACATTTATATCCTTTCATTACATCCTTAGATCGAAGAAAAAATTGACATACTGTTTCTCTACAGGCCTTCACATATTGACACTAATCATATTAGAGTCTACACGAAACTCTTAGACGACGCCGGAAGACGAAATCAATATGTGAAGTACATTTACACGAATCTGGTAAACTGAATCTCTATGTGGGAAGATAAAATCCTTTCATTCACGACACACTCGATCAAGCTTAGGATTTGTCAAGTGTCTATCCAAATGGCCTGATCATTATATCCCATCTATATTAGTTGACAACAAAACTATATCCTAGATATGTCTATTGCGTTGACCAACGACTTAGTTAACCTAATATCACTGAGAAACTGAGTGCTCTCTCAAATATACATTCGAGGAATGAATCCTTATTTTGGCTCAACTATCACCTTTAATCCACATCGTAATGTACCCAATACAAGTCGTATCTCAACCTATAAGGCATTTGAGGTTAGGACAGGATCAAAATACATTACTTTGTAGACAAGGTGCGTATCGACCTCAAGTCTAAAAACTTCTACCTCCCACACATTGATCATATTTTAGACATGTATAACAAACAATATATCAGCAGGGTATACCAATACTTTCAAAGTATCAATGTGTCCATCACGAGTATCCGTAACTCGTAGCAGGTGAGACATACTACATCCTCTATGGATATGATGCAGACAACATGTTGACTTATCACATATCTTCGATATCCCATTCTCGATGATCATTAATCGAGGCTATTTTAAGAGTTACGTTATAATATTAATATCTCACTCTATTAATAACAACGTAACCTCTAGGAATGCATATTATAGAATATTATAAACAATCAACTAATAATTCAATAATTGCAAATACCAAAATATTAATCTTCATTAATAATAATATGAATGTGTATAAAATACATTTATCCTAATACAAATTGTCTTTAGGATATAAATATACTTTCATGAACAGGGTGGACGAACACAACATTCTCTTATTTGAGTAGATTTGACAAGCTTAGTTGAGTAGATGTGTTGCTGGTATCTGTTGGAATAATTTTGTTTTTCTTGCTTCTTCGCTTGTTCTTTCCTTTGATATTTTTGTTCTCTTTTTTTTCTCTCGATTATTATTATTGTTCGTTTCTGTCACTTAGTTTGCATGTCTGAAGTATTGAATGCATGTAATTTTCTTACTTTATATTTTCATTAATGACTTTGTGATTTTAACCTAAGGTTCGAAAATTTAGTTTTTGAGAATTCAGTCATCTCATTTTGAAAGAATGTAAGAAATAATCCCTTGATTATTCTCATTAATGAAAGACATATATATACAAGTTATAAGGAAAATCCTCTTCCTATTCTAATTCCTATTCTATAAGAATACTAACTTTACAATTATGGTAATATTACACTACTAATTAAGGTACAAACCTAAGTCTAATATTTATCAAATATAGAAAGGAAAGGGGCCCCACTCGGCTGGGCCATATTGACCGATATACTTTAACACACCCCCGCAGTCATAGCGGGAGGTCTTCGTACGCTGAGACTGTCTCTAAAATCTTCAAAAATGATTGAGGGAAGACTCTTTGTAAAGATGCCTGCAATTTGATATCTCGAAGGAACATGACAGACGCGTACTTGTACTTTCGCTACCTTTTCTCGAACACAGTGAATATTCATCTCTATGTGTTTAGTACGCTGGTGCTAAACTGGATTACCAGAAATGTAGATGACACTTATATTATCACAATACACCAAGGTAACTTTTTCAATAGGACAATGAAGCTCTAAAAGAAGATTTCGTAACCAACATGATTCGGAGACCACATTAGCTGCCCCTCGATACTCGGTCTCTGCACTTGAAAGTGAAAGCGTAGATTGACGGTTGGCAGACCATGAGACCAAGTTGTTACCCAAAAACATACAATATCCAGACGTAGACCGTCTGGTGTCAGGACAACCACCCCAATCAAGATTCAGATAGAGACCAATGTAGACGTCGACGAAGGATACAAATGCAAATCATACTCAAGTGTTCCCTGAATGTACCTAAGAATGCGTTTGAGTGCATTCATATGTTCAACCCTGAGATCATGCATAAACAAACACACATGTTGTACGGCATATGTAATGTCTGGTCGCGTGAACGTCAGATACTGAAGAGCGCCTGCAAGACTACGATAGCTGGTCGGATCCTCATACGGAGAGCCACCGCAGACTCCAACTGGGTTTAGTATCAACTGGAGTAGAAGTGGACTTACAGGATGAAATCCCAGCCCTCTCAATGATCTCTGCTGCATACTTTCTCTGTGATAAGAACAATCTACCTGCATGACGAGTTACAACAATCTCCAAAAAGTAACTCAAATGGCCCAAGTCCTTCATGGCAAACTCAGAACTGAGCATTGTCATAATAGATATGCGCAAAGTATCAGAAGAGGCAATCAAGATAATATCATCAACATATAACAGAATATAAGCCATCGAAGATCCTCGACGATATACGAATAATGAATTATCAGACCTGTGAGAAAAACCCATAGTCGAAACAAAATCAGCAAACCTCTTATACCAAGCTCGTGGAGACTGCTTAAGCTCATACAAGGACTTCTTCAATAGATAGACATGATTAGGATATCTATTATCCCTAAATTCCAAAGGCTGATGCATATACACTGTCTCCTGAAGATCACTATGTAGGAAAATATTTTTCACATCTAGCTGATGAATGGGCCATGATTTCGAAGGAGCCAAGCTGAGCACAGTATGAATGGTAGCCGGCTTGACCACTGAGCTAAATGTCTCGCCACAATCCACACCAACCTGCTGAGTCTTACCATCACCTACAAGTCTAGCCTTATGTCTTGCAAATGAACCATTAGAATTTTTCTTATGAAGAAAAAATCCACATAGACCGAATAATATTAACACCAGATGGACGGGGTACCAACTCCCACGTCTTATTATCAATAAGATCATTATATTCCTCGGTCATGGCAATTTTCCAATTAAGACAGACACAGGATTACAGGGTAAGGGGGATTTAAGAACAGTAGAATTCAAATTGAAATGTGTTTTTGGCTTAAAAATACCCCGTTGACTACGAGTGACTGGACCAAGACTCTGGGCTGGATTGAGTGAATTTTGGGAAGTTTGTTGAAATGTCGGAAATTCCGACGGCAGCCGGCGCTGTAACCACTGCAGGGCTCTCTGGATATTTGGCACCGTGGCGCCTGCGTGGGTCACGCCGCTAGCAGAATTTTGGCGCCGTGGCGCTCACGCATGTCGCGCCGAGGATCGTTTAACATATTTTCTGGCAAACCTGAAAAATGACGAGAACATAGGGGGAGATAGCATCATCCAAAAAATCATAAGAAGTAGGTACGGGTTTTTCTACTTTAGAAAAGCAAAGTTGGGTTTCATCAAAGAGAACATGACGACTAATGATGATTCGTTTAGAGGACAAATCAAAACATTTATAACCACGGTGATTCAAGGAGTAGAACGTGCCTGAAGTTTGTTGATTGTAGTGGATGGAAACAGTGGATAACTTAAGCATCCGAAGACCCTAAGATGAGTGTAGGGCGGAGTCTTATTGTATAACACTTTGAGAGGGGAGAAATATGTCCTACCTTTAGAGGGAAGAATATTTAGGAGATCGGTAGCCATTTGTAGTGCATGATGCCAAAATAATGGAGGAACAGAAGAATGAACTAATAAAGTTCGGGCAATATTATTAATGGTACGAGTTTTTCGCTCAACTTTCCCATTTTGTGAAGACGTATGAGGACAAGAAAAACGAAAATTTATCACATTTTTAGCACAAAACTCCCTAAATTCCCCATTATCATACTCTTTGCCATTATCACATTGAATGTTTTTGATTTCCCGTTCGAATTGCGTTCTTATGAAGGCTCTAGATTTTATGAAGATGGAAAAAACTTGAGATTTTTTCGCAATTGAAAACGTCCATAAATATTTAGTATAGTCATCTAAGAATTGAACATAATAACGATGACCCATAGAACTGAGAACTGGAGATGTCCATAAATCACTATGAATAATTTCAAATGACATAGAAGTATTAGAATTTGAAGCTACAAATGGTAATTTAATAATCTTTCCCAAAGCACAGGATTGACAAAGTGGAGTACTACGCGTACCCTTACAAGAAATATACTTATGTCTATCTAAAGAAGATAAAATAGACGACCCCGGATGACCTAGACGAGCATGCCACAAGGAAGGAGCAAGAGCTGCAAATGTGGATGGCATAGCTTGACGCGAGATGCTGAGACTTGGTGTGATTGGATAGAAATCCCCCATTGTTACACCTCATGAGATGACTCCCCGTTTTAAAATCCTTCACAGAAAATCTAAATGGATCAAAATTAATAGAAACCCAGTTATTAGTTGTGAATTTACGGACATATACCAAATTTTTAATTAATTTTGGAGCATGAAGGATATTTTTCAGGACAAGTGGTGGATGAGGAGGGGACAAAGTTTTATGACCATAACCTTTAATTGGAATAGAATTGTCATTACCAACAGTTATACCACGATTAGTGATCAAATTGGAATAAGATGAGAGAGTACCTTGATCGGATGTTATGTGGGTAGTGGCGCCGGTGTTCATGTACCACCAGTGGTCCGGTTGAGTCAAGCTGCCGCGTGTGCATCGCCGCTCAATGTCGGCCGAATGTGCCCTCACGCGCGCGGGCCGATGGGGATGAGGTCTAGATATCTTTGGATCGCTGGACCGCCATACGCCGTTCTGCACTCGAGTCCTGACCGGGAGAAGGCCGCGGTGCGTGTACGGGCTGATATTGAGGCGCCGCGGTGCTATAAGGCTGAGTTGTGGCGACTTACGGCGCTGGGACCCACTGCCACTGACCAAAGGGCCCCTGTGGGTTCCAGGATTGCTGCTGCTGCTGACGGTTTCCCCCGTTGTTGCCGCTACGATTCTTGCCATTATTCTTCCCATTTTAGGGCTTTCTTACCACCCCCGTTGTTGTGATTTTGGGTCACGTTGGCTGGATTGAAAGAAGAAAAATTGGAAGCAGTCATCATACCGATAGGACTGGCCCCAATCGCCACTTTCTTAGCTAATCCGGCTTCTTCCAAAGTAAGCATAGAACGGGCTTGATAAAATCCTGGCAGGGGGTTACTCTGACGAATAACTGAAGCAACACCGCTATAGGCCTCCTCGATGTGCCCGCAACCATCTGAAGAACTAGACGACTATTAGAGATAGGAGAACCCACGTTGCTGAGTTGGTCTGCCAAGTCCTTGAGTCGTTTGCAATAAGAAGAAACGTTTTAAAAATTCACCATGGCCATCTGTGAAAATTTCTGCTCAAGGATAACAATCCGAGAATGACTGTTATCTTGGAAGATATCTCGCAATCGATCCCACGCTGCCATAGCTGTGGAGTCGGGTTCCATAATCGCCTGCAAAAGGTCCAAGGAAATAGTGGCATAAATCCACCAAGAACTCGAATCAAGCGTGTCTCATAATTCGGTCCGCTTTAGTGAGCACAGTAGATGTAGACGCCTTATCACCCTCCTTTGAAGGAGTAGGAGGGATAATGTGGTGAAGAACTTTATGTGCTTTAACATGAATCTTGAATAACTCCGCCCACGTCCCATATTGGACGTTTTCAAGATCAAGAACAACAGGGATGACGATCTTGATGTTAGAAACTGAGAGGGCAGAATGAAAATTGTTCTTATCAGCCATAGGGAATATAACAACAAGATTCGGAGAAGGGAATTTGGGAGAGAGGATTTTGGAAGAGAAGATACTCGGTTTTGTTAAAAAGGAAAAACACAAAAATCGAGAATTTGAGGATCCAAAAATCCGAAAAAGAGAAGAAATTTTGAGGAGCGGAAGCGAGGTAAAGAGAATCTGGACTCTTGATACCATGAAAGAATGTAAGAAATAATCCCTGATTATTCTCATTAATGAAAGACATATATATACAAGTTACAAGAAAGATGTTCTTCCTATTCTACCTAGGAATCCCTATTCTATAAGAATACTAACTTTACAATTATGTTAATATTACACTACTAATTAAAGTACAAACCTAAGTCTAATATTTACCAAATATACAAAGAAAAAGGGCCCCACTCGGATGGGCCATTCTCGGCTGGGCCATATTGGCCGATATACTAACACATTTTAGAGATGGGCGGACGAACATTGAACATAGTACCTTGTGGAGTTCCATGGTAATAAACGAGCGAGAACTGCTTGATAGTGTTGTGGGCGGCTTATATAGCGAGGTGATGAATTAACTTTTCACTTCTTGAAGAAAATTATAAGAACTTGTTTTGTTACTTTATGTTTAAGAGATACTATAGAAATAGAACCTTGTTTAATCAGTTGATCTGAACGACCTAATGTAGCTTTAACAGTTTATCTTTATATCTTCCCTTTTTAAGCAATTAGAATACATTTGGTTTTGTATTCTAGAGACCAACATAATTCCTTTGTTCTGTTTTGGAGTATTGGTGTACAAATTTATAATGTTTAAACATGCCCTGAGTAAGATGAAGATGGAAATCTGATATGTCGATTGCATAGTTTGCATTGTGATTATGCTATGTCTTGAGCCGAGGGTCTCCCGGAAACAACCGCTCTACCTACCAAGGTAGAGGTAAGGTCTGTGTATACTCTACCCTCTCCAGATCCCACGTGGTGGAATTTTACTGGATATGTTGTTGTATAGTTTGCACGGTACACGTGACAGCAGTGTTTGACAATGTGCCTATGCCCTATAGCAGCAGAGTCATTCTTTGTTTGTTTCTTTTTTTCACAAGTGTCCTGCAACATACACATCCAGCAACAACCCTCATAAACTATGTATATATTTTATTTTGCTGTGTTAAAAAAATATGGCTGAAGTGTATTTAATTTGTTCCCACGTATATTTATTGCAAGATTGCAATCTAAATTTTTGGTAACAAAAATATGAGGTATAACTTGTACTGTAGTTATTTGGTTTCTCTTTCCCTTGTGTCAAGAATAATGTTAGTATTGTTTATTTTCTTTTCCATTTTGTTGTCTTTCCATGTTGATGCCTTTTTTCAAGGATTTTCATTTTATGAATAAACAGGGATGCTACATTTTAGCATCTTGGTGTTGATGCTGGACATTGGACAATATGCTCGAGAACTGATGTCAAGCTCAGCAATTGCAATTTGTGAGGAACCGAAAGGTTCAGTAGATCCAGCCAGGGTCCTGGAGAAAGCTTATACATGCACAAGAGCCAAAGGGTCCTCAACTGCTTGCAGTATTTCCCTTACAAATCAGGTATATTAAAGAGATGTTGAGCTACTTAGAAGTTTGTCTTTGCGTATATTAAATTTATCATTTTCCCTCTCTTCTCAGGGTGTCCATGCCCGGATTTATGGTGGTTAGAGATGGATGTACTGTTTTGGGATCCCCAGTGCAGCAGCATGATTTCAATTATATGTATCAGCTGGAGAGTGGTAATGTCGGTGATTCACCTAGCTCCGGGGAAGGTCAGTATATAAGTGGTGATCCTGTTATCTTAATTCTTACATAACACTTGTTATGAAGCTTCTGCTTTTCTGAAGTCTCTGAGTAGATAAGTTACAACTCAGACAAATGGTAGTTGAGTAACCTTTATTAAGCTGTTTTTGGCATTATAAATTGTTAGTCTGAGTCGGCCAGAGAATTTGAATTCTTACCAAATTCCATCGATCACATTTTCAAGAACTGCGAGACATCTAATTCATACGATTAAAGAAATCCTTTCATTGATAAGAAAAAGAACAAAACACGAACTGGTGATTGTATTATGATAAATAGTGATCAAATAATGATGAAAAGCCTACTTTGTTTCTGAATCTTTTTTATTATTCATTTTCCTCATTGAGCCGAATCTCGAGAGGTTCTTTCATGCTCTGGAACAATTTCACTCTTTTTAATCAACCTATGTTATGCTCTTGTTTCTTCGATGGACTCTCACAATTCAGAACCCTGCTCCTGTTCTAATGTTCTTCCCCTTGGCAAATGTCTATGATGTGTACGAGGTCATAACCAAGAAAAATATATTGAAAAATGCTAGGTTGTTCGTTTCATGGTAAGATGGTATTCTCACTTCTACACGTATTGTGTTACTTCTATCTCATTGTACTTTTCCTGTTCCAATGTAACATGAGTTTGAAGGACATGATTTATGAGTCGAAAGTTGTATCTAAGATTTGAAGATTAGATGAACTTAAGTATACACTTCTACAATTTATCTGCAAATGTTTATAGTTGTGTTGTATCTGCAACATATACGTTTACACAATATTAGCTCTATATTTTCCATGTGCTACTTATGCATCATTCTTTTATTCTTTACTGCTATCCTGCATAGCAAAGATCCATCATTGAAAATATACGGGCCATGCCCATCTAGTAAATTAATACATAAATAAGGTCTCTTTTTACTAGCTACCAAACATGGTATAAGTTAACGGATAAATTAATACATGAATAATTTGTCTCTTGTCCAGCTACCAGATGACCCCTTGGTGTTTAGTTTCTGTTTGTGTCCTTCCGTTAAGTGAGCTAAATCTGCTCAACTTTAGCAAACTTGAAGGATGAAATTGGACTTGCCTTCAAAATATAAAGGACAATTTTGGTTAAAACTTAGTGTCACTTTTGACGTTAAACCCAAAATCGTTTTGCTTTTGTGTTAACACAGTAAGTTGAATGTGATTTCCAAATGATATGCGTTTTAAATAAAGTTCATGTAATCACAGTATTCTTAGAACAACTTGTAGCTAAAGCGATGAACCTCGTTAAAATACAAGTTCACTGGACTATCATGTAAAAAGACATGAAAGGATTGCTTAGCAGGTCGATCGGTGTATTTTATATACACCTTTTGAGTCATTTTTAGTGAGTCTTTGGTCCATTTTTGTACAAATACTTGTCATCTTAGGATAGATTTTCTTTCTTTTGAGTCATATTGGTTTAAAGTGGCTCATTGGCGAAAAAGGAGGAAAAAGAGGGCAGAAACGGAGGTTCCAGAGCTCGAAAAGCGAGAAAGTGGCGAACCAGGCACATAACAGGCCAGCGCCGCGGCGCCTCCAACCAGCAGGGCCAGAGCGCCGCGGCGCCTAATCTTCAGAGTGTTGCAGGAGTTCCGGCCAGCTGCTGCCAGTGGCGGCCAAGCGGGAAAAATCGAATTGAATTGTCAATGGGCAAGGGCCTGAAGGAAAACCTGCATTACGTTTTGGAGACTATAAAAAGAGAACCCTAGGTCAGATTTAAGGGTTCCTCTTCTTGCAAAATCACAACACTTTGGAGATCAAGATTGGAGACCTTTTCTTAGTAATCTCTTGTTCTTGTTTTACTTTCTTTACAGTTTATGTTGGATATTGAATTAGTTCTTATCATGTCTATGGCTAGGAACTAAATCTACTTAGGGCTTTCCATGTCAATTCACTTGAACCTTATCTTTATGAATTAATGCATGTTTTGGTTCTTCTTCTTGTTGTTGAGATTTATTCAATATTTGTTTTGATTGCTTGGTAATTACTTGATCACTAATTATCATAATTCTTATGATTTCTAACCGAAATCCGAAAGGGGAGGTTGTGAATATGCTGAGTTGGATAAACATAGGTTAAATCGTGGACGAAAGTACCCCGATACTTGTGTAGTATTAACAAGTTTTTTGGTTTTAATCCTCCTCTATAGTCAATCTTATCACCGAAAGGTAGAAAGGTGCTATACTGGGGTTGAGTGTTTATATAACCTTAACAGGAGTATAAAACGGCTTAGTTAACCTGCTATCTCAAAATAGAAGAAGAACCATTATTAATTGCATTAATAAGTAAGTTAAGCGGATAGTTAAGGAGATTTGGAAGCCCTATTTCCACATTACTGAAGTAAAACAACATAGTTTAATTAGTTTTCATAATTCTAGTCATAAATATCATATCAATTATCGGTCACCAAATAGATAACATAGAATAGAATTTGGTACTTGAACACTAATCCCTGAGGACGATAACTCGGTCTTCTAAGACTATATTACTTGACTCGACACGTGCACTTGCGTAAGTGTGTGCATAAATCGGGCATCAAGTTTTTGGCGCCGTTGTCGGGGATTGACATAGTTCAATATCAATTTTATCTATTCTTAATTTCTAATTTGGTTTTTATTTTTTTGTTTTTATTTATTTTTTATCTTTTATTTGTGAAAAACAGTGCGCCGTGATCCGTTGTTGGTTTTGATTCATCTCAGGGATCCTGAAGACATGGATTACTACTATCAACAAGGTAAACCTCCAGCCCCACAAGAAGAGCAAGATGGGTTACGAGCAGCCATACTCAGGTTGACTAGGCACCAAACTCAGTTCATGGACGAAACGAGAGTGTCCTTGAAGAATTTGGAAACGCAAATAGGACAACTCGCGGGCATGCTGAGCAGCGGAATGCAAGAAAAGCACTCTACACATATGGGAGGAAATATGAAAGCGCAATGTCAGGTGATTGACCTGAAGAATGCCGAATCAGTGGAAACAGAAAATTCGCAGCAGCTGCAGCGCCGCGGCGCCGAAGATTCTGGGACAGTGCAGAACTTTAGGCGCCACGACGCCGAGTTGCAGGGCCGCGGCGCCCAGAGCCCAGAAGCCGAAATAATGGTGGAAGCTGTTGTGAACGCACCCCAGGTGAAGATACCATACCCCCAGAGGCTAAAAACATGTGCTCTTGACAAGCAATTCTCTAAATTTGTGGAAATTCTCAAACAATTGCAACTCAATATCCCGTTTGCTGAAGCACTAGAGCAGATGCCGAGCTATGTAAAGTTCATGAAGGACATTCTTAGCAAAAAGAGGAGGATAGAGGACTACGAAACAGTGGTGTTGACTGAAGAATGCAGTGCCATCCTACAGAGAAAACTACCTCAGAAATTACAAGATCCTGGGAGCTTCACCATCCCATGCACTATTGGAAAGTTTGAATGTCAGAAGGCGTTGTGCGATCTGGGGGCAGGCATAAATTTGATGCCCTATCTAGTTTTTTGCAAACTTGGAATGGGAGAAGTCAAACCTACAAACATCACTTTGCAGTTAGCTGACCGCTCCATAGTCCACCCTATGTGTTGGTAAAGGTGGACAAGTTCGTCTTTCCCGCTGATTTCGTTATCTTAGACATAAAAGATAACGACATAATACCCATCATACTTGGCAGACCCTTTTTAGCCACAGGACAGACTCTCATCGATGTTCACAAAGGGGAGTTGAAACTTCGGGTGGAAGAAGAAGAGGTGATTTTCAATGTTTTTCGGGCAGCAACTTTCCCAGATGCAAGTGATAATTGTTCAGCCATTGATATTATCGAAGATACAGTTTCAGACAAAGGGTTCAGAAATGATGATACGCTTGAAGAAGTACTGACCAAATGAGATGATAGTAGTGGAAACGACCCAAGGCTGATGGAGTATGCAAATTGGATGAATTCTTATGAGAAATGTGATAGGAAGAGATATGAAGAGCTTGGGCAGATGCCAGAGAGATCAGTACCATCCACAGAAAAGGCTCCAGAGTTAGAGTTAAAAACTCTACCCGATCATTTAAAATATCAATAGCTAGGAGAAGATCAGTCCTTACCAGTGATCATTTCATGCCATCTATCCACGAGAGATTGATAAGTCACGAAATCGAGGAGCTCAAGCGTGCCATTGGGTGGACATTAGCAGACATAAAGGGGATAAGTCCGTCAACAGTAATGCATAAGATCCGTCTAGATGAGGAGAGCAGACCATCCATTGAGGCACAAAGGAGACTAAACCCAAACATGAAAGAGGTAGTCAGAAAGGAAATCATGAAATGGCTCGATGCTGGAGTAATTTATCCTATATCTGACAGCGCATGGGTGAGTCCAGTACAAGTGGTACCCAAAAAGGGTGGTATGACAATAGTGACCAACGAAAGGAAAGCTCATTCCTTCTAGAACAGTTACTGGGTGGAGAATCTGCATTGACTATCGCAAGTTGAACAAGGCAACCAGAAAAGACCACTTCCCGTTGCCATTTCTAGATCAGATGTTGGATAGACTTGCGGGGCACAACTACTACTATTTTTTGGATGGTTACTCAGGGTATCATCAGATTGCGATAGCGCCAGAAGATCAGGAAAAGACGACATTCACTTGCCCTTTTGGTACATTTGCATTCAGAAGGATGCCATTCGGGCTTTGCAATGCACCTGCGACCTTTCAGAGGTGTATGATGACAATTTTCTCAGACATGGTGGAGAGGACTATAGAGATTTTTATGGATGATTTCTCGGTCTTTGGGGCGTCGTTCGACGAATGTTTGAGGCACTTGGAAGCAGTGTTAAACCGATGTGAAGAATCTAACCTTGTGCTAAACTGGGAGAAGTGTCATTTTATGGTAAAAGAAGGGATTGTCCTGGGACACAAAATATCAAACCAAGGTATTGAGGTAGACAAAGCAAAGATTTCAGTAATCGAAAATCTACCACCTCCAGTATCAACGAAAGGAGTCAGAAGTTTCCTTGGGCATGCGGGTTTTTATAGAAGATTCATCAAGGATTTTTCAAAGGTTTCAAAGCCCCTTTCCACCTTGCTAATGACGGGGGTTGCTTTTGAATTCAATAAGGAATGCATGACCGCTTTTGGACACTCGAGAGAAGCTTATTTCAGACCCATAGTCATTGCACCAAGCTGAGCTCCCATTTGAACTAATGTGCGATGCAAGTGATTATCTGATGGGAAGCGGTGCTTGGACAGAGAATCGATAAGGTATTTAGATCCATTTACTATGCTAGTAAAACTCAATGACGCCGCTTAAATTCTGCGACTACGAGAAAAGAATTGCTAGCAATAGTGTATGCATTTGAGAAATTAAGGCCATACTTGATTGGAAATAAGGTGATAATATACACTGACCATTCTGCCATAAAGTACTTGATGACAAAGAAGGATGCAAAACCTCGCCTCATTCGATGGGTCTTGCTACTACAAGAATTCGACGTGGAAATTCGTGACAAGAAGGGGACAGCGAACTTATTTGCAGACCACTTGTCAAGGCTTGAGAACACAGAGAGCCAGAACACCAAGGATGTGCAGATAAATGATCACTTCCCAGATGAGCAATTGTTTCAAGTAAGTGCGGTTTTTAATTTACCTTGGTACACTGATTTTGTTAATTTTCTTGCAGCTAAGGTAATACCCCAGGATTGACAAGACAGCAAGTGAAGAGGTTTTACTCCGAAGTAAAACACTACTATTGGGAGGAGCCGATGTTATACAAATCTTTGTGCGATCAAGTCATCGGTGATGTATACGGAGGAGAGATGCGCGATTCTCACTCATTGTCATACCCTACCATGTGGTGGACACTTTGGGGCATCAAGAACAACGACAAAGGTACTGTAAAGCGGGTTCTATTGGCCAACACTTTTTAAGGATGCACATGCCTTTGTGAAGAGATGTGATAGTTGTCAAAGAACAGGGAACATTTCAAGACGAAATGAAATGCCTTCGCATGAGATATTGGAAGTAGAACTATTTGATGTGTGGGGGATCGACTTCATGGGTCCATTCCCGCCATCCTATGGGAATCAGTATATCCTTCTGGCAGTGGATTATGTGTCCAAATGGGTAGAAGCAGTAGCCACGAAAGAAAACGATAGTAAAACTGTTCAAAGATTCCTTCAAAAGAATATTTTCACAAGGTTTGACACTTCGAGGGCCATCATCAGTGACGAAGGAAGTCACTTTTGCAACAGGCAGCTGAATTCATTGCTTTCCCGATATGGAGTCTACCACCGCACCACACTTTCCTACCACCCTCAAGCGAATGGGCAAGCAGAAGTGTCAAATAGGGAAGTGAAGAGCATATTGGAAAAGACGGTGGATGGCTCAAGGAAAGATTGGTCTATCAAACTGGATGGCCTTGCATGGCGTCTGAACATCATTCAAAACACCAATTGGAATGTCACCATATAAGTTAGTTTTTGGTAAAGCATGTCATTTGCCAGTAGAGTTGGAACATAGAGCTTATTGGGCAATGAGGAAGCTAAACATGGATGCCAAAGCAGCAGGGCAGAAGAGGCTGCTACAACTGAGCGAGTTGGATGAATTCAGGCATAACGCCTATGAGAATGCAAAGATCTACAAGGAACGAACGAAAGTATGGCACACCAAGATGTTGATACTAAAAGACTTCCAAGAGGGACAACATGTGCTTTTATTCAACTCAAGGTTAAGGCTGTTTCCAGGAAAGTTAAAATCGCGTTGGTCAGGACCATACACTGTGGTAAGAGCATTCCCCTATGGTGCAGTTGAAGTAAAAGGGAGAGAGAGAGCCTCCTTCAAGGTAAACGGACAGAGGCTAAAACCCTATTTGATCAATGAAATGGAATATATGAGCCTAGTAACCTCTCTCACCCTAAAATGATAAGGAACTTGCGTCCGGCTAAAAGACGTTAAAGACAGCGCTACTTGGGAGGCAACCCAAGGTATTTTAATTTATTTACTTTAATGCAGTTAGTTTTTACTTAGAAACGATCTCACTGAGTATTGTTATGTGTTGTGATGACAGTGCGAGCCAAGAATTTGGAGGGCGAAAACTGAAAAGAAGCCAAAAGAAGATTTTCAGAAAATCGGCTTAGCCGCGCCAAAAGTTCGTAAGCGCGATAATTTGGCGCGCATTCTGATTCTGAAGCATGGCGCCACGACGGAAAATCTGATTTTTTTTTGAAGAAGCCCTAATCCGACTGTCCTTTCTCCAAATCAAAAATCCAGAGCCCTTCCCCTCTCACGGGATTCAATGAATTATCCACCGCCACCACTTTAAATCAAGTCTGTAAGTTGTCCTGTTTCTTTTATTTTCTTTGAGTCTTGCACACATTGGGGACAATGTGTGATTTAAGTTTGGGGGGGGGGGGGTGTTTTATTTGTGTCTTATTGTCTTAGTATTTTTGAGCCTTTTTGATTTGTTTTGTGTATTTTTGAGTCATAAAAAAATTTTGAGTCATAATTTTCTGTCAAAGATCATGCATGTTGTAGTTACTAGAAACACCTAGTGAAGTAAGGTTGAATAATGTAATGAAATTAGAAGCAACTATCTAAACACTTAGGGTAGTTATGCCAAAAACTCATGAAATCATACATTTGGGGTTTCTGCTTGAATTGTGTATTGTTAAATGTTAAAACCTATGTGTATGATTGCTTGCTATTTGAGGCGAAATAGTTAGGATATGCATGTTAGGGAGATGACTCAGACATTTCTTTGTTAGCCAATTCTTACCACTTTTTCCTATCCATGACATTAAAAATATCCCTAGTCAGCCCCTTTGAGCCTAAACGATAAACTTTTTCTTTGACACCCCATAATTCCACACTTGTGCCATAAGTAAAAATGTGAAATGATTGGAATAGAAAGTGTTAAAAAAGAGACAAAAAGAGTGAACAAGTTTGATGCACCCCAATAAAAAAGTAATAAGAAATAGGCAAAAGCCTAAGTTTGGGGGTGCCTGTGATTCATAATACACTTCACTCTCTCAAAACAAAAGAGGGGAAAGATAGATACGAAGTGAAGAAAGGAAATCATAAGAAAAGGGAAGAATTGAAAAGCAAAAGAGCTTATGGTACATAAAATGAGCCTAAATGCCTATTTTTATCTACCCATGCCTAAGCCTACATTACAACCCTGAAAAGTCCTGAAGATCTCTTATATGCATATCCATGATTAGTGGAGAATAGCAAGTAAACATGCCATAGGATTTTGAAATTGACATGCATAATTCCGTATTCTTACTTCCATTAAGCATGATTAAAGTGAGTTTGCGAAATATCTAGTTTAATGTGTTTAGAATGCTAAAAATTCATGTTATATGTTCCTGCATATTATTCTGCTAACCTTCATGTTTTTCTAAGTAACAACAATGCAGCAAAGTGATCAATGTCAGTGAGTCTTTCTATTTTCTTTTTCCTTGTGTCTTTATTTCTTTCTTTTGATCTTTGCTCGAGGGCGAACAAAGGTTAAGTTTGGGGGTATTTGATCGGTGTATTTTATATACACCTTTTGAGTCATTTTTAGTGAGTCTTTGGTCCATTTTTGTACAAATACTTGTCATCTTAGGATATATTTTCTTTCTTTTGAGTCATATTGGTTTAAAGTGGCTCATTGGCGAAAAAGGAGGAAAAAGAGCGCAGAAACGGAGGTTCCAGAGCTCGAAAAGCGAGAAAGTGGCGAACCAGGACACGAGCAGGCCCGGTACGCCTCCAGCCAGCGGGCGAGGCGCGCCTAATCTTCGAGTGTTGCGGGGATTCGCGCGGCTGATTCTGGGCCATGGCGGCGGAAAAATCGAAATTGAATTGTCAATGGGCGGGCACAGGAAAACTGCACGTTTTGGAGACTATAAAAAGAGAACCCTAGGTCAGATTTAAGGGTTCCTCTTCTTGCAAAATCACAACACTTTGAAGATCAAGATTGGAGACCTTTTCTTAGTAATTTCTTGTTCTTGTTTTACTTTCTTTACAGTTTATGTTAGATATTGAATTAGTTCTTGTCATGTCTATGGCTAGGAACTAAATATACTTAGGGCTTTCCATGTCAATTCACTTGAACCTTATCTTTATGAATTAATGCATGTTTTGGTTCTTCTTGTTGTTGTTGAGATTTATTCAATATTTGTTTTGATTGCTTGGTAATTACTTGATCACTAATTATCATAATTCTTATGATTTCTAACCGAAATCCGAAAGGGGAGGTTGTGAATATGCTGTAGTTGGATAAACATAGGTTAAATCGTGGACGAAAGTACCCCGATACTTGTGTAGTATTAACAAGTTTTTTGGTTTTAATCCTCCTCTATAGTCAATCTTATCACCGAAAGGTAGAAAGGTGCTATACTGGGGTTGAGTGTTTATATAACCTTAACAGGAGTATAAAACGGTTTAGTTAACCTGCTATCTCAAAATAGAAGAAGAACCATTATTAATTGCATTAATAAGTAAGTTAAGCGGATAGTTGAGGAGATTTGGAAGCCCTATTTCCATATTACTGAAGTAAAACAACATAGTTTAATTAGTTTTCATAATTCTAGTCATAAATATCATATCAATTATCGGTCACCAAATAGATAACATAAAATAGAATTTGGTACTTGAACACTAATCCCTGAGGACGATAACTCGGTCTTCTAAGACTATATTACTTGACTCGACACGTGCACTTGCGTAAGTGTGTGCATAAATCGCGCATCACAGGTACTGGGGGAATACTGGAAAACCAAGAAGAGAAGGAAAATTAAAATATGAAAGACTCGTAAGTTCAGCCAACACAATTATTATAAATAACAAAAGTTTCGCAGAAAGAAGAGTTCGAAGCAAAATCTCCCTTCAAACTAGATTGATCTCAACTAACGTAAATGAGGATTGCCAAATCTCACTAAACAAAACGTAAATGATGGAGGAATACGCGACTAGCTTTCAGGTTCTATGTCTCTCACATTTGAGCCAAAATTAGAACCTTAGCGTGCTATATCACAAATCTACAACAGCATTTCTGCAATCTGGATGGCATTAAGGGCGGCTCCCTTGCGTATTTGGTCACCACAAACAAAGATGTCCAGCCTATATAAAAGAAGACATTAGCTCTATGGTCCTAGAAAGTAAGTATAGCAATTAGAGATAACATTTGCCTACAAACTGATTCTTACCCATAATCTCCATCTTGGGAAACATCACGGCGTACTCTCCCAACTGCAACATCGTCCTTATTGGAAACTTCAAGTGGCGTTGGGAATCGATTACTTGCACGGTCATCAACTACAACTACACCTGGTGCATTTCTAAGAATATCCCTTGCAGTATCCTGCACAGTTAGAGAAAGCTTAAAACAACTTATCTTGGGGAAAAGAAATTGTAAGAGAATGCTTACAGCTCGACACCATGGGTCTCACAGAACATATTTAATTGGAACTTTGAGAAGCTGTGGCGAGAAGCTAAAGTGCTACTCAAATGGGTTATAAATTGATTGTGGGAACTAGTCAATTTTGGTATTAAACTTTATAGTACTGTATAGCACCAACCATCTTCAGTTGATCCATCAAAACTACTTGAAAAGGAGAAAGTCTTAATTTTTATCTTCCTTTCCAATGGCGACTGTCAAACTAGTAACAGAAAATTGGTGGAATTTGCTGATTGAACGATTTATCATGATTATGTCATTTTAACACAAGATCATAGAAAAGCTAAACTACATAGTTATGTAAAGTAGTTTAGCTATCCCATTGCATCATTCAATCAGGAGAATTGAACTCATCAAATAGATGCTTCTAGCAAATAAGCTCAACTTTCAATACTTTTCACAATATCCCCATGTGACAAGCAGGCCATGTGACAAACTTTGCTATTTGTGGTAACTACTATGCTAGAGACTTCAAATATCCCTGTGGTCCAAAGCCACTTGAATGCACAAACAAAAATATGATGTGCTGAATGGAACTGTTGGATATGATTATTTTTCAGAAAGATTATTTTTTGAGAAAGAACTGCTGGATATGATTATTAAAGCAACAATTTTACTCTGTCATTACTAATTGATAGTACATCTTCCTTTGCACTACGCTACACAAACTTGGACCTTTTGGCCAATTGGACCTATGTTATAACATCTTTTATGCATTTCAGAACCAAATAAAAATAAGTTCAATGCCTACAAAAACTGAAGTATAAAAGGGACGGTTTGTATAAAATCAAAGGAATCATTTGTCAGGACAGGAAGATAAATAACTAACGATTTGCTGAGTTTATCAAGGGCTACCTCATCAAGGGGCTTCTCAAATTGAAGATTCACGCTCTCGGCATGTGCGCGCATAACAGGAACACGTATACATGTTGCAGTAACCTTGACATCCATGTCATTCTGGTAACAAGCAGAATGAGTATGTTAATACAATAGATGGCCAATTATTTTATTTTTGTCTCTAAGATAAAAGATGAGCATTGAGTAAGAAGGTTTTACAATGCGTATACTTACCCATATTTTTCTTGTTTCTTTGACCAGTTTCATTTCCTCTTCGTTATAACCATTGGGTTGAACAGGTGCATTATGTGAGAAAAGATTAAAAGCATACTGCATAATTTTGTAAAAGAAGCAATCAGATCGTACTGCATTCATTTGTTATTTAAGAAACGAGGTGAGCATTGAGAAGGGAAATCACAAGTTGAGACCTGCTGGTTAAAGATATTGCAGGTTGGTTCTTTGCCCTCCAGGACCTATTGTGTATAAGGCAACATCCGAAAAACAAATCATTAATAGATTTAATTAGTAATATACTAAAATCATGAAACATATTAAGCCATGGAAATAGAGGAAGCATAGAAATAACCTCGCGAGTCTGCTGCACTAGCTCTTCCATTGCAGCAGCACCGGCACCACTAGCTGCCTGATATGTACTAACAACCATGCGTTTGACCTGAAAATATGCATATCTACATGGGATGAATAAAACTGAACTGAGTTGGTTCATACAGTCAAGTTTTCGAACTTGAAAAATCAATACAAAAATGTAACAGAATCAAAATACCGGTAAAACAAGTTATTATTGTCATCCTAACAATCACCCACTTCCAATATCCACTCCATAGAAAAAACAATATTCAATCTTATATTTTCATAGAAAAAACCAGAGCCTAAACCTTGATCTATATATATGCACACCGGAGCTGCCATCTGATTTTTTAAAATTTTTACACTTTGATAAGACAGAAAAGAGAACTCTGGCTATCTCAGTTGGCAAAATATAGCCGTTTCAAATCCCAGACACTAATAATGATGAATCCTCTAATTATAGTTGTAAAAAGTGCGGGATGAATATGGAGAATTTCATATACCTGACCCCAACTAATTTGAGTAGCAATCCACAAGTTGTACATTGTTCACATTTTCTTTTATGATGCAGCTTGTGTGCATTTCGATTATATTGAATACCTACTACATCCCACCAATATGGGTACCGCGTAACTATACCCACCGTGGTTCAGGTAGTTGGAAAATATTACCTAGTTTTTTTTCCCTTAGTAGGATTTGAACCTATTACGTCATGGTTCTCTTCTCACTTCATTGACTAATAGACCAATCTCATTGCATGTTATATCATACTCCAAATGACATGAAAGATCTAATTCTGAAATTACCCTAAAGATCCTTACATTTAGGGTAATTTAAATAGACAAACAAAAAGGATATCAAAGATCTAATTCTGAAATTACCCTAAAGATCCTTACATTTAGGGTAATTTAAATAGACAAACTAAAAGGATATCAAAAATCTAATTCTCAAACTACCCTAAAGATCCTTACATTTAGGGTAATTTAATTAGACAAACTAATAGGATATCAACGATCTAATTCTCAAACTACCCTAGAGATCCTTACATTTAGGGTAATTTAAATAGACAAACTAATAGGATATCAAAGATCTAATTCTCAAACTGTACTCTAAATAGACATTCTCTACACGACTACGCCAAACAATCTCTAAAGAAACTAAAAGCACACAATTATGTGATCCTCAAATTAACTATCCTCAAATTAATTGTTCTTTAAACCAAAAATTCTCCAAATTTTATAGTAAAATACAAATCTAGAAACACATATGTTATGACATGTATAAAATCACGTGTTTCAAAAGTTTTATAGACACACATATGTTATATGTATCATATTTTAGACCACAAGCCTGGGACAGAGTGGGAGTGGCCTCGGTGAAAGATAAGATGCGGGAAGCGAGGTTGAGATGATTCGGGCATGTGCAGAGAGACACAAATGCCCCAGTGCAGAGGTGTGAGAGGTTGGCTATGGACGGGTTCGTGAGGGTAGAGGTAGGCCGAAGAAATATTGGAGAGAGAGGATTAGACGGGATATGGCGCAGGTGCAACTTACTTAGGACATGACCTTAGACAGGGGATTGTGGAGGACACGGATTAGAATTGTAGGTAGTTGAGCGTAGTCCTGCTTACGCTTACATACTGATAGTTGTAGTGTTATTATTGTAGCCCTGCTTAGCCTATCATACTAGTAGGCGCAGTATTGCTTCATAGTCCCCTGTCATTTGATTTATGTTGTTGTATGTTTTTTCGTGTACTTTGTTTATCTTATTTATCTGCGTTAGGTACTGCTTCTTTTTTCAGAATGCTTTATCATGGCTTATTCGCTTTTGTTACCATCATTTTCATCCTGCTTTAAATTTTTTGTCCGAATCTGTTTGTTTCTCTTTCTTTGCTTGTGATTATGCTTTGTCTTGAGCCGAGGGTCTTTCGAAAACATCCTCTCTACCTACCAAGGTAGAGGTAAGGTCTGCGTACACTCTAACATTCCCAGACCCCACGTTGTGATCACTGAGTATGTTGTTGTTGTTGTTATTTCAGACCACAAGCTCATCCTTATCCAAACTAAGTCACATAAATTCAATCAGATGGAGTAACTTTTAATCTTTAAAGGGGTCGTTTGGTAGTTGGTTAGAGTTATACATGTATGAGTAACATAAGGAGTAGTTACGAAGGAATCTATGTATTTATTTATGCAGGATTTAGTTATGCGAGGTCTAGTTATTCATATATTAGTTATTCCACCTTCTAGCCGCATAAAATAATACATTTATGCATGATTTAGTTATGCGAGGTCTAGTTATTCATATATTAGTTATTCCACCTTCTAGCCGCATAAAATAATACATTTATACAGGTTTCTAAATTACAAACCAAACACCATATTAATTTTATATATGAATACCTTACCTTGTAACTGACTACCGGCTACCAAATGACCCCCAAAGGTACTAGGCAAACACGAAAGATCTGAATACACCTTATTTAATATTATTCTTGTACATAGTAAACCATATTATAATACATCATATTCAGTACTACTACTATTCTAATACACCATATTCGTTTAATACAACAAATCAAACCGTCGATAAAAATAATGTCCGCATAACTAATCTCAGCATTAGTAATACGTCTTATTCAGTAATATTCTTATACACCTTACCGAACGATCCTAAATGTACTAAGAGAACACACAATCTTATGGCATGTTCTAAACTACAAGTTTCAAAAGTTTTCATTTCCTCCTTAAGCACCGTAGTTCAAATTACGTTGCATAAATTGGAACCGAAGGTAGTAACTTTTAATATCTAAACATACTAGGAAAAACACGAAAAATACTAACTCTCACCTTAGCACGGCGATGAAGAGGAGTAACAGCCATCAAGCAAATAATAGTCGAACAATTCGGATTAGCAATAAGCGCTCCTTTACCAGTACCAACCTTAACATGTTTCATAACTTCAGGATTTACTTCCGGTATCACAAGTGGCACATTCTCATCCATTCGAAAAGCCGAACTATTATCAACCACAATCGTTCCTTTATTAACCGCTATCGGTCCAAATTTCTTACTAATTGAACCACCAGCACTAAACAATGCAATATCTACACCTTCGAAACTGTTCTCAGTTAGTTCTTCGATCGTATAATCTAGGTTTTCGAATTTCATTGATTTTCCAGCTGATCTTTTGCTAGCGAGGAGTTTTAGTGATCGGTAAGGAAAGTTACGGTCGGAGAGAACGGAGAGAAACTCTTGACCGACGGCGCCGGTAACTCCGACGATGGCGATTGATGGACCCGTTTCCTGGAGAGACATACGGATGCGACAGGTGGAGGTGGAGCGTGGCAGATGAATGGTGGATGTTGCGGTGGCTCCGCCGTTGAGGAAATGGTTGTGGCGGAGAGAAAGTGTTGGAGAGTTCATTTTTTTCGCCAAGTGGAGGCGGTGTATGACGGCGGCAATGGAAAAAATGTCAGTTATTTAGGTTAGGGTTAAATTTGGAAAAGATTGAGTGAAGGGAGATTTAAATTTTGGCCATTAAATATTGTGGGCTGTTACGTTGTCCTGTAAGCCCAGCCCATACTTTTGTATTATTTTTTTCATTTTTTATGCAACTAGTATATTATTAATTTAATAATGGGGTGACCAATTTTTTCATTCTGTTATTTTAACATATTTAAAAATTTCAAATTCTTTGACATTGGAAACAACCTCTATGCTTTTTAAGGTATTTGTGTACTATCTACTTTCTCAGATTCTACTTTGTGAGATTACACTGAATATAATGTTGTTGTATTTAAATTTTTCATACGTGACAAATTATGTATATTTGGTACACTTTCGGAGGAGTTTAGGTGTTCAATAATTACACGCTAAAGTTTAACCCCTGTTTGGATGGTTGTTTCTTGTGGTTCATTATAGTATTGTTTTTTACGAAATCATGTTTGTTTCTATTGCTCTTAAAAATATGTTGTATGATATTGTAAACCCGTTGTAATTTCGTGTTTAAATAACCATGAAAAAACTCAATTTTTATAACCACTGATTTGGTGGTTTTGTATTTCATTTCCCCATTATACCCCACCCAACCACCATCCTACCATCCACCCCACCCTCACACAACCACCCACCCCGCTCTATCACACCCAAAACCACCAAACCCCAACCTATACCCCTCCCACCACACACACACTATCACTCACCACCACCCACCGCACCAACCAACCAACCACTGCCCCCACCCCACCACCCACCCACCCCATACCACCCACCCTATCCACCACCTATTTTTTTTAAGTTTTCATTTTATACTTTACCTTAATTTTATTAACATTTATAAAAATTAATTTGTAATTAAGGGTGGAAGATATTTTAGTAAACTTACATGTTATTATACAGTAACAAACAGTCAAACCAAATAATAAAAATATCATTAAACCACAACAAATTATACAATCTATCCAAACATTGTGTTCATTAATACAATACAATAAAATACAACACCATACTATTAACATCAGGGCCGTCTTTGGACCCGTGCTAGGTGTGCTGCCGCACAGGGGCCCCCCAAAATGAATTAGGACCCATTTTTTCATTTTTTTATTAAGTAGTATTAGCTATAATTTACTGTAAAAACTCATAATTCGCAGGTCTTAGCACAATTAAGGGTCCACTTTTACGAATTAGAACAGGGCCCCCAAAATATTTGAGACGACCCTATATATCATACCATATTGTCCATTAATGAACTACGGGAAACAACCATCCAAACAGAGGCTAAGTGTCTAAATGAAAAAGCCGGACAAGTTTAAGGAGCCGCAAATGTATTTGGCCAATTATTGAACATTTCGACCGAGTTTGTTGAGTATGTATAATATAAAGAGAAGTCTTAGTTGAAATTCCATGCAATACTTTTTTGATCGAGTTCATTGTACGAGATTTGAGGAAGCGATTGTGAAATAGGAGATGGAGCATGGTACGGTGGCGCCACCATTGAGGAAATAGTTTTGACGGAGATAAAGTGTCGGAGAGTTCATTTTTTCGATAAGCGGCGACGGAAAGGGATTGAAGAATGGGGAAAATGTCAGTTAAAAAGAAACAAGGTGTAACTAATGTAATTAATTAATTAGGGTTTTATTAAAGTCACCGGAAAAATTGACCTGCTAATAGTTTAAAATTCAGCCAATGAAAAGAAGCCACGTAAGCAACATGGGACAAAGCGAATAGTTGTTATGTTTAAAAGATTGTGGGTTGTTAGGCAGTGTTTTGAAACTCGGACCGGGTTAACCGAGAACCGGTCTCGAGGCCGATCCGAGTTTATTGTAGGAGCGGGTGGTATCAAATTCGGCGCAACCCGGTCAAAACCGATACGCATCGGTGACTCGGTAACTCGTACAAACCCGGTTTTTATTTATTCATATATATTTTTTTAAATTAAGATCAAGTAGTATTTAATTATTAATAATTATATTTTTCGTTTTAGGTAACTCACCTGGAGTGCCCGTTGTCTTCATCGGCGGCAAATTAATTGGAGCAATGGACAGAGTTATGGCTTCTCATATTAATGGTACTTTGCTCCCACTTCTCAAGGAAGCCGGAGCACTCTGGCTATAATTTACTCACTTCATCCGGAGTACTGTAACAAAGTCTGAAAAACAAATAGCAGGGTTAGGTTAATGGATGGACTGTTCCTCCATTTTTATTTTTTGATTTCCTTAATTAATGTGCTTTAAGTTTTGTAGCAAATTAAGAACTTGATATAATGTAGTATCAATTTTAGCTAGTAGTTAGTTTACTTTCATGGCAATCTTGTTGTTGATGTGCTGATACATGTAGTTCATGATCAGCTATCCCTCGTTGTAGATATAATCAAGAAACCACCTCTAATGTTGATCCTTTTAAGTTGTATTTCTAAGTGCAAGCAATGCCCCTATATATATATTTGTACACAGCATATTTACTATACTGTAGAAGTACTATGCCTTTTCGGAAAACCCATTTTAAGCAATTTAAGCAAAAAAACAAATAATGTTTTTAGTTTACAATCGGAGTTGCCATTTTACAAGTGATGCGTGTGGCCTTCATATCCTTCAAATTAAACTTATTTAGCTTAATGGACATCGGTAATTTAGTTTATGAATATGTGTTTTGAAATGAGTTGATGGACATGGATCTTCGTTATTTTATATGTTTGGATATATATATGTGTGTGTGTGTGTGTGTGGATACCGATTTTTTGAACCGATCCAACCGGTTGAACCAGTGACCCAGTTGATCGTCTGGTTCGATGTCCTGTCCGAGTTTCAAAACATTGTTGTTAGGTTGTCCTCTAAACCTAGCCCACAATATTGTATTTCGTTTTTCTTTTATGAAAATAACTCATATATACAACCCACACGTCTAATTTAAAGTCAGGTAACCAATTGTATCATTGATATATACATAATATATATGTGATGTATAACTATATATAAATTGCTCAATTTTTTATAATTTTACATATACATCCTTTTACACTATTATACATACCTATATATTCTTATACCTTATAGATAATGTATATATTTTTATAACAATATAAAAACATTGTATAACTATGAAAGAACCGAAATGACAAAATAAGGTCAAAACATAATTCTTAACCATGAACACATCTACTAATGCAACCCACCAACCTCTACTCATTACTCAACCCTCATTGTCCAATACACCATCTAATATACACACCATCGTTTCCGTGCATGAATAATACATGTTGGAAATTTACTAATGTGGAACTAAGATTATCTCATTATTTATGACTAAGCGTACGAATTAAATCAATTCATAGCGATAGAGGGGGATAATACATAGCACCTTTCGAAGAATATTATGCCCAATCATGCATTGTTCATCAAACGACGGTTCCATACTCACCTCAATCAAACGGTGTCACTTAACACAAGAACCGTACTTTGAAGGAAATGATGAATGCCTTGTTCATCAATTTTGGACTTCCCCCAAATATGTGGGGAGAAGTTATCCTTACCGCTAAACGCTTTGAGTCGTATCTTGTCCCGTATTGGCAAATCTATTGAAACCGATAAGCTCACTAGTGAAAAGAGCTTCTCTCTTATGCACGGGCTCTAGTTGAGATAGATCTCTCGAAAGGTACATTTGATGCTATTGAACTCAAGCTTTGGGACGACACCATCATTGACCAAAAGCTCGTTTATGAAAAGCTTCCGGACTATTGTGAGAAATGCCATAGGATTGGGCACTCCACTCCGGGTTGTGAGAAGCACTACGCCGACACTAATAGGCGGGTACAAGGGAAAGACGTGACACAAACCCTCAATGCCAAGACAAAGGGGGTACACACCTATTTGGAATCACCCGAGGTGGATGATGCCCCTAGGGATACTACGGATACTAACAGGAATGGTAGTCATGCTAAATGTGGTGGCCAGCATTCGGGTGCACAGACCGGGGTTGGTACAAGTCGGATTTTGGAGGATGCGGAAGAGGGAGGTCAACCATCGGGGCCACAAACTATGGTTGATGCAGATCGGAATTTGGATATTGCGGGTGTGGGTGGCCAGCCTTCTGGGGCACAAACCAAGGCTGGCAAAGGTCAAAACTTTATTGCGGGAGACTTTAGAGCCCCTGCGGGTACTAAGAGGAGTGTTGGCGAAACACGCAAAATGGAGAGCCAACCCGTGATTCAAAGCGAGATTGGCTTGGGTAGGAGTTTGGGAGCGGTGGCGAATTCGGGTGGTCAGCCTTCGGGGACACAAACCAGGCTTGAAAAAGGTCGGAACTCAGCACCGGGAGATCATAGGGGTCCCCTTAATCAAAGTAAATCAAAGACTTGACCCGACAGCCCTCAGGCTAACCCGTGGTTGCTCATACTGCGACTGGCGCTAAGGGGAGCTCGGGTGACGACTTTACGGGTGGTCAGCCTTCGGGGACACAAACCAAGGTTGACAAATGTCGGAACTCAGCACCTGGAATGCATAGGGACACTGATAGTAGAGGGCAACCCGCAGTTACTGTGGGGTATCCTAATGATGCGGGTGAACAACCTTCGAAACCTCTATCCGAGGCTGGTAAGGGTGTGAAGGGCGTGAAGGCACAATTCGCCAAAGTTAATGACCCGGGCACCATGAGCCCGGTCGTTAAAAAATACGCGATCTTCTGGAAGCTTGTGGACATGCACAGTAACATCTTGGTACAAAATGCAGTCGACGACAAAGCTAAATCAGCCATTGAGGCAGTCCTTGCGCAAGGTTATGCTCTGTCTACTATTTCAGATGAGCCTGAGGAGGCCGACGCCGGGGACACGCATGCGGGCGGGCAAAGGTAAGGATGCTATGACGAATGATGGTTTCACAGAAGTAAAGAAGAGAGGTAAGGTGAATACTAGCACGGGGTCACAAACCGTGCCTAGTACAGGTCCGCAAACGATAACCCAGTACCGGTATAGTGAAGGTCAAGGGGTGCAAACCTATTTGGACCCCCCCGATGATCAGCCCGCACATGCTCAGATTCTTGATCCTCAGACTCATGGTGGCCAGTCTTCGGGGCCCCAAACCGAGGCTGGCAAAGGTCAGACTAAGCCTAGGATAGAAGGGGGAATGCCGGAGGGATTTCGATCAGAGATGGGGCCAGCCAGCGGGGATACAAATCGTGGCTGGCACAAGACTGCCTATTGATATTAAAGGTGTAGGACAACCCGCGGACAGAACGGGTAGTCCAATAGTTGTGGATATTGGTGGCCAGCATGCGGGGATACAGACCGAAGTTGACATGGGTCGGATAAATATGAAAGCTCAACCTTTCGGCCCATCGGCTAAGGTTGAGAAAGGTGGGAACTCTGAAGGTACCAAAAAGGAGGAGGAGCACGTGGGCGTGAGGACGAGGGCGAAAGCTAAGACTAACAATGGCGGGAAAAGCTTGCCCATACCCTTGAGCAGAATGACGACTCTTCCCACTAAAAAGAATGGACTTTATTATAGCACCAACTCTATTAACACTAATGAAGATAGCAAGAAGGGGACTATTTCCCCTCCGTTATCGAAATGATCATTGCTTCTTAGAATATAAGGGGACTGCACCGCTTCTCCAAGCAAAAGGAGATTTGCTCCGTAGTGCATGAGAACAACATTGACATTTTTGGTATCCTGGAATCAAAGCTCAACAACACGACGCTTGATCGTTTCTGGTCTTCAAAATTTCGCAACTGGAGGTGTTGGATAACTTTGCCCATCATCCGGCGGGGAGGATATTTATTTTATTCAACCCGGCCAAAGTATTATTACAAGTGCTTGACATCAACCCGCAAGTCATTCATTGAGGTGACACTTGTACTATCTCCTCCAAGAGGCTTCATGTCACCTTCGTGTACGGACTTCACACGACCGTCGATAGACGGAGCTTATGGGAGAAGTTGAGGGAGTACGGGACCCCCATGACTGAGCTGTGGCTAGTACTTGGTGATTTCAACATGGTTATGAAAGAGGATGAGCGTTTCAATATGGCACCCATCTCCAGCTACGACACGAAGGATATTGTTGATTATTGTCGGGATTTGAGCCTCACAGATTTGACATCGATGGGATGCGAGTTCACGTTTAGCCGTGGCAATACATTGAGCAAGCTTGGCAGGGCACTCATTAACGCTCATTGGTTACAAGCTGGTTGGTATGGCAATGCACATTTCCGTCGGTCCAGGCCCTTCTCGGACTATACGCCGTGCATTGTCACTATTTTGGATCGTCTGAGAATACATAATAGACCCTTCAAATTCTTCAACATGTGGGATACTCACGAGAAATTCGAAAGGATTGTGACGGATGCTTAGGAGCAGATTATTGATGGCAATGCCCAATTCGGGTTATGCCGAAAGTTACTTAGCCTTAAAGCAGCTCAATGAGAAAGACTTCTCTCATATCTCTTCTCGGGTCAAAATGGCAAAAAAGGATCTTGATATTGCTCAACAGGAGGCTTTGAGCAACCCGTACCTTGACCACTTACACACACGGGTTACCGAGTTCAGACACAAGTCCATGGTTCTTATTGACGCGGAAATGAGTTTCCCTAAACAACTTGCCAAATGCGAGCATCTCAAGCACAGTGATAGGTGCACTAAGTTCTTTCATAGTATGGTCAAGCGCAACTCCAAAAGGAATTTCATTGCAACCACTACCAAGAGTTATGGTTCTCTTACGAACTCCGGCGACCAAGTTGCGACAGAATTCATCAATTACTATAAAGGGTTGCTTTGAACTAGGGACGCTTGTGAACCTATTGATATTTGTGTCATCTCTGCGGGAAATTGTCTTTCGGCTGAACAAGGGGATGATCTCATTAGAAATGTCACGGAAGCAAAGATTAAAGGGGCATTATTCGGTATTGGGGAAGACAAAGCTCCTGGTCCAGATGGCTACTCTTCGGGTTTCTTCAAGAAAGCTTGGAATATTGTCGGCGAGGAGTTCTATGCTGCGGTTAAAGATTTCTTCAATTCGGGAAAGCTTCTCAAACAGACACACTACCATCGCCCTTATTCCTAAATCTACCCACTGCTCAACGGTGGGCGACTACAGACCTATTTCATGTTGCAACATCTTGTACAAGGTCATCACCAAGATTATTGCTTTACGGTTGGTGCCAGTTTTGGACTTTCTCATTGATCCAGCACAGGTAACTTTTGTCCAGGGCAGAAGTATGTCTGACAAAATACACCTAACTCAAGAGCTTTTGAGGGGTTACAACCACAAGAGGGTCTCAAGTAGATGCATGCTCAAAGTTGATCTCAGAAAGGCCTTCGACTTGGTGAATTGAGAATTCCTCATGGCTATTTTGATTGGTTTGAACTTCCCGGAAAGGCTGGTGGCTTGGATTATGAAGTGCGTCTCCACAACTTCATATTCGATTTCTATCAACGGGAGCTTACACAGCCATTTTAAGGGCCGAAAGAGGCTCAGACAGGGGGACCTCCTCTCATCTACCTTGTTTGTTATTTGCCTGGAATATCTCTCGAGGATGATCAACTAGAACACTCGGACGCTGATTTTCCACTACCACCCCAAGTGCAAAAGCTTAAGGATCACCCACCTTGCATTCACTGATGATTTGCTTCTTATGTCGAGAGGGGACACTACTTTCGTCTGCATCCTCATGGAATGCCTTCGAGATTTCCAAAAATGCTCGGGTCTCAGTTCCAATGCCCTAAGTCCAGCTTGTATACGGATGGTATTACGGATAACGACCTTGATAATATTAAGCAGATTACTAGCTTCGACACCGACACTATGCCTTTCCGCTATCTCGGCATTCCCCTAGCCGCGGAGAGGATGGGACTGGTTCACTTGACCCTTTTGTGAACAAAATTTCCGGGTACACTGACTCGTGGATGAGTGCTACTTTATCTTATACGGGCAGGCTTGAGCTCATAAAGTCTGTCCTCCAAGGTGTGGAATGCTTCAGGTTATCTATGCTGCCAGTGCTTGTTGCGGTTTGTAAGAAAATTTACGGGCTTTGTAGGACCTTCTTGTGGCGTTCCAACCACCCTCTTGTAGCCTGGAAGGAGTGTACCAGGCCGAAATCTGAGGGTGGCCTCAAAATCAGGGATCTTAAGGCCTGGAACCTTGCTTTGCTTGCTAAATGCCTTTGGAATGTCCATCAAAAGAAGGACACACTCTGGATTAAATGGACCAATCACAAGTATCTTAGCAACAACAACAACATTTGGACGTGGGTTGCAAAGAAGGATGACTCACCTTTGATCAAGCGGCTTCTCATTATTCGTGACATCATTCTTGATCGTGAAGGGTCCCATGACCAGGCGGCTACTACCATGGTGGCATGGTATAGTAGCAATCAGAATGCCTATGATTACTTTAGGACACATGGGCAGCCGGTGATTTGGGCGAAGGATGTTTGGAGTTCCTGTATCACTCCAAAATAGTCTTTCATTCTGTGGCTTTGTGCGAGGAAGAGATTACGAACGAATGATATAGTCACTTATATGGACATTGATACAAGGTGCTCCCTTTGCGGCCATTCTGATGAGTCAATAACACACCTATTATTCAGTTGCATGGTCAGTAGTTATCTTTGGTCCAGGGTCAAGACATGGCTTGGCATCCGGAGGACTATGACCACCATCGATAGCGCTTTGAAATATATTAAGAAAGAGGGGCATGGTACGGGTTGACAAGCTAAAGCAAAGCGGGTTGGGCTGGCCACCACCATCTACCACATTTGGGCTGAGAGGAACAAGATTATTTTTGACGGGTTGAGACTAGATAGAGAAGCTACTCTTTTTAGGATCAAGACCAACATCTACAAAATCTTTTTTGCAGTGTACCCCCTATTCCAAGACAATTTCGTTACCTTGGCCGCGGGCTAGGATACAGGATGATATGTATGTCTTGGTTAGTCATGCGTAAATCTCCAGACTACCTGACCTGTGGGATCAGCTGGAGTCTCCTGACCACCCGGCGTGTGAAATTGGCGGGGGTTCTTCTTATTTTGTTGTGTCGCGTGACTTCCCGGATTGTGGGTAAGCGCGAGAACTTAAGTCTTATAGGTCTTAGGTTCTATGACGATTATCTTTTAGCAGCATAACGTGGCGAGGGTGGCCTCAGCCCATGTCCGAATAGGTACTCTTCCCTTGACCGTAGGTTTCTCCCTTTGGGTTTACCATGACAAGGGTTTAAGGAGGCTCATGGCTGCAACCTTATGGTTACATAATGGAATTTCCATAGTTTAAGACTTTCTCATTGATCTCCTACTTGCATCATATTTTTGCACTCTTGACTACCCAGCTTGTGGGACTAGTTAGAGTTTTGTTATTGACGTGATTAAATCTGGTGTTGATCTGCTTAGCAGGGACGCGCTAGATTTATATCGTCACTGAGTCCGTGGGTATGCCCATCGCACTTGTACATTTTGATGATTTCAATACACATTTACCTTTTCATCAAAAAAAAATTCTTAATAAGTCCCACATAAGGGTAAGGACAAGACTCCATACGAGCTATGAAAAGGAAAGAAACCCACCTACAAATACTTGAAAGTGTGGGGTTGTCTGGCAAATGTTGAAGTACCTAAGCCAAAACAGGTCAAGATTGGGTTTAAGACTGTAGATCGCTTCTTAGTGCATAAGATGTACCAGACATCCATGTGGGTATAATCATGGAATCAATGAACGCTAGTTTCTTTGAGGACTCGTTTCCTAGAAAGAAAAGAGACATAACCCCTCGCAAATGAAGCTATGAACAAAGCTCTCAGGATCCAGGAGTCGTTGACTGCCCGGATCTAGGCGGTTCAGATCTAGTGGACTCCGAAGTGGCTGATTATCCGGAATCTAGTATTTCAGATTCGCAGGACTTGGAGGTTCCAGAGATGGAACCAAGATGAAGCAAAAGGGCCAGGAAGGATAAGTCATTCGGTCCGGACTATGTAGCTTATATGGTTCATGACGAACCACAGACAATTGTTGATGCATTGTCAACTCCAGAAGAACCGCTCTGGAAAGAAGCTATAGAGAGTGAGATAGACTTCATTCTGCACAACCATAATTAAGAGTTGGTTGATCTTCCTCCTGGAAACAAATCGGTGGGTTGTAAATGGATACTCAAACGGAAGTTGAAAGCAAGTGGATCTATAGACAAGTACAAGGCCTGATTGGTAGTCAAGGGCTATCGACAAAAGGATAGTCTTGATTACTTTGACACATACTCTCTGGTGTCTAGAATGATGTCTATACGAGTATTCATAGCTATCGCCGCATTGCGGGAGCTTGAAATACATCAAATAAATATCAAGACAGCCTTCCTAAATGGTGATTTGAAAAAAGAAATCTATATGGACCAACCTGAGGGGTATGTGGTTCCAGAATAAGAGAAGAAAGTTTGTCGGCTTGTCAAATCTCTGTACGGGCTGAAACAGACCCCGAAGCAATGACATGAGAAATTTGATAGTACTTTACTATTGAAATGATTCTCTATTAATGAGTGTGACAAATGTATCTACACGAAAGGAAATGCCGACTCGTTCGTCATGATATGTCGTCATCTAGAAGACAGATTGATCACATAGAGCAGTCCTGGGTTGATCTTATAGACTAAGAACATGTTAAAACAATGTTTTGACATGAAGAATATGAGTATTGAAGATGTCATCTTAGGGATCAAGATCTCTAAGACATCTGGCAGATTGGTCTTATCTTAGTCTCATTACATCGAGGATGTGTTGAGAAAATTTGAGATGTTCGACAGTTCGCCGATAACGTCACCACTGGATATAAATCAAATGATTGATAAAAATTAGGGTGCGCCCGTATGCCAGGAGTGATATGAGCAGGTGATTGGTAGTATGATTGTTATACCCCGTAGTTCTGGCCATACGTGTGAGAGCGTACGAAAGGGATTAAGACTTAAATTTTAGAAGGATAGGTTGACAGATTATTTCGGACGGGTTTTTGGTCAACTTTGAGGCGGGTTATGACCCGGTACATTGATAGTTCCTAGGTGTTTCAAAGGCCTAGTGCGTAGTTCGTTGAGTCTAGTTTCCAACGCAACCAACCGTTCGTCGATAGGACATCGGATTAGAAAGTTATGGGAGTTACAAGTTCAGTGCGCAGTCGGACAAAAAGGTGTTTTGGCCAGAGCCTCGACGCGCGGATGCGAACGCGGCGCCAGATGATCTGGGTGTTCGCTGAAGTTTCAGCGCGCCGGAAGCGTGGCGCGACGCCGAAAGTTCGGGAGTCGGCAGAGGTTTGTAGCGCGGCCGATCGCAGGCCGCGCGAGGCGGGTTCTGCGAAGTTGAGTGGAAAAATCTGAACTGTTTTGTTTTAAAAAAGGCCATGGGAGGGTGACAAGTGTCCCCCCCATCTGATTTTGCATGTACTACTTATTGACCAAGTCTTCAAGACTTGGTCATCTTTCAAGTTCTTCTCTTACTCTAAAGATAAAGCTCTCCCTTCTCTCTAGAATTTTAAGAGGAAATCAAAGCTTGAGGAAAATCTGAAAAGTGTGGCAAGAAGGAAACTTGTTGGCTAGCTTGTAAGAGTTCTTGTGGTGGTGTTTGTGGAAAAGAGGCTAGCAAATTCGTTGGAATAATTTTGCTAAAGCTCTAAGATAACAATTCTTCTCTTGTAGCTAATTTTTGGTGTTGCATGTGAAGAAAAAAGAACTTATAGTGGTAAATATTGCTCTTAGATAAACTGCATGTAAGAAATATGGTTTGGATATGAAAGAATTGGATAAGAAGGTTATGTAAGCATGTTGTAGCCAAAATACTACCTTAAACTTGTTAAGTTAGTTGTTATGTATTGTGGGGCAGAATTTTACACACCCAAGATTAGGTGTGTAATCCCCTTTGTGATTGATTGGATTGTTGGGCCTTAAAAGTGGCGTTTGGATATTGAATTCGGCCTTGATAAAGGTGGCAAAGTATGTAGAAACAAAGGAAATGCTGCCCGATTTTTCGTAGAATTTAGTGACTTTGCACTTGGAATATTCTACGTTGAAACTAGAGGTTAATAAACGTATTATGGTCATTATAGGTTGACGTACTACGTGCGGTTTATTGGACTTAGCAAGTGGATTGATCCGAAGAGGTATGTGGAACTTTCCTACCTCTTGAGCATGAATAATTGCATCTATGTAGTACGGTAGACGTACAAAGGCTTTGGTATCCCTTACTTGTTTTAATGATGTCTTAAGTCTTAAAGTTAAGGGACTTTGAGTGTTTTAAGTATATGATACTTGTTTCGTTTAAAAGTATAAGTCCCTTGGATATAGGGAGATGTGTTTGGCTAGTGTATAATGGTAATATAACGACTTTATGGGAAGTTGGTTGTATTGACTTTATGGAAGGTTAACAAAGAAAGGTTTACTCCAAGTAAAATAAGTACGGATAAATGATTGAATTTGTGAAAGGCAAATTGTTTTTAAGACATTAATTGCCTAAGGTTTTAGAAGAAATGAAGTCACTTGATTTAGAAGCCTATTGTATTTTTAAAGGTAAACGTGACTTGTCTTGAAAAGTTGTCGTGACTTGATACTACGGTTATTAGTATCTTGGGAGTTTTGCATAAAAAAGAGTCATTTTCTTAAAAGGTTAGAGGTACGTGGTACTTGGGTTGAATTCCCGGATTTTCTTTTAAATGACACGTTAGTGCCTTAAGTAAACTAAAATGAGAGGATATACTAAAAATGTTAATAAGAAGTTAGGGGGTATTCTTAACTTGCTTACGTTATGATAAGCCGGTAGCGCTTATGTTGGAAAGAGGCTTTGAGACCTTTGAAAAGTCCTTGATGAATCTTCTATAGAACCCTTCATGTCCAAGGAAACTTCTGACTCCTTTTGTTGAGACTGGAGGTGGTAGATTTTCGATCACTGAAATCTTTGCTTTGTCCACCTCAATACCTTGGTTTGATATTTTGTGTCCCAAGACAATTCCCTCTGTTACCATGAAGTGACACTTCTCCCAGTTTAGCACAAGGTTAGACTCTTCGCACCGGCTTAACACTGCTTCTAGATGCCTTAAACACTCATCGAACGATGCTCCAAAGACCGAAAAGTCATCCATAAAGATCTCTATAGTCCTCTCCACCATGTCTGAGAAAATTGCCATCATACACCTCTGAAAAGTTGCAGGTGCATTGCAGAGTCCGAATGACATCCTTCTGAATGCAAATGTACCAAAAGGACAAGTAAGTGTTGTCTTCTCCTGATTTTCTGGTGCTATTGCAATCTGGTGATACCCTGAGTATCCATCTGATCGGTGTATTTTATATACACCTTTTGAGTCAGTTTTAGTGAGTCTTTTGTCCCATTTTGCACATATAAGTGTCGTATTAGGATAGTTTTTCTTTCTTTTGAGTCAAAGTGGTTAAAATGGCCAAATGGCGGAAAAGGAGCAAAAAGAGGGCAAAAGAGGAGATGCCAGAGCTGAAAACAGAGAAAGTGGCGAACGCGGCTAAAATCGGACAGCGCCACGGCCTCGCAGTAAATGCAGGTCGCGCGCCACCATTCAGAGAGGCTGCAGAAGACTCAGCGCCGCGGCGCCCTCAGAGACCAGAAGCAGGGCCGCGGCGCCCTCAGACAGCAGATATCAGGGCCGCGGCGCCAAAACACCCGACGGATTGCAGAACTTCCGGCGCCGCGGCGCTGCGCAGCGGCGCCGGCCGAAAAAATAGGTTTTTAGACGGATTTTGGGCCAGGCCTGCAGGGAAAAGTTGAGGCGGTTTTCAGCCTATAAAAGGAGAACCCTAGGCAGTTTTTGAGGGTTCCCCTTCTTGCACAACACAAGACTTTTTGGCTTGGAGATTGGACACCATTAGTTTAGTAATTTCTTTTCCCTTTCTTGTTCTTTATTTCAGTTTTGCATGATGAACATGGAATTAGTTCTTGTCATGTCAATGGCTAGGAACTAATTCTCTTATAGGGTTTTCTATGTTGAATTTCTTGAAACTTATGTTATAAATTAATGCATGCTTATGGTTATTTTTCTTATTGAGAGATCTATCCAATAATTGAGTTGAATTCTTGGTAATTAATTGACAACTAATTATCACTATATGATTTCTAATCAGATTCTGAAAAGGGGGGATTGTGAATATGCTGTAAGTTGGGTAGACATTCTTGGATTGGGGATGAAAATACCTCAATTATTTATGTAGCGTTGATGAGAGGCTTAACAACCCTAATTTTTGCGCATTGTGTGATTACAACTAGGTTTTGTTCTTAATCCTCCTATAAAGTTGCCACTTATCGAAAGTTAGGTAAGGAACGACATCGGGTTGAGTGTTTATATAACCCTAACAGAGTATAAAACGATTTCGTAAACGCTTTCTCCAAAGAAGAATACCATAAGTAATGCATTAGTAAGTAGCATAAGCGGATAGTGAGGATACATAGAAGCCCTATTCTCATCATCACTGAAGTAAATCTTTATAGTTAAAATAGCTTTCATAATTCTTAGTTATAAACAACCAATCAATCATTAATTCGCCAAATAGATACTAGAAAATAGATAGTTGGTACTTGAACCCTAATCCTAGAGGACGATATTCGGTCTTATCTAAGACTATACTACTTGATACGATAACGTGCACTTGCGTTTAAGTGTGTGCATCTTACCGCGCATCAAGTTTTTGGCGCCGTTGCCGGGGATTAGGCATTAGTTCAATATCAACTTGGTCTATTTTTAATCTCTAATTTGGTTTTTAATTTTTAAATTTTTACGTTTTTATTTCTTTATCTTCGAAAAGTTCGAGGTGCCGTGATTCCTTGTTGCTTTTGATCTATCTCAGGAAATTCTTAGATATGGATTTTTACTGTCCATATGACAGAGAACCAACCATAGAGGAAGAGAGGGAGGAATTAAGAGAAACTATACTCAGCCTCACGAGGTACCAAAATCAGTTCATAGACGAAACAAGAATGGCCATGCAGAAATTGGAAACGCAAATAGCAGAGCTCGCGATCATATTCAACAAATAAACATATGAAGAGCAATCTGCACCGAGGTAGGCAATGAGGAAACACAATGTCGTGCAATTGACCAAGGATGCGAATTAAGCGAGATAGAGAGTTCGCAGCGTAGCCGCCGATGGCGAGCAGCGCGCGCGAAAGTCCCGAGGCAATACTGAGAGATGGCGTAAGGTTCCGCATCCGAGGCGCTGCAGAAAGTGGCCGCGCGCCGAAGATCGACGCGGCGCGAATCGAGACGCCGCGCGCGACAACCGTAAATCGGCATGTGGCGACCACGCGGTGATGATACCATATCCTCATAAACTAAAAACATGCACCGACAAGCAATTCTCCGATTCGCGAGGTCCTCAAACAATTGCAACTCAATATCCCGCTTGTGAAGCATTAGAACAAATGCCGAGCTACGCCAAGTTCATGAAGGATGTGCTTAGCAAAAAGGAGGATAGAGGATTACGAAGCGTTGATGTTGGTCGAGGAATGTAGTGCCATCTTACGAAACAACTACCTCGAAGTTACAAGACCGAAGCTTTACCATCCCATGTACTATCGGGAAGTTTGAATGTCGAAAGACTGCGACTCAGAGCGTGCATAAATCGATGCCCTATCTAGTTTTCTCGCAAACTAGAAATGGGAGAAATCGACCTACAAACATCACCTGCAGCTTAGTCGACCGCTCAATTGTTCATCCGAGAGGAGTCATCAAGATATTTTAGTGAAGGTGGACAAGTTCATTTTCCTCACGACTTCGTTATCTTAGACATACAAGATAACGATGGAATCCCCATCATACTTGGCGCACCTTCTTAGCCACGTGACGCATACACTCATTGATGTTCACAAAGGAATCAAGATTCGAGTAGACAAAGAAGAGGTGATTTTCAATGTGTTTCGAGCAAAGAACTTTTTCGAGGTCAAGGATAACCGCCACCATTGACCTTAGCGAAGAAGCGCTTCAACCAAAGAGTTCTGATATGATGATACGCTTAAGAAATCGACCACATAGGATGATGATAGTAGAAACGATCCAGACCGATGGAGTATGCAAATTGGATGAATGCTTATGAAAAATGGGATACAAGGAAGTATGAAGAGCTTGACAGTACCGAAAGATCATTACCATCCACGTAGAAGGCCCAGAGTTAGAGTTAAAAACCCTACCCAATCATCTACAATACCAATACCTAGGTGAAGAAAACCTTACCAGTGATCATTTCATGCCACCTATCCACCGAAGAGATTGACAAACTGCTAAGAGTACTAAAGAATCACAGCCGGGCCATCGGATGGACATTAGCGGACATAAAAGGGATAAGTCCATCAACAAGAATGCATAAGATCCGCCTAGATGAGGAAAGCATCATCCATCAAGCCCAAAGCGACTAAACCCAAACACGAAAGAGGTAGTGAAAGGAAATCTTAAAACGGCTCGACGCAGAGTAATCTACCCCATATCCGACAAAGACACGGGTAAGCCCAAGCATGTGGTGCCAAAAAGGGTGGAATAACATGGTGACCAACGAAAGAAATGAACTTATACCCTCGAGAACGGTCACCGATGGAGAATTTGCATCGACTATCGCAGTTGAATAAAGCAACCGAAAAGACCACTTCGCCGCCATTCCTAGATCAAATGTTGGATGACTTGCAGGCATAACTACTATCGCTTTTTGATGGATACTCAAGGTATCATCGATTGCAATAGCCCCGTAAGATCGTGAAAACCACATTCACTTGTCCTTTTGGTACATTTGCATTCGACTCGCAATGCACCTGCAACTTTTCAAAGGTGTATGATGGCAATCTTCTCAGATATGGTAGAGAGAACTATAGAGATCTTTATGGATGATTTTTCGGTATTTGGAGCATCATTCGATGAGTGTTTAAGGCACTTAGAAGCAGTGTTAAGCGGGCGAAGAATCTAACTCAGGCTAAATTGGGAGAAGTGTCACTTCACGGTAATGTATGAATCGCCTTAGGACACAAAATATCAAACCAAGGTATTGAGGTGGACAAAGCAAAGATTTCGTGATCAAAAATCTACCACCTCCAGATCAACAAAAGGAGTCAAGTTTCTCGACATGCAGTGTTTCTATGTAAGATTTATCAAGGATTTTTCAAAAGTCTCAAAGCCTCTTTCCACATTGCTAATGACGACGGTTGCCTTCGACTTCAATAAAGAATGCTTATCCGCATTTCAAACGCCAGCGAGAAGCTCATTTCAGACCCATAGTCATTGCACCAAACCGAGCTCCGCTTGAACTAATGTGCGATGCAAGTCGACTATGCACTGGAGCTGCTTGACAGAGAATCGACAAGGTATTTAGATCCATTTACTATGCTAGTAAAACTCTAAACGACGCACGCTAAATTATGCAACTACTGAAAAAGAACTACTAGCTATAGTATATGCATTTGAGAAATTCAGGCCATACTTGATCGGGAATAAAGTGATAGTATACACTGACCACTCTGCTATAAAGTACTTGATGACAAAAAAAAGGATGCGAAGCCTCGCCTCATTCGATGGGTCCTACTTCTACAAAAATTTGACGTAGAAATTCGTGATAAGAAAGGAACAGAGAATTCAGTTGCAGACCACTTGTCAAGACTGGAAAACACAGAGAGCCAAAACACCAAGGTTGTGCAAATAAATGATCACTTTCCAGACGAACAACTGTTTCTAGTAAGTATGAATTCTAATTTACCTTGGTACGCTGATTTTGTTAACTTTCTTGCAGCTAAAGTACTACCCTGTGCTTGTCAAGACAGCAAGTGAAGAGGTTTTATTCAGAAGTAAAACATTACTATTGGGAGGAACCAATGTTATACAAACACTGTGCCGACCAAGTCATCAGGCGATGTATACTAGAGGAAGAGATGCACCAGGTTCTCACCCATTGCCACACCTTATCATGTGGTGGACACTTTGGGGCATCAAGAACAACGACAAAGGTATTGCAATGCGGATTCTATTGGCCAACACTCTTTAAGGATGCCCATACCTTTGTACAGAGATGTGATAATTGTCAGAGAACAGGGAACATCTCAAGACGAAACGAAATGCCTTCGCAAGGGATATTGGAAGTAGAATTATTCGATGTGTGGGGAATCGATTTCATGGGGCCTTTTCCGCCATCCTTTGGAAATCAATATATCCTTCTGGCAGTTGACTATGTGTCCAAATGGGTAGAAGCACTGGCCACCAAAGAAAACGACAGCAAGACTGTTCAAAAATTCCTCCAAAAGAATAGTTTCACAAGGTTCGGCACCCCAAGAGCTCTCATTAGTGACGAAGGAAGTCATTTCTGTAATAGACAGCTGAATTCATTGCTTTCCCGATATGGAGTTTACCACCGCACTATAACTGCTTATCACCTCGCCGAATGGGCGCGGAAGTATCAAATAGAAGTAAAGAGCATATTGGAAAAGACGGTGAACGGCTCAAGGAAAGACCGGTCTATCAAATCGATGACGACGCGGGCATACCGACAAAGATTCAAAACACCAATTGGTATGTCGCTTTATAAATTAGTCTTTGGTAAAGCATGTCATCCGCCGCTGGAATTGGAACACAGAGCATACCGGGCAATGAAGAAGTTAAACATGGATACCACTAAGGCAGACGTATGAGGCTACTACAAATGCGAATTAGATGAATTCCGACACAATGCCTATGAGAATTCAAAGATCTACAAGGAACGAACGAAAGCATGGCACGATAAGAATTTGATACCAAAAGACTTTCAAGAAGGACAACAGGTGCTGTTATTTAACTCAAGGTTGAGGTTGTTTCGTGCAAGTTAAAATCACGCTGGACAGACCATACACGGTGGTAAGAGTATTCCCATATGGAGCGATTGAAATAAAAGGAGAGGAGTCGCGCTTCAAGGTAAACGACAGAGGTTAAAACCCTACCGATCAATGAAATGGAATACATGAACTTGGTAACTTCTCATACCTTAAAATAACAAGGAACTTAAGGTCCGCTAAAAGACGTTAAAGACAACATACGTGGGAGGCAACCCAACGCTTTCAATTTTGTTATTTTAATTTTTGTCTTTCGTTAATTTTATTTCATCTTGATCGCCTCACGGTCTTGGGTTCTGTGTTCATGTGTTGACAGGTGAAAGCCAAGGATGTGGAAGGCGAAAAATGAAGAGAAGCCAAGGATACCTAGAAAAAAAATCGCCAAAGCGCGCCAAATGATCGTAAGACGCCAGAGTTTTCGCGCCACAACGGAAAATCTGAATTCTGGAAGACACCCTGAGCCGAAGGTCCTATCGCCAAATCAAAACACCAAGAATGCTCCTCTCCTCACGGAATTCAAAGTATTATCCACCATCACCAACACCATTTTAACAAAAGTCTGTAAGTGTCTTTTTCTTTTATTTTCTTTGAGTCTTGCACACATTGGGGACAATGTGTGATTTAAGTTTGGGGGTGTTTTATTTGTGTGTCATGTTATGTTTTATTTAAGTCTTTTTATTTGTTTTATGTTTATTTTGAGTCACCAAAATTTTTTCTTTTTGAGTCATAATTGCCTGTTAAAGATCATGTATCTCAGAGTTGCTAGAAACACCTAGTGAAGTAAGGTGGAATAATGTAAAGGAATTGAAGCAACTATCTAAACACTTAGGTTAGATATGCCAAAACTCACGTAACTGCCTAATTGGAGTTTCTTGCTTGAGTTATGCATGTTAAATGATAAATGCCTATGTGTTATGATTGCTTGCTATTTGAGGCGAAATAGTTAGGATATGCATGTTAGGGAGATGACTCAGACATTTCTTTGATAGCCAATTCTTACCATTCTTTTCTATCCTGTACTTTAAAAATATCCCTAGTCAGCCCCATTGAGCCTAAATTTGAAACTTTTTCTTTGACACTCTATATTCTCACAAATTGTACCATAAGTGAAAAATATGAAATAGTGGAGTACATTGTGTTAAAAAGAAGAAACAAAAAGAGTGAACAAGTTTGATGCACCCCAATGGAAAAGTAATAAGAAAGAGGCAAAAGCCTAAGTTTGGGGGTGCCTATTAGTATAATACACTTCACTCTCCCAAAACAAAAGAGGGGAAGGATAGAATTGAAGTGAAGGAAAGAATCAAAAGAAAAAGGGAAAAATTGAAAAGCCAAAAGAGCTTATGGTACAGAAAAATGAGCCTAAATGCCTATCTTTACCAACCCCTACCTAAGCCTACATTACAACCCTTAAAGTCCTGAAGATCTCTTTTATGCATATCTAGAATTAGTGGAGAATAGCAAGTAAGCATGCCATAGGAATTCTTGAATTTATATGCATGATTTAGTATATTGACTTCCATCAAGCATGATGAATATGAGTTTGCGAAATATTTAGCTTCATGTGGTTAGTGTGCTGAAAATTTCATGCTATATGTTCCTGCATATTATTCTCGCTAACCTTCATGTTTTTCTAGTTAACATTTATGCAAAGAAAAGTGATCAATGGAAGGAGTCCTTTTATTTTTCGTTCTTTGAGTCTTTTTTTATCAGATTTCTTTCTATCTTTGCTCGAGGTGAGCAAATGTTAAGTTTGGGTATTTGATCTGTATTTTATATACACCTTTGAGTCGCTTTAGTGAGTTTTTGTCCCATTTTGCACATATAAGTGTCGACAGGATAGTTTTTCTTTCTTTGAGTCAAAGTGGTTAAAATGGCCAAATGGCGGAAAAGGAGCAAAAAGAGGGCAAAAGAGGAGATGCCAGAGCTGAAAACAGAGAAAGTGGCGAACGAGGCTAAAATCCGCATCAGCCGCGAGCCTCCCGCAGTAAACGCAGGTCGCGCGCCACCATTCGCAGAGGCCGCAAGACTCGCCGCGGCGCCTCGAGACAAGATGCAGGGCCGCGACGCCTAAACATCCGAGAAACCACAGGAGTTGCAGCGCCGCGGCGCCCTCAGATAGCAGATATCAGGGCCGCGGCGCCAAAACACCCGACGGATTGCATCTTCCGGCCAGCGCTGCTCGCAGGCCGCGCCGACGCGAAAAATAGGTTTTTAGACGGATTTGGGCCAGCTCGCAGGAAAAGTTGAGGCGGTTTTCAAATTTATAAAAGGAGAACCCTAGGCGCTTTGAGGGTTCCCATTCTTGCACAACACAAGACTTTTTGGCTTGAGATCGACACCATTAGTTTAGTAATTTCTTTTCCTTTCTTGTTCTTTATTTCATTTGCATGATGAACATGGAATTAGTTCTCACATGTCAATGGCTAGAACTAATTCTCTTATAGGGCTTCCTATGTTGAATTTCTTGAAACTTATGTTATAAATTAATGCATGCTTATGGTTATTTTTCTTATTGAGAGATATATCCAATAATTGAGTTGAATTCTTGTTAATTAATTAACAACTAATTATCACTATATGATTTCTAATCGATTCTCAAAACGGATTGTGAATATGCCGTAAGTTGGGTAGACATTCTGGATTGGGGATGAAAATACCTCAATTATTTATGTAGCGTTGATGAGAGGCTTAACAACCCTAATTTTGCGATCGCGCGTGACGGCCAACTAGGTTTTTGTTCTTAATCCTCCTATAAAGTTGCCTTATCGTGAAAGTTAGGTAAGGAACGACATCGGGTCGAGTGTTTATATAACCTAACGGGAGTATAAAACGATTTCAGAACCCGCTTTCTCCAAAAGAAGAATACCATAAGTAATGCATTAGTAAGTAGCATAAGCGGATAGTGAGGATACATAGAAGCCCTATTCTCATCATCACTGAAGTAAATCTTTATAGTTAAAATAGCTTTCATAATTCTTAGTTATAAACAACCAATCAATCATTAATTCGTCAAATAGATACTAGAAAATAGATAGTTGGTACTTGAACCCTAATCCTAGAGGACGATATTCGGTCTTATCTAAGACTATACTACTTGATACGATAACGTGCATTTGCGTTTAAGTGTGTGCATCTTACCGCGCATCACCATCCAAAAAACAGTAGTAGTTATGCCCTGCAAGTCTGTCCAACATTTGATCTAGAAATGGCAACGGGAAGTGGTCTTTTCTGGTTGCCTTGTTCAACTTGTGATAGTCAATGCAGATTCTCCAACCAGTGACTGTTCTAGAGGGAATGAGTTCGTTCCTTTCGTTGGTCACCACTGTTATTCCACCCTTTTTAGGCACCACTTGTACTGGACTTACCCATGTGCTGTCAGATATTGGATAAATTACTCCTGCATCGAGCCATTTTAGGATTTCCTTTCTGACTACCTCTTTCATGTTTGGGTTTAGTCACCTTTGGGCTTCGATGGATGATCTGCTCTCCTCATCTAGACGGATCTTATGCATTACCGTTGACGGACTTATCCCTTTTATACGCTAATGTCCATCCATGGCCCGCCAGTGATTCTTCAAGATTTTAGCGCTTATCAATTTCTTCGGTGGATAGGTGGCATGAAATGATCACTGGTAAGGTTTTCTCTTCACCTAGGTATTTGTTATACCGTAGTTCGTCCGATCGCGATCGTGGCCTCGGGCATGGCCATGGCGTGAACGCGGCGCCAAGGCGGGTGATTGTAGGGCCGCGGCGCCAAGGCGGGTGATTGTAGGGCGCCGGCGAAAGTCATGGCCGGAAGATCTGAAGTCGCTGAAGTTTCAGCGCCATGGCCCGGAAGCAGTGGCCGGAAAATCTGAGTAAGGCGGAGTTTGTAGCCATGGCTGAGTGCAGGCGCCGAGGCGGGTTCTGCGAGTTAGTGGAAATTCTGCCGCTTTGTTTTAAAAGAGGTCATGGGTGGGTGACAAGTGTCCCCCCATCCGAAATGTTGCAGATGTTTATATTGACCAAGTCTTGAAGACTTGGTCATCTTTCATCTCTCTCTCTCTCTCTAAAGCAAAAACTCCCACTTCTCTCTAGAATTCCAAGTGGAATTCAAAGCTTAGAAAAATCAAAAGTTAAGAACAAGAAGGAAGCTTGTGGCTAGCTTGTAAGGGTGGTTGTGGTGGTGTTCTTGAAGAGGAGGCTAGCAAAATTATTGGAATAATTTTGGCTAAAGCTCTAAAGGTAACAATTCTCTCTTGTAGCTAGTTATTGATGTTGCATGTGAAGGAAAAGGAACTTGTTATAGTAAATAATGCTCTTAGATTCATCAGATGTAAGAAATGTGGTTTGGATGTGAAAGAATTGGTTAAGAAGATTATGTGAGCATGTTGTAGCCTAAAAACTACCTTAGACTTGTTAAGTTGGTTGTTTTACCTTGTGGGGCAGAATTTTACACATTTAAGTTTAGGTGTGTAATCCCCTTTGAAATGTTGGATTGTTGGGCCTTAAATGTGGCGTTTGGATATTGAATTCGACCTTGAAAAAGGTTGCAAAGTATGTAGAAACAAAGGAAGTGCTACCCAAATTTCCTTAAGAATTAGTAACTTGAACTTGGAGTTTCTACATTGAAATTGGGGGTTAATAAACGTATTATGGTCATTATAGGTTGACATATTACGAGCGGTATTTCGGACTTAGCAAGTGGATTAACCGAAGAGGTATGTGGAACTTTCCTATCTCTTGAGCATGAGTATTTGTACCTATGTAGTACGGTAGACGTACAAGATTTGATATCTTTCACTTGTTTTAGTGTATGTGATACTTGTGTCATTTTTAAAAGTATAAGTCCCTTGGGTTTAGGGAAAATGTATTTGACTAAGGAATAACGCGAATATAATGACTTTATGGGAAGTTGGTTATATTAGCTTTTGAAAGGTTAACAAAGAAAGGTTTACTCTAAGTAAAACAAGTACGGGTAAGGGATTTGGAACTATGGAAGGTGAATTGATTTTTAGGCATTGATTGCCTAAGGTTTTAAAAAGGAAATGAAGTCACTTGATTTAGAAGCCTATTATATTTCTAAAAGGAAATGTGACTTGTCTTGAAAAGAAATCGTAACTTGATACTATGGTGATTAGTATCTTGGAATTTTTGTATAAAAAGAGTTATTTCTTAAAAGGTTAGAAGTACATGGTACTTGGGTTGAATTCCCGGATTTTCTATTAAAAGACATGTTGGTGCCTTAGGTATACTAAAATGAGAGGATATATTAATAATGTTAATAAGAAGTTAGGGGATTTCTTAACTTGATTATGTTATGATAAGCAGTAGTGCTTATGTTATGTATGATAAATAGGTAGTGCTTATGTTATGTATGATAGGCGGTAGTGCTTATGTTATGTATGGTAGCGGATGAGCTATGTTATATCTATATATTATTACTGGTAAACCCGGTTATTACTTATGCCATGGATTTGCTACCCATGACGCGAGTGCGGCGCTTGTACTCACGCGGATCCCACCACAGATCCACGCGGTGAAATAGTCCCACGCGAGTACGGCGATGGTACTCATGCGGGTCCACAGGATCCATGCAGTGAAATAGTCCCACGCGGGTGAAATAGTCCCACGACGAGGCGGATGACCTCACGCGGGTCCACAGACCCACGCGGGTGAAATAGTCCCGTGAGTAGGATTGCTTAATGATACTACGGCGAGGTACCTGTTTGATCACGAGCCTCCTATTTTTATGCAGAAGATCTATACCGTTACTCATTATTAGTAAGGCACGGTCTGAGTAAATTGATTTTCGTCTATGACTCCAGCTTATTTTGACTTATGATATTATTACAGTACTTTCCAGTTTTACATACTTGGTACATATTGTGTACTGACCCCCTTCCTCGGGGGTTGCGTTCATGCCACAGATAAGGGTAAGCAGGTGGTGGATCCTCATTCTTAGGATCTTTTCTCAGGTGTCAGAAGCTCCATTACTCCGGAGGCTTGACTTGATTTTTGGTACGGTTCTCCCTGACGTTGTAGGTTTTGTGTGCATTCAGGGGTATGACGGGGCCCTGTCCCGTCATGGTTGTTACAAACTCTTAGAGGCCTGTAGTCCGGTTATAAATTGGGTTATTAAGGATGTAACTGTTCGCCTGCTTTATTTATGTTACGGGAAGGTAGCCATTTTTGGGTTAGCCTATTTTATCTTATATGGTTCTTGTTTGTGAGTTTATTTCCGCTGGTTTTCTCTGATGTTGTATCACAAGGGTGCCCGGGGTAAGACACCAGTCACGGATCCGAGGTCGGGTCGTGACAGTATTGGTATTGTAGATGATTGGGTAGGGTTTTTAACTCTAACTCTGGAGCTTTCTCTGTGGATGATAATGATCTTTCTGGCATCTGTCCAAGCTCTTCATACTTCCTCGTATCCCATTTTTCATAAACATTCATCCAATTTGCATACTCCATCAGATCTGGATCGTTTCTACTATCATAATCCCATTTGGTCAGTACTTCTTCAAGCGTATCATCATGTCCGAACTCCTTGGCTGACACTTTTTCTTCGATAAGATCAATGGCTGAGCAGTTATCCTTGACATCTGGAAAAGTTGCTGCTCGAAAAACATTGAAAATCACCTCTTCTCCATCTACTCGAAGCTTCAACTCCCCTTTGTGAACATCAATGAGAGCCTGTCCTGTGGCTAAGAAGGGTCTGCCAAGTATGATGGGGGTTCCATCGTTATCTTGTATGTCTAAGATAACGAAGTCGGCGGGAAAGATGAACTTGTCCACCTTCACTAATACATCTTCGATGACTCCTCTAGGATGAACTATTGAGCGGTCAGCTAACTGCAAAGTGATGTTTGTAGGTTTGACTTCTCCCAAGTCGCACAATGCTTTCTGACATTCAAACTTTCCAATGGTGCATGGGATGGTGAAGCTCCCTGGATCTTGTAACTTCTGAGGTAGTTGTCTCTGTAGGATGGCACTACATTCCTCAGTCAACATCACTGTTTCGTAGTCCTCTATCCTCCTCTTTTTGCTAAGCACATCTTTCATGAACTTGACGTAGCTCGGCATTTGTTTTAATGCTTCAGCAAACGGGATATTGAGTTGCAATTGTTTGAGGATCTCCACGAATCTAGAGAATTGCTTGTCAAGAGTACATGTTTTTAACTTCTGGGGATATGGTAGTATCACCGGGCGGTTGCTGATTTCGCGAATTTTCGATTGGTTCGGCGCGCGCCACGCTCATGGGTGCCGCACGCTGCCTTTGCACACTTTCTATCTCCTCTGATTCGGCATCCTTCAGGTTAATTGCCTGACATTGTGTTTCCATATTGCCTTCCCCAGGTGTAAATTGCTCTTCTTGCGGTTCGCTGTTCAACATGATTGCGAGCTCTCCTATTTGCGTTTCCAACTTCTTCATGGCCATTCTCGTTTCGTCCATGAACTGATTTTGGTACCTCGTGAAGCTGAGTATAGCTTCTCGTAATTCCTCCCTCTCTTCCTCTATGGTTGGATCTCTTCATATTGACAGTAAAAATCCATATCTAAAGGATTCCTGAGATGAATCAAAACCAACAACGAATCACGACACACTTGTTTGTACAAAAGAAAATAAAATAAAATAAACAATGTAAAGAAATAAAAATAAAAACCAAATTAGAAATTAAAAATAGATAAATTTGATATTGAACTATGCCTAATCCCCGGCAACGACGCCAAAAACTTGATGCGCGAAAAGATGCACACACTTTAACGCAAGTGCACGTTATCGTGACAAGTAATATAGTCTTGGTAAGACCGAATATCGTCTACAAGGATTAGGGTTCAAGTACCAACTATCTATCTTTTGGTATCTATTTGGCAATTGATATTTGATTTTGTGGTTTATAACTAATAATTATAAAAGCTAATTAACTATAAGTTTACTTCAGTTGTGATGGGAATAGGGCTTTCATGTCTCCTCAACTATCCGCTTATGTTATTTATTAATGCAATGAATTACGGTCTTCTTCTCTCGGAGCTAGCAGGTTTACGAAATCGTTTTATATTCCCGTTAAGGATATATAAACACTCAATCCCAGTATTGCACCTTACCTACCTTTCGGTGATAAGGATAACTCTATAGGAGGATTAAGAACAAAAACCTAGTTAACCGTCACGCACCATGCGCAAAATTAGGGTTGTTAAGCCTCTCATTAACGCTACATAAATAATTGAGGTATTTTCATCCCCAACCCAAATATGTCTACCCAACTTACAGCATATTCACAACCTCCTCCTTTCGAAGTTTGATTAGAAATCATATAATGATAATTAGTTGTCAATTAATTATCAAGCATTCAAACCAATTATTGGATAAATCTCTCAAAGAAGAATAATAACCATAGACATGCATTAATTCATAACATAAGTTTCTAGTGAATCAACATGGAAAGCCCTATAAAAGAATTAGTTTCTAGCCATTGACATGACAAGAACTAATTCAAAGTTCATCATACAAAACTGAAATAAAAAGAAAGAAAAAGGAAAGAAATTACTAAGTTTAGGTCTCCAATCTTCAATCCAAGAAATCTTGTGTTGTGCAAGAAGGGGAACCCTTAAAATCTGCCTAGGGTTCTCCTTTTATAGTCAAACCGCCTCTAACTTTTCCATGCAGGCTGGCCTAAAAATCGCCATTAACTCGATTTTCCGCGTCGTCGCGGCCTGCTGGCGCGCGCCGAATCTGCAACAACGGTTGATTTGGCGCGCGGCCAGTCTTCGTTGTGCAGGGTGCGCGGCGGTGGAACCTCTGCAGCCTCTCTGATGATTGGGCGCCGCGTCGCACTGATCGCAGGAGGCGCCGCGCGCTGGATCCTCCGCACCTGGTGTTTAGGCACCGCGGCCTCCAGCTGCGAGGCGCGCGGCTGGTTCGGGTTCTGCCTCGTTCGCCACTTTCTCTGCTTAGCTCGAACCTCTCTTTAGCTCCTTTTCCGCCATTTGGCCATTTTAACCACTTTGACTCAAAAGAAAGAAAATCTATCCTAATACGACACTTATTTGTACAAAAAGGGACAAAAGATTAACTAAAAATGACTCGAAAAGTGTATATAAAATACACCGGTCACAGCTCAGAGTCGACAGAAGTCGTATGCAGATCATCGGCGTCGACACTTGGAGTTTGAGGTAGATGATTGGGTCTTCCTGAAGGTATCACCCATGAAGGGCGTGATGAGATTTGGAAAGAAAGGGAAACTTAGCCCAAGGTACATTGGGCCTTATCAGATTGTCCGTAGGGTAGGCAAGGTTGCCTATGAGTTCGATCTGCCGTCCGATCTGGAGGCAGTACATCCAGTTTTTCACGTATCTATGTTGCGGAAATGTATTGGAGATCCATCTAGAGTGCACCCGATTCATGATGTCCAGGTGACAGAGGGGTTATCATATGAGGAGAGTCCCATAACGATACTCGATCGTCAGGTTAGACGACTTCGGACAAAGGATGTGGCTTCCGTCAAAGTCTTATGGCGGAACGAGAACAAGGAAGAGATGACGTGGGAAGCAGAGGATGACATGATGAAGAAGTATCCTCACTTATTCCCTATACCTCCAGGTAACCCACTTTCCTGCTTGTTAGTTTTAATTTGGCAATTATGCTTAAGTATGTTGGGGCATGTGGAGCGTCTTTAATTGCAAAAAGAATAGTTAAGAGGATCTATGTCGATATCGTGATTTGAGTAAGCATAGAAGGAACATTCGGGACGAATGTTTCTAAGGGGGGGAGAATGTTATACCCCGTAGTTCTGGCCATACGTGTGAGAGCGTACGAAAGGGATTAAGACTTAAATTTTAGAAGGATAGGTTGACGGATTGTTTCAGACGGGTTTTTGGTCAACTTTGAGGCGGGTTATGACCCGGTACATTAAGAGTTCCTAGGTGTTTCAAAGGCCTAGTGCATAGTTCGTTGAGTCTAGTTTTCAACGCAACCAACCGTTCGTCGATAGGACATCGGATTAGAAATTTATGGGAGTTACAAGTTCAGTGCGCAGTCGGACAAAAAGGTGTTTCGGTAAGGAGCCACAGGGCCGCGGCGCCGGATGCAGGGCCGCGGCGCCAGATGATCTGAGTGTTCGCTGAAGTTGCAGCGCCGCGGCGCCGGGAAGCAGGGCCGCGGCGCCGGAAAGTTCTGGGAGTCGGCAGAGGTTTCAGCGCCGCGGCGCCGAGGCGGGTTCTGCGAAGTTGAGTGGAAAAATCTGAACTGTTTTGTTTTAAAAAAGGCCATGGGAGGGTGACAAGTGTCCCCCCCCCCCCATCTGATTTTACATGTACTACTTATTGACCAAGTCTCGAAGACTTGGTCATCTTTCAAGTTCTTCTCTCTCTCTAAAGATAAAGCTCTCCCTTCTCTCTAGAATTTCAAGAGGAAATCAAAGCTTGAGGAAAATCTGAAAAGTGTGGCAAGAAGGAAACTTGTTGGCTAGCTTGTAAGAGTTTTTGTGGTGGTGTTTGTGGAAAGGAGGCTAGAAAATTCGTTGGAATAATTTGGCTAAAGCTCTAAGGTAACAATTCTTCTCTTGTAGCTAGTTTTTGGTATTGCATGTGAAGAAGAAAAAACTTATAGTGGTAAATATTGCTCTTAGATAAATTGCATGTAAGAAATATGGTTTGGATATGAAAGAATTGGATAAGAAGGTTATGTAAGCATGTTGTAGCCAAAATACTACCTTAAACTTGTTAAGTTAGTTGTTATGTATTGTGGGGTAGAATTTTACACACCCAAGATTAGGTGTGTAATCCCCTTTGTGATTGATTGGATTGTTGGGCCTTAAAAGTGGCGTTTGGATATTGAATTCGGCCTTGATAAAGGTGGCAAAGTATGTAGAAACAAAGGAAATGCTGCCCGATTTTCCATAGAATTTAGTGACTTTGCACTTGGAATATTCTACGTTGAAACTAGAGGTTAATAAACGTATTATGGTCATTATAGGTTGACGTACTACGTGCGGTTTATTGGACTTAGCAAGTGGATTGATCCGAAGAGGTATGTGGAACTTTCCTACCTCTTGAGCATGAATAATTGCATCTATGTAGTACGGTAGACGTACAAAGGCTTTGGTATCTCTTACTTGTTTTAATGATGTCTTAAGTCTTAAAGTTAAAGGACTTTGAGTGTTTTAAGTATATGATACTTGTTTCGTTTAAAAGTATAAGTCCCTTGGATATAGGGAGATGTGTTTGGCTAGTGTATAATGGTAATATAACGACTTTATGGGAAGTTGGTTGTATTGACTTTATGGAAGGTAAACAAAGAAAGGTTTACTCCAAGTAAAATAAGTACGGATAAATGATTGAATTTGTGAAAGGCAAATTGTTTTTTTTGCCTAAGGTTTTAGAAGAAATGAAGTCACTTGATTTAGAAGCCTATTATATTTTTAAAGGTAAACGTGACTTGTCTTGAAAAGTTGTCGTGACTTGATACTACGATTATTAGTATCTTGAGAGTTTTGCATAAAAAGGAGTCATTTTCTTAAAAGGTTAGAGGTACGTGATACTTGGGTTGAATTCCCGGATTTTCTTTTAAATGACACGTTAGTGCCTTAAGTAAACTAAAATGAGAGGATATACTAAAAATGTTAATAAGAAGTTAGGAGGTATTCTTAACTTGCTTACGTTATGATAAGCCGGTAGCGCTTATGTTGTGTATGACAGCCGGTTGTGCTGATTTATGTATTATTATTATTATTACTACTTATGTCATGGATTTGCTACCCATGATGCGAGTGCGGCGCTTGTACTCATGCGGGCCCACCAGATCCATGCGGGTGAAATAGTCCTATGCGAGGCGGATGACCTCATGCGGGTGAAATAGTCCCATGCGGGTGAAATAGTCCCATGCGATGTGGATGACCTCATGCGGGTCCACATGACCTATGCGGGTGAAATAGTCCCAGGAGTAGGATTGCTTAATGATACTACGGGCGGGAGACCCTGTTTTGATCATGAGCCTCCTATTTTTCTGTGAGAAAGTTTATACTTGTTACTCTCATTGTTAGTAAGGCACAATGCATCAGATTCGATTTTCCTCCACGACTCAAATTATTTTAGACTTATGATATTATTACAGATTTTCCGGTTTACATACTTGGTACATATCACAGTGTCGACCCCCTTCCTCTGCGTTCATGCCGCAGGTAGGGGTAAACAGGTGGTGGATCCTCATTCTTAGGATCTTGCTCAGGTGTCAGAAGCTCCATTTCTCCGGAGGCTCGACTTTTGGTACGGTTCTCCCTGGTGTTGTAGATGTTTTGTACATTCAGGGGTATGACGGGGCCCTGTCCCGTCATAGTGTTTACACATTCTTAGAGGCCTGTAGTCCTGTTATAACTTGGGTTGTTAAGGATGTAACTGTTCAGCTTTGTTATATTTAGAGGTAGCCATTTTGGGTTAGCCTGCTTATATTCTATATGGGTTCTTGTTGTGAGTTTATTTTCCGCTGGTTTTCTCTGATGTTGTATCACAAGGATGCCCGGGGTAAGGCACCAGTCACGGGTCCGTGGTCGGGTCGTGACAATGATGTACATCACAAACTGCACTCGACTTGATATCACTTATGCAGTCAACAAGTTAGCTAGGTTTACCCATAATCCAAGTGATGATCACTTGAAAGCGTTGAGTCAAGTACTACGATACCTAAAATATACGTAAAATTATGGGTTGCATTATTTGAGATATCCAGTTGTACTAGAGGGGTACAGTGATGCAAACTAGATATCTGATATAGAGAACACCAAGTCCACCAGTGGGTATATATTTACAATTGGTGGTGGGGTTGTGTCTTAAAAATTTTCTAAGCAAACTTGCATCGCCCGATCCATGATGAAATCATTGCTTTAGACAAAGCATGAGAAGAAGTTGAGTGGCTTCATAACTTCTTAGAGGATATTCCTTGTTGGGATAAAACCGTATCTTCTGTAATGATCCATTACGATAGTAAGTCGGCTCTAGGAAGAGCACGGAGTTCTATGTACAACGAAAAATCTCGTCATATCCGATAGAGACATAAGACCGTTAGGCAGTTGATCACCACATATATTTTTTCCATTTTTTATATAAAATCAAAGGAAAACATAGCAGACCCTTTGACTAAGGGCATACCCAGATATCAGATGTTCTGTCTGTCTGGGGGAATGGACTTAAAACCTAATCAATAAGAACTGATACGGTGGATACCCAACCTTACTTACTGGAGATCCCAGGAATTAGGTTCAATGAAAAAACTAAATCGTAAAGGTTCAGTTGAGCGTTTAGGTGGAAGCAAGAGCACTTCAGATGATGATTTCTATAAAGAAACATGAATCCAAGATCGTTCCCGTGATAGACATTAAGTGCTATCTGCAGTGTGGGTAAAAGTTATGTTTCCAAAACCTTTAATGATCCTCAACAGTTGAGGTTAGGTATGAGGAAACTTTTAATGGTTCCTAACACTTGTGAAATGGGGTATAGCAGGATCCCTTGTAGGAGACCACCTATTTAATTGTGAGGACAGACCGCCTCAAATAAACGCACTTAAGAATTCAAGACGTGTCGACAGCCACAACGGATAAAACATTAAAGAAGAACAGAGTATGGAAAGTTGTTGTGTTGGTACCTTTGTCTTGGCTTACATTAAACACTGACGGTTCAAGACATCACGTTCACCGCGCATTAAGTAAGTCTGATGGTATTCAACTATGGAAGGTTCAAAGTCACGACTACCTATCTAGATGCAACATCGGTCCGCCGAAAGATTGCTAGAAAAGAACCATGTGAGTGCGCCAAAATATCTTTCAAGAGGGGATTGTTGGAAATTTATTAACGTGAAATAAAGTTTATCCTATTATTTATGACTCGAATAATTGGGGGCCCGCACGTCGAAAACGTCTTTTTCACACATGTTCATACGTTGTACCAAGGATCGTAAATTTCCTTAGTGAAAGAGATATTGGTACGTAAACAAAATATTTGATAAATGAAATGATAGACGATTGTTAGCCAAATGACGAGTGTTTCACGTCGGTAAATAAATGAATAAGTGTACGAAGTGTAAAATATGAAACGAGTCGGAAATCACCGCGGAGCCGTAGCGCAACGGCACCGGAGCGCCAAGAGTCGTGGCGCTAATTCATTGGTTAGCCACTGTCGCTTAGGCGCCTCCCAGGCAGAGCCGCGACACTTCGGAGGCAGAATGGTCGACGGAAAGTTGAATGTTTTTTTACTTTTGAGCTGGTTTGGGGCATTGATTCTCCATTACTTGACACATGAATTCAGTCATTATTTGGCTGAATGAAATCTCTCAATAAGTGTCATTACATGGCTATTGATTGCCATTAGTTGGCTAGATGAGAGGTCATCTTTCTCACACTATAAATTGAGACCCTTGACTCAATTGAAGAACACACTTGCAATCAGAAATTTCTGAGTACTTCTTTCTCTCTAAGTTTTCTTTCACACACTCAAAAGGTTCTTCTTTTAGTAAACATTTGAGTTTCCTTTGCTCACTTGTTCGTTGTTGTTTTATCTTGGGAGACAAGTTGCCAATTACCGTAAAAGAATTTATACGGGACAATATTATCTTAAGGACAAAGTGAATATCACTCGACTCAGCAAACCTCTTATTTTGTTCTCATTTATAGATTGTAACCTTTGTAATAGTTGTTTACATTCCCGTTTTCTTGTAATCATTCAATTGTTGTAACTGTTGTATTCACAATATTACTCACAAAAACAACATCTTGTCCCTTCACTGGATGTTGTCTATAGGTTGAACTCGGAATTCCATTATCTAGCAGCTAAAACCAAGGCCACCCGCAAGTCCTCTAGGCATAGGTTATTTCCAGCAACAACCACATCAACAACTCACTCCATCTTTCTCCACAGAGATGCAGCTGCACCAACACATGCCAGTCACGCTGGCACAGGGGGGTGTTTTTCGTGACACAAATGGCCACTGAAACTAACACTACTTTGCAGGAATTCGTGGCTTTATTACATGGATTACAATTGTCAGTACACCAAACTCTCACATTACAGTGGATGCGGCGAACATTATCACTATTCACTATTCACTCACACATTGCTAATGCCTGCAGGTCCCTTCTACTTCAGCTGGGTAATCCGATGATTCAGCATTCGTACAGGGAGCAAAACATGGTAGCAGATAGTCTACCTCGTTTTGGTGCTCAAATATCGGGAAGCAATATCACTTTTTCTGCGGATCCTCCACCTTTTGTGTTGCTGTTTCTCATTGTGTAGCTTCTAATGTAGTTCCTTCACCTACTGTTTTGTCTACTTTGGCTATACCCCAGCCTCTGGGCAGCTCCCTGAACCACGTTAACTATAATAGAAGTAATCTTTTCTATATATATATATATATAAAAGGAAATACGGCTAAATTGGGAAGAAAATGATAATCGGGCTAAGTTTAGTTAACCTCCACGTAATTATCTCTTTTGTATTCTATTTTTTTCTTTTTGTTATTCATGACAAGTGCATATAAGGAATTTATATTCCCATTTCATTTCGACGTGAGACTCTCAACACTCTTCGCACGCTCAGATCTCGTTAACTGGAGCGTGGACAATATAATTTAGGGGCCTAACATCGGTGAATAAAGGATTGGAATGAGTCTGGCTTTGATACCATGTAAATAATAGATCTTGGGCCTCAACCCTAAAAGCTAGCTTGTAGGGTGAAGATTGTCCAAGTCCATATAAGGAGTCCATGTTCCTATTCCATTACTGATGTTGAACTCTTAACAGTTTTGTACGTTTTGAAATGTAGGAAATATGTGTAGAGACAAGGAAATGGGAATGCAACAACAACAACAAGTGAGTAAGAAATCTGGAAATGATCAAATATGAGGGTTTGCTGAGTCGACCAAATTCTTGATCTATCTTTAAGATAATATTGCCCCGTATACCTTTCAACGGTTGTAATGACAACTTATCTCCCAAGATAAAACAACAATCAAACAAATAAGCAAAGGGAACTCAAGTGTTTGTTTTGGAAGAAAGATCTTTGAGTGTTTGTGATTGCAAGAGAGGAAGACAATTTCAGAATTGTTTAGTGAATGTCAAATGTGTTTTTGCAAATGAGTCAAAGGCCTCATTTTATAGTGTTAAGAAGATGACTTTCCAATTGCCCATGTAATGGTCTTGAATATATAGTGTTAATTCAGCCAAATAATGGTTGAATTCATTTGGGATGTAATAGAAGTTTAATGCCTCAAAAACCAGCCCAAGAGTCATGTCTTTTCGTCTCCCGTCGCAGCCTCTGGACTACCAGCACCGCGGCGCCACGACTTCAGAGAGTTGGCGCCGCGGCCGCGGCGATTCATGACTCGTTCTTTAACACATTATACACTTCTTCCTTCATTTACCAACGTGAAATCATTTGTCATTTGACCAATAACCGTCCATCAACTTAAGTCTCAAACATTTTGTATACGTACCAATATCTATTCCACTTAGGAAATTTACGATCCTTAGCACAATTTGTACACGTGTGTGGAAACCATGTTTCCTACGTGTGAGACCCCAATTATTCGAGTCATAATTAATAGGATTAACTTATCTCACGTCTAATAAATTTCCAACATAAAATGTTTGATTTTATTTCATTAGTAACAACATTTAGTGTCTGTAACTTTTACAAATTACACTTTTAAAAGTAAGAACTAATATAAATACTCAACATATAAACTTATTATATGTAGTGTTTTTAAATTTATGAAACTGACATATTAACAACTGGTTTAACATTTTATTTCACTAATGGCATGTAAACTAAATTAAATCGTTACTATTCATTCAGTCAAATATTGTTATATAAAATGGGTGATTTGCACAAAAAAGATCCCTTTGTGCTGCTATTTAAACATTGTCCTCGGTTTTAATATTTGTGCGAAAATTAGCTAATACGTTTGATGCGGAAAAAAAAAATCGGACTATAATAATTGATACCCTTCGTTTGGTTCGCGCAGGGTAAACGAAATGGAATCCAGTAAGGGAATGGAAATGAAAGGAATTACCCTGATTGTCCCTACATATTTGGGTCTATTTCAGAAACGGAATGAAAACGGGATCCGGGGGTCGGGGGTCTAGGGTGGTCCGTGGTCCGGGTAATGAATTGGGGAAAGGGAATGGAAATACCTAGGGGGGAATCAATGTAAGGGAATGGAAAAAGAAAAGAGGGTAAAGGAAATAGAAAAATAGGTCAAACAAACAACTTCAACGGGAATCAGAGGATTTCATTCTCTTACCCTGATTCTATTACTCCGAACCAAACACACCAGTTGTTAGGCATATTTTGTATATACTTTTTGAGTCATTTTAGTTAGTATTTTACTCATTTCGTTTGTGTTTAGTATAGTGTTAGAGTTGTTTTTCCTTCTTTTGAGTCGCACTGGTTCTAAATGGCAAAATGACAAAAATAATCTAAAAGTGGGCAGAAAAGGCAGAAAAGGAGCTCCCGAAGCAAAAAGGACGAAAGTTGGCAGATCAGAACGAAAGACCGCAGGACCGCGGTGTCGATCGCAGATCATGGTACACAATTACCGAGAAACCGCAGATTTTCAAAGACCGCAGATGCCATTCTCGCAGACCGCGATGCCGATGCGGGAATTTCCAATCCGAAATAGAATTGGCAAGGGGCAAAAGGGTCCAAGGCACACGTTTTTTACAACATAAATAAACCCTTGGGGCAGATTTTGGGGTATCACCTATCACATATCTCATCTCACATTACAACACAACTCTTGGAGGCTACAAGATCGAGACCTGGCCTAAGTATTTTCTTTTCGTTTCTTTATTTTCAATTCAGTTCATGTTGGATATTGAATTAGTTCTTGACATGACAATGTTTATGAGCTAATTACTTTAGTAGGTGTCAAACTACATCGAAATCCATACTCACAGACTAAGAAGAATGAAGGAAGAAGGATTTGGGAACTAGGGTTTTCAGGAAGAAGAGGGAAGAAGGAACGTGAGGTTTCTTGGAAGAAAAATAATCTGATAACTTCTCCAAAAATATCTACAATGTACATATACAGTGTACAAAATAATAAATGTAGAAAAGACTATTCTACCCTTTGACGTAAAATGACCATTCTAACCCTCTAACATTTTAGTGCTTTTACACCCCCCGCAAGCTAGGAGATATGAAAATGTCTTTCATTCCTAGCTTGGACAACAAATACGTATGTTGAACAGTAGTGAGAGCCTTTGTAAGCAGGCCCGCTGGCTGTTCAGTTGATGGAAGATAAGAAATCTGGACAAGACCTCCCTTAATCTTCTCCCGGATGAAATGACAATCGATGTCGATATGTTTGGTGCGTTCATGAAACACAGGGTTAGCTGCAATCTGCATTGCAGACCTACTATCAGAGAACACAGAAATAGGCGAAGGAATGGAAATGTTCAGCTCGGCAACCCACATCCATACCACTTCACCATCGCAGCAAATGCCTCAGATTCAAATTCTCACCGAGCTTCGATATTGTAGCCTTTTTCTTGGATTTCCATTCCACATTTGACTCACCAAACAGTACCAAGTTACCAGTGACAGATAGTCTAGTGTTTACACAAGACTTCGGCCAAGATCGCAATACACCGTTCGAGTGCATCGAGTCATAAGTAAAATCCCAGATCCTGGAGCCCTTTTGATGTACTTGACCAATCTCATCCCAGCCTCCAAGTGTGAATTCTTAGGTTGTTGCATGAATTGACTCAAATGTTGTACAACAAAAACAATATCAGGTCTAGTATTGGTTAGATATAGCAGCCTACCAATGAGTCTCCTATACAAGCTTGGATCAGGAAGCAAATGATCTGGTGAATCTGTGGACTGAGTTGTTTTGTTCTGTGACATTTGTTGAGCAGTAAGCAAATTATCAAGGTCAACTGTTGTAAGTTTCTGATTTAGCTCCATAGGGGAGGTTACAGGCTTGGCACTTGACAAGCCTAAATCAGAGATGAGTTCCAAGGCATACTTCCTTTGATTCATGACAATACCTTGGGAGCTCCTCACAAACTCTATGCCCAGAAAGTATTTTAGTTCCCCCAAATCTTTAATCTTGAAGGCATTCTGTAAAGCTTGCTTGGTAGATTGGATAAGTACTTGATCATTCCCAGTAATCAACAGATCGTCAACATAAACTAGAACCACCACTAGTTTGTCACCTTGCTGTTTGGTAAACAAAGAATTATCTAACTGACTTTGATGAAATCCAGAATGAATCAGAGCTGATGTCAACTTAATATTCCATTGCCTATATGCTTGTTTTAGGCCATATAGGGACTTGATTAGCCTGCATACCTTGTCCTGGCCTTTATTGCTGTGGAAGCCATCTGGTAGCTTCATAAAAACCTCTTCATATAAATCTCCTTGAAGGAAAGCATTGTAGACATCCATTTGATAAATGATCCATTTCTTGGCAGCTGCAACAGCAACTACAGACCTCACAGTAGTCATCCTTACCACCGGAGAAAAGGTTTCATGATAATCTAAACCTTCCTTTTGATTATAGCCTTTTGCAACCAGCCTTGCCTTGTATCTCTCAACTTCTCCTGTGGCTTTATATTTGATCTTATAAACCCACTTGCAACCAATGGCCTTCTTACCTTCTGGAAGCTCCACAAGTTCCCAAGTTTTATTGTCCTCCAGTGCTTGTATTTCTGCCTTCATTGCATCAACCCATCTTTTGTCCTTGACTGCTTCTGTATAGTTGTGTGGTTCAATCTCTGCAGATGTCTGAGCAATAAATGTCTGATATGTAGGTGACACTCTTCCATAATCCATGCCATCTGATATTGAGTAAAGACAACTGGTGGATCCTTGCTGAGTTACATAGTCCTTATGCCAGATGGGAGGTCTACCAGTTCTGGTAGATTTTCTAGCAGTGAAATTATTTGTTTGAGTGACTTGGCCTACTGGTGTATCATCATGTCCAGCATCAGCAAGTTGTGTATCACCGCCATCAGACGCAATAGGATCGGCCGGGAGATCTTGTTGGCTGATAGAAAACCAGATCATCATAGCAAAAATGATCATGTGTTTGAATAGAAATATCCATGTCACCTGCACTGTCTCTGAATGGAAAGATTGTTTCCATGAAAACAACATCCCTGCACATGAAAATTAGTTGTTTATCCAGATCATAAAGTTTGTAACCTTTTGTGTACTTCCATATCCCAGAAGCACAGATCTTGTAGCCCTAGGACTGAACTTATCCTGTCTGGGCAAAGTAGTGGCAAAACATAAACAACCTACTACCCTCAAATGTGAGAGTTAAGGGCATTTGTTATACAGTAATTCATAAGGTGATTTATTCCCTAAGGTAGTAGATGGGATTCTATTTAGGATGTATGCTGCTACTTCCACACAGTAACCCCAAAACACATCTGGTATATTTCCCTGAATTTTAATGGCCCTTGCAGTTTCTAACAGGTGTCTATGTTTTCTTTCTACCACCCCATTTTATTGAGGTGTATAAGGACAGGAACTCTCATGTATCACACCATGTTGTTGGAACAAATTTTTACATTGTTGGTTAAAGGATTCAGTACCATTGTCTGATCTTATCTTCTTTATTTTCACATCAAACTGAGTATGTATTTCAGTGAAGAAATGTCTAAGCAGTGTGCTCACATCTGTCTTAAGCCTCATTAAGAAAATCTAAGTCCATCTAGAAAAGTCATCAACAATAGTCAGAAAGTATCTCATTCCATTATACGTATCAACTTTATATGGCCCCCATACATCCATGTGTAACATTTGAAAAGGTCCTGAAGCTCTACTTGAACTTACAGGGAATGGTTTTCTACATTGTCTAGCCATAGGGCATACTTCACAGTTACTAAAAGTAAAAGATGAATCAGAAAACATTGGAATCTTCTTCATAACAGCAATGGGAACATGACATAGTCTTTGGTGCCAAGTACTTGCATCCACTGGTTGTATGGCCGTCAGGCACTTGCTCAACAATCCTTCTTTATTTTGTATGTCTATTTTCAACACATATAAACCATCCTCCTCATTCCCAATCCCCCTCACTTTCGCAGATGAAAGATCCTGAAATACACAGTAGTGGGGAAAAAATGATACACTGCAATTTAATTCTCTTGTCACCTTTGAAATGGACATGAGATTAAATCTGAAATTTGGTACACACAGGACATTCTTAAGTACATCACCTTCTCCTAAGTCACATTCTCCAACATGTGTAATCTTAGTTGATTCTCCTGTAGGTAATTGAACTATGCCTGCATTCTCTACCAAATGTTTATTATATAAATGTCCTTGATTACTAATCATATGATTAGTAGCACCTGAATCTAGAATCCATTTTAACAGTTTCTCACAGGAATTGGTTTTACCTGTCATGTTTGCACTTGCACTGGATTCTCCAGATCTGCTGTTGAGCATTGTGAGTAATTGCTGGTGTTGAGCTGGTGTGAACTGGTTTCCTCCATAAAACTGTCCTCCATTCTGGTGTTGAGCTGGTGTGAACTGGTTTCCTCCATAAACTGTCCTCCATTATGTTGACAATATGATGTGTCACCACCTTGCTGTCCTCCATGTCTAGTACCGAATCCATAATCTCCTCCAAACACTGCATTTGCCCTCTTACTTTTTCCTTTGAAATTCTCTGGATAGCCATGTAGTATGTAGCAGTCATCCTGAATGTGCCCGCCTGGATGATGGTCACACTTCATTAGCTTGACACAATCCACCTTGAAATGCCCCTTTATACCACAGTAGTCACATATCACATTCGGGTTATATGGCTTCCTTCTCTTTACATTTTCACCCTTGGTAGTAAGCATAGCCATAGATTCCACAGTCTCCTGTATTCCCCTAGTTGAACTTCCAATTATCCTTTGGCTTTCCTCCTGGTTAACCATAGCATATACTTGATTCAAGTTGGGCATTTTCTGCATCATAAGCACTTGACTTCTCACCTGACCATAGCCATCATTTAGCCCCATCAAGAATTGCAAAGAACCTCTGCATCGTGTATGATCTACAAACTCTTTTGATTTTGGACAGCAATTTGGTAATGGTATGATCGAATCATACTCATCCCATAGATCCTTAAGTTTGGAATAGTATACAGAAACTGGCATCGTACCCCGTCTTATTGAAGATATTTCCTTATGCAATTGAAAAGTTCTTGAGCTATTCACCTTATCGAACCCATCTCTCAAATCTTCCCATATTGCGTGAGAATCAGAATTGAACTACATACCAGTAAGCAGGCTTTTGCTTACATTTCCCATCAACCACGAAACTACAATCGCATTACATCTATCCCATAGACTCACAAGATTTCCATTGAAAGACTCTCTCCTAACAGTTCGATCAATGAATCCGATCTTGTTCTTGCCTAGCAACGCTAACTTCATTGCCCTGTTCTACAGCGTTAATTCTCCATTCCAGTCAATACTACACCAACAGTAAACGATCCCGGTGCATCCGACGGAAATAGATAGAGAGGATGGTTGTGATCGATGCTAACCGCTGCTGTTGCACTCACCACATTATCTCCACCAGTCTCCATATCAATACTAACCTCCGATTCCTCTAATTTATCATGAAATCTTCCAAATCAACTAGTAAGAGTTCAGATCTTCCATTGCATGTCCCCGATTGTGCTTGAAAATTAGTTGTATCTTGCTTTGCGCAAATCCGGATCTCAAGATCTCAATCGATCGAAGTTTCTTCAATGTGTTTTCAGAAATCTCCAAAAGATTGAGTAACCTGCTTTGATACCATGTCAAACCACATCAAAATCCATACTCACAGATTAAGAAAAATGAAGGAAGAAGGATTTGGGAACTAGGGTTTTCAGGAAGAAGAGGGAAGAAGGAACGTGAGGTTTCTTGGAAGAAAAATAATCTGATAACTTCTCCAAAATATCTACAATGTACATATACAATGTACAAAATAATAAATGTAGAAAATACTATTCTACCTTTTGACGTAAAATGACCATTCTAACCCTCTAACATTTTAGTGCTTTTACATTAGGGTTTTCCAATTGAATCTTCTTGAAACTCTTTCATATAGTTAATGCATAGTTATTGATTTCTTCTTCAGCAGATTAAGATCTATTCAATATTGTTTTGATTGCTTGATAATTAACTGACCATTAATTGTCATCACTTATATGATTTCGAATCGAGATCCGAGAGGGGAGATTTGAATATGCTGTAGTTGTCTAAACATAGATTAAAATCGTGGACGAAAGTACCCCGATACTTGTGTAGTATTTGAGGTTATTGTTCTTAATCCTCCTGTGTGGTAAAATATATCATAAAAATATAGAAGGTTTCTGCACAAGGTTGAGCTCTCGTATGTCCTAACCGGAATATGATGACAGATTAGTTAACCTGCTATCTTAATAAGAAGAAGAATCATTAGCATTGAATTAACACGTGAAAGAGTGGATAGTTGAGGAGTTTGGAAGCCCTATTTCCACCATAACTGATTTAAACCAAAGCTTACTTAGTTTAACTCTTGCAATTACTTTAGCTAGTAGTGTTAGATAAAAAACCCAAACAAACTATCGTTAGCCAAATAAATAACATAGAGTAGATGTTCAGTAATTGAAAACTAGTCTCTGTGGACGATATTCGGTCTTACAAACTATATTACTTGTAACGATACGTACACTTGCATAAGCAATTGGAAATCGCTAACACCCGTAACGGTACATTGTGGCATGCAATATGACAAATCAGTAGAACTTATGCTATATTTAACCTAAGGATCATGTTGGATAACTCACAAACTTTATGATATTGTCATGATTTCAAGTTTTCACTCGAGTCACCTTAAGCTAAACTTAATCCAAAATTCATTTATATGTCTCTTCTATATTTATTCCATTTCATTCATGATGTCTCTCTCTCTCCTTTATTTATTTGATGTTGCTCGTCACACTTCTCTTGTGTGATTTCAAAGCTACAAAAATAAATACATCTCACAAAAACAAATATATCTCATAACGATGTCATGCAAACCAGTAAAATTTCATGCTATATTCAACATATCTGTCATGTCATGTTGGGTAATCACAAATCATACAAGATCGTCATTATTTCCTTGACTCTTATCTTGTAATATGTTGACTTCTATTGCAAAGACACTATTGTTTGCCTTGTCCGTAAATTCAAACACACTTATTTTATGGAATATCTGCAAAAACGAGAACAAAAATGAATATCAAGACCGCAAAAAACACTCGCAGCAATTTCTTGATATGAAATGGAATGCTGGAAAAAACGATGGGTTGGGTTTTTGACTTTAGAGGTTTACCAAACTTAGCCCAAGATTGGACCAACCTAATTACTGTTGCCTCATAGGTTGGTCCACCACAAATAACATTTGCACGACATATTCGTTATGAGACGTAGTTTTTTGTTCACTTTTACTTGTCCAGTAAGGGATGGAAAGGAAAGAAATTATCCTGATTGCCCCTACATGTTTGGTTCTGGGTGGTTTGGGGTCCGGGGTGGTCCGGGGTCCAGAGTCCGGATTGGAGAAAGGGAATGAAAATACCTAGGAGGTGGGGGAAATCAATCTAAGGGAAAGGGAATGGAAAAGTAGGCCAAACAAATAACTTCATGTTGAAGCTGATGTTACGCGGCGTTCAGAACCAGTCTTGAAGTGAATGAATTATAAAGAAGTAATGCAAAATTTTAAATATTCCAAATTGGTTTTCGGAATCATTAGGGCTTTCGGGGCTGTTCTAGCTCTTTCCTGCCATTTCAATTGGACTTTATCCCGCTTCTATACACTTGTAACTAATAGAATTGCTCCTCGGCTTGAGCCGAGTGGGGTGGGGTTTGAAATTTTGCTGCTCCCATTGACCACAGAGGCATGCGAGAGAAAGCGTTGAACAATGATTCAATGATTGAAGAGGCTTTGACAAGACCTCGACATTCTCGTTTATGTTATTAAGTGAGGAATTTGTTCATTTGGAATCTGGGTTCTTCTACTTTATATTTAATATTTATTTAATATAAATATATCAACTTCCTTTTGGCTGTCGTAGAGTTTTAGTAATACCACGGGCAGTACCCGCAGGACAAGGGGCGAGAAGAATCTTTCAGGAAAGTCTTAAGAATCTACGTACGCTATCAGTTCGTCTGAAGTCAGGAATCTCGCAACGGTTGGAGAAGGAGAATGACGATTCCATGCATAATATCATAGTTCCATTCGAATAGACTCCGTGCTCTCTCCCTCCTTTATCCGTCCAGCCAACCAAAGAGATTGTGGGAACGAGTCAAAGGTTTGCTACTAGAAAAAAAAAATTCAATCCACTTGTTGGCCTGCTTCTATGTCCTATAGTTTATAAGGCATTTCTTTCAAAGGAAAAGGGGCTTGTTGAATGCACCATTGGGGGATGGGGCACGAAGGCTAAAAGAAAAAGTAAGGTGCAAAAGGCACTCCTTAAACCGCTTTATAGTTGAAGATGGAGGTGAGGGAAGACAGAAGGAATAGCATGATTAGTAACCTCTTACAACATTCTTCTTGTATTAGTATGAAATAAGACTAGAAAAAGAGAATTTCTTTTGGTTAAGATAAAGATTAATGGATAGAAAGATTCATGGGTCGAAGCGAAAGGAGCGGAAAGCTACTCGACTGTAAGGAGATGAGTGAAGCTCAGGGGCCTGTAGACTTCAAGAGCTCTTGCTCTGCCTATCACCGGCTCCCCATTTCGTTATCATTCATATTGAGTGACATAGCACATTTCGTTAACAAATAGGGGTGGCATCAGAAAGATCACCCGATCGAGGAACGAACGCCACTTTCTTGAATATAAGGAAAGAAAGGAGTTGAAAGCCACATCTTTGCCTGATCCGTCTAAGGACACTTTGACTCACTCAACTCAGCTACACCCTTCCCTTTTTCAGCTCCTTCCCCCTTCTCTTCACATGATACAAGGCAGTCGAAGTACCCGCCACCCTGCAGATCTCAATGACACCAAACATATGTGGATCCAATCACGATCTTATATATAAGAAGAACAAAAGTAGGTCATCACATCCTGGGGTTGAAGAATGAGCAGCTTTAAAAAGGAAATGGCAAGCAGGAATGAGAGTTTGGCGTTCTGCTCGATTAGGCGAATGTGAGTGAGGGATAAGCTTTCCCCGTTCTGTTGAGCACCAATTGGAAATCCAATCTGACTTCTAAAACAGAAGTGAGCACATGTGAGAGGACCCCACTTTCCCGCATCCCTCTCCCCACGAGCAGAACACCAGAGATGCACAACACGTGGGTCTTGTCTAACGAGTTAGTAGACTAGTATATTCATTGGTAGGACATTTCTTCCTGTGACCGCCTTTCCTAACAAAAAGCTAACCCAACAAAATTCGGGGTTTTCTAGACTCAAATAAAGAAATGAGTTCTCATTTTCAAACTCTAGAAAATCCCAAAATAAAAAGGTCTACTGGGAAGGGTTCCCAGTTACCAAAGACGCATCCGCGAGCGCTTTCCAGATTATGAGCTACTTTTTGTTGGATAATGGAGGAACAAGTCAAGCGTAGGCCTTCTTTGAGTATAACTTCAAGTAGCTCTAAGAAGTTTACGTCTTGATATCCGTCGGCTTTCTTAAGTTCTTCCATTCCAGGGCTTAGAATCAAGCTGCTAAGGTTGTTCAGTAGTGATTGGGCCAGAAAAGGCAGGTTCCGTAATAGGACTCATTGAATCAGCAGGTTAGTTTAGCTGGATAAAACATGGATAGGCATGAGAGACCCAAGATAGTTCTTTCTTTTTCTCCGAGGAGTTCCAAGATTAGGTCTCCCTTGCCCGAAGAGACGTTTGACTCCATAATTGAGACCCAATTCCAGACAGAGCTTAAAATGGAGGAAGCCCTTCGTTCGGACAGGGTTCCAGAGGATTCCATTCTCGAGTCCACTACGATAGAAACCTGTAAAATCCGGGAAAAAATATATATATAGTTGTGGTTGGGTTAATAAATATATATATATATAAGAAAACAAAGAATAAATTGCATGAGATAGAGTTAGTATTAAAGTTGGATAAATAGATAGATAAAATGAAAATAAGAAAATAAAATTAAAAAAAAACAAAAAAAAAAACATGCAGAATGCACGTAAGCCCCCTTCCCTTTACCCCTCCCCCCTTTTCATTTTCCTTCAATCTCTTGGCTTTCTCCCTCCCATAAGTTATGTAATCATCCCCACTTATACATTGTATTTACACACAAACAAAGTACATAACATAAAGGTTAGAAAATCAGAAAAAAACAAGTGAAAAGAAGAGGAAAAAATACCAAGAGGGCAAGAAGAACAAGAATCAAAATACTAGAGAGTAAGGATAATTTTAGCAACCACACAACAATAATCTTCACACTTACAAGGTGAGTTTTCTCACTCAGAAATTCTTGGTAACATCCTTTATTTTTAGTTCAATACATGTTAGAAACTTAGAATAAGAATTGAGTGTTGAAAAGAAATATTGAACTTTTGATTGTTTAGATAACTAGTTGCGTCATGAACTTTATGAACTGTTCTCACTGAGTTATAATTGTTAGAATTTGATGAAATTCGGAAGAGTGGTACACCTCTCTATTATGATCATATAGAACCAAAAATGAGGTAAAATGGACATACGGTTTGAAAGTTATCATAGTTCAAAGTTTCTGCCTTAGATTTGGCCGAAATTCGGAAAGGCATAATTACGGACTGTTTTTATTGAGTTTTACTTATTAGAATTATATGAAAATTTACATGGTTGTAAATCTCTCTGTTACGGATAGATATAGATAAAGAGTTATTAAAACGGACTTACGAGTTGAGAGTTATTGTAGTTTGAAGTTGCTGCCTCGGATTCGTCGGAATCCAGAAGGGCAGGACGTTGAAACGTAAAACTGTACTAATCTGTGAGGAATATGAAAATTGTTGCTAAATGAAAGTTCTAGATCTATCTGTTTTGGACATTTTGAGACCTTACGGGGGTCTATCAGACTTACGGATTGAGAGTTATCGCTGTTTAAAGTTTCTGCCTCGGATCTATCGAGATCCAGGAAGGGCAGCGAATAAAAGTGTAAAACTGTACCAAATGGTACAGAATATGAAAGGATGGTTCACATGGAGACGTGTATCTCTCTGTTCTCGTCGTTTTGAGATTTTATGGGGCTTGAACGGGTTTACAGATTAGGAGTTATGACTATTCTGAGATTGGGTGTTGTTTAATAAAAATTCTGCCGAAACAAATTTCATGTGGCTGTTTTGAGGATAAATTTGTGTTAGTTACCCAAAGTAGTTTTAAATGAAATTTGGTACAGTGAAAGATCCCCGTCTTACCTTAGTTTCCGCTTGAGATACACCTTAGTTGGAGTTATGGTTAAAAGTTATAATCGTTACAAGTATGAATGACAGAATGTTAGAAAAGAGAATAGTATTTATTCGATCTTCTGAAAAATATGAAAAGTAGATACGTGTTCACATAAATATATAAATATATAATGGATCGGGTTGCACGCCGAAACAAAACGTAAAGTGAATACGCGTTCACAAATACGTAAACATAATGGATCGGGTTGCACGCCGCAACAAAACGTAAAGTGAATACGTGTTCACAAATACGTAAATATAATGGATCGGGTTGCACGCCGCATCAAAACGTAAAGTGAATACGCGTTCACAAATACGTAAACATAATGAATCGGGTTGCACGCCGCAACAAAACGTAAAGTGAATACGTGTTCACAAATACGTAAATATAATGAATCGGGTTGCACGCCGCAACAAAACGTAAAGTGAATACGCGTTCACAAATACGTAAACATAATGGATCGGGTTGCACGCCGCAACAAAACGTAAAGTGAATACGTGTTCACAAATACGTAAATATAATGGATCGGGTTGCACGCCGCAACAAATATGAAAAATGAATACATGTTCACCTATATATAAATATGAAAAGTGAATACGCGTTCACAAATATATAAATGTAACAAACATATGAAAATGCATGGGAATGTCCTAACGTATAATACGAGATAAAATGAAGTGTTAGTTAAACTGAGAATTTCCTATGAGGAGTTCCTGCATATTTAAAAATGTTGTAACCTGATATGTTTTTGCAATATGCTTATTACGTTATAATGTGATTGCACTTGGAATATTGTGGTGTTGCTTTGAATTGCAGGGTAAGGTTCTCACTCAGCCCCAGATGGTAGGGCTGACTCTTTATTTAACATGTTTCAGGAAAACGTGATAGAGGAAAGGCTCCACGCCAAGGCTAGCGATCGTCCCGCAGCCTCTTGTCATACCAAGTCCATTGCTTCGGGCTTGGTACTCGCAGTCCGTAATGTCGATTCTGATGTCTCGAAATGCCCATGTGGAATGGTCTCCCTTCCAACTTAGAATAATATTTGTCAGTATGTCTATGTAGAAACAATATTTGCACGAGCATGGGCTCGCATTATATTTTTAATGATGTCATAAACAAATTTCTTTATTGTTATTTTATTAATAGCTCCGTATTTGAATATAAGTTTAAATTTCTAAATAAAGAGAATTAAATGGTGCTCCTGGTGGAAAATAATTGTCCAGGTGCCATCACGCCCTAAGTAAAGACTTAGGAAAATTTGGGGCGTGACAAGTTGGTATCAAAGCCAGGTTAGGAGATTCTAGGAAGTTTCTTCGAGTTGGGTGTTTGAACGGTTACTTATTGCGACGGTGTGCGCGCCACCTTATTAATAAGTAAACGGAATAACATCCTAAAGTTTCACTTATTTCATACTCTTCTCGTGCCTATCTTGAGTCTTTTCAAAGACTTGGTTCTCGTACTACCTCCTTCAAGGGATTGTGGAAGGGAGTGTACAACGATAACATAACCAGACGTGATCGCACCAATCGACCAAAAGGTAGGAGAGGTACCGATAGACTATGGGGCAAATTTTGTGAGAAGGCGGAACATATCTATACAGGAAGGACTACAAGTCTAACCCAATAGTATTTCTCGATGAGGTAGAAAACCCATCGCTTACACGAGGACGTGTGGAGACGCATGACGCCGCTTGGTAATCGCACGGTTAGTGGACGACACACGGGTGTGGTGGAGAAATTTTAGAAGAAATCATTTTCCGATGTCACCACCGATGACGTGGGGGGAGTTCAGAGCCGCATTCAGTGAAAAGTACATGCCTAACTCCCGAAAAGAGCGCCGACGTGAGTTTGAACTGGAAACAAAGGAGACCGCAATGTGATAGAATACAATACCTAATTCATCCGATTGTCACAAGATACAACGCATATATTATTCCTACGTAGCGGAGAAGGTCAAAAGGGTTTAAACCCAAACTTGGAAGAGAAGGTAGTGGCATTAGCCCATTATCGGGGCATACCTTAAGATCGCGGTAGATGACAACGAGGGTAGAAGGTTTCGCTAAAGCAAAAAGAGAATATTCGCAGAAGAGATTTGGACGCCAGATCATTTAACCGTAGTCAAAATCGAAGCAGGAGTTTAGTAAGGGATCTTCGTGACCGAACCAATCGCGGCCTCTTATTTCAAGCCTAAGGGCACGCTGGTCTAATTACCAAGGTAGTAAGGACAAGGCCACCAACCCTAACACGCGAGGTGACAAACCGATTTGTAAGATTTGTCAAAGGAAACACAATGGAGAATGTCGGCTCTTAACGTACATGTTATAATCGTGGAGAGTCGTGCCACTATGCCGTGGATTGCAAGAAGAGGACCCAAACGCAATCTATTCGGGAGGTCGAAGCAACCACAATCGCCATGTGGGAAATCGGGAAACCAACCCCGCCAGAGTCGTGAGGTCAACAACCCAACAATTTAATCGGCCACGCTTTGCCCTGCAGGAATGAGGCGTAAGATCTAACGCGGTGGTCATGTATTTTGCTAGTCTCGAGTATTCCTGCATTTATATTGTACGATCCCGGCTCTACATTTTTATATGTGTCAATGGGCTTTGCTAAGAATTTACACGTAGGACCTTCTTATTTAAGTGAACCTTTTGAGGTTATGACACCAGTAGAGGCCTCAATTTGGGCCTCTCGGGTGGTAAATAATTTCCCATTAGAAGTGAATGGCAGGTGAACAATGGTGAACCTAGTACTACTTGATATGGTAGACTTCGACGTCATTTTGGGTATGGATTGGTTGTCGGCATGTTATGCCATGTTAGATTGTCGGCGAAAGATAGTGAGATTAACTTTTCCCGGAGAACCAGAAGTTGTTATAAGGGGTAGGATTGAAATATCCTCAGGTCAGTTTATTTCCTACCTTGGGGCTCAAAAGTTATTGGGAAGTCACAGAGTGGAGTATGCATAGATGGCTAATAAAGTGGATACCCAAATGGAATCCCCAGCAGTGAATGATGTTCCTATTGTTCGAAATTTTCCAGAGGTTTTTCCTGAAGATCTTCCAGGCCTTCCTCCGGATAGAGAAGTGGAGTTTGCTATAGAGTTAATTCCGGGTACAAGACCCATTTCTATTCCTCCATATCGAATGGCCCCAGCTGAATTGAGGGAGTTAAAAGAACAATTGAAGGATCTTCTGGATAAAGGCTTTATAAGGCCTAATGTTTCCTCAGTGCACTCATCTGTTTGTGAAAAAGAAAGACGGATCGCTCCGAATGTGCATCGATTATCGGCAGCTCAATAAGGTCACGATCAAGAACCGATACACATTACCAAGAATCGATGATCTTTTTGACCAACTTCAGGGAGCTAGCTATTTTTCCAAGAATCTCGTCGATATCATCACCAAAATAAATCTCGATGATATATCCAAAACAGCCTTTAGAACCCGATACGGCCATTATGAGTTCTTGGTCATGTCTTTTGGGTTAACCAATGCCCCAGCGGCTTTTATGGATTTAATGAACAGAATCTTCAAACCATTTTTAGATTTGTTCGTGATTGTGTTCATAGATGATATCCTAATCTACAGTAAGAGTGTTGAAGAACATGAAGAGCATCTGAGGGTAGTGCTTCAAGTCTTGAAACAGGAGAAACTATATGCTAAATTTTCAAAGTGTGAATTTTGGTTGGAAAAAGGTAGCCTTTTTGGGCCATGTTGTGTCAAGGGATGGAATTATGGTAGACCCCGTAAGATAGAAGCAATGAAGAATCGCCAAACCGACCACTCCGGCAGGTTAGAAGTTTCTTAGGTTTGGCCGGGTATTATAGAAGATTCGTAAAGGTTTTTCTAGTCTTGCTACTCCCTTGACCCGGGTGACTCAGAAAGCGGTTAAGTACCGGTGGTCAGAACCATGTGAAGCCGCTGAAACTAAAGGAATTGTTGACTCATCGCACCATCCTAACCTTACCATCGGGACAAGAAGGGTTCACGCCTATCATGCGATGCCTCTAGAGTTGGGTTAGGATGTGTCTTGATGCAGTTTGGAAAGGTTATTGCGTATGCATCTAGACAATTGAAGATACACGAGAAGAATTACCCAACTCATGACTTGGAATTAGCTGCGGTGGTGTTTGCCTTACGAATATGGAGACATTATTTGTATGGTGTGCATGTGGACATATTTACAGATCATAAGAGTTTGCAGTACATAACCACGCAGAAGGATTTGAATCTCCGACAAAGAAGATGGTTAGAGTTGCTTAAGGATTATGACCTTAGTATTCTTTACCATCCTGGGAAAGCCAACGTGGTGGCTGACGCACTCAGTAGGAGATCAATGGGCAACTTGGCTCATTTGGCAACACAAAAGAGGGGTATTGTTCGGGAGGTACAAAGATTGGGAAACCTCGGGGTTAGCTTAACTGAGATCGGTGAAGGTAGGGTGGTGGTACATGATACCTCGCAGTCTGCCTTAGCTTCAGAAATAAAATAAAGTCAGTTTGAGGATACGGAGTTTGTTGGATTTCGGGAGAGGATCCAACAGGGAAAACCTTCACAGTTTACATTGGGAGATAATGACGGAACCCGTCGGTATAAGGGTAGGTTTTGTGTTCCTAAGGTAAAGGATCTAAGGAGGAAGATCTTAGATGAGGGTCACAACACAAGATATTCCATTCATCCAGGGTCAACAAAAATGTATCAGGACCTCAAGGTAAATTACCGGTGGGACGGGATGAAGAAGGACGTTGCGGAGTTTGTCGGGAGGTGTCTTATATGTCAGCAGGTGAAAGCTGAACATCAAAAACCTGACAGATTACTTCAGGACATTGGGGTCCCATGTGGAAATGGGAGGCGATTCATATGGATTTTGTAACTGGTCTACCGAAAACTCGAGAAGGGTGTGATTCTATTTGGGTGATTGTTGATCGACTTACAAAGTCAGCCCATTTCTTATCGGTCAAGACTACGTATCGCGCACCACAGTACACACCGATTTATTTGAAGGAGATTGTGCGGTTACACGGGATTCCCTTACAAATTATTTCAGATAGGGGTTCCCAGTTCACCTCACACTTTTGGCAAAGTTTCCAGCAGGGTCTCGGGACAAAAGTTAAGTTAAGCACGGCTTTCCACCCGCAAACAGATGGGCAAGCTGAGCGAACAATCCAAACACTTGAGGACATGTTGAGATCTTATATGTTAGATTTCAGGGAAGCTGGTTGGACCATCTATGTCTAATTGAGTTCGCCTACAACAATAGTTTTCACTCTAGCATACAAATGACCCCGTTTGAAGCACTATATGGACGAAAATGTAGGTCTCCACTTGGATGGTTCGAGGTGGGTGAGACGCAACTGTTCGGACCTGAAGTCATTCAAGAAACAAATGATAAGGTACAGATGATTCAGGAGCGGATTAAAACAGCTCATAGCCGTCATAAGTCCTATGCGGATCATTGATCGGTGTATTTTATATACACTTTTTGAGTCATTTTTAGTTAGTATTTTACTCATTTCATTTATGTTTAGTACAGTATTAGGGTCATTTTCCTTTCTTTTGTGTCACAGCGGTCAAAAATGGAGAAATGACGAAAAAGAGATGAAATGAGCATAAAAGAGATGAAATTGCACACAAAAGGGCCAAGAAATGAAGTCTAAGAAGTTCCGGGAATTATAGAGAAAATCAGACGAAGTCCGGATGAGAAAAGACGACGAAACGGAATTCGCGAAAAATGTCACCAGCCATGCGCCGGAAGGTAGCCGCGCCCAAAGTGCTGAAAGTCCCGCGAGTTGCTGAATTTGGGCCATGGCGCTGGGTCATGCGCCGACGCTGGAATCAGAAGTGTCACGAATTTGACATGTTTCAGAATCCTAAAGGGATAATTTTTTTTTCCTTCCTAAATGGATAACTTTTCCTACCTAAAGGGAAACCTTTTCCTACCTAAAAACCCTTACCTAAAAGGATTCTAATAACTTCTCCTACCTACACAAATCCTTAACCCTTCACCTAAAGGATTCTTTGGCTATAAATACTCTACATCATTAGACGAATTATTCATTCTCCATTATACCATTCACCATTCTACATCCATCCATCCATCATTCCATCTTGTAAATATTCCACAACACAACCCTTGGATGCTAGGCTTGGAGACTCATTCTTAAGTAATTTTCTTTACTTTTCTTTACTTTATTTCAGTTTTGTATGATGAACATGGAATTAGTTCTTGTCATGTCAATGGCTAGGAACTAATTCTCTTATAGGGCTTTCTATGTTGAATTTCTTGAAACTTATGTTATAAATTAGTGCATGCTTATGGTTATTTTTCTTATTGAGAGATCTATCCAATAATTGAGTTGAATTCTTGGTAATTAATTGACAACTAATTATCACTATATGATTTCTAATCAGATTCTGAAAAGGGGGGATTGTGAATATGTTGTAAGTTGGGTAGACATTCTTGGATTGGGGATGAAAATTCCTCAATTATTTATGTAGCGTTGATGAGAGGCTTAACAACCCTAATTTTGCGCATTGTGTGTGACGGTCAACTAGGTTTTTGTTCTTAATCCTCCTATAAAGTTACCCTTATCACCGAAATGTAGGTAAGGAACGACATCGCGCTGAGTGTTTATATAACCCTAACGGAGTATAAAACGATTTCAGAAACCCGCTTTCTCCAAAAGAAGAATATCATAAGTAATGCATTAGTAAGTAGCATGTCGGATAGTGAGGATACATAGAAGCCCTATTCTCATCACATCTGAAGTAAACCTTTATACTTTAAATAGTTTTCATAATTCTTAGTTATAAACAACCAAATCAATTATCAATTCGCCAAATAGATACTAGAAAATAGATAGTTGGTACTTGAACCCTAATCCCAGAGGACGATATTCGGTCTTATCAAAGACTATACTACTTGTCACGATAACGTGCACTTGCGTTTAAAGTGTGTGCATCTTAACGCGCATCAAGTTTTTGGCGCCGTTGCCGGGGATTAGGCATAGTTCAATATCAAATTTATCTATTTTTAATTTCTAATTTGGTTTTTATTTTTGTTTCTTTAAATTATTTATTTTATTTTCTTTAAAAAAAAAAAAAAAAAAACAAGTGTGCCGTGATTCGTTGTTGGTTTTGATTCATCTCAGGGATCCTTAAGACATGGATTTCTACTGTCAATATGATCGAGCTCCAACCATAGAAGAAGAGAGGGAGGAATTGCGAGAAGTTATACTCAGTCTCACGAGGTACCAAGCTCAGTTCATGGACGAAATGAGAATGACCATGAAGAAGTTGGAAACGCAAATAGCAGAACTCGCAATCATATTCAACAAATAACAACAAATTGAGGAGAGAACCAAACCCAACTATTGAGGAATCGTGAGATAGTTGGTGTAGAAAAGGAAAGGATAGCGAGATTCAATTATTTACCTTCTTGAATTCGTGGAAATTCTTTTCTTACACCTATTACGTAAGAAACACCACTAGCTATCACGGCTGATTCCCAATTAGAAGCTCATACCATCAAGGGTACCCCCAGAGTTGAGAGATGTAGAAGTTCACGGATTCCTACATTATAGAAAGCATAAAAGACAAGCCTACTGGGGATAATTGTGTTTTTAAGGCTCTTGTTTGAACAAATGGTTGTAGGAAATTGAGGCCAACAACAATAAATTTGCGGATTGCAAGCGGTTCGCAGAAGGATCCAATGGGCACTCGTAAAGGTTAAAGGCGTCCGGCTAAAAGACGTTAAAGACAGCGCTTGTTGGGAGGCAACCCAATATTTTTAATTATGTTATTTTAATTTCTGCTTTATTTTATTTTATTTTGTCTTGAAACGATCTCACGGTCTTGGGTTCTTGTTTTGTGTTGTTGGACGACAGGTGGACTGAAAGCTGAAACCGAGGAAAAAGGAGCAACAAATGCTGAAAAAAAGAAAAAACAGTCGTCAGCGCCGCTGGAGAATCGGTGGCGCTCGGAACTCAGAGGCCACAAGATTAGCAGCGCCATGCGCTGAATCTCAGGCGCGCGAACTCAGAGAGCCATATTTCCGCAAATTCGTAATTTTTCCTCCTAGACCTCCATTATGACCACTGTGTTGTGTCAGTAAGTTGTCCTTTTTCTTTTATTTTCTTTGAGTCTTGCACACATTTGGGACAATGTGTGATTTAAGTTTGGGGGGTGTTTTATTTGTGTCTTGTTATGTTTTATTTAAGTCTTGTTGATTGTTTTATGTTTATTTTGAGTCACCAATTTTTTTTTTCCTTTTTGAGTCATAATTGCCTGTCAAAGATCATAATTGCTGTAGTTGCTAGAAAAACCTAGTGAAGCGCGTGGAATAATGTAACTAATTGAAGCAACTATCTAAACACCTAAGTTAGATATGCCAAAAACTCAGAACTGTCTATTTGGAGTTTCTTGCTTGAGTTATGCATGCTAAATGATAAATACTTATGTGTTATGAGTGCTTGCTATTTGAGGCGAAATAGTTAGGATATGCATGTTAGGGAGATGACTCAGGCATTTCTTTGATAGCCAATTCTTACCATTCTTTTCTATCCCGTACTTTAAAAATATCCATAGTCAGCCCCATTGAGCCTAAATTTGAAACTTCTTCTTTGACACCCTATATTCCCACAAATTGTGCCATAAGTAAAAATGTGAAGTAGTGGAATCAATTGTGTTAAAAAAGAGACAAAAAGAGTGAATGAGCTTGTTGCACCCCAATAAAAAAGTAATAAGAAAGAGGCAAAAGCCTAAGTTTGGGGGTTCTTGTTATTATAATACTCTTCATTCTCCCAAAACAAAAGAGGGAAAAAGATAGAATTGAAGTGAAGAAAAGAACAAAAAGAAAAGGGAAATACTGAAAAGCTAAAGAGCTTATGGTACACAAAAATGAGCCTAAATGCCTATTTTTACCAACCCCGCTAAGCCTACATTACAACCCCAAAGTCCTAAAGATCTCTTTTATGCATATCCAGAATTAGTGGAGAATAGCAAGTAAGCATGCCATAGGATTTTTGAATTTATATGCATGATTTAGTATATTGACTTCCATTAAAGCATGATAAATATGAGTTTGCGAAATATCTAGCTCAATGTGTTTAGTGTGCTGAAAAATTTCATGCTACATGTTCCTGCATATTATTCTGCTAACCTTCATGTTTTTCTAGATAACACTAAATGCAGCAAAAGTGATCAATGTCAGTGAGTCTTCTATTTTTTCGTTTCTTGAGTCTTTTATTTCTTTATTTCTATCTTTGCTCGAGTTCTAGCAAAGGTTAAGTTTGGCGGTATTTGATATGTGTATTTTATATACACTTTTTGAGTCATTTTTAGTTAGTATTTTACTCATTTCATTTATGTTTAGTACAAGATTAGGTCGTTTTCCTTTCTTTTGTGTCACAGCGGTCAAAAATGGAGAAATGACGAAAAGGAGATGAAATGAGCATAAAAGAGATGAAATTGCACACAAAAGGGCCAAGAAATGAAGTCTAAGAAGTTCCGGGAATTATAGAGAAAATCAGACGAAGTCCGGACGAGAAAAGACGATTTAAACGGAATTCGCCAAAAATGTCACCGCGCCACGGAAGGTAGCCGCGCGCCCAAAGTGCTGAAAGTCCCGAGAGTTGCTGAATTTCAGCGCCATCACAGGCCGACGGAATTGTGAAGTGCTGGGCTGAATTTGACATGTTTCAGAATCCTAAAGGGATAACTTTTCCTTCCTAAAGGGATAACTTTTCCTACCTAAAGGGAAACTTTTTCCTACCTAAAAACCATTACCTAAAAGGATTCTAATAACTTTTCCTACCTACACAAATCTTTAACCCTTCACCTAAAGGATTCTTTGGCTATAAATACTCTACATCATTAGAAGAATTATTCATTCTCCATTCTACCATTCACCATTCTACATCCATCCATCCATCATTCCATCTTGTAAATATTCCACAACACAACCCTTGGATGCTAGGCTTGGAGACTCATTCTTAAGTAATTTTCTTTACTTTTCTTTACTTTATTTCAGTTTTGTATGATGAACATGGAATTAGTTCTTGTCATGTCAATGGCTAGGAACTAATTCTCTTATAGGGCTTTCTATGTTGAATTTCTTGAAACTTATGTTATAAATTAGTGCATGCTTATGGTTATTTTTCTTATTGAGAGATCTATCCAATAATTGAGTTGAATTCTTGGTAATTAATTGACAACTAATTATCACTATATGATTTCTAATCAGATTCTGAAAATGGGGGATTGTGAATATGATGTAAGTTGGGTAGACATTCTTGGATTGGGGATGAAAATACCTCAATTATTTATGTAGCGTTGATGAGAGGCTTAACAACCCTAATTTTGCACATTGTGCGTGACGGTCAACTAGGTTTTTGTTCTTAATCCTCCTATAAAGTTACCCTTATCACCGAAAGGTAGGTAAGGAACGATACTGGGGTTGAGTGTTTATATAACCCTAACGGGAGTATAAAACGATTTCGTAAACCTGCTTTCTCCAAAAGAAGAATACCATAAGTAATGCATTAGTAAGTAGCATAAAAGGATAGTGAGGATACATAGAAGCCCTATTCTCATCACATCTGAAGTAAACCTTTATACTTTAAATAGTTTTCATAATTCTTAGTTATAAACAACCAAATCAATTATCAATTCGCCAAATAGATACTAGAAAATAGATAGTTGGTACTTGAATCCTAATCCCAGAGGACGATATTCGGTCTTATCAAAGACTATACTACTTGTCACGATAACGTGCACTTGCGTTTAAAGTGTGTGCATCTTAACGCTCATCAATCATCGGAAAAGAGATCTTGAATTCCAAGAGGGGGAGAAAGTATTTTTAAAAGTGTCCCCAATGAAGGGAGTGATGCGCTTTGGTAAGAAAGGGAAATTGAGCCCAAGGTTTATTGGGTAATATGAGATCTTGCGAAGAGTGGGGAATGTGGCTTACGAATTAGCACTTCCACAAGAGTTGGAAGCAGTGCATTCGGTATTTCATGTGTCAATGTTACGAAAATACTTGCACAATCCAAATTACGTCATCCTTCCCCAGGAGATAGTTCTTAATAAAAAGCTTCAATATGAAGAGGCTCCGGTAGAAATACTTGATAGAAAGGTCCAACGCCTTAGGAATAAACATATTGCTTCCGTGAAAGTCCTATGGAGGAATCACTCCACAGAGGAAGCCACATGGGAAGATGAAGAGGCGATGAAAGTCAAATATCCATTCCTATTTGACTAAGGTAATAAAAAAAAATGCGTTACATAGTACTTCATATGTGTGTCATTTGCGTGTCTATATGCATGTGTTACAACCTTATTCTCATTCGAGGACGAATGCTCCTTAAGGAAGGGGGAATGTGAAGCTCCAAATTTGTTACAATAACAATAAACATTATGGTGAATATGTGATTATGTTATTATTGTGTCTATGTGATTATGTTACGACCTTATTCACATTCGAGGACGAATGTTGCTTAAGGAGGAGAGAATATAAAATCCGGAAAAAAATAATAATAATATATAGTTGTGGTTGGGTTAATAAATATATATATATATATATAAGAAAACAAAGAATAAATTGCATGGGATAGAGTTAGTATTAAAGTTGGATAAATAGATAGATGAAATGAAAATAAGAAAATTAAAAAAAAACAAAAAAAAAAAAAAAAACATGCAGAATGCACGTAAGCCCCCTTCCCTTTACCCCTCCCCCCTTTTCATTTTCCTTCAATCTCTTGACTTTCTCCCTCCCATAAGTTATGTAATCATCCCCACTTATACATTGTATTTACACACAAACAAAGTACATAACATAAAGGTTAGAAAATCAGAAAAAAACAAGTGAAAAGAAGAGGAAAAAAATACCAAGAAGGCAAGAAGAACAAGAATCAAAATACTAGAGAGTAAGGATAATTTTAACAACCACACAACAATAATCTTCACACTTACAAGGTGAGTTTTCTCACTCAGAAATTCTTGGTAACATCCTTTATTTTTAGTTCAATACATGTTAGAATAAGAATTGTGTGTTGAAAAGAAATATTGAACTTTTGATTGTTTAGATAACTAGTTGCGTCATGAACTTTACGAACTGTTCTCACTGAGTTATAATTTGATGAAATTCGGTAGAGTGGTACACCTCTCTATTATGATCATATAGAACCAAAAATGAGGTAAAATGGACATACGGTTTGAAAGTTATCATAGTTCAAAGTTCCTGCCTTAGATTTGGCCGAAATTCGGAAAGGCATAATTACGGACTGTTTTTATTGAGTTTTACTTATTAGAATTATATGAAATTTTACATGGTTGTAAATCTCTCTGTTACGGACAGATATAGATAAAGATTTATTAAAACGGACTTACGAGTTGAGAGTTATTGTAGTTTGAAGTTGCTACCTCGGATTCGTCGGAATCCAGAAGGGCAGGACGTTGAAACGTAAAACTGTACTAATATGTGGGGAATATGAAAATTGTTGCTAAATTAAAGTTCTAGATCTATTTGTTGTGGACATTTTGATACCTTACGGGGGTCTATCCGACTTACGGATTGAGAGTTATCGCTGTTTATAGTTTCTGCCTCGGATCTATCGAGATCCAGGAAGGGCAGCGAATAAAAGTGTAAAACTGTACCAAATGGTACGGAATATGAAAGGATGGTTCACATGGAGACGTGTATCTCTCTGTTCGCGTCGTTTTGAGATTTTATGGGGCTTGAACGGGTTTACAGATTAGGAGTTATGACTATTCTAAGATTGGGTGCTGTTTAATAAAAATTCTGCCGAAACAAATTTCATGTGGCTGTTTTGAGGATAAATTTGTGTTAGTTTCCCAAAGTAGTTTTAAATGAAATTTGGTACAGTGAAAGATCCCCGTCTTACCTTAGTTTCCGCTTGAGAAACACCTTAGTTGGAGTTATGGTTAAAAGTTATAATCGTTACAAGTATGAATGACAGAATGTTAGAAAAGAGAATAGTATTTATTCGATCTTCTGAAAAATATGAAAAGTGGATACGTGTTCACATAAATATATAAATATATAATGGATCGGGTTGCACGCCGCAACAAAACGTAAAGTGAATACGCGTTCACAAATACGTAAATATAATGGATCGGGTTGCACGCCGCAACAAAACGTAAAGTGAATACGTGTTCACAAATACGTAAATATAATGGATCGGGTTGCACGCCGCATCAAAACGTAAAGTGAATACGCGTTCACAAATACGTAAACATAATGGATCGGGTTGCACGCCGCAACAAAACGTAAAGTGAATACGTGTTCACAAATACGTAAATATAATGAATCGGGTTGCACGCCGCAACAAAACGTAAAGTGAATACGCGTTCACAAATACGTAAACATAATGGATCGGGTTGCACGCCGCAACAAAACGTAAAGTGAATACGTGTTCACAAATACGTAAATATAATGGATCGGGTTGCACGCCGCAACAAATATGAAAAATGAATACATGTTCACCTATATATAAATATGAAAAGTGAATACGCGTTCACAAATATATAAATGTAACAAACATATGGAAATGCAGGGGAATGTCCTAACGTATAATACGAGATAAAATGAAGTGTTAGTTAAACTGAGAATTTCCTATGAGGAGTTCCTGCATATTTAAAAATGTTGTAACCTGATATGTTTTTGCAATATGCTTATTACGTTATAATGTGATTGCACTTGGAATATTGTGGTGTTGCTTTGAATTGCAGGGTAAGGTTCTCACTCACTTGCATGGTGGTGACTCTTTATTTAACATGTTTCAGGAAAACGTGATAGAGGAAAGACTCCACGCCAAGGCTAGCGATTGTCCCGCAGCCTCTTGTCATATCAAGTCCATTGCTTCGGGCTTGGTACTCGCCGATCCGTAATGTCGATTCTGATTGTCTCGGGAAATGCCCATGTGGAATGGTCTCCCTTCCAACTTAGAATAATATTTTTCAGTATGTCTATGTAGAAACAATATTTGCACGAGCATGGGCTCGCATTATATTTTTAATGATGTCATAAACAAATTTCTTTATTGTTATTTTATTAATAGCTCCGTATTTGAATATAAGTTTAAATTTCTAAATAAAGAGAATTAAATGGTGCTCCTGGTGGAAAATAATTGTCCAGGTGCCATCACGCCCTAAGTAAAGACTTAGGAAAATTTGGGGCGTGACAAAACCGAAAATGCGTTTACGAAGGCTTCGAGTAGTGTGGGATAGGCTAATCACCAGCTGAGTATGTGGCTAAATGCTTAGTGTGCCAGCTGGTTAAGGCTGAGCACCAGAACCACCTTTGCCTGGGCGAGAAGAATCTTCCAGGGAAGTCTTAAGAATCTACGTACGCTATCAGATCGTCTGAAGTCAGGAATCTCGCAATGGTTGGAGAAATCAGATGTCGAGCAAGGAAAGATCTTTCCAAAATAGAATCAAGAGAAAGCGCTAGAACCGATGTAAGTAAGATCCTTTACAACTAGAAGTCGATCTGGTACCTTCCTCAGGGTCTCCCGTTCCCTTCTCCTTCCTTAATCTTCCGAGGATGGTTCGATGGAGTCGTTTGGCACCTCGATGTCGACTCTCCTCTCCTTACAGTCGAGCTGCTCCGCGCCTTGAACAGGCTAATTTCTCAGGTTTCAGCAACTCTGCACAATTTACTGGTGTATAGGTTTCCTAAGAAGCTACACCCTTACAAAACGGGTTTAGCCACTCCTCTCCGCGAAGACCTTCAGGGTGGAGTTAAGCTCTCTATCTTAGAAAAGTGGCCCTGCTTTCTCTTCTTAGAAAATAATCCATGGCTACACTCAAAGCTTTTTTTTCCGACTTCTAAGTTCCTCTCCGTCTCCCTTTGCCAAATAGAGACTTCAAGAAGCTTCTATTTATAGGCCTTGGAGGCGGAGTGTGTTACCACTCCTAGGTTCTCCGTAAATATTAACGGAGAACTGAATGGCTATTTTCCGGGGACGCGGGGTCTCCGCCAAGGTGACGCCATGTCGGAGTATATTTTATTCCTCGTTATGGAAGCTTTCTCGGGCCTTCTAGATAGCAAAGGAAATCAGGGGATTCCATTCCATTTCCCTTTCCTTATTACCCCGAACCAAACGCACTCTAATATGAGAAGAATTGCAACTTATATTATTTTTCGCATAATTTTCGAATATTTAAATCACGAAGCGAAATGTGATAAGTAAAAGAGAACATATGAAGTTGTATTTGTTTTAAAGCAAGCTTACTAAACTAAAACATATTACCCTATCAAAACAAAATACAAACCTGACTATTTGGTAATAAGGCTGGCCAACGGGGCGGGTCAGCCCTGTCTCGACCTCGCCCTACCCCGCTTTAAAAAATAATAATATCGGTAACGGGATTCGATAGGATTCGGATCCGGTTCGCCCCTATCCGTGCCCGCCTGCACTTCTCCCCTTTGCACAAAATAGTCGTTGCACAATGACCATTTTATATTTTGGTCGTTGTGCAACGGTCATTTTTGGCCTCCCCCCTCCCCCAACCCCTTAATATTTATTTTTAACCCCTAAGTTATTATATTTACACTTTAATCCAATTTTCCAACTATAAATACCTCACTTTCTCTTCATCTTTCTCATAAATCTTCCTACAATCTCTCAATCTATCTCTCTACAAGTCTATATTGTCTACTAAATATTCAATTTTATTTATTCATTTGGGAGTGAAGTTGACAATTAGCTTGAAAATCATTCATCGAGCAAAATTTCAATTTTCAACCTCTCGATTACACGTCGGCGTTTGGTACATTCGTCCCTTCATTAAATTATTATTGTTTCTTTATTTTAATTAGTGCACTTCATTTCATTACCTTTAACTATATTTATAGCATAAGTAAAATGGAAGGACTTAGATGTATGTTTAAAAGGGTAAGAGTAAGGGTTAGACTTCTTCTAGTAAGGGTAATAAGGGGAGGGGTACTTCTTCTAGTCATCCTATTCCTAGACATGATGATTTGGTTGATACTGAATTTTTTTCTGAAATACCATTAGATTTAGACGAGGAGATATTTTCTGCAACTCAACAAAACTTTAATTTAGAAAATAAGCTAGATGACACACCCACTAATTTAGATGACACACCGACTAATCTAGATGACACACCCACTAGTGCACCTCTGGAATGCCTCTTATTCCCCCTAGTATGAGACGAGGCCCAACACAATGAAAATTAAAATCAGATGCATGTGTTTTTTTTATAGAGACAAAGAGAATCAAGTAGTTAGATGTCAAATTTGTAAAAATATTTATAAATTTAAAATGAGAAAAGGTCAGGGTGGGACTGGAGGTTTATTGAAACATGTACAAAACTTTCACAAAGCTAGGTGAGATGAATACGAGGCTACAAAGTCGGATGTGTCAATGTGCTCTCAGTTGGGACAAGGTTCACATAGTGTCCCGGACCATGATGGGGGGAATTGTAGGCCATAATATGATAAACATAGAGATAGGGAAGCAATAGCAAAATTAGTTGTTGTGGATGGTTTGCCTTTTTTATTTCCTTCATCTCCTGGTTTTATTCATTACATTAGAGATATGCATAATCTTGCTTTTAACGATTTTTCTAGATCAACTATTATGAGAGATGTTTTTAAATTTGCACATGAATATCAACAGCATTTACGTTATTCATTATATCATTTTTCTGGCAAAGTATGTATACGTCTGATATAGGTCGTAGTACTAACGATCATGATTATTTAACGGTAACATGTCATTGGATAAATTATAAATGGTCTATGCAAAAACGTATTTTAGCATATAGATATATCGATGATAGGCACACTGGTACTTTTATCCAGAAAATATTTATTTAATTTGCGATTATTATGACATAACTGATAAAATTATGACTATTACACTAGATAATGCTTCATCTAATAATTATGCTATTAGAATTTTAAAAGATCTTTTAACTCCATCTTTTTCAAATTATTTTCATATAAAATGTGCGTATCATATTTATAACTTAGTTGTAAAAATGGTCTATTACTTTTTGAAGACATTCTTAATAAAATACAATTTACTATAAATTTTATTTTTAGAAGAATACAACGAAAAAAAGAATATAAAAAAACTTGTCATGATTGCGGACTACCTTATAGAAAAATTCCCGAAGAAGTAGTCACTAGGTGAAATTCTTTATACGAGCAACTATTTGTTGCTTATGATTATAGAAGATCTATAACTTTATTTTTAACGCCCATAATCGAAATTCAACTGATATGGTTGTAGATAGTGATTGAGAGAAAATTTCAGAACTTATTCTATTTCTAGAGAAAGTTTTTCAAGCAACAAAAGATTTTTCCGTTATATATTATCCTACTATTTCAACTATGTTATTTTATATAGCTATAATATTTTTATTACTTAATGAATATATGGAAAAAACAGTTTATAAGACACATATTAAAAAAATATTTATCAAATGAAAAAAATATTTTATTCCTATTCAACTATTTATATTATTTGTGTTGTATTAATTTCGATTATTAAAATAGACGGTTGTAAAACACTTATTGAAACTATTCATGACAGTACTACCACCTCCAACTCCCAAAAATCCAAATGACCCACCGTCTATTGAACAAACTAAAGAAGTGTTGTCTAGCATACAAGATGAATGCAAAAAAGTATATTACCAACAAGAAAGTGCTAGCAACCAACCGACTTCCATAACATCTTCTTCTTCTTCTTCTTCTTCTTCAACACAACCTCAAAAAAGACATGTTGTTTCTGCGGCAGTATTGAAAGCCTTAGAAATAGAATGTTTAGTGGTAACACTACTAACCAAGTTATCGAGTTTGATGTTTTTGTTTTGCATTGTACCGTACCAAACAGTTCTCAATGAAGAAAGACGTGAAGACTTGCTGAAATACTGGAGGGAAAATGAGAAGATATTTCTGACACTGTCATCGATGACCCGAGATGTGTTGCAGTATTATTCAGAGATTGGATACGAGCAGAGCGAAGTAAGTGCGGTCAAACGGAGATCAACGAAGAAGAAGACGAAAACTACAACTAAATCTTATCCGACAGAGGTGGAAGCGACGTCGAACAATTTAACCAACAAAGATCAATTCCAACCGAAGAACCACAAAAAATTATAAAGAAACTAGAAAATGTGTTTTCAAAATGTAATTTTTTAATTGTAATTTTACTATGTAATTTGCAACTTTCAACACCACAAAGTTTCAATTGTATTACAAAAAAAAAAATTATATTAAATAATATAAGAGGCACAAAAATAACATTGAGATATTTTTATTAAACTATCTTGTTCAATTATAGAGTTGTTTATATATGTTATTTTTTAAAATTAAGTGCAAAAAAAACGAAAACCCAATCCCGCCAGGACCCGCCCCGTTGGCCACCCGTATTTGGTAAGTGTAGAATACCTTATTGCAAATTCACCAATCACCTGGAGAAGCGTCAGGTTGAAATATGGCAGTTGAGTAATACAGAAACATTTGTAGATTTTACTATATGACAAGGAAACAAGCTGTAAAATTTTAGAACCATAAATGACATAAATAGTATGTCAATCTAGTTTTTGTTATTCTTTTTCCTCTTATTGCTGGCCCTTGTGGCATTACACTGGGTTTGTCGTTTTTCCTCTTATTTCCCCTACTATAATTCCTCTACTTTGTGTTAGTAATTCACAGCAACATTCTGCAAAAGTACAAGTTTAGCACGCCCTCCGTACTCCTCTGGTAAGACGTCTTCACCAACCTCTCTGATGAACTCTTCCTTTTGTTCCTCATTTGTAACAATCCTGATCTGTTTTATATTGGAAACACTTCTCGAGTCTTAGAAAATAGCGTTTGATTCAGGAAAAATATGACAACTTTACTACATGCAATGTTATGAGATGTATAGATGCAAAAATGATCAAGATTGCAGAAGCTGATCTAGTATTGAAGACTATATGTTTACATGTGCATTTTGTTAAACGTTACATGGTTTTATGGGTCATTATGCACGCTGACGTACCTTCTCTTGAGTTGCTTTTTCAAGGAAGCGACAAACAAATCTCCATACAGTGACAAAGAACTGTGGCATGTTTAAAAGGTAACAAGCAGCTAAGCGCTCAGGGTAGTAAGCCTGTAGAAAGAAACTGCGTGAAATGTAGCTAACAGCATCAATCAATATAACACATGTAATATAAAGAGCTGAACATTATATCAGCATTCCAGTGTGGCCTTCATCAATTTGTTAAGTATATAGCTACTAATTTGTCTAAATCAAGATTCAAGAGCTTAAGAGGAGCAACAAATTTTGACTAAAATTTTCAGAGATTAAAGTTAGTGGAGTATATCCAAACTATTCGTTACACCAATGGTACCTCATAGCTATGTTGTTCGGACCCTCCAAAAATCTTGTCGCACCCGTGTATGATCCTCCAAAAATGCATAGCTCTTGGAGGATCCGACACACACCTAATAGTGGTACAAGAATTATGTCTCTTTTCTTTGTTCAAAAAAAATTATGTCTCTTTTCATAACACGGGTTATGTGCGTCTCTATAGTAATGGTTTGCACCTTATAAAAAGGCAAAGGGGTTACCTGTAAAAACTGGAAACCAGTGATTAAACCACGAGCATCAACATTGCTATAGGTAATATTCTGGAGATCAAGAATTCCAATAAGCTTCTCATTTCCTATTTCTCTACCTTTGAACGAACTGAAACGAGCACAAAGAGGTCCAAGTTAGAAACAAAACCACGATTTTCAGTACAAAAAGATGTTTGGAGAGGAAAAAGCTAAGGAACCCAAGTTAGAAACAAAACCACGATTTTCAGTACAAAAAGATGTTTGGACAGGAAAAAGCTAAGGAACCCAAGTTAGAAACAAAACCACGATTTTCAGTACAAAAAGATGTTTGGACAGGAAAAAGCTAAGGACCCCAACCGTCTCCTACTGGAAATGTGTTGTTATGTACCATATCACTGTATTTATCTATCAAGTATTGCAAGGACGAGGAATATTTACTGGTCCTAGAATACAATCAACAGCAAATATCGGTTGCGGCGGTGCTGCAATCTGGAAATCTGATACATGGATAGAGATTTCGTAAAATGATAATATGGCAACTTTTTCTACTCATCAACTGAGTGAACACAAATGAGAATTGGTTCTTGATGGTCATTCCTGGCCAGAAGTTGGAGAATCTAGACTTTAACCAACTAGGAAACTACACCTAAGTATTCCAAAGCCACGTGATCGACCACGCACATAGGAGACCTCAATTGATTCACCAGATGAAACCTACAATCTAATTTGCCTATACTTGGATCAAAGGTGATAATCGACCAGAGTTCTTAACCAAATGGGATTCTGCTCCTATGGGTTGCTCAAGTTCATTTAAGGAGACACCAGAACATCCCCCCACCGCCAGCTGAAGCATGGAGAATATAACATGTGGGGCCAAATAGGGACAGGTCTGGCTCTGATATCACGTGAAAAATATGGTCATTTAGCCCAACTCAACCCCAAAACTAGATCATGAGGTAAGAATTTCTCAAGTTTATATAAGGAGAGCACCAGCCCATTCCCTAATCAGTGTAGGACTAACATCAAAAGATAAATTTGACAGGTTACTTTATACGATAGCAATATTACAACGTAACTAATGTCCATTCGCTTCTATGCTTGTACCCATTTTATCCTTCCATTCCCACATCCACCTAACATAGGAGCTCGGGAAAATGATAGAGAATTTCATGATTAGATGCTAAGCCACTTTTAGGTTCTTATAGCTGCCCCTTTTTTTCATAAAATTTTCAAGGTAGTTAAGCTGCAACCACATACAATGTGTTTTAACATTTTACAAAGAAACCTGTGTGTTTTGCACCTCCTAATCCATCAAAACTACCCTATCAGGGAAATATATAATTCCTCTGTACTTTCTTTTTCTGCTCTTTTAAATATCGCTATCACTCCCCATGCAAAACAGAAGTTCTGTACCTTAATGCAATCCTCTTGTTTAGATAGCATTATGTCACTAAGCAAGCTTATTATTATTATCATTTCTTGGACAAGATAAGAAGGTTTCTATCATAACTTCGTTCCTCATTGAATAGACAGATATTTAGTGACTAAAACAACAAAATATAAAAGTAGCATGTAAACGGATCTATAATCCCAAATAAACACACACACACACACACTATCTTCTGCATAGTATATTTAGTTTTGAGAATAGTAGGAAAATGCCCAACAATCTGCAAAACCAGAATAATGCCCAACACAGCACCAGTATAACAAGTCTCATCAAACAAAATTCTAGTCAAACATATGCATCCTCTCGAATCACAAACAATTACAAAAGATTAAGCTTCATTCAAAGAGGAAGAAGAAGGAAAATAAGACTTAAACAAAGAGGACACAAATGTAAAATATGTTAAGTACATACACTTTCTGGTGTAAGTTCCCTTCACCCCATCCCATCCAGAATGTCCTATCTCTCTCTCTCGCGTGCATGTTCTCTCTACACTCTCTCTGTATCTCTGGCTGTGTAGAAATATTAGCACAAACCTCCCCTTTCATTCTCTCTCAAGCACTTTCTCAGAACAGACACTTTGATTTACGTAAAGCAAAGTAATGTTACAAAGTTTAGAAGTAATTCCTCTTGTGCAATTTTCCGAATGGTCAAAGAGCAACATGGTTGGAAAAAAATGGTACCTTGCAGTTGTTTTGTCTAGTAGATAAACCACCAATTCTGCACAAGAGGCGAATGTGTCAATACTATCTTTATCCTTAAAGAGTAATCATTACCATCCTACAGAAGAAAGGATTGATTCAAGAAATCCCCTTACTAGTCACCACAAAAAAAATTCATTTGGTAAACACTGTAGATTGTTGCTGTTTGGTGTAAATACTTTTTTTTTATAATCGTTGTGTCTGACCAGCTTGTCGGCACCTCGACTAATTTCATATAAAAAAACGAGCAGAGCAACATTTTATGTATATAATTAATTGCATGTCAGAATAAGCCAACAGAACCACACACCTATACATCCATATTGAGCATCCGGGCCTTTCAAATTTCATTATCAGTGTGACAAGATAGTGTTTAACTAACCAATTAAACGGGAAAAAATACGACACCAATTTAGGAAAATGCTAAGTGAATAAGTAACCCAAAAGTCAATATAAGCAAGTAGAGAAGGGGGACAAGCACAAGCAGCACATATTAAGGTTGGAACTTAAACCATTTTTGTTATGTGCGGTCATATGATTAGGCCCACCAAACCTACCAAAATTTGACAACCTTTTCAGATAGAGGTGGCAAAGTCAACCCATTTTTAGTAATCCGCCCACGTTGTCTGATGTTAAATGAGTTAGATTATGACTCATTTGTTGGCTTTAGTCAGTGGATTCAACCTCAAATGACCCGTCAAACTATTGGGTCAAATTAGTGTAACTCAACGGGTCAAAATACAACCAAACCCAAACGTAGAAAATCAAATTTGGTGGTTGGGAATTAAGTAGATGTGACAAACTTAAGCTAATAGTTTAAGAAAAATACAGTAACTTTCGCACTTTATTTTCAAAAGCAAAATAAAAAAAGTAGAGTAGGTCAGGTCATGTTGGACATGTTATGACCCATCATTACTATTTGGTCCAAGTAAACTTATCGTGATTGGATCATGACCCGTTTTTCACCCACTCAAGTTTGACTCAGTCTGGCCATGTGCCACCTCTACTTGCAGATATCCAATATTATGGATCAGTTTTTTCATTCTAAAAATTACAGCTGGTTAGGATATGAGTTAGCTTTGTGTCCACACACCTTCTCCACAAAATCAACTATAATTAAATAAACATAATCAACCACCTTTACAAATAGTAACCCTTTCAATAATATATTATTGGTCACAAGGATTACTGATTTTTTTATTCCTTAAAAAACGAATTTCCTGCTGGAGATTCCATTTGGGAGGTATCAGGTATCAAGTTAGAAATATCGTCCACTAGCTACTTTTCAAATTTCAGAAGAACTAGCTATTTTTTCAATTACGGGGCGATCCGCCTAACGATAAAAAAGAGAAGTCCATGAAATTAACAATTAACAACTAACTACAAGATTGTCTAAATTAAAGACTAGTTTAATGAACCATTAGCAGGACAACAAAAGATAAAAAAGGCATCATTGAGTGAACCAACCAGAATATTCCATACTAAAAAAACACAAACAAGATAAAACCAAGAACAACAAAAAAATGGAATCTTTACATAAATAGCCTACCGGATTCACTGTTTACTTTTTCTACCCGATATATATACACGGTTATACATATATTGTACATATATATATATTATATATCCGACAACTCTTTTTAGTTTAAGCAGTTGCGTGAGCACTATTTGTTGGGTTTTGATATTGGTGAATGAGAAATGATGGATGAAAAGTGAAGGGAAGGTAAAACGTCTCTTTTGCTTTGATTGAAATAATTGTCCCACATCGAAAAAAGAAAGGAAAAGAGAGGTGTATATATTATATTACACTTTCTCCAATCACTAAAAGGGTTGAGGGGGCAAGGACCCCTCGCGCCGTTTTACTTACTAATTTTCTGAACTACAAAACTACTTCTTCTTCTGCACGAATAAATTCTATGCGATACACTGCCGTTGAGTGGTTCGCCGCTATCCGAATTTGGAGTACTACTATGCTGGTAAGATAATCGTTCTATCATGGGAGGGGAAATTCCATCAACCTCGAGTATTGTGAGGGGAATATTTTCTGAACTACAAAACTACTTCTACGAATAAATTTTGTGTGATACACTGCCGTTGAGTGGTTCGCCGCTATCCGAATTTGGAGTACTACTATTCTGGTAAGATAATCGTTCTATCATGGGAGGGGAAATTCCATCAACCTCGAGTATTGTGAGGAGAATAATTTCCTTAAGGACACACTTTGAACTAAGTGAACTCGATTATATTATGAAAAATATTCTTTATTTTTACAACACTGATTTTGTTCATTTTTCAGTTATTACTGTTTACTGTTTTTTTTGCAATACAGATTTGATAACAATCTTAAGGAAATTATATTTTTTATATTAATTTGTATTCTGTTTTGGAGACTAAACCCTTGTGGTTTTCTATTCCGTATGAAATTTCATATTCTGACTTGAAGATATAAAAAACTTCGTTGGATTATTAAAGTTCATACTTGTACAACGATTTGAAGAACATAAAAACTTCATCGTTGCTGTTGTAAAAATATTCTGACTTGAAGACATAAAAACTTCGTTGGAATACCAAAGTTCATAATTATACTACGATTTGAAGACATAAAATCTTCATCGTTTAAATTTGTGATTTAATTGCTATTTTGGTTTTATTAACTAAAACAGTTTGTCAATTTGACTGTGACAAACAATTAATGGCAAGAAAATTATTTACTAGATGGATGATAGACAGACAAGGTTGGAAGCGGAAGTTCTATAAAGGAAAATTACGAAATTGCTTCAAATTAGTGTTCGTGTTGATTCCAAATAGTCATGGGATGAATGGTCTTGGTTGTTGAGTTACAGAATTGGGATTCATAATTTTCAATTATGAGATTCTGGAAAATGCCAAAGACATGAAAGTTGAATCCAACCCAACGATCTTGACCAAATCAGTACACAAGGCAATTAATGAATTGCCATACATGAGTGTATGGATTTTGGTAATTTTGGTTACTTTAATTATCTGTTATGTCTCTTGTGATTTATTGGGATCAAATGTTCTCGTATGGCAATGGTAACGAGTCTAATGACATAACAAATGACCAATTTGGCTATCATTATGGATGGTAACGAGTCTGATGACATAACAAATGATCTAATGTCTCGTTCACATTACATGTGAAGAGTCACGTTCACATTACAAGTGAAGAGTCTCGTTCACATTACATGTGAAGTGTCACGTTCACATTACATGTGAAGTCACGTTTAATAAGAATTCGGTTTCGTCTTACTTATTGGAGTCAAATGATTTATGACATGTTCGTTTAGGACATGTCAACTACAAAACCTTGCGGAAATTGATTAATTTAGAAGTATTGCATAGATTCGAGTGTAATAAATTAAAATGTGAAATATGTGTTGAATCTAAGTTGGTTAAACATCCATATAAGTCTATTGATAGGAATTCAAATCCTTTAGACTTAATCCACACGGATATATGTGATATGAAGTCAATACCATATCGCGGTAGGAAAAAATATTTTATAACTTTTATTGACGATTGCACTCGATATTGTTATGTGTATTTGCTTAATTAAGGATGAAACAATTGATGCATTTAAGCAATACAAGAACGAAGTGGAAAATCAATTGAATAAAAAAATAAAAATGATTAGAAGTGATAGGGGTGGAGAGTACGAAACTCCTTTTGCAGAGATATGCTTAGAATATAGAATTATTCATCAAACTAATGCCCCCTACACACCACAATCAAATGGAATTGCGGAAATAAAAAATCGAACATTAAAGGAAATGATGAATGCTTTACTAATAAGTTCCGGTTTACCGCAGAGCTTGTGGGGGGAAGCTATCCTTACAGCTAATCGAATACTCAACAGGGTGCCCCACAACAAAACACAATCTATTCCATATGAACTATGGAAAGGAAGAAAATCCAACTTGATATATTTCAAAGTGTGGGGTGTTTAGCAAAGGTCCAAGTTTCTTTGCCCAAAAGGGTAAAAATCGGACAAAAAACTGTGGATTGCGTTTTTATTGGCTATGCTACAAACAGCCAAACGTGTCGATTTTTGGTTAACAAATCAGACAATCCTGAAATTCATGTTAATACGATAATTGAATCAGATAATGCTGAATTCTTTGAAAACATTTATCCGTATAAAACTGAATGTGAGTCGTCAAGTGAAAGATCTAAACGACTGCGGGAAGAACCAAAGGAAAGTACACCAAGTAAAGAGGATCCAAGGCGTAGCAAACGTCAAAGGACATCTACTTCCTTTGGACCAGATTTTGTGACATTCTTGCTTGAAAATGAGCCTCAAACATTTAAAGCAGCGATGTCTTCTTCTGATTTAGCATTTTGGAAAGCAGTCAATAGTGAGATTGAATCAATTTTGAACAACCATACATGGGAATTGGTTGATCTTCCTTCTGAAAATAAACCTTTAGGATCAAAATGAATTTTTAAAAGGACAATGAAAGCTGATGGCACTATTGACAAATATAAGGCAAGACTTGTGGTCAAAGGTTATAGACAAAAAGAAGGTCTTGATTACTTTGACACATACTCGCCGGTAACAAGAATAACATATATTCGGGTGCTAGTGGCACTGGCGGTCGTATATGGTCTTGAAATCCATCAAATGGATGTCAAGACAACTTTCTTAAATGGAGAATTGGAGGAAGAAATTTACATGGAACCTGAGGGTTTTGTGGATCCTGGTAAAGAAAGAAAAGTGTGCAAACTTGTTGAGTCACTTTATGGACTTAAACAAACACCCAAACAATGGCATGCGAAATTTGACCAAACAATGTTGGCAAATGAATTTAAGATTAATGAGTGTGACAAATGTGTTTACATTAAAAATACTCCAAATCATGAAGTGTTTGTTTATATGTTGATGACATGTTGATAATGAGTAGAGATATTGCCGATGTAAATACTACGAAGCGTATGCTCGCTAGCAAATTTGACATGAAAGACTTAGGGGTTGCTAATTTGATCTTAGGAATTACGATCCATAAAACTCCACAAGGTCTAGCATTATCACAGTCACATTATGTTGAAAATGTACTTGAAAAGTTCAAGTATTTAAATTTAAAGGTTGCAAAGACTCCAATTGATGTAAGTTTTGCACTTCAAAAGAATGAAGGTGAAAGTGACTCACAATTGGACTATGCACGAGTTTTGAAAAGTTTGATGTATATTATGAATTGTACACGACCAGATATAGCATGTGCTATAAGCAAGCTGAGTCGGTTCACGAGTAATCCCAATCAAACTCATTGGATGACAATGAAATGAGTCTTGGGGTATTTAAAACACACCCAAAACTATGCTTTGCATTATAATAAATATCCCGCAGTACTTGATGGATATAGTGATGCAAACTGGATCACCGGATCATCTGAAGTTAAATCCACGAGTGGATATGTTTTCACCGTTGGTGGATGAGTAGTGTCTTGAAAATCATCAAAACAGACATGCATCGCCCGCTCTACAATGGAATCTGAATTTATAGCTTTAGACAAGGCCGGTGAAGAAGCTGAATGACTCCGGAATTTCTTAAAAGATATTTCATTCTGACCCAAACCTTTGGCTCCTATATGTATACATTGTGACAGTCAAGCAGCAATAGGTAGGGAAGGGAGCGTAATGTATAACGAAAAATCTCGTCACATACGACGGAGACACAATACCGTTAGACAACTCCTCTCTAGTGACGTTATCACAATTGACTATGTAAAGTCAAGAGATAACGTGTCGGATCCGCTTACAAAAGGCTTATCTAGAGAGGGAGTTAGTAGATCATCAATGGGAATGGGGTTAAGGCCGAGGACAAGTCATCATGACGGTAACTCTACCTAGCATACTGGAGATCCCAAGAGCTAGGTTCAAGGAGATCAAACAAAGTTGTGACGGACGGTTCAACATTGTCAAATAACTCAACCCATTCTCGGATGAAGACAATGTTCAGAAATAAGGATAAAACTTTATGGCTTGTTAATGAGTTTATTAACATTAACATTTTTAATGATTATCTAAATCTGGCAGTGTATGACCAGATAATGTGGCTATAGGACCACATGTTTAGAGATAATCTATGTGAGTGTTAAGTGTAAGCCGCTTTAAAGGGGAATGACAGTGAAGACCCATTCTCTATGCACTCATGAAACCAGGTGGTGTTCATGGCTGAAACGAACACAACCGTGAGAACCATAAACGATTGAGGGTTGATTGTTTGACTTATGTTGTCTAGGTATATAACAAAGTTCGACGGTTCAAAGATATCGAATCTACCGATTGATCGAGTATATCCGATATAAGTTCACTACGGAAAGTTCAAAGGAAAATCTACTTATTCATATGCAATCAATCCTCGCTTGTATATCACACTTGTCCGCACATTCTTTTATATTATGGTCATTCCCCATTCATGTGGGGGATTGTTAGGTTTTGATATTGGTGAATGGAAAATGATGGAATGAAAAGTGAAGGGAATGTAACAAGTCCCTTTTGCTTTGGTTGAAATAATTGTCCCACATCGGAAAAAGAAAGAAAAAGAGAGGCGTATATATTACATTACACCTTCTCTAGTCACTAAAAGGGTTGAGGGGGCAAGGACCCCTCGCGCCGTCGTCGTCGCTCGGCTCGACTTCGGATTTGGATTTGGATTTAGTCAAATGATTTGATTGATAATCTTTTTGGACCAAATTTTCTTTAATTTTAATTATTTAATTAATAATCATGCAGATCATGGTGCCATAAGATCGAGAGGTCGCAGATCTTTCAAAGATCATGCGATGTGGAAATTTCCAGTTTCGAAGTTAAATTAGTGATTCCCGATTTTATTTTATTTTCCACCATTTTTGTGACTGTTCAGAAGGGTTGCAAACCTTCAGAAACAGTACTTCCATGGCTATAAATTCGTTTGCTTCCTCAGAATTTTACTTACTAATTTTCTGAACTACAAAACTTCTTTTTCTTCTTAGATCTCTTCTGGATTCCATCTCACTCTCTTTCGGCTATTCGCATATAGAGAAAGAAGTCTCATTTGAAAATACGAGTAAGGAGCCGCCTTAGAGGATTGAGCTTTTTGAGAGCACCGCACGAATAAATTCTGTGTGATACACTGCCGTTGAGTAGTTCGCCGCTACCCGAATTTAGAGTACTACTATTCTAGTAAGATAATCGTTCTATCCTGGGAGGAGATATTCCATCAACCTCGAGTACTGTGAGGGGAATAATTTCCTTAAGGACACACTTTGAACTAAGTGGCTCGATTATATTCTGAAAAATATTCTTTATTTTTACAACACTGATTCTGTTCATTTTTCAGTTATTACTGTTTACTGGTTTTTTGCAATACAGATTTGATAACACTATTTAGGTTAATTCTTCAACAACAAAAAATATATGCAATACAAACAACAACATACCCAGTGTAATCCCATAAGTGGGGTACAGTGAGGGTAGAGTATACGCAAACCTTACCTCTATCTTGGGAGGTAGAGAGGTTGTTTCCATACACCCTTGACTCAAGAGAAAGCATATTTGTAAAAAAAGGAAATAACGAAAGTGAAAAATCATGGCAAGATACTATAGAAGCAAAAAATATATGCAATGTAGTGAGGACAAAAAGATGCTTTACACTTGGGGAAAAGAAATTACTCTTGAATTGAACTTGATCCTTGGAAGCAAAATGCTTGTTAACTTTAACTATGAAAACAGGGTGGCCCTTTTTGGTCAATCCTTGTAAATAAACTTTTTCAGTTGCTAATTCATCTGAAACTTCAGAATCAGGTATGTACCCAAGTGGACAAATTTCAGCTCTCCATTTTTTCCACTGAACAAACATCTTTGCAGCCTTTTCTGGGTCCATTGATCTTGCAATCAAGAACCTCATTAGTGTCTTCTCTCCATAACTCTGCAACACACAAAAAAAAAAAAAAAACTGATTTTTAGTACAAAGATTTGAACTTTACACTTGGGGTGTGTTTTGTTGGCAAAATATCTTGGAAAATATTTTCGCTAGGAAAACAATTTCCTTAAAATGAGGAAAATGACTTCCGTAGTGGAGTAGGAAAACAAATCCTGACATTTCAAGTGTATTGTCTCTTCCTACCCACCTAATGCCCCCAACCTCCACCCCCACCACCCCGAACACTCACTCCCCATTAAGATAATACTCCCTCGTCCCAATTTATACGCCACAATTCCTTTTTAGTCGGTAAAAAAAAATGACACATTTCCTTATTTTGTAACAAATTAATTTTAAACTTCAACAATCTATAAATACATAAATATCTTTGGCTTGTTTTAAATCACAAAATTCAAAAAATTTCTTTATTTTTTTAAGCTTAGTGACCAGTCAAACTATATCATATAAATTGAGACGGATAAGTATTATTTTTTTGCTTACATAACAAACACCAACAAATAAGTAACAAAACCACTTATTTTCCAAGAAAATCCATGAAAAACTATTCCCTCTATTACAAAACACACCCTTAATAGAAAAAGGGTCAATTTTTCTTACCTCAGTGGACCTCTTCAACAAAAAATAAAACTGATTTTCTGTACAAAGATTTGAACTTTACACTTGGAAGGAAAAAGGGGTTTAATTTTTTCTTACCTCAGTGGTTGATCCAAGCTTTTCAACTGATTTCCTCAATTGGGTCAATGCAATTTCTTGATTTGTGTCCATTTTTAAGTTCTTTTTTCCAAACATAAAAATGGTTTTTGTGGAGGACAAGGCCAAGGTGTATAGAAGCTAGAAATTTAACAGTGAACTTGAAAGTTCAGAGTTTTTTGTGGAAAGAAATATACAAAGAGAAAAAAGTAGAAATTTCAAAAGGGTGTGTCAAAGTAGCAATTAATGAGTGAATAATGGAGGGAGGGACCAAGGAAGTTATGCAGCAGAAGGGAAGTAGTAGTGTGGATGTGAAATTTGGCAAGATATAAGTGCTTTTTCCTTTGTGTTTGAGTTGAATGATAAAAAAAACATTATCAAAAACTTTTGACTTATATATAATTTAATAAATGAAGAAATATTTTTTAAATGTATGATTCAAAATAAATTTTAAATATTTGTGTAGCTGTAAAATTCTTTTTAAATATAGAAATGTGTCAATATTTTTAGGATAAACTATTAAAGAAAGTAAGACAATTTTGTGAGACGGATGGGGAATATCATTTTTCTTTAGAGTTCACACTCCAACTATCACATTTTACATTTTCCAATTTAAACTATTAGTGAATGTGTATTAAAAAACATCTAATTTATGGCTCAAGTAGAAAAAAGAATAACCGCTAGTTATTTAATTAATTTCGAGGTGTGTTTTAATACACATGTGATGATAGTTTAAATAAAATTGATAGTTTGAATGTAAAACTTACGAAAAAGTGATAATTTTGACGTGTTTTTAACCATTATCTTTTTCTTGTTTGTTTATGAATTTCCCTTTGGTTAAGAAATATATGAAAAACCTCCCTCTACCTAGAAATACTTGTCATAATTTATTCTATGAGTAAATTTGAATTTTAACTATAGTAATATTTTGAAATATTTTGGCCCCTCTTCTAACACCTACCCCAATCATTTTCCTCTTCCCCAGACACCCACCCTTGTCTTCTTCATAAATTAAGCTCTAAAGTAGCTCGTATGGGCGTAACTCAATTAGTTCCGGTAGATTGCCCTAAATTAAACTCTAAATTATTGTAAAAATAATTTTAGTGTTAAATCCAATTCAAATTAATATTCATTTCTCTCATGTTTGACTGAAATGTTTCCACCATGATTAAAGGTAAGTGTAATGAAAGAAAATGATATGGGTGTTTCTTCTATTTCAAACTATTGCTAGAAGTTTGAATGCATTAATCTGATATATTTTAAAACAATACCTGAGTTGTTTAAATAACCTAATAAAGCAATATAAAAGTTGTATAATAACAGTGCTTAGTAAAAACAATTTAAACCATTTGCGTATAAACAATCACATAGTTATTTAGAAATGGAAAAATTATAGTCAAATACCATTCGATCATTCAATTTATAAAATATGTATACAATGTATATTTTATATTAAATGTACATATATTATACATAGTTACATATCTATACATATAATATACTACATACCTATACACAATATATACAGAATGAATAATTTATTTAGACCAGTAAGCAAAATGAATTATTATTCAGAATTCATATATAAATTAAAAATTCTGGCTTCGCCACAAGTAGGGATGGCAACGGGTAGAATCTGGACCGAATCCTACTAGATTCAAATTCAGATCCGTTTTACATACATGTATCTGGATCCAGATCCAGATCCAGATCCATAGGGTCCATAAAATCATATCCAAATCCGGATCCACCGGATTCACGGATCGGATCTGGATCCAAATCAAAGCGACTCATTATTAAGTTATACCTTCTAATCAGTCCAAATTTTCTAGAAAAAGAGTCAATTTAATTTAACGGAATCATGGGGAATGGATCCATAAATTAGGACTAAATGACATTGTTGACAATTGTTATGTCTATTGGCTATTGCTGTAGTGAGAAACAATCCTCTCAATACCTAAGCTACTACATAAGTATCACATATATGATTAATATAATGATTAAAGAATAACACGCAAAACGTGTCTCAATTAAAAAAATAATGGCCTTCGGCCCTTTGAATATAAAATAAAATTAAGATTACAAAGGATTCGGTGCCATGATGTATAAATAATAAATGTATAATTAATTTAATAAAAAACGGATTCACGGGTCGGATCTGAACCGGATACGGATCTCAAAGACAAGATCCAGATCCAGATCCGATCCATCATAAACGGATCCGGGTCCGATCCGGATCCGTCGGGTCCAAATTTAAATATCCATATCTTATAAAACGGATCTGGATCCACCGAATCCGGATCGAATCCAGGATCCATTACCATCTCTAGCCGCAAGTGACAAATTCACTGCTTTATCCCTAGCAAAAATGCCTCACTAGAAGTCTAGCATGAAACTCATTTGATAACTAATAGTACACAATTCACATTTTCTTATGGACAAATATTCGTCTATTCGACCAATTAAAGTACGAGTTCAACAAACTTCAGTTACTTTAATTCAAATTCTATATATTTATTGAGAAATTCGTTAAATATATGCACATAATAAACTTCACCAGATCTCTAGGAAGATTCTCCAATGGTAAATATTATAGTTAATATCTATGAAGCACGGACACCTCATTTAGGGTGAGGTGTCCGTGTCGGACACTGGGGGGACACGACACGCGGTGGACACGGCTCGGACACGTGTCCGGGACGTGTCCGAGTGGGCCCAGCCCAAAAAAAAAAAAATTGCTCGAACACGGCTCGGACACGTACGGGACACGACTCGGACACGTACGGGACACGGAAATTACAAAAAAGTGTAAAAAGCCTAAAAATTAAAAAAAACCCTAGACATTACTCGTCAATCAGAAAATCGATCACTGGTCTGCGATCGGATCGCTGGTCTGTGTGACGGAGCTGCGATCTTGGACTCTGGTCTGTCATGACGGAGCTCGCGAGCTCGCGATCGCGATCACGGTTTAAGAAGTTCTGACCTATTAAATTGAAAGGTTTAAGAAGTATACATAACTGCATTTGTATTTTTTTGGTGAAGAATTGGACCATTAATCTGCTTAGGAATGTAATGGGTAAATAACTGTCAATATTTATTAAGGTTAAAGAAGCTCTGACCTATTAAATTGTTATGAATGTTTCTTTTTAATTTGGTACATATTTAATTTGGTATTTTGGTATATAACAAATTTGAATTAAATTTTATAATTTATTTATGAATGTGAAGCTTTAAAAATATTAATTTTAGTATTTTATATATTATATCATATATATATAAAAATATTTTTTAATTTATTTTTACAGCCGTGTCCCTGCCGTATCGTGTCCCCTATTTTTCAAAATTGTCTCACGTGTCCGTGTCCTATCGGACACCTCTCACGTGTCCGTGTCCGTGTCCTATCGGACACCTCTCACGTGTCCGTGTCCGTGCTACATAGGTTAATATCCGAAGTGATAAAATTTAGACAAAAATTTACTGAATTCATTCATCTTACACTTGTAATTGTCATTTACAGCTTAATTTTTACCATGAATCTACTAAGAAATAAATTGATAGTGTGATTTTTTTGTTTTTGGAATGGGGGGTGGGGGGGTGGGGTGGGAGTTCAATATGTTATCTGTCTATCTTCTGTCTATATATTCTAAAAATAGAAGCCACTTATTGTAAGTTGGATTACGAAATTACCTTAGAAAGTTGATCGACTATTTTGCCCTTCTTAAAAATAATTTCTATGATATGAATTTCAGGTGCACTGAATCGGATAATTAATGGGGATGATTGTTTCATTTTCGAGGAGTCATTTTATAGGTTGTTATAAATATTTTTAATTACTACTCCCTCCGGATTAAAAAGAGTATTCACTTAGTCTTTATTTTTTAGTCAAAAATAGTGTTTAACTATCAAAGAAAGAATTAATCTTACTTTTTCAGATTTGAGTGTTAGTTGACCAAATCTCAATAACTATTTAATTATGAATATTTTAGTCAAATTACCTATTTTTGCGTAGAAATTAATATTTTTTTAAGGTATATACAAATGGCTAAGTGAATACTCTTTGTATTGATATGTTCTGTCTTTTGAGTTTCCACCGGTAATAACAATTTAATGTTGCCTTTTTTGTTGTTTCCTTTTGGTTTAATGAGATATGACATTTCAAATTCTTGAATAAAATTCTACTGCAACTGTTGGTTTATAATATCCAATGGCTTTCGCGCAGAATGTATCCTCATTGAGTGGTGTGAGAATGCACAAGTTCGAAACCCCAGAGTAACGCCTGGCTTTCGCCGCCTTGGGAGCTCGCTACACCCGACTTGTCAAGTGTGGTTTAACCGGCCGACGTGGTTTGCGCGTTATCATACACCGGTTTACTGCGCATTCGAAAGAGCAGCGGCTGCGGGTTTCTTCGTCAACAAAAAAACTGTTGGTTTATAATGGTAGTTTATTTTAAAATTGTGTTGACAAATAGACATATTATTATATGAAAGTGCTTCAATTAGGACCTAAAGCCAGTGACTCATTCATACGTAAAGCTCTCAACATCAAAGTTGTAAGTATATGTGCTCGTGCTTCTATAATAATAGTTGTTGCATGGCATGTGAAGGAAACCAAATCTCTGCGTCTGAAAAGCTAAGTTATAAGTGGAAGGGTTTAAATTATGTATTACTCCATAATCATGATTTAGAAAAAGTTGATATTTTATTTTTTTATGTATAATTGTTATTATATTATTTTTTACTTATGCCGGAAACAACCGCTCTATCTATGAAGTTTGATGTAAGGTCTGTGTAGATTCTACCTTCCTCAGACCCCACGTTGTGGGATTTCACGGGATATGTTGTTGTATCCTATTTGAATGACATCTTCCTTACTGTTAGTATTTTTTAACAGGTCATGAGATCAAAAGAGAATAGTTGAGAAATTGCAGTCGAAAGTTCATGGTTGTTGTCGCTCTATCCTATCCCTAAACCAAATTTTGTAAAAGTTATTCCTAACTGTATTTTGGGCCTAAGGTGATAGATGTATTTGGGCCCGAGGCCACCGTTTATATATACGTATACTTAGGCCCGAGGCCACAGTTTATATATACGTATACTTGGGCCCGAGGACACAAATTTGTGCACATAGTACATTGGGCTTAAGGCCACAATTTATTATTTCAGTTAAACATGTGATTCTCCATTTAAGAATAAGAAGTATTCATATTCTTTACTTCTTTTGTTCACTTCAGTTATTAGTTCAGTTTCAATACATTATCTGTGTATTGATTTGGGCTGCCCTTTTCCGAGCACCCCACAACTATTTATTCTTTCAATTCGTTTTACATACTAGTGGAATTCAAATGTACTAATGTCCCTTTGTCCGGGGCCTACATCTCGCGATACAGGTAACGATTTACAGGTTGACGACTTAGCTCGCTAGGTTCCAGTATTAGCTGATTTAGTAAGCCTCAGTCTTTCGGGGCGTTATCTTATTTACAGTCTTTATTTAGTTCAGACAGTTAGGTATGTCGGAGGCCTTGTCCCGGTAACAGTCGGTACTTCATTATTCTTAGAGGCTTCATAGACTAGAACAACAATCAATCACTACTTAGCATGCTTTATGTTAGCCGTATCGGCTACATTCATATATTTCATACGTATTCCGCATTTATGATTTATCAGTTAGACTTTTCAGTATCTCAGCATGTTTATCAGTTATATTCCACATTAGTATACCACATGTTAATTTAGCCAGCCAGTTGGTTTGCTCGGTCACAGGCAGTAGTCACCGAGTGTCGTGTTACATCCAGGGTTCGAGGCGTGACAAACAACCTCCCTACCTTGGAAGTAGGGGTAAGGTATGCGTACACTCTACCCTACCCAGACCCCACTTTATGAGATTTCACTGTGTATTGTTGTAGAGAAATGTGCTATTGATGATCCCTAATTGGGTCTCATATTCTTCATTTGGGCTGGTATTAATTCCAGCTATAGTCACATCAATTACATGTTCAGTAGAGCTTATAAACTACTCGAAGTTGATCGTAAACTACAAATTATTCAAGATGTCATTGAAACTTATAGGCCGCAGAATTATGTCCCAAGTGCTAAGATGTTTAAGGTTATGTTGAATTTGTGTAGAGAGAGGAAAAATGCTACCTTGGCGTTGTGGTGTTGAGGAAAATGAAAGTGTAATTGTAGGCCAGACACGACAGTGTATAATGTAGTTATTCGATTATTATGTGAGAAGGGAGATATAGATGAGGCAATGGGGTTGATGAGCGAGATGGAACTCATTGATCTTCATCCAGATATGATCACCTATGTCGTGATAAATTAAGGGCTTGTCTGAGGTGGGTAGGTTGGAAGAAGCTTGTGGATTAACCAAAGCTATGAGGGGACATGGATGCGTGCGAAATATGGTAACCTATTCAGCTCTTCTTGACGGAATTCGTAGGTTCGGGAATTTGGAAAGGACACTTGAGTTATTGAGCGAAATGGAAAAAGACGGTGGACAGTGTAAGCCTAACGTCGTAACATATACTACCATGGTTCAAAATTTTGTTAAGGAGTGTCAGTAGAGGCATTAAGTATTTTGGACCAAATGAGGGAATTTGGGTGTAAAGCAAATAGGGTACTTATCTGTACTTTGATTCAGGGGCTTTGCAAAGATGGACATGTGGAGGAAGCTCATAAAGTCATCAACCGAGTAGCTGAAAGTGGTATTCCACTTTATTCTTGCTATAGTTTTCTAGTTTTATCACTGTTTCGGATTGGAAAACTCAAGGAGGCTGAAATGATTTTTAGGAGAATGTTGACTGGTGGTCTAAAGCCTGGTGGCTTGACCTCAAGAACAATAATATGATGGCTTTGTCAGCAGAGTCGGATACTTGATTGATGCGATTGAGCAGTCTGCAAGTGTATCTTCTATAGATTCTGATATTTATTCTATTCTTATGGCTGGACTATGCGAGGAAAATCATCTTGTAGAAGCTGCTAAGCTTGCTAGTCTGATTGTAGGGAAAGGAATTAAGCTTAAAGGTCTTTATGTTAAGAATGTAATCGAATGTCTTAGATCTTGTGGGAAAGAGGATTTAGCTTCAAGAATTGGTAACATTAAGAGCTGATGAACGATCGAGATTGCATTGATATGTTGATCCTACTTGTGCCTTAGTGTTGTCAACAAACAGTAACCTCGCCATTGAGATTAACCTACAGTTGTATTCCATATTTCACCTTATTGAATTCTCTCCAGTTTTGTGCAATAAATAAAACATATCTGGACTTTTAGTCAGGTTGGAATGATAACTCTTTTCAGATTTCAATTTACATCTCATTTGTTGATTCTGCAATTTGTTTAGTGTATTGTGGGCCTTATTCTTATCTAGCATGAGATGGAAAGAACAGGCGAAGTGCTCATATGAATATTCAGTTGAGGTAAGTGACTGATAGGCAAATGTGCGCTCAACCAACTACTGGATCCTTTTTCTGCTCCATGAAAGATGTATTCAAGCTATCTCCTCGTTATCTTAAGACGTTGAGTCTCGCCATAACAGAATCCTTAGCATCATTAGCAACCACATCCTGATTGTTTTTCTCTTCAATGAAAGAATACGGTTGGATTCATGCAGTTCAAATTGAATTCAGTTGCATTTTATTTTCGACTTCGGTTTTCAGTCAATGGGAAATTGTTTTACTGATTAAATCAAAGGATCAATTGCTCTATTTTGTTTACATCTGTTATGAGGTTCACTGCTAGTTAGATAACTTGAATTATGATTGGATTGAGTATTTGCCTATAAGGCAAATCACGTGAGGCTTTGCCTTGAGGCAAAAAATGCTAGAAATTTTATTACAAAGAAATCAACGAGCCAAGTTTTGCCTTTTGAGTCAAAATTTGTATACCACGAGAGAAGTTTGTCCGAATAGACATAGTTTCTATGAAACCTTGCTTGCAAAATAGTTACTACACAACTTATGCCTGTTTACGTAATTTCTACAAAACTATGTCGGACAAGGCATATGTTCTATGTAACTTTCCATTTTTCATTAACGTCAGTTTTACAATACCAGATATGACACGTGACCTCCAATTAGATTATGATTGTGGGTTCATCGGGTGTATGGGTTGGATTTTTGATTAATTTGGGATTTAAAATTGGGTTGGTTTAATTAAACGACGTGGACCTCTAATCAGAGGCCACATGTCATATCTGCTATTGTAAAATCGGCTTTGATAAAAACTGGCATGGATGAGCCATTTTTGGAACGGCGATGACATAAATGAGCCAAACTATTGATGAGTGGTATAAATAAGACATTTGTGATAGTTCGATGACATATTTGAGCCTTTTCCGTTATTCAAAAGGTCTTTCTATATTCTAAATTAATCAAGGGGTCAAAAAGTGTGTGTAGGAAAGTTGATGGAATGTTTTCAAAGGACCTAGTAATATACTTTTCTTTTCTCTGCAACTTTAAGCTATATTATTGAGCCACTTTACAGCTACCACGTAAAGCAACTTGCTAGTACAATTCATGTCTTGTTGAGGATTATTAGCCCATACATTTTACACAGAAAGAGGACACTTCCTTCTACCTTTAAACCTTCTTCCATTTCATTTTAATAAACTTTTTTTTCTAATTTCACCCATACGCGACACTGGAAATCTATCTTTGTTGGAATCCGAATTTGAAATTTTTGGTTAAGGAGTGAGGAGTAGTGGAGTACATACCGCTCCACCACAACCTGTCGTGGTAACAATTTACTTTCTTTGTTAGATTTTGTAGAAAAAATGAGATATTGGTCAAAAACACACTAAACTATCACTATTTCACACCTCAACTATTCACCTTCTATGTATTAAGACATACCTAGTTGAGTAGATAGTGATACTTCGGTAGGAATTATCGAGGTATATTTTAATACATACCCAAATTCGAGTTGTGTTTTAATACATAAATTATAAGAGTTCAGATAGGAAAAAAGAACAGCTAGTAGTTGGGGTGTTTAACTCGCTAAAAAGTTATAGTTCAGATGTATTTTTGACCATTGAAAAAAGATTAAAATTTTGTTTCTTCAAATTTTTTAACCAAATTATTACTCTCTTTTTTACCCGAGAATGTTTCTTTTTCTCTTGATGGAACCTGCTTTTAATTTTAGTTATAATTATCATCTCTTTTGCTCCTTTTAGGATTGGATCAGAAAAATTGAAGATACAAAACAGGCGAAAGAGAAGAAAAAATTACAAGTTGGTTTCACCTGTTAACTGTAAGTCAAGTTCTTCGTGAATTACTACTTTTACCTTGATATGTTTTTGTGTTGAAAATTATTTGTCCTCCAATTTTGATATATATATACACACACACATACACACACATGCAAACCAACTGTTCTCTCATTTCTTCATTTGTAAGCGGCACAACTACGTGAATATATTGTTAATATATAGGAAAAATAAAATTAAGTATTATTTTTGTATGCACGCAAAGGATTCAACATAGCTTATAACAGTAGATATTCAAGAAAGACATAAATAAAAATGTTGCTTTCATGAAACTAATATTCCATGAGTTGGTGTACAGAAGGTGTATAATCTTTCACAAGCATTAACATAGCTTCTAACAGTAGATATTGAAAGACATGATTAAAAATGTTGCTATTGATTAATGAAACTAATACTCCAAGAGTTTGGTGAACTTGCAGGAATTTCTACTTTATCTACAGGAGAATGGCTCAGAATGGCATTGACGATGTGTTAGATCACCTAGGAAGGATAAAGAGTAGAGGTGATCTGAGTAGCATCAAGATTGATCAAGTTGAGAAACTTGAAATGCACCTATGATTTTTGAGAACCTTGATTAAGTACCATCATGTTCTTTTGCCTGATTTCTTAGTCAAAATTACAAAGAAGGCCAAATTGATTGTGGAAATGCTTGATTTTAGCGGAATTCTAGATGAATGCAAAAGTAACCTTAATTTGGAAAGGTTAGTACAGTTGTTGAAATTCATTAAAGGTAATACCGGTTCAATGTGCAATTTTGAGCTGAATGATTCTGATCTGTTGGAATATATGGATTGCCTCGGAAAGAATCTAAATGATGTACTGATGTGCCTGGAATTGGATAGGTCTGGCCCTTCTTCAACGAATGAAAAAATCCTTCAGTATAATCTAGTTTTAAAGCAAGTGAAAAACATTCAAAAGAAGATGAGATTTTTGAGACACTTATATGCCACAGAGATAAATGGTCATGTCGACCATGCGAAGCTGGAAGGTCTGAAGACTCGAATTCAGTTCATGGCTGATATTGTAGGACAATTTTGTCTTGCTGTTTTTTTTAATGAGGATGAAGATGATACAGATTCAGATGAGGATAAAGATAATACGGATTCAGATGAGGATGAAGAAGAAACAGATATTGATGAGGCTGAAGATGATACAGATTCAGATGAGGATGAAGATGAATCAGATTCAGATGAGGATGAAGATGATACAGATTCATATTCAGATGAAGATGATACAGATTCAGATGAGGATGAAGATGATACAAATATAGATGAGGACGAAGATGATACGGATTCAGATGAGGATGAAGATGATATCTTGAGTAAACCTCCATATCTGTTGTGCCTAATTGCGCTAGTGGAGCTGGAAATGAAGAAGATTTTTCTTGGTGAACTAAAGGCTTCAAAGTTTACTCAATCAAGAATTTTAAAGGAAAACAAATTACCAAAAGGATTTTCACATCATCTCAACAGTCTGCTGGTGTATCTCAGAAATAAACAACTTGAGAACTTTCCTAATAATATCTCTGCGCCAAATATTAATGTGGCACTAGAGTTCTTGTTGGTTTTTCTTGCTGATGTGCCAAATCGTTTTATTAATGGTAAGAGGTTGAATGAGGTCTTGGAAAATGTTGGAGCTATTGTGGGTGATATACTACATTTAATTCAAAATCTTCTCCCAAGATCTATTATCAAAAATGATACTAGCGAGATAAATCTCAATTCAGTACAGATATTGGAGAAAACTGCAAATCTGAAGGCGCAAGTGGAAGAGAGGTACTGCAAATCCTTGAAATTCTCTCGATCCCAGTTTCCAACTATTGGTGGATTGAGCTTTCTGGATTCTCTCCAACAGAAATTGAATGGGATGTCGAAATCTGAATTTGGTGTAGATTTCATGATGAAGCCTCATATTTGTGTTCTAGAGAAGGAGTTCTCATATCTAACATCTGCTTTTAGAGATATTGTAGAGGTGCACCATGAACATGAAATACTTAAAGATCTTCAGAAACTTACTATCAATTTGGCATATGAAGTTGAAGTCGCCATTGACTCTATTCTTCTTCAATATAATGCTATTTGGCCTCTATTTTGCTCACTTCCTACAATCTTAAAAGAGATCAAGCATATTAGAGCGGAGGTGACCAAGATATGGTTGGAGAGCCTTGAAAGTATATTTATGTCCTAGAGACAATCTGTATTAGGATAAATGTACTTTATACACATTCGTATTATTAATGGAAATTAATATTTTGTCATTTGCAATTATTGAATTATTAGTTGATTGTTTATAATATTCTATAATATGCATCCCTAGAGGTTACGTGGTTATTAATAGTGTGAGATATTAATATTATAACGTAACTCTTAAAATAGTCTCGACTAATGATCATCGAGAATAGGATATCGATGATATGTGATATGTCGACATGTGATCTGCATCATGTCCTTTGAGGATGTAGTATGTCTCACATGCTACGAGTTATGGATACTCGTGATGGACACATGGATACTTTGGAAGTATTGGTATACCTTGCTGATATACTGTTTGTTATTTATGTCTAAAGTATGATCAGCGTGTGGGAGATAAAAGTCCTTAGACTTGAGGTCGATACGCACCTTGTCTACAGAGAAATGTATTTTGATCTTGTCCTAAGCTCAAATGTCTTATAGGTTGAGATACAGCTTGAATTAATTGGGTATATTACGAAGTGGATTAAAGGTGGTAGGTGAGCCAAGATTAGGATTCATTCCTCGAATATATATTCGAGAGCACTCAGATTCTCACATGGTATTAGGTTGACTAAGTCGTTGGCCAACACAATAGACATATCTAGGATATGGTCTTGTTGTCAACTAATATAGATGAGATATAATGATCAAGCCATTTGGATCGACATTTGGCATATTCTAAGCTTGATCGAGTATGTCGTGAATGAAAGGATTTTATCTTCTCATATAGAGGTTCAGTTTACCAGATTCGTGTAACTATACTTCACATATTGAGTTCGTTTTCCGGCGCCGTCTAGGAGTTCCGTATAGACCCTAATATGATTAGTGTCTATATGTGAAGGTCTGTAGGGTAACACTAAGTCAATTGTTCCGTCTATCTAAGGATGTAATGAGAGAATATAAATGTTCGAATTATGATCGAGACATTTGAATGAATAATGATTATTTAATTAAGTCGAGATTGGATTTCAGATTTAATTAAAATAGAACCAGGCAAAATTGGACTAGGGCCGCGGCGCATGGGACCAGGGTCGCGGCGCCACCCATTTAGCGGCGGCGCCAGTCCAGTGGGCAGTCCGACTGGCCCACTTCGTCTCGATTTCTGGGCCTGACCCACATGTAACCCTAGCTGCATTTTAGGATTAAAATGCAGCTATAAATACAGCATCACCTCATTATTCAATTACACTTAATTCATAAAGATTATTCTCTCTCGAACCTCTGCCAGATTTCCTAGCTTTCCGAAAGATGACTACATCGTGGTTCTTGGAACTTGCAAATCGAGGAACAATTGCGTGCTCACCCTCGGATTATACAAGAAGTTTCCAGATATAATCAAACCGTAAATTTTTTATCGAAGCATTACGGTTATTACATGTTGTATGTTTATTATCATTGCATACTCATCCTGCAGTTCGTCGTTTGTTGGGTTTGAAACTAATTTTTCAAATTCCGCTGCGTACACGAACCAACAAAACCCTACAAACCTTGCTCTTAAGCCCTGCTAGGTGGTAGAGCCATCTAAGCATCTGCCAATTCAACATAGCAATCTTATGAATGATGAGGAGATAGTGGGTTTTGAGAATGACATAGAAAGACTAATTGAGTATCTGACTCGAGGGACAAGTGAGCTAGATGTCATCCCAATTGTTGGGATGGGGGGACAAGGTAAAACAACTTGTGCTAGAACGTTGTATACTAATGACATCATTGTTTCTCGGTTCGATGTTCGAGCATGGTGTGTAGTTTCCCAAACTTATAACCGGAGAAATCTATTACAACAGATTTTCAGTCAAGTTACGGGTTCCAAGTACAAGGGAGATGAGGTTGGCGAACTTGCTGACCTGTTGAGGAAAAGCTTAATGGGAAAGAGATATCTCATTGTCTTAGATGCTATGTGGGATGGTATGGCATGGGATGACTTAAAGCTTTCTTTTCCAGATGTTGGAAATAGAAGCAGAATAGTAGTAACAACTCAGATTTGAGAAAGTGGGTGTGCATGTTATGCAAAGTATTGATCCTTATTTCCTTCCATTTCTCACACAAGAAGAGAGTTGCCAATTGTTGCAGAAAAAGGTATTTCAGCAGGAAGGTTGCCCACCTGAACTACAAGACGTGAGTTTAGAAGTTTCAAAAAGATGCAAAGGATTGCCTCTTGTGGTTGTCTTGGCAGCTGGAATAATCAAAAAGAAGAAAATGGAAAAACCTTGGTGGCGTGAGGTTAAAAAAGCTCTATTTTCCTATCGTGATTGTGAGACTGAAGACTATAGTCGGGAAACTATGTTTTTAAGTTATGATAACTTACCTGATCATTTAAGACCTTGCCTTCTTTACATGGGAATGTTTCCGGAGGATGCAAGAATGTCGGTGTCCCAATTGATAAGTTTATGGATCGCGGAAGGCTTCGTGCAAAATATTGAATCTTGGACATTAATGGAAGAGGCAGCTGAAGGTTACTTGATGGATATCATTAGCAGTAATGTGGTAATGGTTTCAAGGAGAAGATATAATGGAAAAGTCAAATACTTCCAGGTTCATGATGTTGTGCATCACTTTTGCTTGGAGAAGAGTAAAGAAGAGAAGTTTATGCGGCCAGTGAAGGGGCATTATAGCCACTTTCAACCTTCGGAATGGAACGAAAGTCGAGTGAGCTTCAATTTCACTGATGAGCATTCCAATATTGCATCTGTGGGCTCCAAAACACGGAAACCTTTCCACCAACACTTGAGGTCACTGATAACAACAAATGAAGGAGAATCATCTAATTGGAATCCCTTCCGTCAGGTTAGTGAAGTGAGACTTCTTAAGGTCTTGGATTTGAGTTTCCTTGATGTGCATTATTTGTCGTCAGCTACATTGAAACCACTAATTAACCTGAAGTACCTCGCAGTTAGCGCATATATATTTGATTTTCATCCAGAACTATATCTGCCCCATCTCGAAACTTTAACTGTGAAGGGTTTATTCAAGCGTACAGTGTTACCAATGGTTTTTTGGAAAATGGACAAATTAAGGAATGTTGAGATTAGTACCGCTGTTTTTTATTTGGAAAACAATAAGCAGCGGATCTTTGAAGAATCCTCTAAATTGGAAAACCTGAGGATATTAAGGAACGTTAGATTTTGAATTCGCAATGCTGATAGCATGGATGTGGTATTACAGAGGTGTCCTAATCTTCAAGAACTTGATATCCCTTTTAAGGGCGACATTTGTCCCAAATTGGAGAGTCTTACCCAGCTTCAATCACTTCACCTTTTCGATTTCTCATCTGCTGTTGTATCTGAGTTACACTTGCCTTCAAATCTGAACAAGTTGGTATTAACATGGACTCACATAGAAAGCACCATTTCCTATATTGCGGGACTACCTAATCTGGGGTATCTCCAATTAGAAGATCCGAATTTTATTGAATCAAAAGAGTGGTGCCTCGGAGATACCATGTTCCATAAACTTAAGTTGTTGAAACTGGTGGAGTTACGTATCTCTAGGTGGGATGCCTCGGACGAATCCTTTCCCCAGCTTGAAACACTTGTTATAAAAAAGTGTAAGAAGCTCAAGGAGATCCCCCTTAGCTTTGCAGATATTCAACGGTTGATGTTGGATAGGATGTTGTGACAACATCTGCGAAAGCACAGGACAACATCTTCATGATATTGCCTACGATGTTGCGACAACATTTCTGCCAACATCTCTATAACTGTTTTGCCTATTCTTCCGGCCTTAGCAGTTGAAGTTACTACGAGTAAAAATGACCTAGGCAAACTTACCAGATTGCTGTATTTAAAACGTGGTGAAAGACAATGTCAAAACGTGGAGAGAAAGCAGCGAATGACCAAGTCCAGATCGTTGAGGATTTTCAGGAGGAACACTCCGTCCAAGCTGCTGCCATCTTTTGCTCAACCTCCGCAACCATCAGTGAGGATTTCAAGGGAAGCTCAACACTATAAATAGAGGAGAACTTCACAAGTATCGATATCCAGATTTAGAGAAGAAGAACTTCCAAGAGAGCTCTCGGATTTTACCTTAGAAAACTGGATCAATATTTTAGCATAAAGTTGTTTTAACAACATCTTGTCCCACGTTGCAATCGCTATCTCTATTCTAGATTAAGCTTATTGTTTAAGTGATTGTAATGAAGATGTTGTCTTTTATCTTTTAGATTTTGTAACTTTAGGCGAAGTCATCTGCGACTTCATTTTGTTTGTAATTTCTTTTTTTGTTTGTAACGCTCAATCTGTAAAAAGAAATTCTTTGTAATTGTATATAATTTATACAATTATTTTGGTCACTGACCATCAAGGGATATATTTATATATACCCTTGAAAATATAAACCTTGTGTCTCTTTACTTTTTCCGCTGCACATACTCTACAAGGTTTATTCTGTTTTATTACAATGTTTCCTCAGATGTTGACTCAACATTGAAGACAACATCCAGTGACTGTTTTTGTTTTTCGTAGTTTTGCGATTTTAATCTTACGTTTTACGAATCTGTAGCCTACGGGACCCAACAAGTGGTATCAAAGCCAACACTTGATACAATAAGTGTTTGATTCTGAATATTACGGCTATGGGCTCAGCTTCACAAAACGTTGGTAGACTTCCGATACTTGACGGATCTAACTACGCCTATTGAAAAATTCGACTACGTTTGCACATCAAATCCATTGATGTTCGAGCACGAGATCGATCCGGCGCTATGTAATCCCCAAGTACCCGGCAGACGAGGATGGTGATGTTCTCACTAAACCCGAGTCTGAATGGACCCAGGAAGAAATCAACTCGACAAGCTTTAACGAAAAGACCCTAAATGCAATATTTGGATGGGTAGATCTCTATATGTTCAAGCTTATCCAAAATTGTACAATTGCCAAGGATGCTTGAGAAACCTTACAAACTCATTGTGAGGGAACCTCAAGTGTTCGACGTACAAAGCTTCGCATGATCTTGAATCAATACGAGCGCTTAAGGATGGAGGAGTCTGAAGACATAAAATCCTATTTTGAAAAGTTGATTGACATTGCTAATCAGTGTCAAGTGCTTGGGTCTCCGTTAACCAACACACAACTTGTGGATAAAGCTCTCAGATCTCATCCTGAAAGATTTAATACTAAGATTTGTGCTATTGAAGAGACCCATAACCTTGCAACTATGGATCTTCATGCTTTAATGAGCATCTTTCAAAGATATGAGATGAACATGAAGAGCCAAAGAGATCTATATAAAGACAAGACTTTGGCACTCCAAGGACAAACCTCGGAATCTGAAATGGAAAACGAGGGAGAAAACCTGGAGGAACTGGGAAGTGATGCTATTGTTTCCCTACACACTCGTAGATTCAATTCTATGGTGAGAAAGATCAACAATGAACGTAACAAAGCCAATTATAATAAGCATCAGAACCTTCTCTTCAATAAGCAGCCAAATAGATCAACTTCTGAGCCTATATACCGCAATCCACTGAGGAAATCCAACTCTGACGGTACCAATTTCAGTCCCAAACAGCTCGAGAGAGTGCAATGTCATGCATGTTCGGGTTGGGGACACTACGCTAATGAGTGTGCGAACACCCTTAGGAAAATTGGTAAGGTCATGTGGATAACCCTCAGTGATGATAAAAACGAAGAGGAAGAAGGAGATCAAGAAGAAGAACGGCCACATGCAATGCTTACAACCATGTTTGAACACTCACTGTCCGACGATGAAGATGTTGTTGACTATGTTGACCCAACATCTGAAACAACATCGGAGGCCACATCGAAAATGTCTACATCATCAGAGAGGTATGTATACTTTGATTATTCTGATATAAATTGTTTTAGTTGATTTATTTCTTCAACTGAGGCTGTTGATTTGGATCTAGTTGACTCGAAAGACGAAACGATAAAGGAATTACAAAATCTTTGTAAAACCTTAATCATTACATCTGAGCAACTGGACTCAAAAGCAAAATGATCCTTATGTTTGGATAGATTCATTAAATATGCTTCTTAGCGGTTTTGGTACTTTAAGTTTGTCAAAAGTGTATGTTTGGATAGATTCAAAGTAGTCCCTTAAATATGCCTCTTAGCAGTTTTGGTACTTTAAGTTTACTTTTGGTCTCCCTCAAATATTTAACAAACTTTGTCAGCTAAATTTGAGGGAACTGTGAATTTTTAACACCAGGAAAGTCCCATCAAATCTTAAAAACGGTAACACAAAAAGCTGCACTAAACATCAAATATAGACAAAACAACAACATAAGTTGCTCTCATAAAATTTCAACGGACTAGAAAATAGACTGAAGATAGCAAAAAATGCATCTCCAATTGTGAGTTCCCGCTAAATCCTTTTTTCACAGTTTCTATTAAATCCAACATGCAGAGTTTGTTAAATATTCGACACACTTAAAGAATTAAAACTGCTCATGAGTATATTTAAGTGACTAATTTGAACCTACTCCAAATATAAAACATTAAACAGAAGTAATAATTCCATCATAACTCATTGAAGTTTGACTCGTGTTGGTTAACAGCAGTAGCAGCAAGAATATAATTTTCACCATTTCTAAACGACAATAAATAAAAGCTTTTTCTAAGCTAAGTATCGAATAGTACTACCTAATAGTGCCTTTTTATTTCCGGTGATGCAGCTCATAAAAAAAAAGCAAAATTGGCCTAATTTATACCTTAAAATTACAAAGAATGAAAGAATAACAAATAAAGAAACAAATCCTGGCAGCACAGCTCTATGCTCCTAATAAAGAGTTAGATGCTAAGTACAGTTATGTTTTGGCTTGTTTTGGTAATCAAAGTGTCATGCGAGACACTGATATGGTTTGTACTGACTTAAGTACGTAATTAATATAATATTATCTTTGTTGCTAAAAAAAAGCTCTATGCTCCTAAATATTTTACCAAGTATGACATTTTTCGTCTGGAGCTCCGTTTGAAACTGAAATCCTTCCAAGAAGTTGTACTGACATCGAGAAAAAGACATGCTTGCAAAATTAACCACCGGCCCTTCACTCGATGACAATGTTTTCATCTCCTGCCACTTTATTGTATACCAATCAGAAGATGCGATTTTGTTTTCCGATAGCCTCTATGTGTTTCCAAAGTATAAAAACGGAATTCATCATTTCCATGCAACTGCATCAATCTCATCTCTGGCTGACTTATATAGCTCAAGCCTTTTGGCTATGGTCTCTCTTTTTGACATGAGAGAGGGATCCTCATCCAGCATTTTTCCCAGCTGCTCCTTCTGTACATACATAGAGAATATGACATTTTGTTACATAAATATATCAAATATTTATCATTTCTCTTCAACCAACAAACCTTTTCCCCTTTGTGGGCTAAGGTTTCCACACAAAAATCTAGGAGTCATCTGCTCCAGTGGCGTATGTAGCCACATACAATGAAGGGTGGTCAGTTGAACACCTTCCGTAAATTTATACTGTGTATGTAGAAAATTATAGTAAGTATATAGGTAAAAAATTACTTTATATACATGTATATATAAAAAATCTTGAACACCCTTAGTGAAATTCCTGAATTTGTCACTGTTTTGTTCAAATACTAAAAGTTATATATCTTAAGAGTCGTATCAGATGAAAATGGAGATATCAGAGCTATTGCTTTATCAGTTTTAGTTTCTCTAGTGCTTTTACTTTATCCTTCATCCATTTTGCATTAGCATCTCTAAATCTAAATATTTTATAGCAGTCTCGAATAATTTACAAAACCCCAGGAGGAAACATTGAACAAAAGAGTGTTTGCCATGATGAGCAGATAGAATAATTCACGTCGAGTGTAAGACTTTATTTACCCTTTTCCTTACAAAATTCTTCTGGAGAATAAAAATAGAGGAAACAGTCTCGAATACTTTACCTCTCTCCTTCCGACTTGAGAATAGAACTGATTTAACAATGACCTCTTTGCTTCTCTGACTTGACAATATACAACAGCCTTAGGAATAGTATTACTCAAGGTTTCACATACCATATTAATATAAGCAGAGACATTTGATCCTGTTGCAGATGAAGCCAAATAATTTAAACACAGTTTCTCTAAGTCACTTTTATCTACTTTCATAAGAATGGAATAGAAACTGTTCACTAAAAGTTCCTACAGGGTGGACGAAGCGTAAGAATGTCTTTCATCACATCAGGGAAAAAATTATCTTTGAATAGAAAATGCAAAACAATACACTCCCTCTGTTTCAATTGTTTGTCTGTTTAAAAAAGAATGTCTCTTTCCTAATTTGCCAACTCTTCAATTTCAACATCTCACCTGGCATGTTTAAGACCATAAGATTAAGGAGATTTTTGTACATTATACACATCTTTAGTTTAAGACCACAAGATTCAAAAGTTCTCCTTATTTTCTTAAACTTCGTGTTCAGTCAATACTAAGATAAACAAAGTGAAACAGAAGGAGTAAACATGTACCATTAAAAGTATCTTACGTGGTGGACTTCACATGAGAAGTGTGTGATCTCATTTTTCATTTCAGGAAAAAATTATCGGTTGAATGAAAAAGGCGAACAATCTGATACTTGCCAATTTTCCTTAGATGATTATCTGAATACCGGTCTACATTTGCCGCCTGTTCCTGGTTTGCAGGTAGTTTTTCTGGTTCAGTCTGAAGCTTCCTAAAGAATTCAACTGTCAGGTAAGAAGACTCCATCTCTACCAGCCGTGTAACTGTCCTTCAACTTTCATCACGAAATCTATCAAGAGCCTCATTCGCTGCCGCTGCAATATCAGATTGAAGTGACGGAAAACGTTTCAATTCCTGCAAAGGGATTATAGGTTAGAGACATAGGGGTCGTTTGGTAGGAGGTATTAGAGAAAATAATACTAGTATTAGCCTTGGTATTATCTAATCCCTTGTTTCTAGTCAGTACTATTCTTATACATAATAAACCATGTCATTAGCAATACCAGTACTATTCCTATCCTAATACACCCTATTCAATACTATTTAAAAATCATCCAATGCATGTTATTTAATAAAATAAACCAAATAGTCGATAAAATATAATGTCAGCATAACTAATCTCAATATTACTAATTCACCCTATTCAGTGCTATTTGTATACATTCTACCAAACGACCCCTTACAGATATTATCTTTCCATCTTTTAAATGTCACCTTCATGTTTCTATTGACCTAATATTTTGAGGTAGCAAAATGTTGGGCCTCTTGTATCGATAATATAAGCATTCATAAAAGATATAACCAACACTACATTCTTCTTCTCAACAAAATTTTCTGACTCTCTTGGGCTAGCAATTGATAAACTTCGTCTAGCTTTTGGCAACAAATTATTATTTTATCATCTTCAAGTGTGTAGTGACCATACAAATTCCGTAATCATACCTCAAAATCTTCCCTAGTTAAGCGCCATCAAATGGAACCAGGTGCCTGACTTTTATTGTACAACGAGTCCCGATGCAATCTCAACTTCAGGAAGCTTCTTAGAATGGAGGTTTCTACATTAGTTCTATATCACAGCTAGAAGAGAATCGATAAAGTAATTCTTGGATATCCATATCATCTCCTTCCACTAAATACAGGCATACTAAGAAACAGGACAAGACAAAGTACTGTTAACTAGGTCAATTTGTTCCCACGATCCGACTTTTGAAGGTTTAACGATCTCAACAGCATAACTAGCTTCGCCACGACAAGGTCCAAAATGGATAACATCAAGAAGTCGATAAGTGAGAAGACCCTGTGCAAAAGGTTCTTAAGAAATTCACAAGCAATTGGTCTTTTGAAAACTCACAAGTTAGACTTCACAAAGCAACTATCTAAATCTTCCCCAAAACAGGTATATTATAGAACAGAAGTGATCAATTTTGCACGAAGTAATTTATCTTAAAACTCCAACTAAAGCAATAAACTTTACCAAGAAAAATATTCAGTAGCAATGCCGGAAAAGTCCCGAGTTATGAGGAAAGAAAACAAAGAAATAGATACTAAAAGCACTACTACATAAATCCTCGAGGGACAACTAAAATAACAATATAAAATCCAACTCCTTGAAGTGTTCTGATGTCTGCTGGATGAATTGTAATGATGCATGTGAACATTTTAAAACTTATCCTGATACAAATGGATAAGTATTATGTTCAAAGCTGTTAATTATTTTCAAACTAGTTCTTGTAGTGAACTGAAACAGATAATAATCCTTTTGGATTCATCAGACAATCATGTGGGAAGAACAACATAATTCCATTATCGGAGAAAGGTTTACAAGAATACCCTCTCCTTTACCTGTGTTTCTGCAAGTGACTTCCTCACAAGTTCTTTCAGAATGGCATGCACCTGCAAATAAATAAAAAGAAAAGCTTTTATCCTTGAAAAAGTAAAACTCTACCATGATTCATGCTAAAATCAGTAGTCATTAATTAAAGTACAGACAGGTAGTATATAAATATTTTAACATTCATATGTACAGACCGCAATAGAAATATAAATTAAGAATATTGGACCAAATATCTATCATCTTCTGTAAAGAAAAAATGTGTGTGTGGACATTTCATATTACCTTCCATATTTTCTCCCTTTTTATCCATATTACATCATAATGTTTAACAACAACAATAATAACATACCCAGTGAAATCCACAAATGGAGTCTGGGGACGGTGGTGTGTACGCAGCCTTAGCCCTACCTTGTGAAGGTAGAGAAACTGTTTCCAATAGACCCTCGGCTACATCATAATGTTTAAACTACTTAGTTGATAAAAGCCAAATCTTTCTCACTTCCACAAAGTAGAGATTCAATGAAACTGCGTAATATCTACCACAGAGAGAACATATATAAACAGTTGAACAAGACAAACAATTGAAACAAGGAATTAAAATTAAGAACTTTACTGCATCAACTGAGGCTTCAGCAGGGCCTTTGAAGAAGCCAAGGGATCCATCGATTAGCCTTCTGTAACCTTGTTCAGGAGCAATTAAGTGAGGCTGGTATCCATCTGCCTCAGAAATAACCTTTTTGACATTACTCGTGGAAAGATGACGATCAAATGGAAGCTTCTTAAGAGCAGCTGGTAGCTGATGATCAAAGACACCATATATTCTATCGCCACCTGGCCTCCTGAGAAAAAGAATTAGTAGCTAGTAACACTTTTAGAAGAAAATAGAACACTACATCATGTAATCTAATAATAGTGAAGCAAAATAGAACATGTTTCTCCTGGCCCCGTGAACTCAGGTAATTGTAACTTCTTCTAATAAGTTCAGCGTGTCGACTCATTCTCATAGAACAAGATTTGATCAATCAACTACGTCCTCAATCCCAAATTAGTCAGTGTATATGAATCCTAACTCCATCGTTGGCTTCCTGGTCAATTGTGATTCCAAACTAGGATGCCCACCACTTATTTATTGTCTAAAATAGATTTTAATATAGTTATAAAGGGGGGACAGGACTGTGTTACAGAAGTGCAAGGGTTTTACACGTAAAACGTATAAACTTAAAATGGACTTCCTTATATTATTGAAAATGGAATTGAACGTCAAAAGGAAGATGCTAGGAAGGGGGAGGAAGCAGAAGAATTTAATCACAAATTATGTCTCATAGAAGGAAAAGACCAATGAACTTTCATATGGGCAAAAACTGGGATAACAGTAGTTTTAGCAAGAGCAAATCTGCAGCTTTCACTGTCAAGAATAAATGTTCTAAGAACTTCTTTGTCATGCATCTAGGGCAGTGAGGAGGTAAATTCTTACATGCATTCATTCATGTTCTATTATATGTGTCATTCGCGAGTTGAAACAAGTTATTGCTTGATTTAGTCGAAAAGTAGTTACTGCTTGAACCAATTCAAGACAAGAATGCTGATGGTTTATCAATTCAGTGGTGCACAGTGAGACAGTTAGCTCGGTTATAGCATGCTTTACAGTGTAGTGCATATGTGTGGAAGCTAGATTGTTTTAAGCTTGGTTTATCTCCTCTTAGAATGTATACTGGTTACATCTGATTTGTTGAATTAAACATACACTTTCACATATTTTTAGACATGCATGTATGAAAAGTTTTGGATAAACTAGTACATGAACTTATACTGTAGACTTCCAATCAAATAAGTCGTGATGCCTTAGACGGTTAGCCTTCAGAGGGATGCTATGAAATCAAAATTTAGGTGAGACATAGATGTTTTCAGGTTACTGATTTCCACAATGAACTTAGACTTGGATTTATCGGTCATACTTCTTTCAAGTAAAGGGGCGGCCCGATGCACTAAGCTCCCGCTATGTGCGGGGTCCGGGGAAGGGCCGGACCACAAGGGTCTATTGTACGCAGCCTTACCTTGCATATCTGCAAGACTGTTTCCACGGCTTGAACCCATGACCTCCTGGTCACATAGCCGCAACTTTACCAATTACTTCAAGGCTCCCCCCTTCGGTCATACTTCTTACAACTATTATGTCAAAATTAAAAATCGAGTTAAGAAATCATTTTAACTTCCACAGTGAAGAAATAAGGAAAACAAACTACCAATTGAAATCTCGTGTAAACAAGCTACCAGTTGGAAGCTGGTTAAACCCTCAAAACTAACCATTTTCTTACAAAGAGCAATGGACATAATGAATGAAGTAAAGCATTACCCTCCTTCAAGATGTTCCTTGAATATTCGATTAAATGCACGACACATTTCCAAGATTGTGTATAGTTGTGCCTGTAGAAAGAAGCAATTAATTCAAGTTAATAAATAAGACAAGTACCTCCAGGTTACCATTAGTCTCATATTTAACCATATACTGTTCATTACCCCTCCATCTACACCAACAGGTCGACCAATTTGGTCCAACTCCGCATTAAGCTCATCAATAGTCTTGTTGATTAGAGCAATAGTGCTTGGTATCCTCTTTCTGATCAGTCTCCAAGTGCTAAAATTTCAAAATGGAAAAGGTAAAAAGTTAATAATGACTACTCAGGGAATATATACTAAATGAGAAATTGATATAAATAGCTGTCCACCAAAATAATAGCCAGCAAATGTATATTTTTTGTATATTTGGCTAGCAACAACCACCAAAATAATAGCCAACAAATGTATATTAATGTATAATATACATAAACTATACATTTTTTGTATACATAGTGTATATTTGTTGTATATTTGGCTAGCAACAACAACATATCTAGTGTAATCCCACAAGTAGGGTCTAGAGAGGGTGGAGTGTACAAATATTTGGCTAGCAAATGTAATTATTTTTTGCCGACCGGCCAAATGTGTAACTTGCCCATATTAAATTCTTAACCAGATGGAAACATTTGAAAGCCAAAAAGGGAAATCAACCTTCGATAGAAGTTTTGCAAGATATTCAGCTCCCATTTTATGAGCAAGATGCCCGTATTCAGGACTTGATTCGAAGTATTCCTGCTCCTTCCGACGAGCGGCCATCATATCAACATTCTTGTTGATATCAGCCTGTGAACGGTTGACGATTCCAACCCATGGATGTTGGAGCTTATATGATCGACCCTCGACTACCTTAAACATCAATAAAACTAAAAATAAGTAAAGAATATATTAGCAATAAGTTTTGGAACGATCAGAATCTTGTATAATTTGAGCAACTTCTGAAATAGGAATCGATCATACATCCAAGGCATTGGTTCCCTTATCCATCAAATCAAGTTTTGTTATAACTCCAAATGTTCTTTCACCTGAAATATGAAATGGAATATATACAATCAGATAATTCAATGTCAGAAACCCGATTTTGCAAAATTAGCATATCCCACTATAGTACCTGAAGGATCGACTTCTCTTGCAAGCTTTATTGCATCGGAAGTTGCAATATCTTGATTGGCCGGAGAAATAGCCAATATGATGCAATTGGGCTAGCACAAGAAATAAGTCAAAACTGGTTATAGATAGAGCACGATAACTCATGCTAGCTTGTTGTTTAAAAGTATAGTTTAGCAAACAAAATTGTGGAAATAAGAAAAATCTACACTCTTATATAAGTATTATGCAATTTCACTGAAAACATCGGATATGAAATGGGAATATGGACTCCTTATATGATCTTGGGCCTAACTCAACCCCAAAAGCTAGCTTGTAGGCTGAGGATTGTCCAAGTCTATATAAGGAGTCCATGTTCCCATTCCATATCCGATGTGTGACTCTTAACACTCCCCCGCACGCCCAGACTTTGTTAACTGGAGCGTGAATAATATAGTCCATGTTCCCATTCCATATCTGATGTGGGACTCTTAACACTCCCCGCACGCCCAGACCTTGTTAACTGGAGCGTGTATAATGTAATTTGGGGGCCCAACATCGGTGAACAAAGAATTGAAATGAGTCTGGCTCTGATACCATGTAAAGAATGGATATTGGACCTAACTTAACCCCAAAAGCTAGCTTATAGGGTGAGGATTGTCCAAGTCCATATAAAGAGTCCATGTTCCCATTCCATATCCGATGTGAGACTCTTAACATTCACCATCCTCTATCCCTGAAGATTAAGTCAAATGTTCTTCAACATTGAAGGGAAGAAGCTTTTGCTGACACAGATTGATAAAAATATTTCATAAAAAGATTGGATGTTACTGCATCCGACATATATTTCATTATTTGGTGGCAACCAAAGAAGCTTGGACAATCGATTTATCTCACTTTTAAGAAACATCCTACATTCTTTGCATCTATATGTTATCTGCAGATATGTACTGTTTATGCTTATGAGCAAAAAGTGAGGCTATAAAGCCCTTTAATAAGGATGATGCAAATAAAGCATCAGATCACTTCCAGTGTCCATTTTCTAGTCATCAATGTCACAACATCTCCGACAACATTACATTCGACTTCTGCAGAAGCAGGTTCTCCTATTTCCCCCAACAGTCCAGATTCTGCGAATCCTGACTTATCTGAGTCAGAGAATGAGGTAACTGCTTTTTCAAACAGATTCTATACTAAAGAAAAGCATGACAACTGGAAAAATTTCAAAAATAGGGTGATTAGGCCAGAAAAAGAGTTAGATGTTGATGCTTGTAGTAAGTATGGTCTTGTAGAGTTTCTGAAGGACAGACAACTGTTAGGATCTGTCACTGACAAATAACCTTATCTTGATGAGGTTGTAAGGCTATTTTATGCCAATTTGGAATCTGATATAGAGAATACCTCTTCTAAGAAATATGGAAAGGTTTATCTCTATAATAAAGTTTACTGTTTCACGCCTTCAATCATAAATTAATGCATGGGATTTAGTGAATAGCATGTGAGAGAAACAGAAAGAGGAGTTGCTAATAAGGATACAATGATAGAATATCTCACATGAGGTATACTTAAGAAATGGACTTCTCAATGCTCAGCGTCAAAACTCACTGCTCTATTTTCAACTCTCCACAAATTAGCCATTCATAATTGGCTCCCCTCCCTAAATGAATCCATTATCACAAGGGAACAAGCCTCCCTGCTTTTTAAAATAGGAAAAAGATTCAAAGTTGATATAGGCAAGATAGTCTTTCGATCTGGTTGCCAAGATAGCAGAAAAAACATCAACTTCAATCCTACCTTTTCCTTCTCTAATTTTCAAAATCTTAACTAGCCAAGGCCTAGAACCTTTGAGAGAAGATATTTTGGGAAAAGCTGCAGAACTGTACTAAAGAGCAAAGAGAGAGTGATTGACCTTCCCTGGTCAAAAGAGGCATTAACAGAAATGTTCCTAACATTCAGGGCAACACTGATCCAAGACAGTATGAACTGTCTACTCATTGGCTAGTGGAACAGATTACTAAAATCAACTTACAAATTGTTGGAGTTGATAATGCCAGAGAAGCACTAGTGCAAGCAAGAGATCATTTCTTACTTTTGTTTTCTTCACATAAAGGGGGAGAAGAAGAAGCTGTTGAGGGAGAGAGGATGGATGGTGAAGGCACAAGTCGTGGAGATGATGTTCTTTATCGTCAAGAAATCATATTGCCGTGCAGAGAAGAAGCAGTTGGAAGAAAAGTCTTGCTGACAAGACTAAGACTTCGTGCAGAAACTGAAGCTGCAAGACAGAGCTGAAGCTGAAACTGCCAGATTGAGGATGGAACAAGCAGAAGTGCTGATATGAATGTTGATATAAGAAAAGGGATACTGACTAGATTTTTTTTTGGGCATGTGCTTAAACAATAGTGCTTACTGATTGGTCACTATTTGGATGTTGGGATCTTACAATTTTTTTATTTTTGGGATGCAAGTATTTGACTATATTTTTGGGTTCATCTAATCTTATGTATGAATAGCATATATATTATTTTGTATATGTTTTGTGTATGCTATCACAGGTTAAGGGGGATCATTAATAGTTGACATAGGTCACTCGCACTATAAAGGTTTGTTTTGTGAAGAAAGGCAAAAAGGGGGAGAATGTTAATGTTGGGTTTTATGTTATGACATTTTTTCTAACATAACATTTTCAGTACTAAGTTAAAAACCAAAATTTTGGAACAAATGTCTTTGACATTCGGACCAACATTCTGATAACAATTTTGTTCTTCTTCACGGACTGAAGCTTTTCTCGTGATTTTTACCATGATGGTAAAGTGACCTGACAAGGAACTTGTTGAGCTGATTATACACGTGGGAAGACCAAGTCCAAAGGCGTTGCTAAACTTGGGGAATAAGTCCAAGAGGTTGGAGGATTTTGCTTCACATTCGTCTCCAACAAATCTGGTCAAGCTGCCCACCTTTTGCTCAACTTCCACAATGATTCATTGAGCATTTCAAGAAAGACTCTCTACTATAAATAGAGAGGCCACATCAAGGAATCGATATCCAGAAATTACAAGAGAAAAAGATCAAGAGAGAGCTCTCAAAAAGATCACGATCTGAAACTGGATCACTGTGTTGCCTGAGCGTTTCGACGACATTCTGTCCAACATTATAGTTGCTTCCTAAATTCTAGATTAGTTCTTTGTTGAAGCAATTATAATTAGATGTTGTCTATATCTACTTAGTTAGATTTTTTAGACATGTAAGTCATCTGCGACTTCACCATTTTATTCCTTTGTATTATTTTGTAAATCTTGTAAGAGAAGGAATATATGCAATTGTATATATATATACGATACTTTTGGTCATTGACCATCATAGGTTATATTAATATGTAAATTTAAACCTTTATTATTTTCGTTGCAATTTAACTCTTCAAAGATTTTTCTGTTTTTATCCAAGTGTCGCGCTCGCTGCATTTATTATCATAACGACATTTGCAAACTGTTTCAGCGTACAAACAATTTTACTTACTGTTTGCTTTTGATTATTCCATAGTATAACCCCCGGGACCCAACAAAATTAATTTAACTTTATAAGATGATTTACAAACACACATTTATATAAAACTTGTTTTGGACTACACATTTCGAAAATCTTCCTTTCTTTATATAACTCTGTGTCAAGTCAAATAGTGTCACATAAAATTGGATGAAGGGAGTATCTTCTTAATTATGTGTCTAAGAAGATTGATCTTCAGTAACTCAATCCAAAAGTTAGCTCATGATGTGAGAATTGTTGAAAATCATATAAAGAGTCCAACGGTGCATCTCACAAACAATGTATGATTACTAACTGTTGAATTGTGAGATTGTCTCATCTAAAAGCTTAAATTGTTAGAGAGAGCACACATTTAATATGTGATTATATTTTCAACACAACTGTCAGAGAGAACACACTTTTAATATGTGATTATATTCTCAACATGCCCTCACATGATGGCCTGATTTATATGTGATTATATTCTCAACCCTAACAACATCAGCACGTCGACGCCTGCCAACTAGAACATGAACAAAATAGAATTGAAACACCTGTACCTAACTCAACGCCAAGCTAGCTGAATTGTTAAAGACTACATAAAGAGTCCAATTGTCCATCCCACAAACGAGGTGGAACTACTAACACTATTTTTTCATTTTAATAACAGTGACCAAGGGATTATAAACAAATAGCACATTTTCATATAAGAAAGCAAATGAATCATACAAGAGAAATAAATACAGAGAGAGATTACAATCAATCTTCTTATCAAATGATCATATGGACTCAATTTTTCTTATCTTTTCCATTTGAGGAAGACTTGAACCATGGTATCCAGACAGAAGTATTCTTTTGGTAGAGCTTATATGCATCAGCTCTGTATTTTTCTCTAACCATTTTCTTTTCCACAAGCACAGTGACGTATCCCAAGCAAATGCTATTTATAAATGCACCAATAAAGATCCAATTATGGCCTAAATTCCATGCAAATAAGGCCAATCCCCACCACCACAACTGTTCACCTAAATAATTTGGATGCCTTGAGTAACACCATAGGCCTTTTTCAAGAATTGGAACAATTGGCTGGCCAAGTTGTTTCAGTTTCTGCTTTGTGCTAAAGAAATTGTGGAGCTGTGTATCGGCATAAAAGGCGATTATAACGCCAGAGAAGCAGATGAATATGGCGATGAAGTCCAAAAAACTCCATGGTTTATCCACTGAATGGACAACATACAGAGGCAAGCATATGCCCATCTGGAGAACCTGCAATCGACGGAGACAGAAAGAAGTCAACATCACAAAGCAGAAAGCAAGTAAACTTTGGATGGTTAAAAACCAATTGGAATAGACAGCTACTAGAGCTTAGAGAAAGGCCAAGAACTGTGGTGCTAAATCAATATCTTATATGGTTAGTGTGGCATCAGACAATGCGTAGTGCACATAAACTCAATTAAAGACTGATACTGCAAAATGATCTGTCCATTTTATGCACAACCTGTAAAGAATTAGAAATTTTCGAAACGTGTTAAGGAAATGGATGCACAACCTGTAAAGAATTAGAAATTTTCGAAACGTGTTAAGGAAATGGATACCAGGCCTAATTCAATCCTAAAGCTAGTAAGAGTGGTAATGACCTAAAGCCATATACAGGAACGGCTCAATAAGATCAGTGGCCTAAAACCAACTTTAACGTGAGGCCTTATTTTTCCTGTTCAATATTTTTAAAAGAAAAGTTAACCTATAAATATAGGTAAATATTAGGCCTTATTCTCCCTTAACCAGAGGTGTTGGGCTCGAGCCGTACAATAAAAAAAGTCTTGTTAGGGAGAGCTTCCCTCTTAATCGGTATTGTTGTCTCGAAATTAAATTAATTGAAAATGTTAATACCGATACCAAACACCGGATGGGAAAAAAATGGGGCCCCCAAAATTTTGGGTCCTAAAGCCTCCGCTTTAGTGGCATGGCCCTCTGGCCGACCCTATTCATATAAGGAGACAACAACTATACCATAAACCAGTGTGGGACCCTAAAAACTCCGCACTTCCCGCACTGAACATCTGAATCATGGACAACACAATATTGAGGTCCAACATTGGATAAACGAGAATAGGAAGTGGTCCGGTGCTGATACTATATTAGGAAAATGGACCTAATGGACTTTGAACTAACTCAAAATAAAAAATTAGCGCATGAGATGAAGATTGTCCAAACCCATAGATTAAAACTGTCCAAAACCATATAAGGAAATATCAACACATACCTTCGACCAACATGGGAAACAAAATCTGGAAAAATTGTACCCCCTAAGCTCCACTTTGCTAGTTATAGTTTGAGTCGGTCCGAAGTTTAAAAAAGAACGGACTAATAAGACTTTGAAACTTGTAGTTTTAAACATGTCATGATATTTATGTGGCTATAGAAGTTTCTCATTAAGAAAATATAGAACATGTCCATTTTTAACGGACTAATAAAACAATAGTGACAAACAAAGTGAAATGGAGGGAGTAACTTGACATAAGTTATAACTATTTCAATTTAATCACTAGTCTTTTCACAAACCACATAACAAATGAACAGTCATATTTTCACAATGTCATCAAACAAACACATAACAAATGAAAGAAAGAGTTACTCCAATTACCTGCTGAGAAAGATAAATAGCAAAGAAAGAGATACACCACCAGTTCTTTCCATACTGTTGGCTCATATCTATGTATCTCCAATCTTGCTTAACACCCCACTGCCAATTTTCCCTTCTGAAATAGCTGTGAATCATCCTAATACTCCAAATCCATGTCAAAATTATCACAGCCCATGACCTCAACTGATTGTACTGTGCCATTGGATGATTGGCATAGAAATGTAGCAGCATTACTGGAATCACCATCCAGTACAAACCTATCATCTGTAAAAATCATTTTTTTTCATAAACAAACACAGAAAAAAATAAGTTTGTTAATCAACTTCGTCTCAATCCCAAGTCAGTTGGAAGGTGATATGAATCTTCTATGTACATTTTTATTGTTAGGTGTGGAAATAAAGTCTCATATTGGTCGTTAAAATGACCGAAAGTTACGTATAAGATGTATGAATATTCTTAATGGTATGAGGTCTTTTGAAAAAACTCGCCCCAATTTAGCCAAAGGAACAATATCACACCATATTAAAATTATTTGGACCAACTTAGTTCAACTTATGATTATACATAATACAATAATAATATACCTCATGGGGTCTCGAAAGGGTAGAATATGCATAGAGTCATTACCCCTAACTTGGGAGGTGTAGAGAGGTTGTTTCCGATAAATATAAGGATTTGAAATGATACAAATTCCTCTTCATTCTGCACCTTCGACTCAATGAAAACAATAGAACAAAGAAATAATAAAAGTAAAAAAAAACAACAGATAATAACAAAAATTAGTCTGAAAAAAAAAGGAATAATAGCACTAATTATACATAATAAGATATGTATTTAAGTTTGTACATGTAAATGTAAACAATTTTTACACTGTAAGGTCATCTTTACCTATTGTAATATGTCTTATTTTAATTAAGTTCCATATTTTAAGGAGGATTATATTATAAAAATGATTACACTGATGACGCATATTACTTGAACTCATAATATATTTCCACATGTTGGTATACTAATACTAAAAATGTCATGAAGTTTCACTAATGGAATTTGAAAAACTTCATGATAAACACTACTTATCAAAGACAGCCAAAAAGTGGCCTATAAACACTACTTCTAAAGTATTTCACTCTTACCTAAGTGATTTTTTGACCTTTTGCAACAACGTTTCTGCATGCCTTATACAACTTTCAATTAAGGAGAACAAAAACTTAACTCAATTCATCAAAGTAAAAAAAACAAGACCTACTAGCATTGATAGATGATTACAATTTTAAAGTGAAATTGCATACCCAATGGAGGCTTGATTGAAGAAGAGCAATGAACCAGAAGAGGACATTGACATTAAGGAAAAACAGGATATTAACAAGTAAAATTGGATGGTCATTGCACCAGTTCCACAATGAGTTATTTTCATTGTGATAATGATGAAGGAAAGAGAGGTAGAATAGAATAGTAGGAAGAGGGGCTAAAAATGCAATCAAAGCATTCTTGAAATTGCTATGAGTAGCCATGTTAATTTCAGTCACTAGTTAGTATCTTATGTTGCTTGTGAATTGTGATGGTCTAATTTATAAAGGATTCTACAAGTCATGGTCCAAACCAAAGAATTGAGTATGATTCTTTTTTATTTGTCTAGAAAAGAATAATAAGTTATTCGTTTCAATTTATGTGGCGCTATTTAAATATGCACAAATTTAAAAAAATGAAAAGTTTTCTAAATATAAAAATGTGACATTCTTTTAAGATAATCTAAAAAGAAAAGTGTGTTATATAAATTAGAATAGAGAGAGTGCCTTTTTTTAATTTAGAAACTATTTAATATTAAACTTTTAATAAAATAATTTAGAGTCACAAAAAATTTATGGCATGTTTAAGATCTAAAATTTCACCAGACTTTTTTTTTCTTAAACTGTTTAATCAAACACATTTGCATAATATGAGACAAGAAAAGTATAAGAGGCATATATGGTGAGATGATTAGCATCTTTCCAGCCTCGATTAGAGATCTCGAATTCTTATTTTGAGTGTAAAACATCTTAGTAAAGAGCGGGTTCATCTAAAACGATTTTACTGAAAAGTTAACTTATATATTAACATATATATAAATGTTATAGTCCTTAGTAAAAAACAAAGCGAATATAAACGAGCAAGTTACACATTTGAGCAGTCGTCCAAAATAATTACATTCGCTAACCAAATATGGAAAAAAATATGCATTATTTTATCAAAAAAAATATGATACTTAAAAAAATGAGTTTGGACTGGTCCAAGAAAGCAAAAAGGGCTACCTACATTGTCCAAAAGGGCTACTTTACATTGTCCATTGCACTATCTTTCTGATTTGAAAGCTATTATTACTTGGGAGCAAAAGGCGAAATTCCTCGCCCACAGGGCCTTCATCCCTTCGACCCGACAGAGATTGGTGGAGGAAGATAAATCATAGTACTCATTATTACTTCCGCTATCATTCTTTGTTTCTATATTGTTTCCAACTAGCATGCGTTTTCATCTTTTTTTCAATAAATTTGGACGTACCAATTTGGAATTAAACATGATAAATTTGATGCTATCATACTTTGGAGTTAGTTAAAAAACATTGATTTGATCTTATGGTTAAAAATAATATGAAGAAAGTTATTTAAAAACTATAAGTATGATTGAGTTGTTTGATGATGTCTATATCAGTATGTTGAGAACACTAAGTCGACTTGCTTGGTAGAGAAATTTCAGTATGTGTCAAGTTACGAATTTTTAGTGTTGAGTCGTGACCTATGTTATTTGGATTCTCTAAAATTGTTGTCGTATTCGTGTCGGATCCTTCGAAATGTACTACTTTTAAACGATTCAATATGCATCCGTCAACAATTTTAAAGAGTCCGAGCAATATAGGTGACAACTAGATATAAGATAATATCAACTTCTTTCTTTTTTCAAATAGTTATCATATGGTGAAAAATTATTAAATAATACTTTACTTGGCTCTAAATTTTGAACTCAATTTAGAAAAAGAGTTAATAAGGTCAACAATTTTGACTAATATTCACCAATATATATATATATATATATATATATATTCTGGTGAGGATCATCAAATAATTAGATTTCGGACGTCCATATTTTAATCCTTTTAAAATTGTTTGGAAGTAAAAACTGTATATCATTATTGCTGCCTTCACTACAAACACAAATAGTTAATAGAAAACTATAAGTCATTATTAGAAGTGGCCTGGATTATTGTGGAAATCAAACGAATAACTATGATTACTATTCTAACGGTGATATTAATGATTATTGTAGCCCACATTGGTGGTCTTAATCATTTGCAAGAATCACACATTAGCTGGTACTCATAGCCCACAGTGTTTATAGGTCCCATCTAAACGGCTGCCCATGGCACTCTTTAAAAAAAACATCTTTTTTCACCGGATGTCTCGTATCTGTTTTGAAGTCCAATTAATTTGAATTTACATCGCAAAATTCTACTTTTGAAAGAAAAGCAGTACTCCATATTAAAGGTAACTGCATTTTCAAGATTTAAACCTTAAACCTTTGATTTACAGGTTAAGAATGCACGGAGGGGTACACCATACTACCAGCGACGGAGCTAAAAATTTTACAAAAGAGTCGAAACTGTTAGATGTGTAATTAATTGGTAATATTATGTTAGAATATTATAGATATATAATTAATTAGTAATATTATATTTATGTAGAATCCTAATATATATGGTAGGAAAACATTATTAGGTAGGATTTTTTAGTTATTATGAGGCATGATTTCCTCCTCATAATTAATATATATTACTTGTATATATTCTCCCTTATGGGATGAGAATAATCAAGGAAGATTTTCCAATTCTAAATAGTTCTTACATGGTATCAGAAGGTAATTCAAAGATCCTATTCTAAATAAAATTTTCCTTCCAAATTCGGTCATCTTCTCCAACCGAATTTGTCTTCTCCATTGTTATACTTTATTTTATTTTTTTCTCCATTATTGTTGTCAACCATGTCTGAATCAAAATCTTCGTTTCACTCAGCCCTTACTATTTCCAACATTAAAACACATATTTCTATCAAACTAGAGATGGAAACTGTTCATTACGCAACATGGGCGGAGTTGTTCAAAATATGTTGTAGGGCTCACAAAGTTCTTCATCATATAATTCCACCAAAAAATGGTACAACAACGGAACAATCGTCTGAAGCAGACAAAGAATTGTGGGATACCCTTGATGCCACAGTTCTTGGTTGGATTTATGCAACAATATCCACATTTGCATCTGATACAATAATGGAACGATTCTCATCGCTGCATGGCGTAGGAACGCTGAGAGACATTTTTCAAGATAATCAAAACTCTCGTCATTGCGTTGGAACAAGAATTTTCAACCATTGTCATGGGCAGACTTTCCTAACGTTTCAACCCATCGCCAACGCCAAAGTGGTGGCGATCAATTGAGAACGTAGTTCACCGCTTCTCGACAACCTGTTAGTTTTACGATTAGTCACGGCCTCACGGATGCTTATAGTGGCGTGGGGACTCTAATCCACAAAGTAATCCCTTACCAAAGTTTTATCAAGCAAGATCCATGCTTGTTCAAGAATCGGGTTTGATTAAGAAGGTTTCAACGAATTCCGCCATGGTTGCCACGTATTCAAATTAAGGTAATTATTTTGACTATTCTTCACAAAATAAGAGTCAAAAGGCGTGGTAATAATAATAAGAAGGTGGAAATCGCGGAAATAATAAGGTGAAGTCGCGGAATTAGGAAGCGGCGAAAATGGCGGCAATAACTCGGCGGGCTATGGCGGCGGCGGCAACTCGTACGGCAGAAACCACGGCGCCGCGGCGGCCAGAATAGCGCGGCGGCCAGCGGCCAGCGATGGTCCAAAGTGGCGGGCGAGCAAACCCAACTGCCCGATGACGATGGCGGCCAACCCGCCCAAAGAAGTTCGGCAGCGAATGCTGCGTCGGCCCAGAAGCGATTTCGTGAGGCGGCCAGCAAGCTGTGCCCATTTCGCAACATTTCATTCTTCAAGATGGCGAAGGATTGGCGAGCCCGAACGCTGGAGGTTCTTCAGCGAGCGATTTTGGGCCTCCTCCGCCCGATGGCAGAGGCCCATTCAACCATGACCCATCCTACGGATATTGGCGAGCTATGCACACTCTTGGACTCAATCCACGGATTCTAATGGTATATGGACTCGGGCACGTCGCATACGGCGTCCCCAAGGTACACTCTCACCCTATTATAATTTGAGCAAAGAAAATGATATTATTATCGGAAATGGCCATACAATTCCAATAAAAGGTTATGGGACAAACACACTGTCACCACCACACCCGCCACTAGTTTTAAACAATGTCCTGCATGCTCCCAAATTAATAAAAAATTTGGTTTATGTTAGGAAGTTTACTAGTGATAATTGGGTTTCTAAATTTGACCCATTTGGTTTTTCCGCATGACTTTCGGGACGGGGAAGCTTCTCATGAGATGTGATAGCAGGGAGCTCTATCCAATAAGTTTACCAAATCCACAGTCTAAAGTTCCTTCCACTTTGCACTTGGCTCCATCACTATGGCATGAGCGATTAGGACATCCGGGAGTCTCAGACGCCTCTCTTAAACAAAACAATTTTATTTCTTGTACTCAAACTCATGTTTTGAATAAGTGTCAGGCTTGTGTTCTTGGTAAACATGTTAGGTTGCCATTTACTTCTTCTACTTCATGCACTACTATGCCATTTGATATTTTACATTGTGATATTTGGACATCACCTGTTTTGAGTTCCTCAGGTCATAGATATTATTTACTGTTTCTTGATGATTACTCTAATTATTTGTGGACATTCCCTTTGTCGAAAAAATCACAAGTGTTTTCCACTTTCCTAAACTTTAGAGCATTTATCCGAACTCAGTTTGAACGGGAGATTAAAAGTATTCAATGTGACAATGGGAGGGAATTTGACAATAATCAGTTTTGGGATTTTTTCAAAACAAATGGTTTACAATTTCGTTTATCCTGTCCTCACACATCTTCACAGAATGGGAAGGCGGAACGCAAAATTAGAACAATTAACAATATTGTGAGAACATCCCTTGCTCATGCTTCTATACCCCCCCATTTTTTGGCATCATGCACTTCAAATGGCAACCTACATGTTAAATATCCTTCCCCAAAAAAACATGTCTTACCAAGCTCCACTAAAAATACTTTATTTACGAGAGCCCTCATATCATCATTTGAGAGTTTTGGATGTCTGTATACCCCTATTTCCATCCACCACAATCACAAAACTTCAACCCCGGTCTACTCCATGTGTCTTCTTGGGATATCCTACAAATCACCGTGGTTACATGTGTTATGACATTTCCTCCAAACGTATGTTTATATGTCGTCATGTAATTTTTGATGAGTCACAATTTCCCTTTGCCAAGATACATGACACAGGGACAAATACTTATGAATTTTTGGATGATGATAGGCCCCCGTATCTAACTCATTTCCTCCACAGCCCGGGACTCACAAAAAATACAGTCCAACAAACTGGGCCATCAGTTCCAAGGCCCAGTGAACGACTACCCCCTACTTTACACCACCGCCTCACTGGGCCAACCTCCAACTCTGTGCCCAACTACAACTGGGCGATGGCGTTCCACTGCCTCACTCCCGCCACGATGGCGTCCATCGCCCACTAAACCGGCCAGTCACCCGTAGTCAACATGGAATTACAAAACCCAATGCCAAATACAGTCTACACACTCAAGTCTCCAAATCACCTTTGCCTTGTAACCCTGTGTCTGCTCTAAAAGATCCTAATTGGAAAATGGCCATGGATGATGAATATCATGCTCTAATTAAAAATAGGACATGGGAGTTAGTACCTCGTCCATCTAATGCTAATATAATTCGTTCTATGTGGATTTTTAGCCATAAAAAAAATCTGATGGTTCTTTTGAGCGGCATAAGGCCCGACTTGTAGGTGATGGCAAGACTCAACATGTGGGATTAGATTGCGGCGAGACATTCAGTCCAGTGGTTAAACCAAAGAACCATCGAATTGTTCTCGCTTAGCCTCTCAAAAGGATGGTTACTTCATCAATTGGATGTCAAGAATGCCTTCATACGGACATTTGAGTGAGACGGTATACATGCACCAACCATCGGGGTACGTAGATTCTCGTTATCTCAATCATGTGTGTTTACTTAAAAATCATTATATGGACTCAAACAGCTCCCGTGACTCGTACAAGAGGTTTGCAGATTTTGTGTTCAATATGGGTTTCTCAAACAGCCGTTCGGATAATTCACTATTTATTTATCAACAGGGAAATCATACTGCTTATATTCTCTTATATGTATATGATATTATCCTAATGACCTCTTGGACTCTCTTCGCAAGGATATCTTGACCAGAGTTCGAATTTGCTATGAAGGATCTTGGTCCACTTCACTACTTTCTAGGAATAGCGGTGACACGCCACGCAGAGGTCTATTTCTTTCCCGGAAGAAGTATGATCGTAAATCGTAGAACGGGCCGGAATGTCATCTTGCAAACCGTCTCGCAACTCCAGAGATACCAAGTCAAAACCGAGTGTCATATCCGAGTCCTTTGCTAATCCGACATTGTATCGCACTTGGCGAGAGCTTTACAATATCTCACATTCACCGGGCCGATATTACATATGCGCAGACAACAAGTGTGTTTGTTCACGACAATCCTATGGAAGAACATACGATGCACTCAAGCGTATCAGACGATATATTCAGTGGCACTCTGCATTATGGATTGCATCTGCACTCCATCTTCCATGACCAAGCTTGTTACCTACTACGATGCAGATCGGGCAGATGTCCAGACACCCGACGCCCACCGCTATTGCGTCTTCCTCGTGATAATTTAATATCTTGGTCCTCCAAAAGGCAACCCACCGTATCACGCCCAAAGGTGAAGCCGAACCGCGCGGTAGCCAATGTCAGGTCTCCGACTATGCCGATTCGGAATCTTTTACTTGAGCTGCATTGTCCTATTCCGACAGCCACCATGGTATACTGTGATAACATTAGTGCAATTTATCTCTCCGGAAATCCAATCCATCATCAACGCACTAAGCATATTGAGTTAGACATTCATTTTGTCCGTGAAAAGGTGGCTCGCGGACAAGTGCGAGTGTTACATGTCCCGACGCGACATCAGATTGCAGATATCTTCACAAAAGGGCTTCCGCTGATCTTATTTGAAGAATTTCGGGACAGTCTCAGCATTCGCCCTCCTCCGGCTTCGACTGCGGGGGAGTGTTAGATGTGTAATTAATTGGTAATATTATGTTAGAATATTATGTTAGAATATTCTAGATATATAATTAATTAGTAATATTATATTTATGTAGAATCCTAATATATATGGTAGGAAAACATTATTAGGTAGGATTTCTTAGTTATTATGAGGCATGATTTCCTCCTCATAATTAATGTATATTACTTGTATATATTCTCCCTTATGGGATGAGAATAATCAAGGAAGATTTTCCAATTCTAAATAGTTCTTACAGAAACAATAAAAAAAAACAAGGAAATTTAACATATAACATTTATACATATGAAAATATATATTTGTATATATTATGCAAATTTTCAACAAAGTGGTGTCAATTGACACTCTTTGGACAATGGAGGCTCCGCTAATATGTACTAGTGTTTTAAAAGGCAGTTTTGGGACTCGCCCGTGGAAACTGACAAAATGTCTCGAGGCTTACGTATGAGGCTTACGACATAAGCGCCCGATTGTACGCCATAAAATGTCTAACACTCGGGGTCGGACGCGCCAAACAGTTCTTACACAAATTATGTGTCAAATTCCTTAGTTAACACTATTCACCCTCATAATTCTTTAACAAATAAATGATGCTTAATAGTTTTCATCTATACAAATAAAAAGATTTAAAGTAACTCAAATAACAAGCCGTACTATTGCATATTTACTATTTGAAATTATATATTTTTTGAACTACATAGCGAATTTAACGACTTCACTTGTAATTGGTCTTCATATTTATGTCATTTGTCTCAAAATTATTGAATTTTATTATTTTTCTATTTTAAAGTAATTTTATTTTTATTCTTGAAGATTTCATGTTTTAATTATAATACTTATCTCGGATCTATTATCCAAGGGAATTGAGAGAGTGATGACGATGTCACATATCGTATTGGTGTAGGATGGATAAAATGAAGGCTCGCATATGCAGTCTTGTGCGATAAAAATGTGTAACCAAAACTTAAAGGCAAGTTCTATAGGGTGGTGGTTAGACCGACTATTTTGTATGGGGCGGCGTCTTGGCTAGTCAAGACTTCGCAAATTCAAAAGATAAAAGTTGCGGAGATGGAGATATTGAGATGGATGTGTGGGCATACAAAAAGGGATGAAATTATAAATGATGATATCCGGGACAGATTGGGAGTGACCTCGGTGGATGATAAGATGCGGGAATTGAGGTTGAGATGGTTCGCACATATTCAGAGGAGAGACACAAATGCCTTAGTGCAGAGGTATGAGAGGTTGTCTATGGATGGGTTCATGAGGGGTAAAGGTAGGCAGAAGAAGTATTGGGGAGAGGTAATTAGACGAGATATGGCGCAGGTGCAACTTACTGAGGGCATAACCTTAGATAGAAGGTTGTGGAGGACACAGATTAAGGTAGAAGGGTAGTAGGTAGTTGAGCGTAGTCCTACTTACGCTTACATACTAGTAGTTTTAGTGTTATCATTGTAGCCCTGCTTAGCATACCATACTAGTAGGCGCAATATTGTTTTATAGTCCCCTGTCATTTGATTTCTTCTGTTGTATGTTCTTTCGTGTACTTTGTTTATCTTATTTACTTGTGTTAGTTATTGCTTCTCTTTTTCAAAATGTTTTATCATGGTTTATTCGCTTTTGTTATTATCATTTTCATACTGCTTTAAATTTTTTGTCTGGGTCTGTCCGTTTCTCTTGATTTGCTTGTACTTATGCTTTGTCTTGAGCTAATGGTATTTCGGAAACAGTCTCTCTACTTACCAAGGTAGATGTAAGGTCTGCGTACACCCTATCCTCCCCAGACCACATGTTGTGGGATTTTACTGTTGTTGTTGTTGTTGTACTTATAAAATTTATTAATTATTTTTTAGAGATATAATTTGCATTATGTATAGTAATATATTTTAAGAAATTGTGAGTCGAATATTAAAATTATGAGTTTATTTGCATCTTATAATGTCTTTTATATCATTGTATTATTTATACTTATAAAATCATGTTATAAATTTATTTTTTATGAGTTTCTTTAATCATATTGATTTATTAAACTATTAATGTATTTTTTTATATTTTTTATGTAATCAATACCATTTTACTATATTTATAAATTAAAAAAAATTAAAGATTCATGGGCTTATGGCCCATGCTTGAAGCTTATGCCTCGTCCCGTTCTAAATAAAATGTCCCATGTTACGCATCCGCCTTTCAAAACACTGCTACGCACTTACCACCCAGCGTAATCTAAGTTACATGCAATTATGCATGAAATTATGAACCAAACCAACAAATTCATTTTAATTAAGAGGTGTGGACTGTTTTTTCATTATTCTTTTACTAACTTGTAAACTTAAATTAAGTAATTAATTTGATAGAGTAAATCTTCCCGGTCCCTCCCACGAGACTCAAGTTGCAAACCTTTTCTTCCTAAAATATTCTTCCTTTTCTCTCCCACGAATCATAAGCTTTTTTTTTTTATATCCAGTTTCCCGGCTTACGCCACTATTCATGGAGATAGTAGTCCCGATCCCTCAGCACTACTACCAGTAAATCGCGGGATATACCTGAATGAACAGGGTTTGAGAACAGAGCAACTGATATCACCTACTAGGTCCTACCCCAGAAGAGAGCAAATTGCTTCCACCAGGTTCGAAGCCTCTAGCTGGATTTTAAGTTCTCCTCCTTTGTCATCCAGCTATGCCCCAGGGGACTGAATCATAAGCTTTCTTGTTAATATATACTCGTTAGATTTTAATTTACATGACACGCTTTTTTTAGTCAGTTTAAAAAAGAATGACACATTTTCTTATTTGACAATAATTTAACTTTTGAATTTTACTTTTTACGCTTAACGAAATAATTTATAACCACACAAATATCATTGACTTGTTTTAAATCATAAGATTCAGAAGTCTTTTTTAATTTCTTAAAATCTGTGAGTAGTAATGTGTTGAATGGGAAAATAACAACAACAACTATTTTATAGAAATCTGGAAATGATCAAGTATGAGGGCTTGCTGAGTCGACCAAATTCATGATCTATCCTTAAGATAATATTGCCCCGTATATCCTTTCAACGGTTGTAATGGAAACTTATCTCCTAAGATAAAACAACAATCAAACAAATGAGCAAAGAGAACTCAAGTATTTGCTTTGGAAGAAAAATATTTGAGTGTTTTGTGATTGCAAGAGAGGATGAAGTATTTCAGATTTCAAGTGTGTTTCCAAATGAGTCTTGTGTCTCATTTTATAGTGTGTAGATGATGACCCTCCAAATGGCTAAGTAATGGCCATGAATTCCATGTTAATGCCTTGAATTTGGAGTTACAATTCAGCCAAGTAATGACTGAATTCATGAGAAAAATAATGGAGAGTAAATACTCCAAAGTCAGTCCAAGAATCAGTTTTTAATTCACCTCCAACGGATTGAAACAATCGAGGAGTCGCGGCCCTTCAATTCCAGTAACTCACTGGAACTGGAACATCAATTAGAGTCGCGACCCTTCAATTCCAGTGAGTTACTGGAATTGAAATGTCAATTAGAGCCGCGGCCCTTACATGGAGGAGTCGCGACCCTTCTCGATTTCGTGGTGATTTCTGATTCACTTCATCTTTACACATTATACACTTCTTCTTTCATTTACCAACGTGAAATCATTCGTCATTTGGCCAATAACCGCCTATTACCTTACGTCTCAAACAATTCGTATACGTACCAATATCTCTTCCATTAAGGAAATTTTGATCATTGGCACTACGTGTGCACGTGTGTGGAAACAAGGTTTCCTACGTGCGGGGCCCCAATTGTTCGATTCATAATTAATAGGATTTACTTTATTTCACGTTTAATAAATATTTCCAACAATCCCCTCTTGGAAGAGATTTTGGTGCACGCACATGGTGCCTTTCTAGCAATCACTTGGCGGAACGATGTTGCATCCGGAGAGGTAGCCGGAGCTTTGAACCTTCCATAGTAGAATACCATCAGACATATTTACTGCGCGGTGAACGTGATGTCTTGAACCGTCAGTGTTTAGTATATGCCAAGACAATGGTACCAACACAACATATTTCCTACTCAATCTTTCTAGTGTTTTGTCCATCGTGGGTCGTGGACACCCTTGGATTCTTAAGTGTGTTCATTTGAGGCGGTCTGTCCTCGCACTTAAATAGGTGGTTTCCTACAAGGTATCCTGTAATACCCCGCTACACAAGCGTTAGGAACCATTAAAAATTTCACCAACCTAACCTCAACTTTTGAGGATCATTAAAGGTTTGAAAACTTATCCTTTACCCCTCTTACAGGTAGCACTTTTTGTCTATCACGGGAACGGCCTTGGATTATGTTTCTTAAGAAAGACACATTATCCGAAGTGCTCTTGCTTCCACCGAAGCGCTCACGGAACCTTTACAGTTTAGTTTTCCCATTGAACCTTATTCCTGGGATCTCCAGTCTGTAAGGTTGGGTGTCCACTATATCGGTTCTTATTGTTTGAGTTTTAAGCCCATTCCCCTAGATAGGCAGAACAACTGATCTTTGGGTATTCCCTTCGTCAAGGGATCTGCGATATTTTCCTTAGATTTTATGTAATCAATGGAAATAATACCCGAGGTGATCAACTGCCTAACAGACTCATGTCTCCGTCGAATATGACGAGACTTACCGTTGTATATTGAACTTCGTGCCCTTTTTAGAGCCGAATGACTATCACAGTGGATCATTACAGAAGACACGGGTTTATCCCAACATGGGACATCCTCTAGAAAACCATGAAGTCACTCAGCTTCTTCTCCCGCTTTATCTAAAGCGATAAATTCCGACTCCATCGTGGATCGAGCAATAAGAGTTTGTCTAGAGGATTTCCAGGACACAGCTCCACCACCGATTGTAAAAATATATCCACTGGTGGACTTGATGTCGTCGCTATCAAATATCCAATTTGCATCGTTGTACCCTTCTAGTACCGCTGGATATCTTGAATAGTGTAACCCGAAATGTATCGTGAACCTTAGGAACCGTAATATCCTGTTCAACGCTTTCCAGTGATCCTCACTTGAATTTCGAGTGAACCTAGATAATTTATTGACTGCATGAGCGATATCAGGTCGAGTGCAGTTTGTGATATACATGAGACTATCAATCAACTGCACATATCGCTCCTGGCGTATGGGCTTACCCAGATATTTGTCAAGCTTTTGACTTATATCCAATGGTGTTGATACCGGTGAACTGTCGAACATCTCAAATTTCTTCAGTACATCCTCGATGTAGTGAGATTGAGATAAGACCAATCCATTAGATGTTTTAGAGATTTTGATCCCTAAGATGACATCTGCAATGCCCATATCTTTCATGTCAAAACATTGTTTTAACATGTTCTTAGTCTCTAGAATTATTCCAGGACTGCTTCCAGTTATCAACAAGTCATCTACATATAGACATATCATGACGAAGGATTTGACATTTTCTTTCATGTAGACACATTTGTCACCTCCATTAATGGTGTATCATTTTGATAGTAGAGTACTATCAAATTTCTCGTGCCATTGTTTAGGGGCTTGTTTCAGCCCGTACAACGATTTAACAATCCGACATACTTTTGTCTCTTGTCCTAGAACCACATACCTCTCAGGTTGATTCATATATATCTATTCTTCCAAATCACCATTTAGGAAGGCAGTCTTAACATCCATTTGATGTATTTCAAGATCCCGTAAAGCGGCGATAGCTATGAACATACGTATGGATGTCATTCTTGACACCGGAGCGTAAGTGTCGAAGTAATCAAGGCCCTCCTTTTGGCAATAAACCTTGAATACTAATCTAGCTTTGTACTTGTCGATAGAACCACCTGCCTTTAACTTCCGTTTAAGGATCCACTTACAACCCAACGGTTTGTGTCCTGGGGGAAGTTCTGCCAACTCCCAGGTGTGGTTATGCAGAATGGATTCTATCTCACTTTCTAAAGCTTCCTTCCAGAGCGGTGCTTCTGGAGTTGACAATGCTTCGGCGATTGTCTGTGGTTCACCTGAACCAAATAAGCTACAAAGTCTAGACCGAAGGACTTGTCCTTCCGTGCCCTTTTACTTTGCCTTGGTTCTATCTTTGAATCTTCCAAGTCCTGAGAATCTGGAATATTAAATTTCGGATCGTCAGCTACTTCAGAATTTACTAGATCTGAACCATTTTGATCTAGGTAGTCAGTGACTCCTAGTTCATCAGAGGGTTGCTCATAACTTCGTTTGCGAGAGGTTATGTTGTTTTCCTTGTATGGAAATGTGTTTTCAAATAATCATGCGTTCCTTGATTCCATGATCGTATGTTCATAAATGTTCGGATGATCCGACTTGTGCACTATGAAGCGATAAACACTATTGTTATTGGCATATCCGATGAATATGCAATCCACAATCTTAGGTCCAATCTTGGCCTGCTTTGGCATAGGTACTTTTACCTTGGCCAGACAACCTCATACCTTCAAATACTGGTAGGTAGGTTTCTTTCCTTTCCATAGCTCGTATGGAGTCTTGTGTTTACCCTTGTATGGGACTCTATTAAGAATCCTATTTGCGGTAAAGACAGCTTTTCCCTACATGGTTTGAGGGAGGCCCGAACTGATGAGTAGAGCATTCATCATTTCCTTTAGTGTTCGGTTCTTGCGTTCAACAACTCCATTTGATTGAGGTGAGTAAGGGGTCGTTGTTTGATGAACTATACCCGATTGGGTACAAAGTTCTTCAAAAGGCGCTACATATTCCCCCCTTATATCGCTACGGATAGTTTTAATCCGTCCGCCTAGTTGATTCTCAACTTCTTCTTTGTAGCGTTTGAATGCTTCAAATGTTTCATCTTTACTTTTTAATATGTAAAGGTAAAAAAACCTTGTGTCATCATCTATGAAAGTCACAAAGTACTTGTTCCCCCCTCTAGTTTGAGCGAACTTCAAATCACATCTATCAGTGTGTATAAGTTCTAGAGGAGCGGTATCCCTTTCGACGGATCTAAAAGGACTCTTGGAAATTTTTGCCTCTATGCACACCTCACACTTATGTTGAGGATTTATGTCAATAGATGGCAATAATTCCAGCTTTACCAATCTTTGGCTAGATTGATAGTTTACATGTCCTAATCTATGATGTCATAGATTAGATGACTCAATCAAGTAAGTAGCAGGTGCAATTTTATTGATAGTTGAAACAGAAGGCATTACAGGTGCAACATTGAACATAAAGAGGCCTTCACAGACGAAGTCCCTTCCTACAGAAGTTCCAGTCTTAGTGATTACAAATTTGTTAGCCTCTAACACTAGCCTAAAACCAGCATTTAATAACAATGGTCCAGAAATCAGATTTCTACGAATATCTGGAACGTGCATCACTTCCTTCATAGTCAGTTCCTTCCCGGACATCATCTTTAGGATCACATTTCCTACCCCAGTACCTCTGAAGAAGAATTGTTACCCATGAACAACTTCTTGTCTGAGACTGGTGTATAAGTGGAGAAGACTTCTTTATTGGAACATATGTGACGGGTGGCACCTGTGTCTAGCCATCATTGCACCGGATTCTCAACGAGGTTAGCTTCAAGAGCTACCGCTGAGAAATCTTCAATCATATCATTGACGAGCGTGTCTTCAACGATGTTAGCCTTGGCCTTGCCTTTGGCCTTATTCTCACGTTTGAGCTTGTGGCAGTCTTTGGCCATGTGACCAACTATACCACAGTGGTTACAATTTCCCTTGAACTTTTCAGTTGTTTGGGGCTTGCCTTCCTTCTGGAACTTCCGCTTCTTGCTTGAGTTCCCTTTGACTTCCGTTAGGTTTGCCTTAGCCTCAGCGGGTTGTTTTTCCTTTGGCATGACCTACTTATTGTCTTCCTGAATCTGAAGTTTGGCAATAAGTTCATCTAGGGTCATCTCCTTCGTTTTGAGTTTTAGATAGTTCATAAACTCAGTCCACGACGGAAGCAGCTTCTCGATTAATGCCTCAACCAAGAATTGTTCGTTGGGCTTTAATCCTTCCAAATCTAGGTGATGTAGAATCATTTGGAATTCCTGGACTTGGGAAGTCACACTTTTATTGTCCACCATTTGAAATTTCAGGAACTTTCCAATGATGAACTTCTTACTACCCACATCTTGGGTGTTGTACTTTTTCTGAAGTTTGTCCCATAACTGCTTGGCAGTTTCAACGGTGCAATATACCGTGTATAGTGGATCAGACAAACTGTTTAGAATATAGTTTCTACACATGAAATCACTATGTTTTCATGTTTCGTGAACCATCATCATGTTGTCAGCGACATGGTACCTTGGTCCTCTCCCGCCAAATTATTTGGCTGAGGGTCCACGTCTTTCCCAACTAGTGGAGGATCTTCGGTTAAGAAACGTGGCATTCCCATAACCGTCAGAAAAAACATCTTTTGTTGCCATCTCTTAAAGTGAGCACCCATGAACTTTTCAGGGCGTTCATGGTGAAAACCAGCAGGTGTTGGGGCAGTAGCGCCCTCTTGAGGAGTTGCAAAGGCATTGTGAATGCCTCAAACTGGAGTATAGTTGTTGTTGACGCCTTGGGTAGGAGCAAAGGCACTATAAGTGCCCGGAGCAGCGGTGGAGGCATTGGTTGTGCCAAAGGCAGTGGCGGTGGCACTTGACGTACCAAAAACAGTGGCACTTGACGTGCCAAAAGCAGTAGTTGGGAAGGCATTAGAAATGCCATGATCAGTGGTGACACTAGGAGTGCCAAAAGCAGTGGAGTTAAAGGCAGTGTTAGTGCCTTGAGTAGTGGGATTGAAGGAAATGGGATTGCCTTGAGCATCGGTGGAATTTTCAGTGTTGAATTGGTTGAATTGATCTTGTCCAGTCATGTTGTTGTTGAAATAGCGAATATTATCTTAAGCTTGTGAGTAGTAATGTGTTGAACGGGAAAATAACAACAACAACTATTTGTTAGAAATCTGGAAATGATCAAGTATGAGGGTTTTCTGAGTCGACCAAATTCTTGATCTATCCTTAAGATAATATTTCCCCGTAAATCCTTTCAACGGTTGTAGTGGCAACTTATCTCCCAAGATAAACAGCAATCAAACAAATGAGCAAAGGGAACTCAAGTGTTTGCTTTGGAAAAAAAAAATCTTTGAGTGTTTTGTGATTGCAAAAGAGGATGAAGTGTTTCAGATTTCAAGTGTGTTTCCAAATGAGTCTTGTGTCTCATTTTATAGTGTGTAGATGATGACCCTCCAAATGGCTAAGTAATGGCCATGAATGACATGTTAATGCCTTGAATTTGGAGTTACAATTCAATCAAGTAATGACTGAATTCATGAGCAAAATAATGGAGTGTAAATACTCCAAAATCAGCCCAAGAATCAGTTTTTAATTCACCTCCAACGGATTGAAACAGTCGAGGAGCCGCGGCCATTCAGTTCCAGTAACTCACTGGAACATCAATTAGAGTCGCGGTCCTTCGGGGAGGAGCCGCGGCCCTTCAATTCCAGTGAGTTACTGGAATTGAAACGTCAATTAGAGTCGCGACCCTTCAAGCGCCGCGACCCTTACATGGAGGAGTCGCGGCCCTTCTCGGTTTCGTGGTGATTTCTGATTCACTTCATCTTTACACATTATACACTTCTTCCTTCATTTACCAACATGAAATCATTCGTCATTTGACCAATAACCGTCTATCACCTTACAATAATTGATACAATAATCCTAATATAAATCATAGGGTGGAAATCACGAGCAACGGCGCTTTTCAGGTGGCTTATATGATTACTTGTTAGTGTTCTAGAAAGATCCACAAAGTGAGCATCCAAAGATTTTCTTTTATTTTAAATTTTTTGAGACCTAATTCGATCTTATTTTTTGAAATATTTTCTTACGTAACTATTTTTGGTTTTGGTTAGGAGAAGACTTAATTTGTTTCTTTTTCGAATTGTCTCCGCCCCTATCTGTTAAAGCTACAACATTAACCGTTCTTGTTTTATTGCGTTAAGTTTTTATATAGATCTAGATGTATCACTATTAATAAGTTTTTGTAGATCTACATGTATAGCATACATGTATCACTATTAATAAGTTCACACTTCATACCTTTCAAGTACATGAATAATAGACTTCATCTCCCTCATGTATCTTTTAATATATTAATCTACTAGTTCATTAACTAAATTAAATATAATGTGAACAAGTTCATTTTTTCAACATCCCCCCTTATACTTAATTCACTATTCCAAAAGTCGTCCGCAACTTCTGAAAAATATCAATCTTCAAGGGTTTGATGAAAATGTTCGCAACTTGATCTTGCGATTTCACAAACACAAGCTCCACCTCCTTCTTGGATATGCAATTTCTAACAAAATGATACTTAGTATCAATATGCTTGCTCCTTTCGTGAAGCACTGGGTTCTTGGCGAACACAACGGCCAATTTGTTATCAACATAAATCTTAGTTGCATTTTCTTGTGGTTGGTGAAGTTCTTCCAGCAAGCTCCTTAGTCAAATTGCATGACAAACACAAGAAGAAGTTGCTCCATACTCAGCTTTACAAGTTGACAAAGTCACAATTGATTGCTTCTTGAAATTTCATATAAATGCAAAAAAATTAAAAAATAAAACAAATTCGGTAGTGCTTTTCCGATCATCAAACATCACCCGAGAGACTGTTAGATAGTTTGTAATATATATGAAGTGAGATTGTTCTACAACATAAGGCAAAAAGGGTTTAAAGACTTTATATATTAAAAGTCTTGGTATTCTTAATTTAAATGGACATGCATGTTCATGAAAAGTCATGACTATTCACAATAGTCACTTTTCTAACTCTATAAATAAGTACTTCCTACATGAAGTGGTTATGAAAAATCGTAGATATAACACGGGCTTTATTGTATCCTGAAAAAAAAATTGCTTTTATTTGCTCAATGTGTATACGGGCAATATCTCATTAAGGAAAGTCGATTTATTCACGAGTCAGAGTCACTTCTTCTCCACTTATGTTTACCTACTTTTTCTAACAAAGACATATTAATGTGAAGAAGATCACTAATGGAAATAGTAATCCACATATTAAGAAAAGGAAATTGAAGAAATTTGGCAGTTGTTTGGTTGTCGTAGGAGATTTCGATACCGATTGTTTCAGTCCCAGTGATTCTCTAACTAATTGAAAGTTAAGAGGATCATTAGGTCCCTATTGTTGAATATCATTACGTGTGTCATTTGTGTGACTACGGAGCACCCATAGCCCAATCACTATCACAATAGCAAACAAGCTTGATGTCTTTGGAAGACGACTAAGAAACTTCATAATAAAGTGTACCTTTAATGTACCGAAGTATTCTTTTAGTTGCTTTTAAATGAGAAGTTGTTGGAGATTTCATAAAGCGACTGACAAGTCCAACATCAAAAAGAATATCAGGTCTCATACAAATTAAGTACCTTAAGTTTCTAACATGACTCTTGAAATATGTGGGATTGATATTTTCTCCATCTTCACGCCTGTATAATTTAACTTCACAGTCCATGGGAGTGCCAACTGAAAGTATATGTATGTCCTATAGACAATCTGTATTAGGACACAATATACTTTATACTCATTCATATTTATATTAATGATGATTAATATTATGGCAATCTGCATTTGTTAAATTATTAGTTGATTGTTTATAATATTCTATAAATGCATCCCTAGAGTTTACGTGTTTATTAATGATGTGAGAATTAATGTTATAACGTAACTCTTCAATTACCTCGACTAATGATCATCGAAATTGGAATATCGATGATATACGATATGTCGACATGTGGTCTGCATCATATCCTTAGGGGATGTAGTATGTCTCACTTGCTACGAGTTATGGCGACTCGTGATGGACAAATGGATACTTGTTGAAGTATTGGTATGCCTTGCTGATGTACTGTTTTGTTATATGTCTATAATGTCATTGGCATGTGGGAGATAAAAGTCCTTAGACTTGAGGTCAATATCATCTTGTTTACGGAGTAATGTACTTTGATCATGTCCTAAGCTCAAATGTCTTATAGGTTGAGACGCGACTTGTTTTGGGTGCATTACGAAGTAGATTAAAGGTGGTATGTGAGCCAAGAAAGAATTCATTCCTTGAATTTATATTCGAGTGAACACTCAGGTACTCATGCGGTATTAGGTTGACTAAGTCATTGGTCAATGCATTGGACATGTCTGTGACATGGTCCTGTTAGATGAGTTATAATAATCAAGCCATTTGGATAGACACTTGACAGATCCTAAGCTTGATTGAGTTTGTCATGAATGAAAGGATTTTATCTTCTCACATATAGGTTCAGTTCACATATTTTGTGTATCTAAACTTTAAATATTGGGTTCGTCTTCCGGCGTAGTTTAGGAGTTCCGTGAAGATCCTAATGTAATTAGTGACGATATGTAAAGGCCTGAAGGATGTTAGGCATATTTTATATACACTTTTTGAGTCATTTTTAGTTAGTATTTTACTCATTTCGTTTGTGTTTAGTATAGTATTATGGTCGTTTTTCTTTCTTTTGAGTCACAATGGTCATAAATGGAGAAATGTCAAAAAGAAGATGAAATGAGCTTAATTGAGGTGTAATTGCACAAGAAAAGCTCAAGAAATTAAGTCCAAGAAGTCTAGGGAAGTATAGAAGAAATCTGACGAAGTCCGGATGCCAAAAATGACGAAAACTGAAAACCAAGCTAGGAGACGTTGTAGGCGCCGCGGCTCCAGCCAGCAGGGCCGCGGCGCCCAAACTTCTGCGAGGCTATAGGATTTCAGGAGTCGCGGCGCCGAGGCGGGTCTGCGCTAGAAAAGTTTGATTTTTCCGATTTTTCGAAGGGCAAAAGGGTCCAAAACGTGATTTTTCTCGAATATAAAACCCCTAAACCCTAACCTTATTCATTCATCTAGGATCTTACATCTCACATCATACTTTAGGAAGCGTCTAGCTACCAAAGACACTCTCTGCTACCTAAACTTGGAAGATAGGACTTGCGGGTTTTGCAAGAGGGCTAATGAGACAAGGGCTCACCTCTTCTTTTCTTGCACCTACACCCGCATGATTTGGAAGCACACAAAGGAATAGTTGGGTATTAGAAGAGAAATGACAACTATTGAAAGCGCACTCAAGTGGATCAAGAAATAGCATCGCGGTACAAGCATCCGATCCAAAGCCATCTTACTTGCCTTTTGCATAGTGGTATATGAGATTTGGAGAACAAGAAATGAATTGCTATTTGAGGACATAAGTATAACGACAGATGAGGTTGTTGCAAAAGTCAAAACAACAACTTATAGAGTTCTTTATGACTTAATCCCCTATTGTAACGTCACCCAAGAGTGAACGTCTCACTCCCCCTCTCTTTCATTTCTTGTTTATGCTTACGTTGAGGATTGAGAACCCTCAATGACTGATTGTAGCTCCCAGTTCTTCCTTTCCTAGTAATAATATTTGCATTTACCCGGAAAAAAAAAAAAGGATGTTACAACAGAAGATTAGAGACAACTTTGGTTCAAGTTTCTTTTCTTTTCTTTGTTTTTATTTCAGTTTATGTTGGTTTGTATTAGTTCTTAGCGTGACTATGGCTATGAGCTAATTACTTAATTAGGGCTTTCCTTTTGAATCGCTTGAAACTCGTTCATGAATTAATGCAGTAGTTTGATTTCTTCTTCACTTGATTAAGATTTATTCAATATTGGTATGCATGTTTGATATAATTGATCACTAATTATCATAATCTATATGATTTCGAATCAAGAACCGAGAGGAGAGATTTGGATATGCTGTAATTGAATAGACATAGGTTAAAATCGCGGACGAAAGTACTCCGATACTTGTGTAGCATTATAGGTTCTTGTTCTTAATCCTCCTATGTGGTAAAATCTATCATAGAAATATAGAAGGTTTCTGCACTGGGGTTGAGTGATTATATATCCTAATCGAAATATAAGACAGTCTAGTTAACATGCTATCTTAACGTAGAAGAAGAATTCATTCTAGTTGCATTAAGGATTGAAAAGAGTTGATAGTTGAGGATATTGGAAGTCGTATTTTCATCATAACTGATTTAAACCAAAGTATTATCATAATTAATTTATTTTATGCAATTACTTAGTCTTAGTTATTAGATAAAAATACAAACAAATTAACGTTCACCAAATATAAACTAAAGCTTAGATAATCGGTACTTGAAAACCAATCTCTGAGGACGATATTCGGTCTTACCAGACTATATTACTTGTAACGATACGTACACTTGCGTGAGCATTTGGAAAATCGGCCTAACAAGTTTTTGGCGTCGTCGGGGACTGACGTACTTTCAATATCGAATTATCTAATCTTATTTCTAATTTGGTATTTATATATTTGATTATGTTATTTTATTTCTAATTTGGTTGCTCCAGGAACAAGTTTCTAACTTGTTCTGCGAGCATCTTTTTATCACTTTTTGTTGTTTTTCTAATTGTTGTAGGTAAAGTTGAAAAGAAATGGACTACTACTACTATCAGGGGTAGTGGAATCATCAACAACAGCCTAACCTACAGGTTCCACAGAAAGATCAAAATGAGTTGCAGGCAGGTATACTCACGCTCACCAAGTGCAGAATCAGTTTATGGCTGAGACAAGGGTGTGCCTAAAAAATTTGGAGACACAAATAGGGCAGCTTCTGGATATGGTGATCAATGTACCGTAAGAAAATCTGCCTAGCGACACAGTTGTGGGGAGTGATAAGCAGAGTAAGGAACCTGAACCACAACAAGCTGTTGAGAATAATGAGGAATTGAGAGAGATAGTTGGTGTACATAAAAAAGAGGTTACTGAGATCCAATTGTTCACCTTTTTGGATTCCTTGGAACTTCTCTTTTCTATACTCGTTGCAGAAAAGACACCACCAACTATCATTGCTGAGGCCTAACCAGAAAGTCCATACCCTCAAGGGCACCCCCAAAAGTTGAAATATGTAGGGAATTTCACTGATCTCTACATTTCAGAGAGCCTAGAAGACAAGTCTGCCTTGTGTAATTGGGGAATAATCTTAGATCTGAGGCCCTTGTTTGGTGAAATTGTTGTAGGTGGATGGAGACCTGCAACAATAACTGTGCGGATTGCAATCCGTTCGCAGAAGGATCCACTGGGCACTAGTAAGGATTAACAGCGTTCGGTTAAAAGACGTTAAAGACAGCGCTTGTTGGGAGGCAACCCAATGTTTTTTATTACGTTATTTCAATTTTTGTTTTAATTTGTTTTATTTTGTCTTGAACAGTCTCACGATCTGGTATATGTGTTGTTTTTGGATGATAGATAAAGGTAGGGACTGCCCCAAATGGAAAAAGGATCAAAAACGCTGGAAAAGGAAAAAAATTGGCAGCAGCGCCGTGACGCCAAAATGCAGGGTCACGGCGTGGAAACTTCAGAGGGTCCAAAAGTTGTGCAATGTCCAGAATTTTCCCTACCAAACCTCTGTTATGACCGTTGTGTTGTGTCAGTAAGTTGTCCCTATTTTTAGTCTTTGGGGATAATGTGTCGATTAAGTTTGGGGGTGTTTTATTTTGTTTCATTATTTTGTTTTTGAGTCTTTTTTATTTGTCTTTGTGCTGTTCCATGTGTTTTTGAGTCATAATTTTTTTTATGGATCATGCATGTTGTAGTTGCTAAAGATATTGAATGGATAAAGTGAGATAATGTAATGGAATTAAAAGCGACAATCTGCCTTCAAGGCACCGCGGTTCCACCTGTTAGGTGTTTTCCAAGTAAATGTTTGATGTTCCTTTTCTGAAGAAGCCTAAAGGTTTTCCTGTCTTGTTTAGGACTGGACAACATTAGATCCCTGGTTGGAACCTAGCCCCCCCCCCCCCCCCGAGACAGACTAGTTTTGTCCGATAGGGAGAGTGGCAAATTTTGGTGCATTTCTGACGATTTAACACTATATTATGAAAACAATATTTAATTTGTTTAGTGCGATCGAAAATATTAGTTGTCGCAGGAAGTGGTGAGGGCTCAGGAAGTGAAGCAAACTCGACCAAAGGACAAGTCTGTTCCTCCTTCGTTTTCGATTCCCGGTTCAATCTTCACCTTTCCTGAATGAAGAAAGAGAGTGAAAGAGAAGATATCAGTGCAATAGGTACAGAGGTACGAGAAACAGTCTTCGTTCGGTTCGACAGAAGAAAGTAGGAAAACCGATCCCAAAAGGGGTAAGATTTTGGAATATCTGAATTCGTGTATTTAAGTAGAAGAATAGTCAACTAGGGCTTATCGAGATATGAATGAAATGGTGCTCCATAAGGGCGTCTTCTCTGTGACAAAAATTATGAGGCACCGCGGTGCCACTTGTTAGGACCGCGGTGCTAATTAATTTGCAGATTCCAGTAGCTTACTGCCTCATAGGCACCGCGGTATCGACGACGAATTATAAAAAAACAAAAATCAGAAAGAGAGACTTAAAAATTTCAGATTCTGAATCTGAAGTTTTAGAAGTTTCAGTTTCTGAAAATAAAGTTTTAAAATCAAACAGATTTGGTCCTTTCGGACAAATCTGTAATTAAAGAAAGTTTTCTGAAAGTTAATTTTAGGTTATGGAAATTTCAAACAGGTCCCAGAAGTTTGAAAAACATTTTCTGAAGTTTAGAATTGCATTTTTATGAATTTATAAGGGTTCAGAATTGAATTTTAAATTCTTAAGTGACTAAAGTGTAAATTCTAAAAATTTACAGAATTCACGAAAATCAGAATTTTAAAATCAGAAAATGTTTATGGACTGTTTGACATTTACATAGATTATAAAATTTAGACAGATAGACTCATAGTTATCATTAATAGTATATTATTGAATAATATACAAATGTGCTAAGTGATTAAATGTGATGCATTTAAATTATTAGCATAGCGTCCGCACTTATTGTCTGGGTAGGCGGCGTCCAGTAATTGTTTAATTTCAAATGCCCGCTATAATTGTCTGGGTAGACGGCGTCCAGTATGTGATTAAAACCATCTTTTATCATGTCTATTGGGTTTGATGGTTTCCCATCTAATTGTGTTTAGAAATTGCATGATAGGATGTCATATGATGTATGACTTGATTGTTGATCTTGAATGAATCCCCGAAAACTACAAATGTTCCCCAAACATTAAATACAAGTCTAATTATAACACGTCGTTCATTATAATTGTTAGGGTGCTAAGTTCTTTTCAGCGATAAAGGTATTTATGTCAAAGCATTTGCTCTAAGTCTAAGAGGACCAAGACCCTTTCATAGATGTGTTAAAATGAAAGTAGATAATAAAATTTTGTAGGTATTTACACCAAAGTGTTTGCTTGCAAAGGCTAAATTTACTTAGGCATTTAAACGCAGTTGTGTAATGGGGTTGGCTTGTTTAGATGAATCTTGGCGCCAAAGTGTCGGACTAGTCTAAAGACGTAAGATTAAAATGAAAGATATTTAATCAAACCAAGAGTTGTAGAGTTGCTTTACAATTGGTTGAGGACCTACCAAAGTGTGTTATTGAAGTTATCAGCCAAAGCAAATGCGGATATAGCACATGTTGGATCTAGGCCCATTATAACCTTTATATTGACTTAGGTCTGTATTCTACCTTGGGGTCGTAGAAGTATGAAAATAGTGGGAGCTAATTAAATAAAAGGCCATGTTAAATTTGTTTATTATTAATGTGTATAATTTAGGAGAATGAATTTTGATTGCATTTTTCTGTTCTATCTATTATCTCCAGATCTTCAGAAATGTCAAACTTTTCGTTGAAAATGCTCATGGAGTCAAACAGACTCACCGGACCCAACTTCATTGACTAGCTAAGAAATGTTAGAATTGTTCTAAGGCAGGAAGAAACTGAGTATACATTAGACAAGGTATTCCCAACCGCTCCAGCGGAGGACTCTCCAGAGTATGCAACTTTTGACCAGGTTGCTTACAAGAAACATTATAAGGATGCCACCTCCGCTCAAAGCTTGATGTTATCTTCTATGTCTCCTACATTGCAAAGACAGCATGAAACTATGGTGCCCAACGAAATGTTAGCCCATTTGAAGAGTCTTTATGATTCGCAGAGTCAGACAATGGAGTATGACCTGCTCATAGAACTTTTCAAGTGTAGGCTAAATGAAGGGGGGCAAGTTTCACTTCATGTGTTGAGGATGATTGAGAGGTTAGCTTTTATAGACATGAGGTTTCATGATAGAGTCGCCACCACCCCCATCCTGCACTCACTTCCTAAGTCGTTTGAGAGTTTCATTGTTAATTATAATATGAATGGGACTAAAGCGACATTGCCGGAGTTACATAACATGTTGAAAACTTTTGAATCTTCGACCTCTAAGACCAAGCCTATTCTGATGGTTGGCTCCTCTAGTCGCCCCAAACCAAAATGTAAGGGGAAACAGAAGGGGAAGGGCAAAGTTGTTGCTCCGGCAGTAGCAATGAAGTCCAAGGGAGGGGCGAAGAAGAAGAATAAGAAACTGTCGGCATCGGATATTTGTATGAATTGCAACATGAAGGGGCATTGGAGAAAGGATTGCACTGCTCCGGGCGGAAGAATGGCACCATGTGCTAATGTGCAAGGTATGTTTGTAATTGAAATTAATTTATCTATAAATGATTCTCATTCCTGGGTACTTGATACCGCTTGTGGCTTACACATTTGTACAAATGTGCAGGGGCTAACTGATAGCAGGAAGGTCGGGCCTCGCGAGGTGGACCTGCGCGTCGGAAATAGAGCACGAGTTGCTTCTGAGCGCGTGGGAACTTATAGGATAGATTTACCTTTTGGCAAAGTTTTAATGTTGAACAATTGTTTTTATGTTCCTTCTTTGACAAGGAATATTATTTCCATTCATGTACTTAATTCAGAGGGTTTTTCCTCAAACACGTCTAATTTCAATATGGTTTTGACTTTAGATAATGTTGTGTATGGAATTGCGCCTCTTGTGAATGGATTGTATACATTAAACTGTCACAGGGAAATTTTCAATGTACAAAATTAAAGGGCTAAGTTAAATGAAAGAAATTCTACCTACTTATGGCATTGCAGACTTGGTCATATCAATCAAACAAGGATAGAACGGTTGAGGAAATTAAATTACCTCGAACCATTTGACTTACAATCTTATGGTTACTGTGAATCCTGTTTGAAAGGTAAGATGACTATTAAACCTCTTTCTGGAAAGGGGATCTGTGCCAAGGAGGTGCTTGTGTTGGTATATACGGATGTATGTGAACCATTTTCGACTCAAGCTAGAGAGGGTTTCACTTACTTCATCACTTTCACAGACGACTTATCAAGGTTTGGATATGTGTATCTTATGAGACACAAATCCGAGGCTTTTGAGAAGTTTAAGGAGTTTAAGTGTGAAGTTGAGAAACAGCTCTCAAAGAGTATCAAGACTCTCCGATCTGATCGTGGGGGTGAATACTTAAGCAAAGAATTTTTTGACTACTTAAAGCTTCATGGAGTTCATTCCGAATGGACACCTCCTGGAACACCACAGATGAATGGTGTTGTCGAGAGGATAAATCGAACCTTATTTGACATGGTTCGTTCCATGATGAGCTTTTCAGCTCTTCCTACATACCTTTGGGGATACGCTATTTTGACCTCAATATATGTTCTAAACAGAGTTCCATCTAAATTAGTCGAAAAGACACCATATGAGGTATGGTGTGGCAAGAAGCCATCACTTGGACACATGAGACCCTGGGGGTGTCCTGCATATGTCAAGAAGTTGATCACTGATAAGTTGGAATCTAAAAGTGAGAAATATTACTTTGTTGGGTATCCGAAGGAAACTAAGGATAATATTTCTATCTTCCTGGAGAACATAACATATTTGTTTCTAGGAACGCAATTTTCCTTGAAGATGAGTATGTCTACAAGGATGAGAGTTGCACAGAGGTAGAACTTGAAGAAATTCAAGAACAGGGTAACAAAGAGGCTGAATCATTATCGATGATAAAGGAAAGAATTCAGTGGGAGCTTCTGGCGAAGATTGGGTATTTAGGGTACCCCCTTCGGCCAGTGGAAGTGCTACGAGGAGTAATGCAGAAATGCAAGATCTTCCGGCACAGACCTTGGGAGCAAGTGCACCATATGCATTTTCTCCCATTCAGGAAAGACATGAAAATGATATTCCTGAAAGCTCTAATGTTGGTGGATCGACCAGCGCACAAAAACCTACTCACAGTCAGAACATATCTGTAACTGAACTGCAAGACAATCAACTCTGTAGGTCTACTAGATCTCATCATCCTCCGGAAAGACTGAATCTACTTGTGGAAGCACAAAATGAGCTAGATATTCCAGATGATGACGAGCCTAGAACCTACAACGAAGCAATGCTAGACATTGATTCGATGAGATGGCAAGAAGCCATGAAATCCGAAATAGGAATCTATGTATATCAATCAGGTGTGGAACTTGGTTGATTTGCCAAATGGGGTTAAACCCATAGGATGCAAATGGATCTTCAAGAAGAAGATTGATGCATCTGGCAAGGTTCAGACTTATAAAGCTAGACTAGTGGCTAAAGGTCTCACTCAGCGTCCTGGTATGGATTATGATGAAACATTTTCACCGATGGCTATGCTAAAGTCTATTCGGATTGTGCTTGCGACAGCTGCACATTATGATTATGACATTTGGCAGATGGACGTCAAAACTACATTCCTCAATGGTAATCTAATTGAGGAAGTGTGTATGAAACAACCTGAGGGTTTTTCATGTGAGTCCAGACCAAATGTTGTGTGCAGGCTACAGAAGTCCATTTATGGACTTAAGCAAGCCTCTAGGAGTTGGAACATTTGTTTTTACAATGCTATCGAATCTTTTAATTTTGTCAGAAGCAAAGAGGATCCTTGTGTTTATTCTAAACGCAAGGATGAGGGTATTGTCTTCATTGTTATATATGTTGATGACATATTGATAATGGGAGATAATAAGACACTCATGCAGTCAGTCAAGGATTGGTTGTCCAAGACCTTCATGATGAATGATTTAGGTGAAGCCTGCTACATTCTGAGAATTAGGATCTATAGAGATAGACCTAATAGATTGTTGGGGCTGTCACAGTTAGTCTACATAGACAAAGTGCTTAGACGTTTTTCAATGGAGAATTCCAAGAAAGGCGGTCTTCCGATGGGTCAAGGCATCAAGTTATCAAAGAAGGGCTGCCCTTCTAATGCTATTGAACTTGAGCTCATGAAGAGGATCCCATATGTTTCGGCTATAGGATCGATCATGTATGCCATGACCTGTACTAGGCCAGATGTGGCCTTCGCACTTAGTATGACTTGTAAGTTCCAGCAGAATCCTGGCGAGGAGCAGAAGCGATCAGTATTCTCGGTACCTCAGGCGTACTAAAGATTACTTCTTAGTCTATGGTGGAGTTGATGAGTTGGTTGCCACTGGGTATACCGATGCTAGTTTCCAGACAGATGTTGATGATTTTAAATCTCAATCTGGTTACACGTTCATTTTCAACGGAGGAGCAGTGAGCTGGAAGAGTTCCAAAAAGGCTACTACTACAGACTCGACTACTGAAGCGGAGTACATTGCTGGATCGGAAGCTGCTAAAGAAGTTGTCGCGATTTCTTAGTTCCTGAAGGAACTAGGAGTTGTTCCGAGTTCTAGTTGTCCAATAACCATTTATTGTGACAACACTAGTGCCATTGCACAGGCAAAGGAACCAAGATCAACAAACAGAAACAAGCATGTACCAAGAAAATACCACATCCTGAGAGAGATGGTGGAAGCTGAAAATATCAAGATAGATTATATTCCCACAGACAATAATCTAGCAGACCCGTTTACTAAACCATTAAGCTTGGTGAAGTATAATGGTCATTTTGAGAACATGGGTATTAGATATGTTGGTGATTGACTCTAGGCCAAGTGGGAGATTGAAAGTATATATATGTCCTAGAGACAATCTGTATTATGACACAATGTACTTTATACACATTCGTATTTATATTAATTATGATTAATATTATGGCAATTTGCATTATTAGTTGATTGTTTATAATATTTTATAAATGCATCCCTAGAGTTTACGTGTTTATTAATGATGTGAGAATTAATGTTATAACGTAACTCTTAAATTACCTCGACTAATGATCATCGAAATTGGGATATCGATGATATGCGATCTATCGACATGTGGTCTGCATCATATCCTTAGGGGATGTAGTATGTCCAACTTGCTATGAGTTATGGCGACTCGTGATGGACACATGAATACTTGTTGAAGTATTGGTATGCCATGCTGATGTAATGTTTTGTTATATGTCTATAATGTCATCGGCATGTGAGAGATAAAAGTCCTTAGACTTGAGGTCAATATCATCTTGTTTACGGAGTAATGTACTTTGATCCTGTCCTAAGCTCAAATGCATTATAGGTTGAGACGCGGCTTATTTTGGGTGCATTACGAAGTAGATTAAAGGTGGTATGTGAGCCAAGAAATGATTCATTCCTTGAATTTATATTCGAGTGAACACTCAGGTACTCATGTGGTATTAGGTTGACTAAATAATTGGCCAATGCATTGGACATGTCTGTGACATGGTCATGTTGTCAACTAATATAGATGAGTTATAATAATCAATGTATTTGGATAGACACTTGACAGATCTAAGTTTGATTGAGTGTGTCATGAATGAAAGGATTTTATCTTCTCACGTATAGGTTCAGTTCACATATTTTGTGTAGCTAAACTTTACATATTGGGTTCGTCTTCCAGCACAGTCTAGGAGTTCCGTGAAGATCCTAATGTAATTAGTGACGATATGTAAAGGCCTGAAGGGTAACACTAAGTCAAATGTTCCGTCGATTGAAGGATGTAATTAGAAGGAGGTTATACCTAAATGTTCGGTCGGGACATTAAAAATGGAAAATAGGCAGAAAATATAACGGGACCGCGGTGCCTTGATTCAGGACCGCGGTGCCTCTTACTGAGGACCGCGGTGCTAGGGCGTGGCCTGACAGTCTGACTTTTTGCCCAGTCTGTTTTGGTTGGGCCTGGTCTAATTAAAACCCTAAAGCCCATATTCTCAAATATAATATGAGGCTTACCTCCCATTCCAAATACACCAAAACCTAAGAGAGGTAAATCTCTTCTAAAGCTATGTCAGAATCCCTAGCATTCCTGACTTAGCAATTACATCACAATTTCCAGAACTTACAAATCGAGGGACATTTGCGTGTGCACCCTCGGACTACACGAAGCATCCAGAATCAACTTCTTGGCTGATTATTTCAAAATGTAAGTCTTCTATCGAAGTACTACATTTACTATGTGCTTTGTATTTTTCATTACTTATCATACTGCAGTTCGACCATCGTCGGGTTTGAAACATAAATTTTCAAATTTTGCTACGTGTACGAACCCGACGTAAAAACCTACACCAACGGACTTGCAATTCTGCATTTCAATTTTTTTGAGAATCTCCTTTGCATATTCTCCTTGATTAATAAATATGACATCGTTCCCTTACTCCACTTTCATGCCAAAATAGCATAACATTAGACCAGTATCTATCATCTCAAATTCTCTTGTCATTGCTTTCTTGAATTCTTCAAACATCCTTGAATTATTTTATGTCAAGATTAAATCATCCACATACAAACAAAAAAGTAATATGTCACCCTTTTCATTAATGTTTACATAAAGAGCATGTTCATGTGGACACTTTGAAGAACCATTTTCTTGGAAGTATTTGTCAATTCTATAATTTCAAGCCCGTGGAGCTTGCTTCAACCATAAAGGGCCTTCTTTAATTTCAACATTTTATCTTCATGTCCTCCAACCTTATTTCCCAAAGGTTGATCAATGTAAATTTCTTCCTCCAAAACCCCATTCAAGAAAGTTGACTTCACATCCATTTGATGAATTTACCATTGATTCTGAGCTGCTAAAGAAATAATCAAGCGGATTGTCTCCAAACGAGCAACTGGAGCAAACACCTCATCATAATCAATATCGGTCTTTTGTTTGTACCCATTTTCTAACAATCTTGCTTTGTACCTCTCTATTTCTCCTTTGAAATTTTTATTTAGCTTCACTACTACATTTCTAACTTAATGCGACGCCTCAGGTAGGTCTAATGCGGCGGGTGTTGGAGAGCCGTCGCATTAGATGTGGCTAATGCGACAGGTACACGCTAAAATCCAGAGTTGTTGCATTAGATAATCTAATGCAACGATTCGTATGGTCTAATGTGACGTCCCACTATAGCCGTTGCATTAGCCTATCTAATGCAACGGCTTTGGAAGGCTAATGCGATGGACCTTATGGTCTAATGCAACACCCACGATTGTCGTCGCATTAGCCTATCTAATGCAACGGTTCTGGAAGGCTAATGTGACGGTACCTCCCTTTTAATTTCCCCGAATTAGACGACTTTGATTTCATTTCAAAAGTCTGCGATTCATTTTCATTTCACCCTACCGTCGCATCCTCTGTTGACATCCAATTTTGACCCTCACGTCCAATCATTAACTATAAAATTACACTAATTTTTCAAAATAAGTTTAACAATTTTATAATAATAAAATACAACAATAAAACATTAATACTTTGTGGAGCGGTTCAGGTTCAATACAGAAACCGTCGTAGACAGGTTTTATTTGATGAAGCTGGAAAAGAAGTCTACCGAGACGTTCAGAGAGTACGCCATGAGATGACGTTCAGAAGCAGCAAAGGTACAACCACCCATGGCATAGAGTGAGATGACCACTCTATTCGTACAATCTTTGAAGGACGCAACCTATTATGAGCGGATGATAAGCGTCATCGGACGGATTTTTGCAGAAGTTGTCAGAATGGGCGACTTCGTGGAAGAAGGTATTAAAACTGGTCGGATTATGAATTTGGCAGCGTTGCAGGAGACTAATAAGGCAATTCGATCGGGGGCGATCGGTTACTTCACGAAAAAGAAAACGATTTCCCCTTCCATGTTCATACAGGAACGTAAACCCAAAGCATTTATAACATACCAAAATCCATCCTATCAAACTCCATACTACCACACAAATAACTTAAAATGCTATACCTTGCTACCCACCTGCTCCATATCCCATCCAGCCCATATACAACGCATCCCAGGCACCCGTATACACATATGCATACCAACCTACACACCCGGCCCAGCCATAAAACCGGACAACAACAACCCCAAACCAAACACGAACTATGAGAAAAGGCCAACAAAAACATACACCCCTTTAGCCGAGCCTTTACCCCAGGTGTACGAAAGGTTGAGAGCTGCAGGGATACTCCAACCAATTCCAGGGAAAGTTAATGACCCCATCCCAAAATGGCATGATGAAACCAAGCGATGCGCGTACCATTCTGGTATTCCTGGGCATGACACCGGGAACTGTTATGCACTCAAGAACAAAATTGAAGCATTGATCAAAGATGGTGTGATTCAATTGAAAGATGTCGCCCCCAATGTTCACAATAATCCTCTACTGAACCATGGCAACGATGACGTGCACATGATAGCCGTTAATGAAGGGCATGACTTGGAAGGGACCATCAATCCGGTCCTAAGTGAAGAAAGAGTCGAGCATTCAGCTTATATCACCCTTGTTGAGGAATTGATGCCCACCGATATCGCAAAGAAAAGAGACATTCCTTTTGTCGGAGCCCACTCCGCCCCTGAGTCAGTTCATGTGCCAACAGAAGGAGATACTGACAGCAAAGCATGAAGACACGGTCAGCCGTGATGCAGAGCAAGAAGGCGTCTCGGAAAATTAGATCTCCATCCCTGTTCTGGTCCACCTAAAATCTAGATGTGAAGAGCATATTAGTCTAGCAGAGTAATCGGAGTTCAAACTCGTATTTAAACTTTAATAATGTTTTGCTTTTGTATTGAACTACGTTTGACCTGATTCCCTCGGTGAAATATGTAGGCAGCCATATCGGCTTCGGTACCACCTTTAGAAAATTTAACTTTACCCAATTTGTCTTGTAACGAACTACGTCATGACCTGATTCCCTCATGGGGATACGTAGGCGGCCTAAATCGGCTTCGGTCACACCATTAGGAAACTTTTCCTTCGTTCTGAAAATAACAAATACACATTTTCGGCATGATAGACAAGCAATCACATTGAGACTTGCTTTAGGTCAAACGCCTTTGCATATACAAAACTAGGACCATTAGCAACTGACTAAGACAGGAAACCAGACAGGGGTTGCAGGTCCAAACAGGCCAAGCGTGCAGATGTCAAGAAGTAAAGCTGCAAAGTCAAATACGAATCGACCACCACCCCCCCCCCCCCCCCAAACTCACAAGTTTTCTTTGAGGACAGGTTCTCCATATTAGCAGAAGCAGAAAGAAGCAGCGGAGATAGAAAAGGACATCAAAAATCAAAGTTTAAAATTCCGCAACAAAGTCTAGCACATCAGCTCGGGCATAGAGTCAAATTGCAATCCATGCGGTGCACAAACACACAACAAAGACATCATGACAATCCATACGGTTCACAAAACGCACTACAATAACATCTCAGCAGTTTCAGCATTTAGCATGTCCATCCAAGGACAACATCTCAGCATTCACAGCATCCCACAGGAGTATTTATTCTACAAGAGCATCAGCAACACGTTCAGACAACGACGTCATATCAGCAACACATCTAGACAACGACGTCACATCAGCAATACACGTCCATACAACGACGTCATCAGTAACACGTCCAGACAATGACGTCATTAGCACAACATGTCCAGACAACGGCGCTATCGTGACAACATGTCGGACAGCGATGTCGCCGGCCTGCAGCGTCGCACAATGACGTCATTCGCACAATGCGTTCGGACAGTGGCATCATTAGCACAACACGTCCAGATAACGACGTCGCATCAACAACATCATTCAGCACATCTCAGCATTTACAGCATCGCATCATCATCGCATTAGATAGGATGATATTCCTATCCACTTTATCACATTTCTTATATGATCATGCATTTATTACTTTATATTAACAGTTACGCACTAATATTTTTTTAAGTTTTGATCTACAGGATCCTTAATTTACAGAAGCAGCATCCAGCAAGTTCGTGCAGAGACTATATCAGCAATTGCAGCATCCGCAAAGTTTGTGCAGAGACTACATCAGCATCAGCAGCATTCGCAGCATCCAGCAAGTCCGTGCAGAGACTACATCAGCAATCGCATCACTCAGCAAGCATTCGCAGCATCCAGCAAGTCCGTGCAGAGACTACATCAGCATTCAGCAAGCATTCGCAGCACCCAACAAGTCCGTACAGAGACTAGATCAGCAATCGCAGCATTCATCAAGCGTTCGTAACACCCAGCAAGTTCGTGCAGAGACTACATCAGCAATAGCAACACTCAGAAAACATTCGCAGCATCTAGCAAGTCCGTGCAGAGACTACATCAGCAATCACAACATTCAGCAAGCATTCACAGCATCCAACAAGTCCGTGCAGAGACTGCATCAACATTCGCAGCATTCACAGCACCCAGCAAGTCCGTGCGGAGACGACATCAACATCTCAGCATTCACAACATTCAGCAAGTCTATGCAAGGGTGACGCCAACATTCACAATTGCAACACGTTCGTGTAAAGATGAAATTTTAGCATTTACAGCATCACATCAACACAACTGTCATCACATTTTGCAGGATAATATTTCTACTCACACAATTACATTGCTTATAAATTCATGCGTTATCATTTTTGCCTTAACAGTTATGCACTAACCGTTTGCTTAAGTCTTAGCATGCAGGAGCATGAGCACAACGTGAATTTTCTCTTACAGTGAATCGGGGTAATTTGTTGGGGGGCCAACCTTCCCAACAAATGACAGAAGCGGCCTCGAGCGTCGGTCCACTCATCCCACATCACTAAATAGTCCAGCGTCATCAAGAGTCTATACCGGTACACCCCTAAGTTCAAGCCAGTTTATTTTTATTTTAACATCACGTCGATCCAGTATCGTCATAATTCGACACTAGGACAAATTTTGAGTTCGCGTTAGCCCGCCTTGGTGTTTGACCATGATCGCCCAGTGTCGTCATAATTCGACACTACGACAAATTTTGAGTCTGCGTCAATCCGCCTTAGTGTTTGACCATGGTAGCCCAGTGTCGTCATAACTCGACACTGGGATAAATTTTGAGTCCGCACCAACCCGTCTTGGTGTTTGACCATGGTAGCCCAGTGTCGTCATAACTCGACACTGAGACAAATTTTGAGTTTGCGTTAGCCCGCCTTGGTGATTGACCATGGTAGCCCAGTGTCGTCATAACTCGACACTGGGACAATTTTGAATTTGCGTCAGCTTGTCTTAATTGCCCAGCATTTTTAATTCTGAGGATCGAGACAAAATTGGCTATAAGTCAACGTCTTTGTCTGAAGACTCTTCCATCATCTCCAGAGGGACAAGTTGTTGACACCCAATTTTGACGCTCACGTCCAATCATTAACTATAAAATTGCACTAATTTTTCAAAATAATCTTTATAATAATAAAATATAACAATAAAATATTAATACGTGCATAAATAAGTGATTTAATAATGGCATCGCGTTTTACGTAGAGTATTAAACATTTTTGAGTCTCACGTCCGCATTCGCATAAATATTATTCATAATTTAAGCTCTATTCTATTTCCATTAATTCTTAATAATTTTAATAATAATAAATACATAGATAAATAAACAATTTAATAATGGCATCGCATTATAAAATATTAAGCACTAATTAAATAGCACGCCCACATTTATTATTGTAATAATTTAAACCCAAGCTAAGAGTAATAAAGCACCTAAAGTCATATTAAAATAATTAAAACTAATCTAAACCCCACTTATTTACCACTAATTAAATCTAACACCTAAAACTAATACACCTAAAACTACCAGCCCAACCATTAGCCCAGCTGAATTTCGCCCAAGCCCAACATCGAGGCCCACCCGCAACCCATCAACCCATCTTATTCCCTTCTCCCCATGTCCAAAAACAACCCCTAAAGCCTAAAACAAGTGAAAACCTAGCAGCCACAATCCACCCCTCAATCTTCCACATATCACGCCCAAAATCTCACCAAATCTTACCCAAAACCATTCCCAAATCTTACCATCTTTAAGAACCACGAAATCATATCAAAGCTTACCATAAAAATCATCCACAAATCACACAAGAAATCGTCCAAATCAGTACCAATAATCACAATATAATTATCCCTAAAAGCTGTCTCAAATTTACCTAATTGGGAACCCCAAATCGGGACTATATAAATGAGTAATTTATACATGCAATGGGCATCAGCGAAAGGATGGAAGGAAAATCACAACAACAATAACAAAGAGGAAAGTCAGCAAGAGGGGAGGGCAGCGAGAACCCCTTTTACCACAAGGAGAAGCCATAAAACAATCCAAGAAAACCAGTGGAAAACCCAATAAAGGGGTAGGCATCGATTTCCATCAAAAGAAAAACAAGTGAAAACCCAAAAAGAAATCACGTCCACAGTGAAGAACCCATCGAAAATTGACAAAGAAATCCGAAAATCAGCAAGGCAAAAGGGCATCCAAAACGATTCGAAAAATTAGCATTCTAGGGGGGAAATCAGTCTTAATATCCGGAAATCATCGATATTTCACTCGCAGTAGAAACCCTTTCAATACTATCGAAAAACAGCAGCAAATAGTAACAAGAATCATTCGAACATCAGCGAGTATAAAAGCCTAATTCTTTAAAGCAAATCAACAAAAAACTTTCCTCCCTCGCAGTCGCTTCGCAATACAAATCTTCGAGTGGATCGACGACTTGATACGCTGCATCGATTCGCTTCCCGGAGAAGGTAAACACATTCCCTTTCTTAATCTCGGTTTCTTTATGTAAATTGTGTGCATCTTTGTTATATAGGCATTAATTTCACTCACTAGCATTGTTATATTAGTTTTAACGTATGTTAGCTTATTTGGGTAAAGTTTTGATCATCTAAGCTATCGATCGAGCCTGTATTTATTATAATAAAACCAAGTACGTCGCTATTTGTTAGAACTGTGGTATCGATCAGTTAAAGCCTTATGGTATTTGCGTGTTTTCACTGTCAAATCCACTGCATTTGGTTCATGATATGATATAAATCAGTGGAATGATCAATCAGATATGTTGTTGTTTCAATTAAATTCATGCCACATTCTGTTTCTTGTCCATATCTGAGATACTATATTAAATAGATGACGCAATTCCAGTTTTAGGCAGCGAGATATAGGATGGATAACTTGTCTATGTATTTCGCTGTTGAGTAATGAGTGATGGATTTATCTCTAAATCTTTGCTGGCATGTCTTTAATATACGTGTGAAGATTGTAAAATGTGTAAAGAATGTCATATGTGTATATGTCGGTTTTCTTGAGCGTTGCACAGTCATGTCCATCTTGCCTGAATCCTTTTAATCAGTCCAGTAAACATTAGGTGTTTGTAGCTACAGTAGGAAAGTTATTGGATTTTAATTGTCTGAATATCTCATGTACACTAACCGTTCTATAGGTCTGGATATTTGCAAAAAAGAGTGGATTACTACATATGTGCTAATATGGATGTCTCGTTCTGGGTTTATTTTGCTTTGTTTTCCTGGAATCTGGGTTGGTGTATCCCCCAGCTGATTATACACCTGACTTTACATGTTCCAATGTGATATCGACCCTGCAATAGCATGAGACATTTTCCAAGTTCTCGGCGTCATATACTGCCTATATAAATTGCTTGTGTGAAACATTATAGATGTTCTTTGAATACAAAATTCTGAATTCAAATAGGGCATAACCGTCTTGTTTCATAGATGGGCTAGTACTTCAGTCTCTCTGCTGAGTTTTTTGAAGTAGTAGAATGCTAGTTTAGAATAATTTTAAAGTTATTTAGGGTCCTGCCCTCTAAAACAGTCGGCTGCTGGTTTATGCCAAGGTTTATTCACTCTTCTTTCATGGAAAATATAAGTGCATACTAATTGACTGATCACCCTCCTTAATTGTAACATGCTTGTAAAAACTGGTTGATGAAATATTTAAAAGATAAATGAATTCAAAGTTATAGACTTGTCTCAAAACTTAGTTCTATATCCATTTTTTGTCTCCTTGCAACTGTTACCCTATTGGAACACTTTCATTCTATCATGTTTGTCCCTATGTAATTGTCAAAAGGCCCACTGATGGGAATAATAACATCCTCTTACTTTGCCTAAAATTGACAATTACTTAGATTGATATAACTAAGTAGCAATTGAATTATGAATGTATGTTTGAGCTTAACGTAATCACGCTTGACTTGGATATATACTAATCTTTATCTTTCTTTATTTTACATGAAATGCACCGGAGCCGAATGAAGAGTTTCATTGCGTGACTCATCGCGACTTTGTCAAATGAAGACCCGCATCTATGTGTATCCGCATTCGCATCCCCGCCTCAGCGGACAAGATGACGTCGTCATCCATCTCAACTCATTTTACTCTCTTAATCTCCTTGCCTCATTCGTGTCTTTTATTCTATTATTTGTAATTTTATTATCTAACTTTGTAATTAATAGGAGACATAAAACCATTAGCCTTTGAATAAATCAATTAGGCATGTGGTTTTAAAATCAGAAATGCACTTCTAAATTACTTATTTTAGGGCTTGACATGCATGTCTAAACTTTTGCCTAACAATTAAATTTGCATATCTAATCATGAAATTTAGGCATAGTTTCTTCTCAATTGCAAAATTAAGTATTTCTATGCATCGCACCATACTTATGTTAATCAAGATTAAGTTAGCAAGTAAATATATGCATTTAGTCAACAAATCAGCTTTGCATCATTTTATAAATGCATACTTTTAAACTTTACGTATATTTTTGTAGCATTAGTATTATAAATCTTTTATAAAAAATGCATTCTTTTGTAAAACACTTCCACCATCTTTTTAAACGTGCATTTTCTCTAACATAATAATCAACCTAGGTTTGGCAGGACAACCGCAAGTTAGCGGATCTTAGAGGGTGCCTAATCCCTTCCCTCTAGATTAATAAAGAACCCTTACCCAGAATCTCACACTAGTTTTGCAGGCCATTAAAATGGAGTTAATGTTGACTTTAATCCAGTTGACATTTAGGTGTCCTAATTCACCCAAACTAATTAGGTGACGACTCCGCGAACCCTTTAGTATTTTTAGCCTTTAGCATTTTTATTATTATTTTTTAACCTTCTAAGCAGGATTCGCTGAAAATGTCGCGGTCGATAAAGGGCGTCGTCGTCGCATTACCATACATCCCCGCCGCCGTCGTCGTCACATTACCCTTCCCCTGCTCACCGTCGTTCAGCGCAGCAGCACCATTGTCGTTCCGCAGCGGCACCATCGTCGTTCCGCAGCAGCAACAAATCTATACACATACATTCCCTCTTCTCCAAGGTTAGACTTCCCCTTTCATGTTTTATCATTATTAATTCAAGGTTAGATTAATGTATGTGTATAGATTTACTTAGATTTTACCGTCGTTGCGTCGTCGAACTGCTGAAATCGAATTGTTTAGATTTTATTCATTGTTCTTCCAATATTTTGTTTATTTGTAAATTGTAATTCCAAATTAAATTACAGAGAATGTTTGTAATTTACCGTCGTCGTTTTACATTTTGTTTACTGTATTTTTTCCAGATTTTATTTATTAGTCTCCTAAATATTACATTGCGGAAATGGATTGTGGAACTAAGGAGTGGTGGATGGCTGCCAAATGGAGTGATGAATATGAACGAGGAGTAGACGAGTATATTAAAAAGACTTTTGCTACAAAGTCTCAAGGAAACCAAATTTGTTGTCCATGTGATAGTTGTCACTATCGTTATTGGAAGCATGAGAATGTTGTGAGAGATCACGTAATATGTAATGGTTTTGTGCCAAGAACAGATAAATTATCTGAATTAGGGATCGAAATTGAAAGAGAAAGAACTAATCTGGATCATGATGAACAATCAAATATGGATGATTGCAATGATGACATAGCAGGGTTGTTGAATGATGCTCGTGATGTTTTTACAGAGGAGCCGAATGATGAGGCAAAAAAGTTTTTCAAGTTAATTGAAGAAGGTCAGAAGGAACTATATCCCGGATGCAAGAAACATTCAAAGCTTTCCTTTATGATTCGACTATTTATTTTGAAGTGTGATCACAGGCTTACCAATGTTTTATTTGCTGATATATTAGAGCTTGTAAGGGAGGTGTTACCCGATGCAAAATTGCCTAAGTCTTTTAATAAAGCGAATAGTGTTTTAAAAGTACTAGGGTTGGATTATACTAAGATAGATGCATGCCCCAATGATTGCATGTTGTATTGGGAAGAACATGCAAATGCTACAAGCTGTCATGTTTGTGAGACGCCAAGATGGAAGTCGAATGATAAAGAGAATGACACACGACATGAACATGGAAAGATCCATAGGATTCCTAATAAGATCCTTAGGTACTTTCCAATAAAGAAAATATTGCAAAGATTATTTATGTGCGAAGAGACGGCGAAGTACATGACATGACATGCTGATGGGCGTGAAAAAGATAGAAAACTGAACATAATATTGTGAGTTAACAAATTGTATTATCATATATTTGCGTACTATTGAAAATTTAGTAAGACAATGACTTAACATTCTATAAATAGGCAAAGATATATGCTATGGAGTCCATCAAATACGTAGAAGGTAGCAACTCTATGGATCTAGTTCCTTACTCTGAAGTGCTTCAAGGTCCCAAAAGCAAAGATCGCTTACGACTTGTCGAAAAAGGTGTGAAAAAGACTGATTTGAAGAAAAAAGAAAAAAAATCAGGTTTCATAATTCCAGAGGAATTCTTGCAGAGTATGAAAGCTGAGTTAGTGCAACAGCTTGCACCGACTGTTGCATCAGTGATTATATCACAACTTCAAGAAGCCAATCTTGGAATAAATCTTGTGATTCCTTCTTTTGGGAGTCCATCAATTCCAAATGATTTGTCTAGTGCACCGCATGTTAGTGAACCAAATAGACAGTCTCCTGGGACAGCTAATCAGGTAATTTTTGTGTTTCCCTTCTTTCCAACACATAGTAATATTCTGGAGCTTTAAATTTTATATATTATTATACTGTGAAATTATATGTTTTTATATGAGTAAACTACATTGAAGTTATTATTTATGATGTTTTGGCTAGTCTACCTTTTTTTACTTATGACTATTCTTTATGTTACCTTGTAGGAGTCTGGTGAGCTAAATTGAGAAGAAATCTAGCAATCTAACAAATGGGCGTGTAGGTGGAGGCTTATGTGTAGATACTTTAATTTTGTGAACAATTATCTTGTAATATGTCCTAAGGGGTCTAATATTGTATTATTGTACATTTGTGAATAATAATTAGTAATACAATCCTTTTATATTATTATTTTTCTCCTTTAATTATTTATTTTGAAATATTGTGTGTCTGGCCGTCGCATTAGGTGGTTAAAAAAGCCTCAAAACAGTTGAATATGTAATGTGATGGCTCTGTCTGGCCATCGCATTAGAGGGTTAAATAACCATAAAAATAGCTGACTATCTAATGCGACGGCTCTGCCTGACCGTCGCATTAGGGGGGGACGTCTGTCACACCCTTTTTCGACCGCGACTTTCTAAAAAGCGGACCCTGCTTAGTGTGCAATGTTAGAAAATAAATAAATTCTAAATGTTTAAAAGTGCTTAAAGTGTTTAAAATGTTAAAAGGAGCTAAAAAGTGCTAAAGTGGTTAAAGATGCTAAAGGGTGCTAATATGCTAAAGGGTTCGCAGAGTCGCCACCTAATTAGTTTGGGTGAATTAGGACACCTAAATGTCAACTAGGTTAAAGTCAACACTAACTCTATTCTTTATGGTCTGCTAAACTTAGTGAGATTCTGGGTAAGGGTTCTTTATTATCCTAAAGGGAAGGGGTTAGGCACCCTAAAGGATCCGCTAACTTGCGGTTGTCCGTTCAAACCTAGGGTAATTATTATGCTAAGAATGCGTGTTTTAAAAATATAAAAGATGCTTCAGAATATAAAAGTAGGCATGTTGATAAAAATCCGTAAAACTAATGCTATAAAAATAAAGCTTTAAAGTATGCATTTATAGATATATGCGATGTTGGTTTCTGATCAAAGATATGCTTTTAAAATCAAACATGTATGACGTAGTGCAAAAGGTAATTTTTGTAATTTTATGATAAGAAGGCTATTCAATATAAATTATTTATATTGTGCTAATAAAAGTGCTTGTGGGAAATGCAATTTATTTTATCATGTTAGTTCCGAGTTGAATTATTTAATAAAGTTTAGACATGCATGACAAGTAACTTAAAGTGCGTTTCCGATTTTTAAACTACCCACCCAATTTATTTATTCCAACGGGCTAATTGTTCTATGTCTCCTATTAATTACAAAGTTAAAGAATTAGGCAACAATTTAAACAAATAATATAAAAGATGGATATGATCACGGCTCTCAAGACGTGTGGCGACATCATCTTGTTCTATTTTTGTCTTAGGAATCTCTGAAGCGGGAATGCGAACGCGGGTGCACATAGACGCGGGTTGCCATTTGAAGTGGCTCGCGATGAGTCTCGCCGTGAGACTCTTCGTTTTGCTCCGATGCATTTCATGTAAAAAAAAAAGAAAGATAAGGATTAGTATATGCCCAAAAATAGTCAAATAATCATGTAAACTCAAACATGTATATTATTCAATTTTAATTATATTAATCCGAAACTAACAGATTCGAACCAATAAAGGCCCTAATCGGTTCATTGACATTGGGCCTTGGATACAAGCGATGGCGAGACAAAAATAAGCCCAAAACATAGCTGAAGTGTAAACAATCCACAATTAAACTCATATGATAGAGTGCAAATATAACGAGTGGGATATAGTGATATACCCATTCAGATGACAGAACTATATATGGACCAATTAGCATACAACAACGCAGCGATTTGAAGAAATAAAGACAGGCAGGCCTAAACACATACATAGTGATATACTAGATATATATGTCTAATATCTTTGGATATACCTAACATATAACATAGTGATATACTAGATATATATGTCTGAAATACTGGATATACCTAACATATAATATATAAAGCTCTGAATACCAATCTAGACATAAATGGTCATGCTTAAACTATACTTTGAACACAAAATGCAGAAGTTCAAGCTACTCATATACTATTCTTACGCATGTCAGATTTAAGACTAAGAGATTCAATTCCATACTTCTTCTATTAAACAAGATATCACAAAATGATCATAGAAGAAGCACGTTAGGATCAACATCCTATAAGAAAACTGAGATAATGCTTTAGGGATGGCATACCATAGGATAAATGAGGTATGTCTAGACGGGGCCAATATGTATAATAATTATCTGGGAAACTAAGATGCAATAAGGATTGAAAGAAAACTTTGTGCTAACATAAGGATACCCCACACAAAAGCGGTTCTGCAGATACATAATCAGTAGAAAGCCAACAGAGAGGATTTTCACAATCCTTTGAAGGCAATGTCTGAGATATAAGGTCACATATCAGCTTTGGGCAAGTATGGTCATCTTACATTTCAGAAATCTACACACCTTCACACAAAGCTTCATATAATATTTTGCTATACTAAGTTCATTATACAGGTTCAAAAACAGGCCAATGAAAACTCAATTTTAAACCTATTTATGCCATTCATTTGCCACACAAAACAAGTATGTGAACTTGTGTATCCAAATCCACGGGAAGACAAAAAAAGGGACTATCGCTTATAAGATCTCCCAACATGTCGAGGACCAAAACCGATTACAGATAAACCTCAAAACATATTATTTAACAAACCATATATTAATCTTCACTAAACAAACATTAAGATAATATACATATCATTTTAACGCACTAATGGCCCAAATCAAGACAGTTAATGAAGCGCCGATTAATAGCTTAATTTATTCAAAACATCCTAGTTCGTCACACAACGATGTCGCCCATCATAATATTCCTAAAACATATATAATCAAACATAATTAATATGCTTAAACACTAAGCACAACATATTGCTAAATCGGTAATGAAAGCATGCATGTAGCACAATTAAAGATGAGAAAGAGTTCGAATTTGTGACCTTCTCCGGCGTGAACAGGCGGCGTATCAAGTCGTCGGTCCACTCGGACGGTTTTTGGGTTTGCGATGCGAATAGAAGGGCAATGTTTGTCTGCGGATTTTTTTGGGCTGGAATTGAAATAAGGGGATTCGAACTACCTATTCGTGCTATGCTAGTGATGCAGGTGCTGCTCCCTTCGATGCTCGGTTGTGCTCTCCGTCTCTGCCTGCAGGTTATTGGCTATCTTGAGAGTGTCCTGTCGATGCTCGTGTTCATTGCTGGCGAGAGTGTCCCGTCAATGCTATGGGTATGCTCACAGTGAGCTCTGGTCGACCATTGTGGTGGTTCTTAACTGTTGCTCCGGGTGAAACGATTGCTATCTCACTGCCCTTAATCGATGCTCAGCTCTATCTATGCTCTATTCTCTATTCTGCCTTAAATTGCTATGTGGTTGCCCCTCTTTCTGCCCTCTGTTCGACTCTGAGCTCTCTCTTATATGCTCTCCTATGCTCTGCTCTCCCCCCCTATTGCATGCCTAAACCTTCTGTCTTATAGCTAATAATCTGGGCCTTAAGTTGGTAAGTAATCAAGGTTGATTCTTATCCTTGATTCGATGAGATTTGTGCTGATTTTAGTACGATTTTGTGCAGGTTATGGTAGGGATACGTTGGCTGGGTGTACGTGGTTAAGGAAAGGCCCCGGATTTTCAGGCGAGAAATCCGGGGTGTGCTGGTGTTGTGACGGGGAGGGGAAGGTGCGAGGTGCGGCTGCGTTTTAGGTTTCTCTTCTAGGGATGTTCGTCGACAGGGGCGAGTGGGGGAAAAAGGCTGAAGTCTTAATGTGGGCTGCGTGTAGAGGGGAAGTGTGATGGGCTGGGGCGACGTGGGAAATGAAGTGAAGTTCTGAAGTGGGCTTCGGGTGATAAGGCTTCGGGTCGCGAAAATAAGTGGGGATTGGGCTGGGTTAGTTAATAAATTGGGGTATTAATTTTAAGTGGGTCATTAGTTTTAGGAGTTAATTAGTTTTAGGCTAGTTAATTAATTAGCTAGTTAATTCTAGGTAAGTGTATTATTAATTAATTAACAAATGTGATTAAATTATTTAGGTGCCTTATCAATCTAATTGTTATAATAAATGCGGGCGTGTCATTTAATTAATGCTTAATATTTTAGAATGCGGCGCTATTATTTTAAAATCTTATTATTGCGCATTATCGCGAAGTTAAATTAAAAATGAATTGGGTTCAGATTAAATTATTTAAATGCTAAATGCAAGTATGCTATTTAAGAATTGTTTAAGGCTTTTATAAATGCGACGCTATTAAATGCATGTATTAGATTAAAATTGATTTTAAATTACGAATGATTATGAAATTCTCTTGTGTATTAATAAATGCGGCTATGCTACCTGACACGACGTTATTGCTAAATTATTTATTTTATGTATTTATTAATTATTTAAGAATTACGACAGAGCTTACAATTAATAAATGCGGCGCGAGACTCTAAGTACTTAAAACTTTACGTAAGATACGATGCCATTATAAAAATGTTTATTTATGCCTGTATTTATGTTTTATCGCTGCATTTTATTATAAAAAATCATAAAAATTATTTTGCAAAATTAGTGTAATTTTATAGTTAATGACTGGACGGGAGGGTCAAAATTGGGTGTCAACAACTTGTCCCTCTTTGTATGGAGATGATGGAAGAGTCTTCGGACAAAGACGTTGACTCATAACCAATTTTGTCTCGATCCTTAGAATTGCAAAAATGTTGGGCAGGTAGACAAGGCTGACGCAAAAAATCAAAATTGTCCCAGTGTCGAGTTATGACGACACTGGGCTACCATGGTCAAAACACCAGGGCGGGCTAACGGACTCAAATTTGTCGATGTCGAGTTATGATGACATTGGGCTATGGTCTAAAAAGTAAAGAAAAATAAGCGGCTTGAACACAGGGTGTACCGTATGGCTTATGGTCTTTGGGTTGAGTGGACCGGCGCCAGGCGCTTACGCCATTCATTGGGAAGGTTGGCCCCAAATTGCCCGGTTATTTGTAAGAGAAAATCCACGTTGTGCTCCTGATCCTGCATGCTAAGACTTAAACAAACGGTTAGTGCATAACTGTTAAGGCAAAATGATGATGCATAAAATTTTAAGCAATGCAACTGTGAGTAGAAAATGTTATCCTGCAAAAATGTGATGTCTGGTGTTGATGCGATGCTGCAAATGTTGTGATTTCGCCCTTCCACGGACGTGTTGCGATTGTGAATGCGGATATGTTGTCCTTGCTGCAACTGTCCCTGTAGAGTAAAGCTCAAAAAAAAAGAGTTAGTGCATAACTGCTAAGACAGAATAATAAAGCAAGCGTAAGAAATGCAATTTCGGGAGTACAGAAATCGTCCCTGCGTGGATGTGATATGCTGATGATGGCGTCGTTTTTGGGCTTATTGTCTTGATAAGCGTCGGCTTGGGCGTGTTCTTCTTTGGCGTCGTTGCGTAGACTTCTTTGTCTTGTCGCGTCATTGCACGGGCGTATTCTTTCTTGGCGGCGTTGCGTGGACTTCTTTGTCTTGATAACGTCATTACTGGATGTATTCTTTCTTTGGCGTCGTTGCGTGGACTTCTTGATCCGCGTCGTTATGCGGGCGTATTCTTTCTGGCGTCGTTGCGTGGACTTCTTTGTCGCGATAACGTCATTTATGCGGGCGTATTCTTGCTGGCGTCGTTGCGTGGACTTCGCGATCACGTCGTTATGCGGGCGTGTTCTTTCTTGGCGTCGTTTTGGACTTCTTTGTCTTGATAACGTCATTGCACGGGCGTATTCTTCTTGGCGTCGTTGCGTGGACTTCGATCACGTCGTTATGCGGGCGTGTTCTTCTGGCGTCGTTGCGTGGACTTCTTTGTCTTGATAACGTCGTTATGCGGGCGTATTCTTTGCTTGGCGTCGTTGTGTGGACTTGTTGTGCTGATAACATCATTGCACGGGCGTATTCTTCTTTGGCGTCGTTGCGTGGACTTCGATCACGTCGTTATGCGGGCGTGTTGTTCTTTGGCGTCGTTGCGTGGACTTCTTTGTCTTGATAACGTCGTTATGCGGGCGTGTTATTCTTTGGCGTCGTTGCGTGGACTTCTTTGTCTTGATAACGTCATTGCACTGGGCGTATTCTTTCTTTGGCGTCGTTGCGTGGACTTCTTTGTTCACGCGTCGTTGTCTGGGCGATGTTGCTCTTGGCGTCGTTGCATGGACTTCGATCACGTCGTTATGCGGGCGTATTCTTCTTTGCTCGCAGTAGAATAAATGCTCGCAAGCTAAGCTTGAAAAAGCGTTAGTGTATACCGTTTAAAAATGATAAATACATATGAAGTGCAATTTTATGGGTAGAGATATCGTCACGATATGCGAGATAGTGCAGTGTTGTCACTTGCGGACGTGCTAGGCCAGCGCAAATGATGAATTGCCATGATGCGCTTTGTGGTGTGCGATCGTGGGTTGCCAATTTGACTTGATGCAGAGTTGATCGCTAGGTTTTGTCGCGGAACTTCGAACTTTGACTGCTGATTGTTGATGCCCCTTTCTGCTGTTGCTGCTATTGCTGCGGACTTTGGATTGTTGTCATCCTCTGCCTTTCTTTCTTTTCACTAACCTGCGAAGAGACTTTTGTCGTATTTTACCTTTTACATTGCACTTTCGCTACATTAATATGAAAAGACACTGCGCTCAAAGAAAAATTTGTGAGTTTTGGGGGTCGATTAAGTATCCGACTTCGCGCTTGTCCCTTGATATCAGGTATTGCACGGCTGTTTGGACTTGCAACCCGATGCAGTTTCTACATGATCCCAGTTTTGAAAAGGGTGTCTGGCCTAAAATGGGTCTCAATGGGGTTGCTTGTATTCTTGTTATTTTCACAACGAAGGGAAGGTTTCCTAATGGTGTGACCGAAGCCGATTTAGGCCGCCTACGTATCCCCATGAGGGAATCAGGTCATGACATAGTTCATTACAAGCAAAACAAAAGAAAACATTATTAAAGCTTAAATATGAGTTTTTAAATTATTCTGCCAAACTAAATTGCTTTTCTAATCCGGGCTCTAGGCGAACCAAAACAAAGTGCAAGTCCAACCAATACGCGCCGTGCTCTGCGCGTGGATGGCTGGGTCTTCATGCTCTGCTGTCAGTATCTCCCTCTTTTGGCTTCTGCGTGGTGCATGCTCGGATAAATGACTGATTCGAGGGCGGAATGGGCATAGGCAGGGGAATGTATTCCTCATCTAAGGTTATCAGGTGCACATTGACGTGGCCGTGGTTTGGCAAGGGGTTGTCATGCACATTTGGGCGAGATCCTTTGGTGAATTACCCGCCTGCGATCGGCGCCTCGATTACGTCACGAGGAGTGGCAACCTTCGGTGTCATGTCACGGGCTATCCGGTGATCTGGTAGCTTGTTCTCATCATACCATCTTGGGATAGGGTCGGGAATCCTTCCCGAACCGGTTGGATTAGGCACTGCAGCATGACCTTTCATATATTTGAGGTATGGGTTCGGTAGTGGGGTGCGAACTTTGGGTGGTTTTCCTTCAAAATTCTTATTTGCTCTGGAGTGCATTGGGTGCTCTGTTTTGTTGGCGGGCTTGATGGGTGGATCTATGCGAAATGGATAAGCGGGTGCTTGTGAAGTGTTATATATAAGGTGTGTGTGGTAGTTGTGGTAGTATGATGGGTTTGGTATGTTATGAATGCTTGGGTTTGCGTTCTTGTACAAACATGGAAGAAGCGTCTCTTTCTTCCTCTGTGAAGTACTCCAGTGTCCCCGATGAATCGCCTTATTAGTTGCACTGTAATCTTGCGGTTGTAATCCTACCGGTTTAATACCTTAACCTGAAGTCGCCCATTCTAACAACTTCCAAAATTCCGCGATGGCGCTTATCATCCGCTCATAGTAGGTTGCATCCTTCAAAGATTATACGAATAGTGTGGTCATCTCACTCTCCGTGGGTGGTTGTACTTTCTTGCCTCTGGCGCGCGCTCATGGCGTACTCACGAAAGTCTCCGTAGACTTCTTTTCCAACTTCATTAAATAGAATCTGTCCACAACGGTTTCTGTGTTGAACCTGAACCGCTCTACAAAATCTTGGGCCAATGCATTCCAGTTGTGCCATTTCCGCGGATCTTGGCTGGTATACCAATCTAGTGCTTCGCCGGTCAAGCTCCGAATGAACAACTTCATAATGGCCATTGGGTTCTTCCTACCGATTAACTTGTCGCAATATGACCTCAAATGTGCACGGGGGTTCCCTTTCCCATCAAATAGTTCAAACTTCGGCACCTTGTACCCCATAGGCAGCTCCACGTCTGGATGCATGCAAAGATCCTCGTAGTCTAGTCCTTCGTGACCTTTGTCCGATCGCGTACCCGAACGCTTCTTTCGGACTATGAATTTCTTTGGCCACGTCCTCGTCCATTTTGGCTCGGACTTCCCTCTCCATCTCTTCGTAATGATCCACTTGGTGAAGCGGGGCGGTAAAAGGCGGGTTTACATTGCGTAAGTTAGTTATGCAGGTTGTTTCTTTGAAATTTGGTAATGGGTATGGTGCGTGGGTATTGGTTGGCCTGGCGATTAGGGCTGATTGTGGTGAAGTAAGTATGCGGGGGCTGAGGTACCTGGGTAGTAGGAGGATCACTTTGAAGGTGGGGTTGAGGATTGGCTGGGCGAAGGGCAGTTTGGTCGGCAACTAGCGGTCTTTGTGGGGAATTTTGGGAGATATGTGGTGGTGGAGGTCGCTCTGGGATGGTTTGCGAGGTAGTGGCCCTTTGCTCGCATAGGGGTATTCAAACTAATGGATAGGTTGGTCGATTCGTAGCCTCTCCATCTCAACTGCATATCGCCAATTTGTTGTAGCATTGCGAATACATTCTTCCCATTGGTGACATTCCTTCCTTCGAAGGTTACATTTATTGACAGAATAATTCCCAAACTATTTGGCTCGGGCGCCCAGCGATCATATCATCGCGTTTCGTGCCTTGGACACAGTAAAGTGTGGATGCTCAGGCATTGTTGAGTCAAATCTGAACCGACCTTTTGGGAGGATGATAAATCTTTCTAAAAAAGCGCAACAAGCGGTGTTAGCATAAAGCACACAATTTGCGGTATGTATGGATATGTTTCCTAACATGCGGGGACCTCTTTATGCGGAGGTAGCCTAAGCGTCAAATATGCGAGGTTATGATGGATTTGTCCAAAGCCATTGTAATGCTTTTGTTGGAAATGGCGACCAAATGACGGTGCACTTTTCCCAATTTTAGCATGACATGATTAGGTTTGGATTTGTCTATCATTGCCACGCTACACATAATATGCTGGTTGGTCGTTGGGTTGAGGAACCCGTCGACAAGCTTAGTGTCTTCCTAATTGTGGTGTCGATGCCAGGACCACCCACCTAAGGTAAATCATCGTGCCCTAAAATAAGGGTGGTATAGCTCTATCACGAGTTGCTAAGATTTGGCTTTACTAGGCCAAGTTCCCGAGCGGACAACTCGAGTGAGAAGGCTACGCGGCTGATCAGACGAACCGATCTAACTCCGCGCAGGCGCCAACTCTCCTAAAATTTGGATATTTTTGAAAGAAATTTGCGGGTGCGCGGAGCACACCAGCGCGTGAGTGTGTGATAGTGTGAATTTTCCAGAATGGAAGAAATATGAGCGGAATGTCAGTTTAAGGAAAGCAGTAAAGTAGGTAGCAATTAAATAAATAAAACAAAATACCGCACACAAAATTTAAATGCAAAAAGCAATGCCAAATAATAACCCTAGGTCTGTTGTGGTTAAGAACCTAAAATCCCCAGTGGAGTCGCCATTTCTGTCGCGCCCTTTTTCGACCGCGATATTTTTAAAATAAAAATGGCTCCTGCTCAAATAAAAATGTTAGACGATAAAATGCTAAAAAATGCTTAAAATATTAAAAGTGCTTAAAAGTGCTAAAAGTGCAAAAGGGGTGCTAGAAATTGCTAAGGTGCTAAGAGGGTGCTTTGTGGACTAATTATGTGTGCATGCAAAGATTATTTATAGACTAATTATATGTCCTGCTGGCTAAATTAATCTTGCTTAACCTACGTGTAGTAAAAAAGTGCTTAAGATGATTTTTTGAGAGTTTAGGAGAAAAAATGTTTATGGATTTAACAAATTATTGGTTTTATGATGCAGGTTAGATTATTTTGGCAAAAAATTTAGACATGCATGACAATCTTAAAAAGCAAGTAAGTTTAAGCGATGAACTTTAAATTACCTTCCCCACTTATATGTTTAAAGACCTAATTGCTAGAAGTTCTCATATTAGTTACAAAATTAAATAATAAAATTACAATAAATAAATAAAGGCATAAAAATAAGATAAGAAAGTTAAGAGAGTGAAGGGATTGGAGCGGATGACTCCGTCTTATTTGTTTTTCTAGGAGTTTCTGAAGCGGGAATGCGAACGCGGATACGGGTTGCCATTTGAAATGACTTGCGATGAGTCTCGCCGTGAGACTCTTTATTTTGCTCCGATGCGTGCCATGTAAAAATAAAGAAAGATAAGGATTAGTATCAACCCAAAGTATATTAATAATGCAAAAAATGGCGTAGTTATGCAAACTTAATAGAGACATCCACATAATGTATAATTATGCATTATTATCCGTATTGATCTAGAGGCAGACAACGACATCCACGGAAGTAAACAAATAAACTGTTCTGGTTTTCTCTGGTTCGTTCAAGTAATTATTCAAAGCAGGGGGTGGAATTTAAGTTAACCATTTCAGAGTTTCGAACTAGACAAATGCAACAAATGACAAGGCATGATGTTTAGACCCAAGGGAAAGGTCAAGGAACATGATAAACAAGTTGTTAACTATACAGGGACAAGTATTAATCACAGGATACCATCAAAAGAACGCTAAGCAAAATGGTTTTGTCCCTTAATCTGGTAAAGTAAAATAGGTATGTTATTTTAATAACCGATTTAAAATTATCCAGCATGAACAAATTCAGTTATTTGGCAAAAGAAGGATTTAGATACACCATAATACACAAATAGTCAATTGTATGCAGTTATCTTAACTGCTAAGTCGGCAACAGTAGAGGCGGAAGAAAACAACAAACATATTGAGCAAAGTGAATATTTATGCCAAGACAAGTATGTGATACTAATATATGCATTACTTAGCCCCTTATTAAACTGATACGATGCATGACAGCTTAGGCAAGTGTCAATATGACTGTATTTCTTGACAAGGAATGGTAGCAACCCAACTAAAGTTAAGACCAATTCAAATACACATACTTAAGCAACTAGTAAAAGCAAATGTATGACTGGACAGTTTCAGAAAAAAAACCAGACGCGACGAATACATGCTGGCAAAAGATGAATCAGACATATGTGTGCAATTTTGATAAGAAAAAGTGTAGATTATAGCAAAGAATAGAAATGCGGTTTGACCAAGAAATGGCATGGCGAATCGCCGACGTCTTAGTCTCGTATTATTCGTATTACATTAGAATAACCAATTCATAATAGCAATTAATTGACTGAACCTTAGAACAATATCCCCCATCACAGGGTATTTCCCAATAATAAAATCTGCCCACATTCACACGACCAAGCAGCAAATACTTATTACTAAATCAGAACTCCACTACTGAGTGAAATAACCTCACATCTGTCTGATCCAAAAAGAACTAAACATACTTAATCGAATAACAGACAACATAAAATACATAAACACACAAGCTTGAACAGTTATAACATAATGTATAAAGATTCTGATTTACTTTGAAATGCATCATGACAAACTCGTCTGAATTCTATAAGCAGACAGAGCCAAATCTCGGTTGCAGAAGGACAAACATACTAACATGCCATGAATGCCAACATAAACACATAACCAAATATAGTCTGGAAATACATAACAGAAAATGCATAAATTCACATAAAGGACTGAAATTCAACAGGAAAGTGAATTACCTTCTCCGGACAGCGAGCCGGGGCAGCGTATCAAGTCGTCGGTCCAATCGACGGGTTTTGGGTTTTGCGATGCGGATGAAAGGGAGAAGGTTTACTCACTGATTTTTTGGCTGGAATTAAGAGAAGGGTTCGACTGATGCTAAGGGTGTCCCCGTCGATGCTATGGGTCCCTGTCTTTTCTGCTCTGTGTTCTTAACTGCTGCTCAGGGTCCCTGATTTTTGAATCTCTCCCCTCTCTGCCCTAAATTGCTATGTTGCTATTGGACTCCTCTGAGCCCTGCCTTACTCTGTTCGACCCCCCCTGTCTTTTCTACTCTGTGTTCTTAACTGCTGCTCAGGGTCCCTGATTTTTGAATCTCTCCCCTCTCTGCCCTAAATTGCTATGTTGCTATTGGACTCCTCTGAGCCCTGCCTTACTCTGTTCGACTGATGCCCTCCCAGCTCTGTCTTTCTGCCCTAAATTTCTATGTGGTTCCTAACTATTGCTAAGGGTGAAACGATTGCTATCTCACTGCCCTTAATCGATGCTCAGCTCTATCTATGCTCTATGCTCTATTCTCTATTCTGCCTTAAATTGCTATGTGGTTGCCCCTCTTTCTGCCCTCTGTTCGACTCTGAGCTCTCTCTTATATGCTCTCCTATGCTCTGCTCTAAATTGCTATGTTGCTATTGGACTCCTCTGAGCCCTGCCTTACACTGTTCGACTGATAGTTCTCCAGTGGAGTCGCCATTTCTGTCACACCCTTTTTCGACCGCGACTTTCTAAAAAGCGGACCCTGCTTAGTGTGCAATGTTAGAAAATAAATAAATGCTAAATGTTTAAAAGTGCTTAAAGTGTTTAAAATGTTAAAAGGAGCTAAAAAGTGCTAAAGTGGTTAAAGATGCTAAAGGGTGCTAATATGCTAAAGGGTTCGCAGAGTCACCACCTAATTAGTTTGGGTGAATTAGGACACCTAAATGTCAACTAGGTTAAAGTCAACACTAACTCCATTCTTTATGGTCTGCTAAACTTAGTGAGATTCTGGGTAAGGGTTCTTTATTATCCTAAAGGGAAGGGGTTAGGCACCCTAAAGGATCCGCTAACTTGCGGTTGTCCGTTCAAACCTAGGGTAATTATTATGCTAAGAATGCGTGTTTTAAAAATATAAAAGATGCTTCAGAATATAAAAGTAGGCATGTTGATAAAAATCCGTAAAACTAATGCTATAAAAATAAAGCTTTAAAGTATGCATTTATAGATATATGCGATGTTGGTTTATGATCAAAGATATGCTTTTAAAATCAAACATGTATGACGTAGTGCAAAAGGTAATTTTTGTAATTTTATGATAAGAAGGTTATTCAATATAAATTATTTATATTGTGCTAATAAAAGTGCTTGTGGGAAATGCAATTTATTTTATCATGTTAGTTGCGAGTTGAATTATTTAATAAAGTTTAGACATGCATGACAAGTAACTTAAAGTGCGTTTCCGATTTTAAAACTACCCACCCAATTTATTTATTCCAACGGGCTAATTATTCTATGTCTCCTATTAATTACAAAGTTAAAGAATTAGGCAACAATTTAAACAAATAATATAAAAGATGGATATGATCACGGCTCTCAAGACGTGTGGCGACATCATCTTGTTCTATTTTTGTCTTAGGAATCTCTGAAGAGGGAATGCGAACACGGGTGCACATAGACGCGGGTTGCCATTTGAAGTGGCTCGCGATGAGTCTCGCCGTGAGACTCTTCGTTTTGCTCCGATGCATTTCATGTAAAAAAAAGAAAGATAAGGATTAGTATATGCCCAAAAATAGTCAAATAATCATGTAAACTCAAACATGTATATTATTCAATTTTAGTTATATTAATCCGAAACTAACAGATTCGAACCAATAAAGGCCCTAACTGGTTCAGCCCAACATTGGGCCTTGGATACAACAGTAGACAGAGACAAAAATAAGCCCAAAACATAGCTGAAGTGTAAACAATCCACAATTAAACTCATATGATAGAGTGTGATGCGCGGTAAGATGCACACACTTTAAACGCAAGTGCACGTTATCGTATCAAGTAGTATAGTCTTGGATAAGACCGAATATCGTCCTCTAGGATTAGGGTCCAAGTATCAGTTATCTATTTTCTAGTATCTATTTGGTGAATTAATGATTGATTGTTTGGTTTGTAACTAAGAGTTATGAAAGCTAATTAAATATAAAGATTTAATTCAGATGTGATGAGAATAGGGCTTCTATGTATCCTTACTATCCGCTTATGCTACTTACTAATACATTAACTTATGGTATTCTTCTTTTGGAGAAAGCAGGTTTACGAAATCGTTTTATACTCCCGTTAGGGTTATATAAACACTCAACCCCAGTATTGTTCCTTACCTACCTTTCGGTGATAAGGGTAACTCTATAGGAGGATTAAGAACAAAAACCTAGTTGACCGTCACGCACAATGCGCAAAATTAGGGTTGTTAAGCCTCTCATCAACGCTACAAAACTAATTGAGGTATTTTCATCCCCAATTCAAGTCTGTCTACCCAACTTACAAAGATATTCACAATCCCCTTTTCGTAACGATTAGAAATCATATAGTGATAACTAGTTGTCAATTAGCTACCAAGAATTCAACTCAATTATTGGATAGATCTCTCAATAAGAATAATTACCATAAGCATGCATTAATTCATAACATAAGGTTCAAGAAATTCAACATAGAAAGCCCTATAAGAGAATTAGTTCCTAGCCATAAATATGACAAGAACTAATTCCATGTTCATCATACAAAACTGAATTAAAGTAAAGAAAGGGAAAAGAAATTACTCAAATAAATGGTATCCAATATCCAAGCAAGAATCTTGAGTTGTGCAGAAGGGAACCTCAAAAACCGCCTAGGGTTCTCCTTTTATAGGTTTAAAACGCCTCCTTCTTTTCCTCGCAGTTCGCCCAAAAATCCGTCAAAAGACCTAATTTTTACGCTGCGGCGCGCTTCTCGCATAAAGCGCGCGCGAAAGTTCTGTGATCCGTCGGTGTTTTGGCGCCGCGCCCGATATTCGATGTTCGAGCGCGCGCCAGATCTTCTAGCTCGCCGGATGTTTAGCGTCGCGCCCTGCATCTCGCTGCTCGAGCGCCGCGCGAAGTCTTCGCCTCTGAATAATGGCGCGCGCCTCGCCGTCTGCGAGGAGGCCGCTACCGGGTCCGATTTTAGCCTCGTTCGCCACTTTCTGTTTCGACTCTGCATCTCCTCTTGCCCTCTTTTTGCTCCTTTTCCGCCATTTGGCCATTTCAACCACTTTGACTCAATAGAAAGAAAAACTATCCTAATACGACACTTATATGTGCAAAATGGGACAAAAGACTAACTAAACAGACTCAAGGTGTATATAAAATACACCGATCAAATACCCCCAACTTAACCTTTGCTCGCCTCGAGCAAAGATAGAAAGAAATACAATAAAAGACTCAAAAGAATGAAAATAAAGGACTCCTGTCATTAATCACTTTTTCTTTGCATAGATGTTAACTAGAAAAACATGAAGGTTAGCGAATAATACGCAGAACATATAGCATGGAATTTCAACACATTGAACTAGATATTTCGCAAACTCATACTTATCATGCTTAAATGGAAGTCCATATACTAAATCATGCATATAAATTCAAGAATTCCTATGGTATGCTTACTTGCTATTCTCCACTAATTCTGGATATGCATAAAAGAGATCTTCAGGACTTTGAGGGTTGTAATGTTGGCTTAGGTAGGGGTTGGTAAAGATAGGCATTTAGGCTCATTTTTACGTACCATAAGCTCTTTGGCTTTTCAATTTTTTCCCTTTTCTTTTGATTCTTTCCTTCACTTCAATTCTATCCTTCCTCTTTTGTTTTGGGAGAGTGAAGTGTATTATACTAATAGCACCCCAAACTTAGGCTTTTGCCTCTTTCTTCTTACTTTTTATTGGTGCAACAAACTCATTCACTCTTTTTGTCTCTTTTTAACACAATTGATTCCACTATTTCATATTTGCACTTATGGTACAATTCGTGGGAACATAGGGTGTCAAAGAAGAAGTTTCAAATTTAGGCTCAATGGGGCTGACTAGGGATATTTTTAAAGTACAGGATAGAAAAGAATGGTCAGAATTGGCTATCAAAGAAATGCCTGAGTCATCTCCCTAACATACATATCCTAACTATTTCGTCTCAAATAGCAAGCAATCATAACACATAAGCATTTATCATTTAGCATGCATAACTCAAGTAAGAAACTCCAAATAGACAGATTCTGTGAGTTTTTGGCATATCTAACCTAAGTGTTTAGATAGTTGCTTCAATTCCTTTACATTATTCCACCTTACTTCACTAGGTGTTTCTAGCAACTACAGCATATATGATCTTTGACAGGCAATTATGACTCAAAAAGAAAAAAAAAATTTGGTGACTCAAAATAAACATAAAACAAAGAAAAAGACTTAATTAAAACATAACATGACACACAAATAAAACACCCCCAAACTTAAATCACACATTGTCCCCAATGTGTGTAAGACTCAAAGACAGTAAAAGAAAAAGGACACTTACAGACTTTGGCTAAAATGGTGGTGGTGGTGGTGGATAATGCTTTGTATCGTGAGGGGAGGATCATTCTTGATGTTTTGATTTGGCGATAGGGCCTTCGGATCAGGGTATCCTCTCAGAACTCATAGTTTCCGTTGTGGCGCCGCGTTCGCAAATGGAATGGCCGCGCCAAACTCGGGTGCCTTCTCGGTTGGCGATTTTTCCGATATCCTCGCTTCCACTGTTAACACAAAGACGTACACACAAACCCAAGAACGTGAGATCGTTTCTTAGATAAAATAAAATAAACTAAAGTCAAACATTAAAATAACATAATTAAAACATCGGTTGCCTCCCAACTAGCTGTTTTTACCGCTTTTTAGCCGGACGCAAGTTCCTTATTATTTTAAGGATTGAGAAGTTACCAAGTTCATGTATTCCATTTCATTGATCAGGTAGGGTTTTAACCTCTGTCCGTTTACCTTGAAGGCGGCTCCCTCTCTCCCTTTTATTTTAATTGCTCCGTATGGGAATACTCTTACCACCGTGTATGGTCCTGTCCAACGTGATTTTAATTTACCTAGAAACAATCTCAACCTTGAGTTGAATAGCAGCACTTGTTGTCCTTCTTGAAAGTCTTTTGGTATCAAATTCTTATCGTGCCATGCTTTCGTTCGTTCCTTGTAGATCTTTGCATTCTCATAGGCATTGTGTAGGAATTCATCTAATTCGCTCAGCTGTAGTAGCCTCCTCTGTCCTGCTGCCGTGGTATCCATGTTTAACTTCTTCATTGCCCAATATGCTCTGTGTTCCAACTCTACTGGCAAATGACAAGCTTTACCAAAAACTAATTTATAAGGTGACATACCAATTGGTGTTTTGAATCTTTGTCCCAGATGCCCACAATCGTCATCTAATTTGATCGACCATTTTCTCGAGCCGTTCACCGCCTTTTCCAATATGCTCTTCACTTCTATTTGACACTTCCGCCCATTAGCTTGAGGATGGTAGCGGTTGTAGTGCGGTAAACTCCATATCGGAAAGCAATGACTTCACTGCCTATTGCGAAATGGCTCCTTCATCACCGATGAGAGCTCTTGGTGTCTTGAACCTTGTGAAAATATTCTTACGGAGGAATTTTTGCACGCTTTCTGTCGTTTTCTTTGGTGGCCATCGCTTCTACCCATTTGGACACATAGTCTAACGCGGAAGGATGTATTGATATCCAAAAGATGGCGGGAATGGTCCCATGAAATCAATTCCCACACATCGAGCGATTCTACTTCCAATATCCTGTGCGAAGGCATCTCGTTTCGTCTTGAGATGTTCCCTGTTCTTTGATAATTATCACATATCTGCACAAAGGCATGGGCATCCTTGAAGAGCGTTGGTCAATAGAATCCGCATTGCAATACCTTTGCCGCTGTTCTTGATGCCCCAAAGTGTCCACCACATGATAAGGTGTGGCGGTGGGTGAGAACTCGCATCTCTTCCTCCGTATACATCGCTTTGATGACTTGGTCGTCACAGTGTTTGTATAGCATTAGTTCCTCCCAATAGTAATGTTTTACTTCAGAATAAAACCTCTTCACAAGCCTGGGGGTAGAACTTTAGCTGCAAGAAAGTTAACAAAATCAGCGTACCAAGGTAAATTAGAATTAATACTTACTCGAAACAGTTGTTAAATGCGGAAAGTGATCATTTATTTGCACATCCTCGTGTTCTCGCTCTGTGTTCTCCACCGACAAGTGGTTCCAGAATCAATTCTCTGTTCCTTTCTTATCACGAATCTCTACGCCAAATTCTTGTAGAAGTAGGACCCATCGAATGAGGCGAGGCTTTGCATCCTTCTTTGTCATTAAGTACTTTATAGCGAGTGGTCGTATACTATCACTTTATTTCCAATCAAGTAGGCAATTTCTCAAACGCATATACTATAGCTAGTAATTCTTTTTCAGTAGTTGCATAATTTAATTGTGCGTCATTTAGAGTTTTACTAGCATAGTAAATAGATCTAAATACCTTGTCGATTCTCTGTCAATCTTGCTCCAATCGCATAGTCGCTTGCATCGCACATGAGTTCAAATGGGAGCTCCCAATTTGGTGCAATGACTATAGGTGCTGAGGTAAGCTTCTCCTTGAGCGTTTGAAATGCGGATAAGCATTCTTTATTGAAGTCGAAGGCTACCCCCGTCATTAGCAATGTAGAGAGGGGCTTTGAGACCTTTGAAAAATCCTTGATGAATCTTCTATAGAAGCCTGCATGTCCAAGGAAACTTCTGACTCCTTTTGTTGATACTGGAGGTGGTAGATTTTCGATCACTGAAATCTTTGCTTTGTCTACCTCAATACCTTGGCTTGATATTTTATGCCCCAAGACGATTCCTTCTGTCACCATGAAGTGACACTTCTCCCAATTTAGCACAAGGTTAGATTCTTCGCACCGGCTCAACACTGCTTCTAGATGCCTTAAACATTCATCAAATGATGCTCCAAAGACCGAAAAGTCATCCATAAAGATCTCTATAGTCCTCTCTACCATATCTGAGAAAATTGTCATCATACATCTTTGAAAAGTAGCAGGTGCATTGCAGAGTCCAAATGGCATTCTTCTAAATGCAAATGTGCCAAAAGGGCAAGTAAATGTTGTCCTTTCCTGATCTTCTGGGGCTATTGCAATCTGGTGATACCCTGAGTATCCATCCAAAAAGCAATAGTAGTTATGCCCTGCGAGTCTGTCCAACATTTGATCTAGGAATGGCAACGGAAAGTGGTCTTTTCTAGTTGCTTTATTCAACTTGCGGTAGTCAATGCAGATTCTCCATCCGGTGACTGTTCTCGAGGGAATGAGTTCGTTTCTTTCGTTAGCCACCACTGTTATTCCACCCTTTTTCGGCACCACTTGTACTGGACTTACCCAAGTGCTATCAGATATGGGGTAAATTACTCCTGCATCGAGCCATTTTAGGATTTCTTTCCTTACTACCTCCTTCATATTGGGGTTGATCGCCTCACGGGCCGATGGATGGTCGCTCTCCTCATCTAGGCGGATCTTATGCATTACCGTTGATGGACTTATCCCCTTTTATGCGCTAATGTCCATCCAATAGCCCGCCAGTGATTCTTTAGTACTCTTAGCGATTTATCAATCTCTTGGTGGGCGGTGGCATGAAATGATCACTGGTAGGGTTTTCTCTTCACCTAGGTATTGGTATTGTAGATGATTAGGTAGGATTTTTAACTCTAACTCTGGGGCCTTCTCTGTGGATGGTAATGATCTTTCTGGTACCTGTCCCAGCTCTTCATACTTCTTTGTCCTTGTATCCCATTTTTCATAAGCATTCATCCAATTTGCATACTCCATCAGATCTGGATCGTTTCTACTATCATCATCCCATGTGGTCAGTACTTCTTCAAGCGTATCATCGTATTCGAACTCTTTGTTTGACATTGTCTCTTCGATAAGATCAATGGCTGAGCAGTTATCTTTGGCCTCTGGAAAATTTGTTGTTTGAAGAACATTAAAAATTACCTATTCTTCATCTACTCGAAGCTTCAATTCCCCTTTTTGAACATCAATGAGAGCCTGACCTGTGGCTAAGAAAGGTCTGCCCAGTATGATGGGTATTCCATCGTTATCTTGTATGTCTAAGATAACGAAATCGTGAGGAAGATGAACTTGTCCACTTTTACTAATATATCTTGACGACTCTCCGGATGAACAATTGGCGGTCACTAGTTGCAAGTGATGTTTGTAGGTTTGATTTCTCCCATTTCTAGTTTGCGAGAAAACTAGATAGGGCATCGATTTATGCTGCTCCCGGTCGCATAATGCCTTTTGACATTCAAACTTTCCAATAGTCGTGGGATGGTAAAACTCGAGTCTTGTAACTTCGAGGCGATTGTCTCGTAGGATGGCACTACATTCTTGATTAGCATCACCGCTTCGTAATCCTCTATCTTCCTCTTTTGCTAAGCACATCCTTCCCGAACTTGACGTAGCTCGGCATTTGTTCTAGTGCTTGACAAGCGGGATATTGAGTTGCAATTGTTTGAGAACCTCGCGAATGCGGAGAATTGCTTGTCAAGAGTGTATGTTTTTAACTTCTGGGGATATGGTATCATCACCTGGGGTGCAGTTGCCACCGCTGGTGCTATTTTCTCGATTTAGGTTACGGCGCGCGGCTCGATATGTGGCGCGCGGCTCACTCTGCTTGTCTCGAGAATCGCCGGCCGCGGCCACGATCATAAGCGCGCGCGGTGATGCCGCGAACTTTCTCTCTCCCCTGATTCGGCATCCTTCAGGTCAATTGTCTGACATTGTGTTTCCTCATTGCTTATCCCAGATGCTGATTGCTCTTCTTGCGGTTCGCTGTTGAATATGACCGCGAGTTCTGCTATTTCTGTTTCCAACTTCTTTATGCCCGACCTTATTTCGTCAATGAACTGAGCTTGGAACCTCGTGAGACTGAGTATAGTTTCTCGTAATTCCTCCCTCTGTTCCTCTATGGTTGGCTCTCTATCATATGGACAGTAAAAATCCATATCTAAAGTGTTCCTGAACGAATCAAAGCCAACAAAAAATCACGGCACCTCGAATTTTCGTAAAAACTAAAAATAAAAATAAAAATTTAAAACCAAATTAGGAATTAAAAATAGATAATTTGATATTGAACTATGCCTAATCCCCGGCAACGGCGCCAAAAACTTGATGCGCGGTAAGATGCACACACTTTAAACGCAAGTGCACGTTATCGTATCAAGTAGTATAGTCTTGGATAAGACCGAATATCGTCATCTAGGATTAGGGTCCAAGTATCAGTTATCTATTTTCTAGTATCTATTTAGTGAATTAATGATTGATTGTTTGGTTTGTAACTAAGAGTTATGAAAGCTAATTAAATATAAAGATTTAATTCAGATGTGATGAGAATAGGGCTTCTATGTATCCTTACTATCCGCTTATGCTACTTACTAATACATTAACTTATGGTATTCTTCTTTTGGAGAAAGCGGGTTCTGAAATCGTTTTATACTCCCGTTAGGGTTATATAAACACTCAACCCCAGTATTGTTCCTTACCTACCTTTCGGTGATAAGGGTAACTCTATAGGAGGATTAAGAACAAAAACCTAGTTGACCGTCACGCACAATGCGCAAAATTAGGGTTGTTAAGTCTCTCATCAACGCTACAAAAATAGCTGACTATCTAATGCGACGGCTCTGCCTGACCGTCGCATTAGGGGGGGACGTCTGTCACACCCTTTTTCGACCGCGACTTTCTAAAAAGCGGACCCTGCTTAGTGTGCAATGTTAGAAAATAAATAAATGCTAAATGTTTAAAAGTGCTTAAAGTGTTTAAAATGTTAAAAGGAGCTAAAAAGTGCTAAAGTGGTTAAAGATGCTAAAGGGTGCTAATATGCTAAAGGGTTCGCAGAGTCGCCACCTAATTAGTTTGGTGAATTAGGACACCTAAATGTCAACTAGGTTAAAGTCAACACTAACTCTATTCTTTATGGTCTGCTAAACTTAGTGAGATTCTGGGTAAGGGTTCTTTATTATCCTAAAGGGAAGGGGTTAGGCACCCTAAAGGATCCGCTAACTTGCGGTTGTCCGTTCAAACCTAGGGTAATTATTATGCTAAGAATGCGTGTTTTAAAAATATAAAAGATGCTTCAGAATATAAAAGTAGGCATGTTGATAAAAATCCGTAAAACTAATGCTATAAAAATAAAGCTTTAAAGTATGCATTTATAGATATATGCGATGTTGGTTTCTGATCAAAGATATGCTTTTAAAATCAAACATGTATGACGTAGTGCAAAAGGTAATTTTTGTAATTTTATGATAAGAAGGCTATTCAATATAAATTATTTATATTGTGCTAATAAAAGTGCTTGTGGGAAATGCAATTTATTTTATCATGTTAGTTGCGAGTTGAATTATTTAATAAAGTTTAGACATGCATGACAAGTAACTTAAAGTGCGTTTCCGATTTTTAAACTACCCACCCAATTTATTTATTCCAACGGGCTAATTGTTCTATGTCTCCTATTAATTACAAAGTTAAAGAATTAGGAAACAATTTAAACAAATAATATAAAAGATGGATATGATCACGGCTCTCAAGACGTGTGGCGACATCATCTTGTTCTATTTTTGTCTTAGGAATCTCTGAAGCGGGAATGCGAACGCGGGTGCACATAGACGCGGGTTGCCATTTGAAGTGGCTCGCGATGAGTCTCGCCGTGAGACTCTTCGTTTTGCTCCGATGCATTTCATGTAAAAAAAAAGAAAGATAAGGATTAGTATATGCCCAAAAATAGTCAAATAATCATGTAAACTCAAACATGTATATTATTCAATTTTAATTATATTAATCCGAAACTAACAGATTCGAACCAATAAAGGCCCTAACTGGTTCAGCCCAACATTGGGCCTTGGATACAGCAGTAGGCAGAGACAAAAATAAGCCCAAAACATAGCTGAAGTGTAAACAATCCACAATTAAACTCATATGATAGAGTGCAAATATAACGAGTGGGATATAGTGATATACCCATTCAGATGACAGAACTATATATGGACCAATTAGCATACAACAACGCAGAGGCGATTTGAAGAAATAAAGACGGGCCAGGCCCTAAAACACATACATAGTGATATACTAGATATATATGTCTAATATACTGGATATACCTAACATATAACATAGTGATAGACTAGATATATATGTCTGAAATACTGGATATACCTAACATATAATATATAAAGCTCTGAATACCAATCTAGACATAAATGGTCATGCTTAAACTATACTTTGAACACAAAATGCAGAAGTTCAAGCTACTCATATACTATTCTTACGCATGTCAGATTTAAGACTAAGAGATTCAATTCCATACTTCTTCTATTAAACAAGATATCACAAAATGATCATAGAAGAAGCACGTTAGGATCAACATCCTATAAGAAAACTGAGATAATGCTTTAGGGATGGCATACCATAGGATAAATGAGGTCTGTCTAGACGGGGCCAATATGTATAATAATTATCTGGGAAACTAAGATGCAATAAGGATTGAAAGAAAACTCCGTGCTAACATAAGGATACCCCACAAAAGCTGGTTCTTTGCAGATACATAATCGGTAGAAAGCAGCCAGAGAGGATTTTCACAATCCTTTGAAGGCAATGTCTGAGATATAAGGTCACATATCAGCTTTGGGCAAGTATGGTCATCTTACATTTCAGAAATCTACACACCTTCACACAAAGCTTCATATAATATTTTGCTATACTAAGTTCATTATACAGGTTCAAAAACAGGCCAATGAAAACTCAATTTTAAACCTATTTATGCCATTCATTTGCCACACAAAACAAGTATGTGAACTTGTGTATCCAAATCCACCAGGAAGACAAAAAAAGGGACTATACTGCTTATAAGATCTCCCAACATGTCGAGGACCAAAACCAGTTACACAGATAAACCTCAAAACATATTATTTAACAACCCATATATTAATCTTCACTAAACAAACATTAAGATAATATACATATCATTTTTAACGCACTAATGGCCCAAATCAAGACAGGTTAATGAAGCCGCCAGTACCAATAGCTTAATTTATTCAAAACATCCTAGTTCGTCACACAACAGTAATCGTCCATCATAATATTCCTAAAACATATATAATCAAACATAATTAATATGCTTAAACACTAAGCACAACATATTGCTAAATCAGTAATGAAACGCATAGCAGGCACACAATTAAAGATGAGAAAGAGTTCGAATTTGACTGACCTTCTCCGGGCAGCGAACCGGGGCAGCGTATCAAGTCGTCGGTCCACTCGACGGGTTTTGGGTTTGCGATGCGAATAGAAGGGCAATGTTTGTCTGCGGATTTTTTTGGGCTGGAATTGAAATAAGGGGGATTCGAACTACCTATTCGTGCTATGCTAGTGGTCTGGGTGGCTGCTCCCCCTTTCTGATGCTCTGCTGTGCTCTCCCGTCTCTGCCTCTGGGTTATTGACTGCTGCTGAGGAGTGTCCCTGTCGATGCTCTGTGTTCGATTCGCCGGCGAGTGTCCTGTCGATGCTCTGTGTTCATTTCTGGCGAGTGTCCCCGTCAATGCTATGGGTATGCTCCCTGACTGAGCTCTGAATTCGACTCGGCTGTGGTGGTTCTTAACTGTTGCTCCGGGTGAAACGATTGCTATCTCACTGCCCTTAATCGATGCTCAGCTCTATCTATGCTCTATTCTCTATTCTGCCTTAAATTGCTATGTGGTTGCCCCTCTTTCTGCCCTCTGTTCGACTCTGAGCTCTCTCTTATATGCTCTCCTATGCTCTGCTCTCCCCCCCTATTGCATGCCTAAACCTTCTGTCTTATAGCTAATAATCTGGGCCTTAAGTTGGTAAGTAATCAAGGTTGATTCTTATCCTTGATTCGATGAGATTTGTGCTGACTTTAGTGCGATTTTGTGCAGGTTATGGTAAGGATACGTTGGCTGGGTGTACGTGGTTAAGGAAAGGCCCCGGATTCTCAGGCGAGAAATCCGGGGTGTGCTGGTGTTGTGACGGGGAGGGGAAGGTGCGAGGTGCGGCTGCGTTTTAGGTTTCTCTTCAGGGATGTTAGTCGTCGGCGAGGCGAGTGGGAAAAAGGTGAAGTCTTAATGTGGCCGCGTGTGAGGAAGTGTGATGGGATGGGGCGACGTGGGAAATGAAGTGAAGTTCTGAAGTGGGCTTCGGGTGATAAGGCTTCGGGTCGCGAAAATAAGTGGGGATTGGGCTGGGTTAGTTAATAAATTGGGGTATTAATTTTAAGTGGGTCATTAGTTTTAGGAGTTAATTAGTTTTAGGCTAGTTAATTAATTAGCTAGTTAATTCTAGGTAAGTGTATTATTAATTAATTAACAAATGTGATTAAATTATTTAGGTGCCTTATCAATCTAATTGTTATAATAAATGCGGGCGTGTCATTTAATTAATGCTTAATATTTTAGAATGCGGCGCTATTATTTTAAAATCTTATTATTGCGCATTATCGCGAAGTTAAATTAAAAATGAATTGGGTTCAGATTAAATTATTTAAATGCTAAATGCAAGTATGCTATTTAAGAATTGTTTAAGGCTTTTATAAATGCGACGCTATTAAATGCATGTATTAGATTAAAATTGATTTTAAATTACGAATGATTATGAAATTCTCTTGTGTATTAATAAATGCGGCTATGCTACCTGACACGACGTTATTGCTAAATTATTTATTTTATGTATTTATTAATTATTTAAGAATTACGACAGAGCTTACAATTAATAAATGCGGCGCGAGACTCTAAGTACTTAAAACTTTACGTAAGACACGATGCCATTATAAAAATGTTTATTTATGCCTGTATTTATGTTTTATCGCTGCATTTTATTATAAAAAATCATAAAAATTATTTTGCAAAATTAGTGTAATTTTATAGTTAATGACTGGACGGGAGGGTCAAAATTGGGTGTCAACAACGTCGCATTAGGGGGGCTGGGAGTCGTCGCATTAGGGGGGTATAGGTGTCGCATTAGATATGAAGCTAATGCGACGGCTATTCTGATGTCGCGTTAAACTTCATATCTGTCGACACTGAAGCCGTCGCATTAGGCTCTTCTGGCCGTTGCATTAGACCTAATGCAATGCCAGGAGATGCCACGTCCCCTAGTCGTTGCATTAGGTCTAATGCAACGGCCAGAAGGGCCTAATGCGACGGATTGGGAGCGTTGCATTAGCCTAGAAATATAGTAGTGCTTGTAAATCCATTTATGGAAGTTTCGCCAACTCCCAAGTGTTATTCTTCTTAGATTGCCTTGATTTCTTCATCCATTATATCTCTCCATTTTTAATTATAGAAAGCATCTTCATAGCCTACAAACTCATTGTCCACTAATGAACAAAAGTGAATTAAATCACTTAAATATTTTGTTACCTCTTTCGTGCCATCATACAATTCATGAAGAATTTTAGTCTTTCGAGGTACGCTACTCGAACTTGATTCTCCAACTTCATGAATTTGTTGTAGAGGTGTTGCAGGTGGGGTAGTAGGTTGCTTCATAACTTCTTCATCATCAAGGAATGGACTAAAAGAGTAATCCTTCTCTTTAGATTTTCATTCCCAAACATTATCTTCATCAACTTTAACATCTCTACTTATGATAACCTTGCCATTTTTTGGGTTATATAATTTATAACCTTTAGATCTTTAATCATAACTAACGAAAACATACCTCTCACTTTTTTCATCAAGCTTAGATCTTTTTTCATCAAGCTTAGATCTTTTTTCATCCAGCACCTATGCATAATCAATGCTTTTAAATGCTCGCAAGTGAGCAACTTTTAGTTTGAAACCGCTCTAAGCCTCTTGCAGTGTTTTGCCATGAACACTTTTGGTGTGATGCCAAATTAATAAATACATCGCACAAGCAACTGCATCAGCCCAAAATTTCTTTGACATATTTTTGTTTTTTAACATACTTCTTGCGATATTGAGAATAGTCTGATTCTTCCTCTCCATCACGCCATTTTGCTGAGGTGATCTTGGAATGGTAAAAAATGACGAATTTCAATTTTTTTCGCAAAAAGCCTTGAATTCATTTGAAGTGAATTATCCACCATTATTTGGATCGAAATGACTTAATTTGGTAGCCACTTTCCACGATGTTCTTAAAGTTTTTGAAATTTTTAAAAAACTTTGATTTTTTCTTCAAAAAATAAACCGAACTTTTTCGAGAATAATCATCAATAAAGAGAAGAAAATAATCACTTTTACCAAGTGAGACTAGCTTGATAGATCTGAACACATCCATGTGAATTATGTCAATGACTTTGGGAAAGTTTTTTCTTGATTGCTTTCCAAAGAGACATCTTTATCAAGCTGATTAGGATGATTAATGATTTGCAATTCTTTCACCATATTTTCCTTATTCATCAACTTTAGACTATCAAAATTCATGTGGTCAAACCTCATATGCCAAAGTCAAGATGAATCTTTGACACAAGAAAATAAGCACCTCGGTACATCACTTTGAAGATTCAAAACAAATATTTTATTTTTAGCCATAAAAACCGTGGCCAGCAATCTCCAATTTTCATCTTTCATAATCAATTTTTTATCTTTCAAATGAATGTCATAATATTTCTCCAAGAGTTGTCCCAAACTCAAAATATTACTTTTCATTTCCGGTATATACTTGACATTAGAGATAAGTTGGCGACTTTCAGCTTTCAAACGAATTAAAATCGTACATTTGCCTTTGATTTGAATTTTTGATGAGTCTCCAAGAGTGATGTTGCCATCATTCAATTCCCCAAACTCAGCAAATAAATGCATGTTCCTGCAAATATGACTGCTTGCACCGAAATCAAGGTACCATTAATTTGTTTTTATACTTTCTTCTTCTTTACATGCCATGAAAAGTACCATCTTCATATTCGTTTTTACTCTCCACAAAATTATTTATCTCCTACAAATTATTTTTAACTCAACCCCAAAAGCTAGCTTGTAGGGTGAGGATTGTCCAAATCCATATAAGGAGTCCATGTTTCCATTCTATTATCGATGTGGGACTCTTAAAACTTCCCCGCACGCCCAGACCTTGTTAACTGGAGCGTGGATAATATAATTTGGGGGCACATTATCAGTGAACAAAGAATTGGAATGAGTCTGGCTCTAATACCATGTTGGAAGATAATCTCTTGATTAATGATAATGTACATTAGTCCATATATACAATGTGCTAATCTAATCTGTTAGCATAATACTAGGGGGTAATACTAGGCTATCAAATACATAATTACCTAATTTATGAGATATTCTAGCTGTACATAATCAATGATAATAAATGGTCAATTACAATATTTATCAACATTCAACATTTGATTTGTCATACATTTCTTGATTTGACTTCCATTTTCTACCTTTTCTACGACCTCTTCCTTGGTTGGGGTCTTGACTTCTATTTTCTTTGGTTGGAGGTTGACTACTACCTCTTCCTCCTCTACCACGACATCTTTCATGACCACAACCTCTTTGTTGTGAGCCACGCCTTTCAGCTTTCTCTTTTAAAGAAAGATTTGCTTGAAAAGCTTGTTCAACCGATTCTTGTTTCAATTTCTTCAATTTTTTTCATGTGCTTGCAAAGAACTTTATGTTGCAACAAGTTTGTAATTTGTTGCAACATATGGGTCAGTTATTGCGACAAATCTAACTGTTGTTGAAGAGTTGCAACGACTAACTCATCTGTTGGTGAGTTCATCTATGGTCATGGTGTACAAGTCCTTGAACTCTTCAATTGCAATAACAATATAATTAAACTTTGAATCTAGGGATCATGTATATTTGTAACTACCTTATCATCATTTAATTCTTCACCATATCTCTTCATTTGATTAACAACCACCAAGGCTCTTGAAATATAATCTGAAACTGATTCGGATTCCTTCATTTGCAATGATTCAAACTCTCCTCTTAAGGTTTGGAGACGAACCTTTTTCACCTTGTCCAAACCCTTAAAGAAAGTTTGAAAAATATCTCATGCTTGCTTGGAGGTGGTTACATTTGCAATCTTCTCGAACATCTTTTCATCCAAACTTTGATGGATGAGAGTGAGCGCCTTTTGATTCTTCTTCTTTGTAGCAGCGGCATCATCTTCTTCATCAACGCCTCTCTCCACCATTTCTCAAACATCACATGCTCCGAGCAAAGCCTTCATTCAGATGCACCACCTTAAATAATTTTCCTTACTTAGCATCGGAACTTGGAATGAAGTTCCATTAATGTTAGTCATCTTCTCTCTATGTTTGGTTATTTTTCTAATAAACCTGGCTCTGATACCAATTGTTAAAAAAATTAGAAAAACAAGACAACACAAACAACATTCGAAACTCACTAGAAGAGAAACGGAGGAAAGATGATTTTCTATTCAACTTGACTTAATCCAAATGGCTAGATTACATGACTATTTATAGGTGAACTCATCCATGTATCTAGCCTAGCATACATGTATCACTATTAAGAAGTTCACATTTCACACCTTCCAAGTACATGAATAATAGACTTCATCTCCCAAAGTACATGAATGAACTCACTAGACTAATCTAGAATCTTCTACCAATTCATGTATCTCCTAATACATTAATCTACTAGTTCGTGAACTAAATTAAATATAATGTGAACAAGTTTATTTTTCAACATTTCGAGTTTGTTATTTATTTGCTTGGACAATTTGATTCCTAGTTATTTATCGAAATGTTGTTTTACATCATTTGTTTGTTCGTTTATATGTGTACTAATTACCAACACAATGGCCAGAAATCTTTAGCCATTTTGGTACTATTATCGTAATATCTGAACTTCTTATGTTAAGATTTGGCCTACATACATATAATGCAAGAAGAAAAAGAAGCACAACAGCGAAAAAGTAGAAGAATATGGCAGCAATGAAGTAGCTAAAGTTTAAATACTTCACAAATATTAGCTATGTTTTAACAGCAGACCTAAAAGTGTATCTATTGTCATTTAATTTCTACTCCAACATTAGTTAGTGTTTTTGGGTTGTGAGAGATTTATGTTGCAAGTCAATAGTATTATATTTTCAGAAGTCACATTACTCTTTTTGTCCTTAAAAAATAGCAGCTTTTATGCCCCGGGCTCAGCTGGATAGCAAAGGACTTAAAATCTTGCTTGAGGTCTACAGCGTGAGTTCGAATTTTAGTGAGAGCAATTTGCTCTTTTTTGGGTAGGATCTTGTAGGTGATGTCAGTTGTTCTGTTCTCAAATTCTGATCATTCATGTACATTCCGCAATTTACTGGTAGTAGTGTCGAGGGACCGGGACTACTATCTCCACAAGTAGTCTATCGTAAGCCAGGACGGAAAAAAAAATAGCAGCTTTATTTATATAACTAGCCATACGTATTATAATAGAATTTCCACAAATCAAGGGATATGTTTCGATCATTATCAATCTATTCCTATAATCTCTCATCTCAATAACTACTAACTTTTTATTTTTCTATATTTCCTACTCATCAACCCCTGCCTTCCCCACACCCCCGCCCCCCATATATTTTCCCCAAAACCACTCCCAATCTCTTCTCGTATCATCTATTACAAAACTCCTGGTTACCGTGTAGTAAAACATGATTTATATCGTGTATAATTATGTAATGTAATATGTATATATGTAGTATATGTATGGTATAAATTTTGTATTCGTCATATAATTTTAGAATAACTGCGCATATTCGTGGTATATTTTTAATATAAACTTATTCTTATGTTTAGTATAATTTTTATATCTATTCAATGAATATCTGTAGTATATTTGGTATAAATAATTTAATTATTATATATATATTAGATACATACATACGACATGTATATTTGATATTTAAATTATTCTTGCAATAAGAAAAAGGAAGGAATATATATCGGCTATAAAAATCATGTATATTCCAGAATCTAGATATATAATATTTTACAACGTATGCTAGGGGTGTTCAAATGAGACCGATAAACTGATAAACCAAGTTAAACCGACTTAATAAACTGAAAACAAGCTCGGTTTGACTTGGTTTGATTTGAATTTTAAAAAAATGATAACATTTGGTTTGGTTTGGTGTTAAACAAAACAAATCGAATCAAACCGAACCAAACCAATAAGTATATACATATTTAAAATATTATATATATATTCTTCAAATTTTTGGGTTATTCCAAGTCTCATACAAATTCAAATAATTAGAAAGAAATGTCTAGCCCATTTAAGTTTAAGGTAAAATTAAAAAATTATTTAAGGTAAAATGGAACTTTTCCCTCATTTAGTTATGTTGACACCCAATTTTGTCCATCCCTTTCGATTAATAATCAATAAATTAAACTAATTTTTTAACATCGCAAAATAATTTTAATAATAACAATACACGCATATACACACATAAATAAAGAATTTAATAATGGCGCCGCATTTATATAGAGCATTAAGTACCCCTTAAATATCATATTCGCATTTATTATTTTTATAATAATCAAAGCCATTTTATAAATTACTTAAACCCCATTTATTTACCACTAATTAAAACTCAACACCTATCTCCACAATTAAAATTACCCAAAATAAAACTCACCTTCACTATACCACACCTAGTTTAATCCCTCATAATTCAGCCCAACTTATTTCCAACAAACCGTGGCCCAAAATACACCCACAGCCCATTCTTACTTCATCACCTTTCCGAATACACCCTAAATACAAAACACTCTCTAACCAAAAAAAGAAACACTCATCGCCGCCGCCTCACCCGCACCCCAAATCGCGTCCAAAAATCCGCACCAAAGTCTCCCAAAATAGAAAACTTCCATAACAAAAAAAATTCAAATCTTACCATAATAAGAATAGTACCAAAATCGCTGAAATCTTCACCAAATCAGGTCCAAATTCGCACCAAATCAGTCTCATATCTTACCTTAAAATCTTCCTACTGATTTAGGTAATTAACACCGAAAATCACACACCTAAAATACTACAAAATCTCTCAAAAATCAGTCTCAATATTAGTCTTAAAGGTTGTCATAATTTTACCAAAATTGAGAACCCAAAACTGGGGTTATAAATACAAAGCCTTTTTCCACATTCGGGGGCATCGACCTTCACGGCGGAAAACCGGCGAGTAACAAACGAGAACTCTCAAAACTTTACCTCCCGAAACACTCATCATCTTCAGGGCATAGAAACCCGAATTTACTTTTCTTTTAAGCGAAATCGTCCATTCTTTTCAATCGCATAACAGACCACCGAGTGGGTCCGACGAGTCGAAACTCCGCCTCTGTTCGCTACCCACAAAAGGTCGGTAAACTCGAATCCCTCTCGGTTTATTTTTCATTGATGTGTGTTCTGTGTATTAAACGTGTGTTGGTTTGGTTCGCTTGTAGTATCGTATTCATTGATGTATTAATATGATGTTTATCAATCTAAATACCTTCCTGCCTTAGGTCATCGATCGGGTTTATATTTGCTATTGCTTAGTTGTTTGTCGACCTGTTAATCTGACTACTAATACTATAAAAGAGGCTGTAACGGGTTCAGTGTTATGTGATTAGTATGCCAGTTTATTAATCGTTTATCAAATACTATGATCTGTACAGTGTATAGATATTCTTATTTTTTTTATGATGAATGATACATCTGTATATCCCTGCTAACATATTGATAATCATTGTCTATAAATTTAGAATGGTAAAACATGATAAGAATGAATGCTTGGTATATGTAAATGATAAGAATGCTTGGTATATATCGGGGTCATATATATTATGTATATCTTCTAGTATTCTATGAATACTTTGAACATCCGATATATATTACCCCTTGTATGTTTAAACACACATTAGTTTTGAGGTTCTGCTCATTTACTTCTCGGATTGCTATATGTGTTCGTCTTATCTGTTCTTTCTATTAAAATCTAAAGGGATAATAGTGACTAGTGGGCCTGCCACTTTACTTTGGCTACGGGACCGATTATTTTCTTTTTATATTTTGAAATCTGTTTCTTTTGGACCTGTTTGATGTTCAGCCTCACTGTTTTGAGCCCCAGGGCCAATCTTCATTTTGAAAATGTTGGACTCTTATATATTTGGTGATGTCAAGTTATTTTGGAGTTGATACAATTAAATACCAATCAGATTATATACTTTTGAATTTTATATAAGTATTTGTATTGTGTTTAGTTTGTGGACATTTACTAATCTTTATCCTTTCTTTGTTTTACATGACACTCGTCGGGAGTAAAATGAAGAGTCTCATGGCGAGACTCATCATGGGTTACAACAAATGAATGCATCCGCGTCGTCCACCGTATTCCCGCTTCAGAAATTTCGAAACAAATAGGACGGATCGATATTATTATCCGGCCCAAACCCGTTCTACTCTCTTACTCTCATCCGCTTCATTTTATTTTTGTGCTTTATCTATTTGCTGTAATTTTATTGTCTAACTTTGTAATTAATATGATACCTAGAACAGCTAGTCCTCGAATAATTGAATTGGGAGGGTAGTCTAAATATAAATTCATTTTTTTGTTTACTTGCTCTAGATTCGTCACATAAGTCTAGAATTTAAAAGTGATACAATCATTCTTTATCTATACTTTTAATTATGCAATTAGGATATTATCTCCTATCTAATTCCTAACAAAAGAAATTAATTTTCTCATAAAACTATTTTTAACATTACATAGATTTATTTTGTAGGCAATATAATGCATACTTTTCAACTTTACATGCATCTTAAATATCTTATAAATGCATACTTTCATCCAGAAGTTAACTTTACATGTATTTTTATAAACAAGTCTTATAACTCTTTTGTTTGTCAAGACTAGGGATGGCAACGGGTAGGATCTGGACCGGATCCTACTAGATCCAGATCCAGATCCGTTTTACATACATGTATCCATATCCAGATCCAGATCCATAGGGTCCATAAAATCATATCCAAATCCAGATCCATCGGATTCACCGGATCCACGGATCGGATCTGGATCCAAATCAAAGTGACTGATTATTAAGTTTTACCTTCTAATCAGTCCAAATTTTCTAGAAAAAAAGTCAATTTAATTTAACGGAATCATGGGAATGCATCCGTAAATTAGGACTAAATGACATTGTTGACAATTGTTATGCCTATTGGCTATTGTTGTAGTGAGAAACAATCCTCTCAATACCTAAGCTACTACATAAGTACCACATAAATGATTAATATAATGATTAAAGAATAACACGCAAAACGTGTCTCAATTAAAAAAATAATGGCCTTCGGCCCTTTGAATATAAAATAAAATTAAGATTACAAAGGATTCGGTGCCATGATGTATAAATAATAAATGTATAATTAATTTAATAAAAAACGGATTCACGGATCGGATCTGGACCGGATACGGATCTCAAAGACAAGATCGCATCGGTCCGATCCATCATAAACAGATCCGGGTCCGATCCGGATCCGTCGGGTCCAAACTTTGAATATCCATATCCTATAAAACGGATCTGGATCGGCCGGATTCGGATCGGGTCCAGGATCCATTGCCATCTCTAGTCAAGACTGCCTTTTTTTAATATTTGTAAATATATTTTAACACTTTCTAAAACATACATTTTCTTTAACATAATAATCAACCTAAGTTTGGCAGGACAACCGCATGTTAACGGATCTTAGAGGGTGTCTAACCCCTTCCCTCTAGATTAATAAAGAACTCTTGCCCAGAATCTCACATAGTTTAGCAAATCATTAAAATGGAGTTAATGTTGACATTTAGGTGTCCTAATTCACTCAAATAATTAGGTGGCGACTCCTCGAACCCTTTAGCATTATTTGTATTTCTAACATGAAGCAGGATTCACTGAGATAATGACGCGGTCAAAATCGACAGCATACGGTCCCCTCATTGTTTTCTCCAAAACCCTTTACTGCTTTACTCTCGTTGCTGAAGGTAAACAAAAAAACCTCACTCATCCGTCTCATTTAAGTGTGTTTCGTATTGGGAAAGTTATTTTTAATGCAAATTTTGACATCATAAGCTCCTACCTGCTGCTAGTATTTTTCCTTAATTATGAAGACATTTCATCTGAATTATAGCATTTTGTTTGTAACAAATTAAAGGGAAAAAAATGACAATTGGAATTTAAAAAGATTTGATTAATGATTTTGTCGTTTATCGTTTTCAACTTTAACTTATGTGTTTTCTTCTCAATGCTTCATAAACACGATGAGTCTAAATAAGAAAAACTCCAGAGGGGTTGCGCAATATCAAAAGGCTATATGTAGGGAGTTAAACTGGATCATGAAAAATAGATGTTATGTTTCTGTAACTCCTATACTCATAGCCATAGGCCTATACCTGAATAAAGGTGACGAATTAATTAAGAAGATTCTTAGATACTAATGGATCATGGTCAAAGTCGTATTTAATTACCTTTTGATTCAAAGATTTTTTGTATTATAAAATACATTCTTAAACCCGCAAAAATCGAACCATCCGATAGAATTTATACTATTATGGTTTGGTTTGGTTTGAATATTAAAAAAATCGACTTAACTCAATAACAAATCATAAATGTCAAGATACCATTAATATCTAATATTATACCATGTATATTAAATATAAATAATTTTTTGCCACAAAATAAGGAAGGAATAAGATATGGTTGTTTTGGAAGATAATAATGTTAACTAAAAAATAGGAAAGGAAGGCTTTTGGGGTTCAAAGCGTGATTCCTTAATTTAGGAATTTATTATGGTATTCTCACAATAGATATGATTAACAAATGACATGTTAATATCATGGTGTTGTGTGGCTCAAAATGGAAACATTTCTTTTCAAAGTCTGCTAATTATGTCAATCATGATTCAACTATTGCTTTTAAGAGACAATACAATGGTTAACAACTTAACATGTCACAATTCTAAGCACAAATATCACCAATTCTTATTAAATTCCCTTGACTAGTATTGTTCAGTTGCTATCCCCCTCTTAAGTATGTTTGAAAAGGACAAATCATTGTTTTGGTTGTGAGTTGGAACAACTAATCTGTACCCAATTTTGTAAAAAAAAAAATTGCACCTCTAACCACTTTGAAATAACTTCAAATAAGTGTCTTCTGAAGTAAAAGCAAAAATGACTGAAATTTGGGATTGTTAGGCTAAATTGTTAAGTTTGTGGGCCTGATCGACTGCGGGGTTGCAGGGGGCTTGGACGAAGCAAGGGGCTGAAGAGTGGTCCGTTTTAGCTTGGAAATGATTTGGAGGACATCCGACTTAGACTAGGTTTTCTTCCCCTTGAGGTTTCTATGTTAAAATTGTCTGTTTTTTCTTTTTCGTTATCATTGCTCAAATTCTCGTTGTCTGACAAAAATATTTGTTGTTTGCTTACTTGCATATTGTCTAAAGTTTGACTTTAGCAAGCCTAACTCCAAACCTATATGTCCAAAATTTTTACCTTCAGACCCCATTTTTTTTAAATTCAGTCCCACAACTCTGAATTAGCTAATTTATAAAAAATTATAAACTAAAGTTGTAGCTTAAATAACAAAGGCTTGAAGTTGCAGTGAAATCATAGTAGTTCAATTGATTGACTATTTGAACTCTCATCTGGTTGGTGATCGTATGATTCCCACCTTATAATTTCCCCCTTCATTCCCCCTTCTCCTATCCCTATGTAATAGAATTTTTTTTTTTAAAAGGCTTGAAGTTTCACCTTAAAGGGCCCAAATTATGTGCCTGAGATTAAAATCCTTTGCCTATCCTTTTTCATGAAATGTCTTTTAGCATATCTTATGTTGGACTCAAGGAATGGGAAGCACATGAAGTAGCGTGAAAAAAACTGACACAACCACAAAGGTAAAGTGGACATCATTACTACATGGGTTCATTTGCATTGTCTTGATCAAGTAAACATATCCATGTGCTTTCCTCACAAAGATTATATGCTCTACCCAACAATCCCATAATCCTTCAAGAGTGACGTTTAAGAAAACAAACAAAAAGCTAAGGTCCCCAACCCCCAAAAGAAAATTCAGAATTATAACTTATTCCCCAATAAATCTTCCAAATCAAAAATTTGCTTTTAGTAATTTTTCAAATATTCTACTTTAGTAAAACAGCCAATTGATCCACCAACTGGAATCATGAGCTCTCAAATTTAAATTTCAGGAGAGGTGAAAACACTAGGTAATTTTATATAATATGTACAATTCTTGACGATCAATATTACTTGATACCTGTAATGATGGAAGGTAACAAATATTCCATGGAAGCAGATAATGTAACTTGATATCTGTAATGGTGGGAAGGTAACAAATATTCCATGGAAGCGAATAATGTTACTTGATACCTATAATGGTGGGAAGGTAACAAATATTCTGTGGAATTAGTTGAGATGTGCATACTATGACGCAAACACCATGGTTACCAAATACAAAAGAATAGCCAATTGATCCACTTATAGGAGCTGGCCACTTTGTACATTCATGCAATTTAAAGCCTCCGCCATACTTGTAAGCTTTGAGTAATGCTCACGTTGTGGAAATGCCAAGAATTAGAGTCATTTTAACTTAAAGGATATCCAAAACTCAAACCTATTGCACTATAAGGAATGAGGAAGTAGATTAGTACAAAATCATTTCTAAAGATTCAAATGGTTCAGAAAAGAAGTTACTTATATAACACATACTCTAATCGAAATATCTTGGATAGTAAAGATCAGAAGGGGCAAAAAATTATCAGCCTTCTCTGATTACAAGAATATTGACAAACGCGAACCAATAACATATCATCACACTAAAGCTGCAGATTACAAATATAGACTGCAAACAAGTTGAGAAGAGAGTATAGCAAAGTAAATGCCAAGAGCTACCTATACAACCACACCACTACTGCCACTACAGCTGCTCGGTGAAAAAGTTAGCTCAACTTTGATAACTTGAGTATCTTTCCAGCTGATATCTAAGCAGAAGGGGGTCATAGTCAAAGTCAGAAGCACACCGAATTTGATCTACCGGCCTTTTCCAGTGTTGGATAGACGTTGATCACAGTCATTGGCATGCTTGTTACAATTTTACGATAAACCATTAGTCGAAAATAGTAAAGTTGTCTACTAAAATAGTAGAGTTGTCAAGTAGACTAGGAAACATAGGAAGTCCATGCAGAATATCTTCTCAGAGCTGTAGTAGTTGGGATTTCCTCGTATTGTTATTGAGTGTTGCGTGTTAACCCACTCCGTGCTACATTTCTGCAGATAATACAATACTACAGTAAGAAGGGAGGTTGTCGAACAAAGGCAAGAACCATAGAATTAAACAGAAGTAAAACTTTTAGGTAGTGGTGTCAAATTTGGACGAATTAAAATGGAAAGTCGTGAATGGATTATAACCAGCTCGCCCAAATTTGATTGGACAAAAATAGATTGGATCTAGATAGGTTCAATAGCGGTCATAGCGCAAGCAACCAACACAATTATATTTCCATTTCTTTGTTTACTTAAGTAGTACTATAAAGTTGAAATGTTAAAAATGACCAATTGTAAATAAAGTAAAATTATGTCCTACAATCAAAACCTCTCTAACAGATTGATTTGGCCTAGTAACCTAAGCAAACTAAATCTTCTGTATGAGTTTGTTTGGGCTAATACACATTTTAATCCTTAAATTAATATATCACTAATCCAACGCATTCAAATTTGGGGGTCACGATTTCATGGGTCAAAGTCGATGCCCTAATTTTGGTCAACATGAAATCTATTTCCTTAGGGTTTTAGGTTGGATGATCTATTCCAGTCTCTAGACAATTGCCATTTTATTGTGGACAACAGCAATATCAGATATTTCAACATGCAACAATGATGTCTAAGAAGCACATCCAACTCACAAATATGGTGGAAACAAGAGCTAAAACTGAGCATGCTGATAATGCAGAAGCTATATGCATATAGGTGCAACACAAAGCAAGTACCAACAAATACTAAAATGTATTATTTGTTCTTTCTTGAGTAAACTAGTATTAATTAAATAGATTATTTTAGACATCACGAGATGACATGTAGATATTGCGAGAATCCAACAACAGACTGTCTTCTCTCACCAGTTGTTGAGCATAGTTCAGAATAAAAGTGCGACGACAAGCAGAAATGGGGGTGTTTACTCGCTTCTTTATATCCAATTAAAATGGGTTACCAAATTTGTCTGGATGTTAGTATCAGTTAAAGGGTTGCAAGCGCATATGCACATCAAGAGTTATTTAGTGAATATTGAATAACTTACAGCTTTACAGATAATTGGTTGTAACATAAAAGTGTGCTAAAATGAAAACTAAAGGCATACCTTCCTGGAGGCAGCTGAGCACTGCTCACTGGACCCCTTGAATTTCCAAATCTTTTGGCCCTATTCTCTTGATCTTTCTCAACACGCATGGCAGCCACCTCCTTCTCCATGGCAGCAACCTCCCTTCTCATTTTTTTAGCCTCAACCTCCATGGCTTTCGTTAAAGTCTCTACTTTCTTAGCTAACATCTGAATTACAAAGAAGACAGTCAATCATAGCAGAAATATCATAGTGAATGAAATCAAAGTAAGCTGAGCAATCAATCTAACCTCAATGGCGTCATCCTTGTCTTTAAGACTTTGATCCTTCTCATTACCTGCTTTCCTTAAAGCAATTACTTCCTTTTGCAGCAAATCATATAATATTCCAGGTATAGTATCCTCTCTTTCTGTTACTTGTGTGTCATTGGTTTTTTCACCTTGACTTGCTTTCCAGGAACTATTCTCAGTCTCATTGTCTTTGGCTACATCACACGACTTGCTGCTGTTGAAATTTGGACCTGTACCATTGAGAAGGTTTTTGCCCCTGTCCAATGACCTTGAACCACCATCAAATGACTTTGATGTCCCTTTAGCATTCTTCAGCACTGTACTGGACCCAGAAGATCTAAGCTGGAATGATGGTGATCTCTTTGGTAAAAAGCCATTGGAGGTCAATTTGGATATGTTTTCAGCGCCTCCCAGTGATTGCCGACGTGAAGGACCGTTGCTTGAACTTCTACCATCTGGTGTACTGCGAGTAGCTGAGCTGGATGACCTTAATGTCTCTTCAAGGACCTTGAGCCGCAGTTGATATCTCTCCTGACGAAAATGAAACGACTTCCAAGTTATAACCAAATTGGAAACAGTAGAAAAAAAATACACCCCTTTATTGAACTGAATTATTACTTTTAACATGGCTTCTGATTTTGCAGCTCGTTCAGTGACTGTGAGCTTGTCACGCAATGTTTGCATCTCACCCTGCAGCATAAGATTTTGAAACACCAATATGTGATCATTAAACTACATAAACAGAATGCAGTAAGTACTATCAAGACAACAGAGCATATTATCTCATAGTGATCAAGTGACACCATTATACCTGCAAGAACCTCCTTTCTTCAAGCCACTGTTTCACAGGCATTACTTTATCATTGGCGTCTTTCCACTCATTAGCAACAACAGTTGCTACCCTATTAGCTGTTACCTTGGCACGTGCCAGCTCCCGATCAAGAGTTTTTCTTTCTTCCTGAAAATAGATAAATATAAACACTCTTGCACTTAATTTTGTCCATATACTAACTGTTTTAGAGTATAATTCAGAAAAGTCTAGCTAGGATAGAGTACATTCATCTCTTGAACTTTCCGTTGATAATCCCGGACAGCATTAGCAGCTGCACCACCAACAAGAACAGCCTCCTCAAGCTCATGTACTGTTTGGGTAAGCTTTTCAACCTCTGCAACCTTTTGACGATGCATTCTGTCCAATATTTTGTTTTCTTCCTGATGTATGTTTGTAATAGAAACAAGATTAGTAAAAAGAGAATTGATTATTAAAAAAACAGCTAAACTGAGAGTGCTGCAGTGTTCAGAACAGCAGAAGCGCCATTCTGTGATCAACATACCTGGCATATTTCTATCTGTTTCATCAGCTCTTGGTTCTTGTTCTGAAGGTCATCCACCATAGAAGCTTTTGCTAATGCTGACTGCACAGTTCTCTCAGCATCAAGTAAAGCTGCCTCTTTTGACTTTGTAAGACGGTCAAGTGCTTTATTATCATCTTGCAGCTTTGCTATCTGGGAAGAAGGCGAAAATATGAGAAAATCTATGATCGCGAGTTTTACCTTACCACAGCCAGTTGTTAAATACATGCACACACCTCCTGACGTGCGAGCTTGAGTTCAGCCTCCAAAGGTGCAAGGATGGCTTCAATAGGCGGCATGTCATCATCTTTTTGAGCAGCATGAACCCTTCTAAGCGTGGCTTCTGCTGCAAATTGAGCTGCCATGGATGCTTTCTTCTCATCATTAATTTTCTTAATTTCAAGATTCTGCCATGCAAGAAAAATTATCTACAGTTATAGAAAGCTTAAAAACGAAAAAAGAATCTTGACGAGAAGAGTTTGCGTTAGTACCTTGCTTTCTAGAAGAGACTCTGTCAACTTAAGCTTCTCGTCGACCCTTGACAACTCATCGGTGAGCTAAAATTAGGACAAATATAGAAATTTATATCAGTTTTTCATCTTGAACACTGATGAATAGCTTTACAATCAGCAGCAGCAGTATTCATCAACCAAAATGCATGATTCGGTTTATAAAGGCAAGACTGAAACTAGAACTTTTGTTTTCCAAAGCACAGCATAAATGCAATGATAATCTAGAACTGCCTATCACCTACGGCTACGAGTAGACCACACTTTCCAACTATGAACATCAAGCTTTTATTCAACTCTTATGATTTGGAGAAGAAAGTCACAACAATCTCTTTTTGCAATATGCTACCCTCCCCATATAAAAATGGATTGCAGAACATTTCCAGATCTTTATACACTACACATGAAACTTCCAATTTACATATATGGCAATCAGAAGATCCTCAAAATAATGAGTCCAGATTAATAAAGAGCATCCTTTTGCGCACCTTTGTTGAAAGCTAACTCTCAAACCGGAAGAATTTAACATGTCGTCACTTAAATAACAGCAAATTTCAGCTGTAGAAGATTTTGTAAATCAACGGAAATTACTTCATAAGGAACACAGACAAGTGATTATCCAAATCCTATGATATCATTTTACATTATGATTTAGAGGTAATGGTAAAAAAACACCTCAACTATCACTTTTTTGCACCCCAACTATCATATGTTCCCTTTTACTACCTGAACTATCACCATCTATGTATTAAATACCTAGTTGAGTAGATGGTGGAAGTTCATGTCGGAAAAGGGAACAGCTGAGTATTGGAGTGTGAAACTCACGTGATCATTAACTCTATGATTTATGAAGACCTAGAAAACAATTACGTATCAAACAATCAAAATCCTGCAATTTTCCACTTAATGCAAAATCCTATTGATATCTCTCACAAATTCTGCAATCTCTACACAAAGGCATTGTACAGAATTTTCTGATATGTTGCTCGCATTGTGCTATAAAACAACATTCAACAGGAATAAATAGTCAAAACAGCAGAACCTCTTCAACAGCCTTTTCTCGTAGTCTTTCGGATAGCTTTAGTGCCTTGATCTCAGCTTGAGCTTCAGTCAATTCCCGGTCCTTATCTACAAAACAATACTGTATCAATCAATTGTTTGAAATAATCCAAAATTGTAGGAGAAACCAAATTTGTCTAGGATTTTGTATTTATTTAATTCATATCTAAATAGTAGGATTTATTGTCAAAATAATATATGACGAAATTTTCTAGTTCTTAACTAAACTAAATAAGGTGTTGCTAGCTACTTTAATAATTTATGAATAAAATATTTTACTCATCCATCACAAAATTACACAAGAAAAAAATGCAACTATTCACAACTTCTTGTTGTTGTTTAGGCCACTAATTTTATTGAGTCGCCTTTGAACAAAAATAAATACAATCATTGTAACACCAAATCAGTATTGGATCCATCCAGATCATGACTGACCTCTGACTTCATTCTCCAGTCGATTGAGCTCCAACTTCACCGGATCCGAACCGTGAAGTAGGTTAAAAAACTCGTCGGCATCTAAACTCGGCCTCATCACCGCCGCCGTCCTCCGCCTTGAACTACTCTTCCCTTCCTTGAACGACGCCGACACTGTCAACGGCGTTGTTTCACGCACATTTCCTCCGCCGCCGTTGTTTTCGCCGGTACTTAACATCCCCTCGCCGGAAACGTCCGCCATCTCTCCGTTAACTTTAACTTTTTTTCTTCTCTCTCACATCAAATACGCCAAAATTTGAGAGATTTATGCTCGGTGTACTATGCTCTGCTATGCCTGAATCTGAGAAAGAATAAGATTATGTATATAACTCTAGAGAGAGAAAGTGTGTGGAATGTTTAAGTTCAAATGATAGTGAATTAAGCTGTTGTTTCTCTCTCTAGAAATGCAGTGATTTATGGGGGTTTGTTTTTCTCTCTCTAGAAAATCTGATTAAGAGAGAGAGAGAGAGTTGTGTTTTAGCTGTGTTGATCTGAGATTTGAGTAAATTTAATAATACTTTGATATTTAGATTCTGTTGAAATGCTTTTTTGGACTTGATTTGACTATACTGCCCCTTCTATTTGACTTCATTAACTTGACTTTTGTATCTGAATTTTGCAATAACTGTTACGAGTCTCACATCAAAAATAAAATGAGAATATCAACTCGGACTATGACAATTATCATCCTATAAGTTAGTTTTTGAGGTTGAGTTAGACCCAAAATACATTCTTTATCATAACCATAAAGCTAGCATTTGGTCATAAATTTTAAAATTTATCTTCAAATATTTATTTAATCATAAATTTTGAAGTAGATGATTTTTTTTATTTTTGGGACTTCCACTTATAAAATTTTAAAAAAATAAAATAAAATGCATGTTCAAATACAATTTTAAGTTCCCGAAATCAATAACTTAAAATACTCAAATTTTCAAATTTCAAATTTTAACTTTAAAATCTATGACTGAGAGCAAAATTTAATATTTTTATTTCGGTACATGTATTGTTGCAAGATTAAATTTGAATTTACATTAAAAAATTCTACACTAAAGGTGAAGTATTTTCTAATAAATGAGATTTAATACATAGGATTCGAATTCAGGATATCTAGTACATGCATTATTAGGGCTCCAATAAATTCAGATTTGCGCTTCTTTTTATTTTTACATTAGAGTGAGAATACTTCCTAACAAAAGTAATTTAAAATTTTATATTTAGAACTCAAACTTAAAAAATCTAATTTAGAAATAAAAGAGCACTTATTGTTCTACCTCAATCCTTCTTGGTGCTACACATACTGATATTGATATTTGGAAAATCTGTTGACATACTTTTGGACTTGATTTGACTATAGTGCCCCTTTTATTTGACTTCATTAAATTTGAACTTGGCTTATGGTTTCTAGATTTTGCAATAACCATAAAGGGTTGTTTCATTTTTATTTTCGGTACTCGTTGTGGTTAGATCTACTATGTCGTATGGGGCGGAGTGTTGGGCTGCTAAGAACTCTCACTTTCAAAAAAATGAAAGTTGCAGAAATAAGGCTGCTACGATAAATGTGTGGACATACTAGGAGTGATAGGATTAGAAATGAAGAAATTCAGGATAAGGTGATAGTGGCTTCTGTCACGACCCGTTCGGGGCAGTGATCGTGCCTTCAAGGCACCCAGTAGTCATACATCAGTGTCAATGGAAATATAAAGCGAAGCATAAAGCGATTTATAAAATAAAGATACGATTTATGTGAAAACATCGCCTTTCGGCGTATATATATAAGCAGGTTTAGCGATTACATCAAACCTTTGTACATGACTACTGAGACCTCTGAAATATACAACTATGGCCAGGCGAGGGCCATACCGGCCATCAGACAAAACTATCTACAATGGAGATCATACCCAAAGTAGAGCCTCGGAAAAGATGGAGCTCACAGCGCTGGCGTAGAGATCAAGAATGTGGATCTAGCACTGCTTTGCCACCTGCGGCATGAGCGGCCCGAAGGAGGTCGATCTGACAGTACTAAGTATATGAAAGCGTAAAATACTTAAATGAAACATATCATTTTAAAAGCAGTTTTGCAAGTATGTATAAAACAACCGAGAAGCGCGCATAGTGCCACATCACAAACAAGCGGCGTGATAGGTAAACTGTAAGTGTCTTTTCTAGGTGCGAATGATCGGCGAGGCGATTGCGTAGTATCACCATCTGAAGCCTAATCACGGACTCCGTAGTCGCGTAGGCCAATCACATAGGCGCGTAGTACATAACCCGCGTCGAGGGTGCTACTCACCGGCGTCGCCTGGACTCGTCGTCGCGTGGCGCATAGGCGCGTGAGGTATAACCCACACTAACACGGAACTCCGTAGCTCGCGTAGGTCCGCGGACCGCGTGAGGTATTCTCGAATCATGGTCCTGGGCCGCAGTCTACCGCGTGGAGGCGACAACCCGGTAATATGTCGAGGTGAGTGATGTTACACTAACCTAACGAACATCGTTAAACAACATAAGCACAACAAGACTACTCTTTTACACAAAGCGTTACAAGACTAACACACATAGCATCATATCGTCTACTTATCAAACCATCTTATTATTCTTTCACAATTGATATAAGTCATTTATAAACACATAGGCAAACTGTTTCTTTTATCAATCTTAAGTGGTTATACTTAACTCCTATAAAGCTAGTATAACTCTTAAGCACGTTTAAAAACCAATTAGTTCTCTTACATTAAAAATGATTCGGATTCTTTTGAAATGCTTTGGATCTTTATTATTCGGGCTTAAGCGGTGAGGCATTCTTAGTAAGTGTTATTCGGGCTTAAGCGTGAGGCATTCATAGTAAGTATTATTCAGCTTAAGTCAAAGACATTGCCGTAGTTATATTTTAGTTAACACGTATGCGTCTATCGTACTATATATATTGGAAAATATCATGCTTTAGGAAGAATCACATACCTTCCAATGAAAACCACCGCCAAGTCGAATATGTCGCGAGAGAGTCGACTATAATAGTCACAGATATCTATCAAAGACTACTCAAGGTCATTCTAAACGGAGGTTCACAATTCTACGGAAAGTCGGGCAGCACTTCCCTGCGGTGAGCTATATAAGTCTCTTGTGAAAACGATCCCATGTAAATCTGATTTGATTATTCTTCTTTTAAACCCTACATTGTAGTATGATTCAATTCTATTACGTGATATTCTTCTAAGTATTTATACTTATTCTTATACTACAACAGTATATATTCTCTAATTCAAAGAGGGTTAGGATTAGTTACCTCGGTAAGCCCAATAATATCCTAGAAAAGTCGCTTTGAGCAAGGTTTTGCTCACAAGTTGTATGCTCAGAAACCTTAGAAGTTCTTCACAACTTCACTAAGTACTAAGGTATTTGGGCTAGGGTATTTTGGGCATTATAACAATACAAGAAGGCAACTTTTCTACCAAGGGAGGGTAGATTTCGGCTAGGCTAGGGGTAGGCCTCGCCAAACTTCACGAGGAGGGGAGGTGTTGGGCGAAAGGCTTAGGGAGAGGAGAGGATTTTCAAGACTTGGAAAGCTTTGTGGATGAAGAACTCTTCATCTTAAGGGGTATTTATAGGTCGAAGTGGCCAACCAATGGCAAGATTAAGACAAGTGCAAGGCAAGTGTAGGGTGAGGATTAACTATACACAAATATCCTACCAACTCTCGACTTGTGCACAAGGCACAAAAGCGTGCCATTCTAGTCGGTCGTCCAAATGGGCGATTTGAAGTCCACCCGATTGGAGGTGCCAAGTGTCGCCCTCGTTGGTCCAAAATGTTCGTCTCTCGGAAAAATCCGCAAAATTAGAAATGGCATAGCGGAATTTACCCTACGAAAATGTGGAAGCGTTTCGTCGGAAAGCGATTCTTTTAGCGAGTTGTGCACAAATAAAAACGTCCAAGGCTTATCTTTAAGGCTAGACTTTTTAGACGTATTCCCTTACGTACATACTGGAAATACGGTATAACATTCTCCCCTTAGAAACATTCGTCCGAATGTTCCTTTGAACGATTAACGATAAGATTCTTCATAACTTAAGCGATTTGCAAATGCCACGCGTAACGACACTTAGGCGAAACGATAACGAAAATTTACAAGTAGGAAAGTGAATTACGGAGGTGTGGGAATAGGTGAGGATATACGCCTCGTGTCCTCGCCGGCTTCCCGTCATCTCCTCCCGAGCTCGTTCGCACAAGACTTTGATGGAAGCCACGTCCCGTCGCAGACGCCTAACTTTGACGATCGACTATCGCTATGGGAATCTCTCATACGATAACCCCTCGGTCACTGGACATCGCCAATCGGGTGTACCTAGATGGATCCCCGATACATCTCGCCGGCGTAGATCGTGAAAAAGCGGATGCCGCCTCCGGATCGGACGGCAGATCCAACTCATAAACGCGCCTATCCTGCGGATAATCGAAGCGGCCCGATGTACTGGGTGAGTTTCCCCTTCTTCCCGAATCTCATCACACCGCCGTGGGTGGCACCTTTAGGAAAACCCAATCATGAACCTCGAACTCAAGATGCCGCGACGATGATCTGCATCGACTTACATGCGACTCGGTGTCGATAGCCGCCTCGGATAAGCTTCACCTTATCCATCGCTGCTGTACCAAATCTGGTCCCACTAGCCGCACCTCGCCACATCGAACCAACCTATAGGCGATCTGCACTTCCTCCCCTACAAGGCCTCATAAGGCGCCATCTGAAGACTGGAGTGGTAGCTATTATTATCTGCGAACTCAACTAGTGGCAAATGATCCTCCCAACTACCACTGAAGTCAATAACCCAGGCTCGCAGCATATCCTCGAAGTGCGGATAGTGCGCTATGCTGTCGTCATGCGTGGATGAAATGCGATTGCTCGGGCTCACTGCGTCCTAAACCCCTCTGGAAGGACCTCCGGAAGTTAGCGTGGCGGGCTCCTCATGCGATATGATCGAGTAGGGACTCATGCGGATCGACGATCTCTCGGATGTAAAGTCGGCATAATCCTCGGTAGAAAGGTCGTCGACGGAAGAAAGTGGGCTGATTTTCGACTGTCGACGATAACCCATATAGAATCATGTCTCCTGCGAGTGCGAGGTAATCCGCAATGAAGTCCATGTTGATTACCTCCCTTCCGGTCGGGATCTCGATAAATGCAGTAACAAACCACGTGCCTCGGTGCTCTACCTTCACTGCCGACAACACGCACCGAGCTACGAACTCTGCAACGTCCTCTTCAAGCCATCCCACCAATACACGGATCTAAGGTCGTGGTACATCTTGGTCGACCGGATGGATAGAGTAACGCTAGTGTGCTTCCCCAAGAACCTGCGCCGAAGTCTCAAACATCCGAACACACGATGCGCCCTCAAACCTTAGCACCCATCGTGCTACCTCAAAAGGACCGCGCCCTCACGAAGAGTCAGTATCGCGATATCGAATCAAAGTGGATCCTCGAGCTGTTGCCTCTTCACCTCGCCGGCGATGGAAGACTCGGCAACCTCACGAACTCTAACCCCAGCTATCGTAATCAATCAAAGCGGACACCAAGGCTCGCTAAGCGATGCAAATCACGAACCATGTCCTCCTCTCTAGCCGCACATCCGATAGGCTCCCATCGACCTACGACTAAGGCATCCGCCACAACATTGGCCTTCCCGGGTGGTACGGGATATCAACATCGTAATCCTTAAGCAACTCTAACCACCGCTCTGCCGTAAGTTCACTCCTCTGGTGAAGATATCTTTGGAGGCTCTTGTGGTGCGTATAAATATCCACGTGAACCCCATACAAATAGTGCCTCGGATCTTGGCGTGAATCACGGCGCGACTCCAAATCATGGGTGGGGTAGTTCCTCGTGTTTCTTGGTGTCGGGATCGTATGCTATAACCTGCCATGCTGCGTCAACACACATCCCAACCCGATGCGGACGCATCACAATACACGACATAACCATCCGACCCTCCGGAAGAGTAAGAAGCGAGGCGGTCGTCGATCTCTCTTTCAAGAATCGAAACCACGCCACAAGCATCACCATCAAACTTTGCGCCACGAGTCACCTAGTCAATGGTGCGAAGATAGAAGCAAACTTCTACGAACCGATAATATCCTGCAAGGCCCGAAAATCGAACCTCGCCGGAGTAGTAGGTCAGGCAAGTCTGATCGCCGATCTTGGCGTATCCACTGAATGCCATCACCCGACGATATGCCCAAGAAACGCCATCAAGTCAACCAAAACTCACATTTGGAAAACTTGGCGTAATCGCTGGTCTGGAGAAGCGTCGGCCTGATCGCCAAATGATCCGCGTACTCTGCTCTGGCGAGAATAAACCAAGATATCATCAATGAACACTATCACAAACGCGTCCAAAAATGGTTTGAACACTCGGTTCATCAAATCCATGAATACCGCCGAGCATTGGTCAACCCAAAAGACATGACCACGAACTCATAATGCGTCTGGGTCACGAATGCGATCTAGGGACATCCACTCTCGACTCGCACATGATGATAGCGGTCAATCTTGGAGAAACATCTCGCACTCTGCAATCGGTCGAACAAATCATCAATCACAGGAAGGGTATTCGTTTAATGGTCACCTTGTTGTTTGCTGTAATCAACACACATGCGCGGCGTCGTCCTTCTTCTTTACGAACAATATCGGCGCTCCCGGGAGAAACACTAGGCTCGATGAAGCCGCTTCTCCGGAAATCCTCGGTGGTCCTTGACTCTCTCAACTTCGGCGGGTGCCATTACGTATGGCGGAATGGAAATAGCCGAGTATCGCAACACATCTATACAAAACTCGATCTCCTCTCGGGAGGATACCCGAGGTCATCCGAAACACGCGTCGGGAACTCGCTGACTCTGAATCGAAAATCTGGTACCGCGGCCTTGATTATCAAACACCGACGAGATGGTAGATATACCCCTGCACCATCTTCCTAGCCTTGAGGTAGGAAATAAACCTACCCTCGGCGATCGTGCTCCTCCCACACAACAACCTCCCTGCAGGCGGAATCGTACTACTCTCTCTGCGGTCTACATTGGCGTAGCGAAGCTAGCCAATCCATCCCCATAATCACGCGTCGAAGTCAATCATCTCCAACTCTATCAAGTCGGCTGGTCCGACGTAAATGGTCACGGGACAAGCTCTATATACCCGCCGAGCTACCATGAATCACCCATCGCGTAGCTACCTCGAAAGGATCTATGGACTCGGGCTCTATCCTATCCTACTAGCAACAATGGGAGATATATGGGGAGTAGAACCGGATCTATCAAGGCATAAACATCAAACCCGAACCGATAAGGTACTGTGGCGACATCGGTGAGGCCTCACGATCTGTCGGTGGACAAAGCATAAATGCGGTTCGAGGACGCTAGAAGCTGAGACCGCGCCACGACCTGCCGCGACTGCCCGGCCCATGAGTACCTTGTCTTCCAGGCGAGTAATCGCCGGGGATGAAGAAGACGGCGAAAGAACTCGTGGTGACCCTACCATCGACCTTGCGCCTGGGACGGTTCCTCGCATAGTGACCTGCGGCCTGGCCACGAAACAAACTCGTAGCACCACAACTCCGGTGGGATCTACCGCGACGGCCACCTGGCGAGGGGTGGTCCGTCGGCGAGAACCTCTGCTGCTGGATGTCGAAGTCACGGGGCCCAGTGCGCCTCGAATATCTGGGTCTTTGAGGACGGTGCGAGAGTGCTCTGGTGGCGTGGTGCAAATCTAGGCTATTGTTGGCCGCCACCACGATAGCCACCAAACGACCACTGCCGTCTGGTCTTCTGCCGCTGTCGACCCGGCGGTCTACGCTCGCTCACATCCAAGAGCATGAGCTGCGTGCGGGTAATGTCCATACCCGGTGAAGAGAAACACCCGCATACGACTTCGGCCATATAGTCATCTAGCGGTGGCGTGGCGGTGCACCCTATCCTCCATATCTGCTACCAATCTTTGGGACATATCGAGCCGATGAATCAAACTCGACATTGTACTCCCACGGCGGTCGTCCTCTGCGCCTCGATGGTAAAAATCTATCGGCCCGCGCCCTCGCCATCTGTGGAGGCAAGAAGTGATGAGGAAAGCCTCGAGAACTCATCCCAGTAGGCGGGGACGTGCTCTCCCGGGATAACTCGTGAATCAAACCAATCGATCGCGGTATCACGCGGCCGATGCGAACCGGCGTCACAGACTCGTCTCGAGGCCTTGATCACCTCGCGATCCTCACGAAGGTGACGGATGAACTCCTGCGGATCATCCTCCGACCTCGACCAGTAAAACTCTGGCGGGCTCTGACTCGAAATCTCGTAGCCTCAAACTATACGCCTCGGGTGTACCACGGGTGCGGCCGTGGAGGCTGAGCTGGAGCCCCAGGCGCGTCGGCCTCTCTCGTGTCGGGCCTGACTTTGCCAAAGTGGGCCGTCTCCTTGTACCCTAACTCCTCCGCCCGGTGTGGGGCGGGAGGTGTGGAGTGCGTGGTCTCTTTGAAATTTGGCGGCGTCATAGAACTCGCCGTCTCGGTATAGACGGGCACGAGCCGCTTGTGACTCTGGGTGTCTGCTAGCGACTCCGCTTTGCCTTGCCATACGGGCGGGTTGCTGCGTGGAGGCATAAGCATTCTGAAAGGAATACGTTAGAGGTCGACTATAACACGGCTCTAAAGCACGATCTCGAATGAGAAGAATGAAACCAATCCTAAATATCTTATAGCCTCACGATTATTGGTGTGGTGCACAACACGATAATCAAGACTCTACTAGATACGGTCTGTAGACACTTTCCGAGGATTAATCGCTCGATACCACTTTTGTCACGACCGTTCGGGGCGTGGTCGTGCCTGCAAGGCACCCAGTAGTCATACATCGAGTAATGTCGGCGGAAATATAAAGCAAGACATGAAACGATTTATAAAATAATACGGTTTATGTGAGAAAACATCGCCTTTCGGCATATATATATAACGAGGTTTAGCGATTACATCCGAAACTGTACAACATGACTCTGCACCTCTAGGAAATATACAACTATGACGGGACGGGGCCCGCCATACCACTGGTACAAAACTATCTACAACAGGAGATCATACCCAAGTAGAGCCTCGGAAAGATGGAGCTCACGACACCAACGTAGAGATACTAAGAATGTGGATCTAGCACTGTTTGCCCGCCTGCGGCATGAGCGGCCCCAGAAGAGTCGATCTGGCAGTACTAAGTATATGAAATCGTAAAATACTTAAATGAAACATATCATTTTAAAAGCAGTTTGCAAGTATGTATAAAACAACCAAGGAAACGCGCATAGTGTCACATCACAAACAAGAAGCGTGATAGGTAAGCGTAATGGTCTTTTCTAGGCTGCGAATGATCGGCGAGCCAATTGCGTAGTATCACCATGCAAGCCTAATCACGGACTCCGTAGTCGCATAGGCCAATCACATAGGCGCGTAGTGGTATAACCCGCGTCGAGGGTACTCCTCGGCGTCGCCCCGACTCGCCGTCCGCATAGCCACATGCCGCGTGAGGTATAACCCGCACTAACACGGAACTCCGTAGCTCGCATAGGTCCTGGACCGCGTGAGGTATTCTCGAATCATGGTCCCGCATCGCTGAGTCTACCCGCGTCGGAGGCGGCTTAACCCCGTAATATGTCAAGAGGTGAGTGATGTTACACTAACCTAACAAATTATCGTTAAACAACATAAGCACAACAAGACTACTCTTTTACACAAACGTTACAAGACACTAACACACATAGCATCATATCATGTCTACTTATCAAACCATCTTATTATTCTTTCACAATTCAATATAAGTCCATTATAAACACATAGGAAAAGCTGTTTCTTTTATCAATCTTAAGTGGTTATACTTAACTCCTATAAAGCTAGTATAACTCTTAAGCTTCATTTAAAAACCAATTAGTTCTCTTACATTAAAAATGATTCAAGATTCTTTGAAATGCTTTCGATCTTTATTATTCAAAGCTTAAGCCAGGCATTCTGTAAGTGTTATTCAAAGTTGAGGCATTCAGTAAGTATTATTCAGCTTAAGTCAAAGACATTGCCGTAGTTATATTTTAGTTAACACACGTATGCGTCACCGTACTATATATATTGGAAAATATCATGCTTTAGGAAGAATCACATACCTTCTCAAAAAACCACCGCCAAGTCGAATATGTCGCGGAGAGTCACTATAATAGTCACAGATATCTATCAAAGACTACTCAAGGTCATTCTAAACAGAGGGTTCACAATTCTACGGAAAGTCGGGCAAGACTTCCCTACCGGTGAGCTATATAAGTTCATCGTGAAAACAAATTCTATGTAAATGCAGTTTGATTATTCTTCTTTAAACCCTTCACTGTGGTAATAGTTCAATTCTATTCGTGATATTCTTCTAAGTATTTATACTTATTCTTATACTACAACAGATATATTCTCTAATTCAAAAGAGGGTTAGGATTAGTTACCTCGGTAAGCCCAATAATATCCTAGAAAAGTCGCGCTGAGCAAGGTTTTGCTCCTAAGTTGTATGCTCCAGAAACCTTAGAAGTTCTTCACAACTTCTACTAAGTACTAAGGTATTTGGGCTAGGGTATTTTGGGCATTATAACAATACAAGAAGGCAACTTTTCTACCAAGAGGAGGGTAGATTTCGGCTAGGCTAGGGGTAGGCCCTACCAAACTTCAGGAGGGGAGGTGTTGGACGAAAGGCTTAAGGAGAGGAGAGGATTTTCAAGACTTGGAAAGCTTTGTGGATGAAGAACTCTTCATCTTAAGGGGTATTTATAGGTCAAGTGGCCAACCAATGGCGAAGATTAAGACAAGTGCAAGGCAAGTGTAGGTGAGGATTAACTATACACAAATATCCTACCAACTCTCGACTTGTGCACAAGGCACAAAAACGTGCCATCATAGTCCAATTCGTCCAAATGGATGATTTGAAGTCCACCAATTGGAGGGTGCCAAGTGTCGCCTCCCGTTGGTCCAAAATGTTTCGTCTCTAAAAATCCGCAAAATTAGAAATGGCATAGCGGAATTTACCCTACGAAAGTGTGGGAAGCGTTTAACGGAAACGATTCTTTTAGCGAGTTGTGCACAAATAAAAACGTCCAAGGCTTATCTTTAAGGCTAGATTTTGTGCGTATTCCCTTACGCATATACTGGAAATACGGTATAACGAGCGGTGGAGGATAAGATGCGGAAAGTGAGGCGAAGATGATTCGGTCATGTGTAGAGGATGTCCTAGTGCGGAGATCTGAGAGGCTGATTATGGACGGTTTCAGAAAAAACAGAGGTAGGCCGAAGAAGTATTGGAGAGAGGTGATTAAACAGGACATGACGCAGGTCCAACTTACTGAGCACATGACCTTATATAAGAGTTATGGAGGACACGGATTAAAGTAGAGGGTTAGGAAGTAATTGAGTGTTGTCCTAATTATCCTTTCATGCTAGTAGTCGTAATATTATTCTGGTAGTTCTTTGTCTTTGGATTTCTGTTAGTACTAATTATTATTTCTTGTACTTTGATTATCGTCCTACATGTTTGTTATCTTATTTTCTTATTGCTATTACTTCTTATAATCATTGTTGTTTTCGTTTTTACTTGAGTTGGGAGTCTATCAAAAACAACCTCTCTATCCATCAAAAGATAGGGATAATGTATGTGTACACTCTACCCTCCCCATCCCATCTGATGAGATTATACTGGGTATGTTGTTGTTATTATTGTTGCATCGGGACTCTATTAAATTTAAATTAATATTAAAAAGCCTTACATTAGAAGTGAAGTGTATTTAACACTAGATTTGAAAATAAGATCTCTAGTTAAGAATAAGTGATATTTAGTACCTACATTAGGGCTCATTAAATTCGATTCCGCCCTGAGTTGTTTCACCACAACCCTTCTTGATACTACTACATACAATGATGTTGATATTTGGCAAATCTGTTGAAATGCTTTTTGAAACTGATTTGACTATAGTGGCCCTTCTAAGCTTCATTAAATTTGAAATTTTGGCTTTTGTTTTCTTAGTTTTGCAATAACAATAAATTTTTGTCTCATTTTGGTTTTTAATTCAATTTTTGGTACTTGAATTGAGGTTAAATTTGAATGCAAATCGAAAAGTTATATATTAGAGATAAAACCCTTCCTAACAAATGTTACATGACTTAATACTTAGAACTCAAATTTAAGATTTTTAGTTAAAAATTTAAAAATACTTGTTATTGTACCATAATCTTTTTTTTTATATCCAAGTTCCCGGCTTGCGTCAGACTAGTCTTGGAGGTAGTAGTACCGGTCCCTCAACACTACTACCATGTGCTCCAATAACCAGGGTTTGAGAACGGACAACTGATAACACATACAAGGATCAACCCCAGAAGAGAGCAGAATGGTCTCACTGAGAATCGATCACACGCTGCAAGTGTCTAGAGCGCCTTAAGTCCCCCTCCTTTGTCATTGGACTGTGCCCCGGGGGACCGTACCATAACCCTTCTTGTTAATACACAATATTGTATTGATATTTGGCAAATCTGTTGAAATGCTCTCTGAACTTGATTTGACTATAGTTCCCTTCTACTTTGACTTCATTAAATTTGAACTTAGCTTTTGGTTTCTAAATTTTGCAATAACGATAAAGTTTTGTTTCAATTATGTAGTCAGCATCAAACGCACCAAAACTCGAAAGATATTTATACAATTAATAGTTGAGATGATTAATTCTTGCAATAATTCATTAGTATTGGTATGAAATCTCTATACAACTATAGTTGAGACGATTAATCCTAGCAATAATTCAGTAGTATTGGTAAGAAATTTGTATAGCTGATTGTGAATTAAAACTTTTAGACTAATATATCGCTCGGATGTTCATTAAGAGAGTTATTTTACCTAAGATATTTAACATTTATGATTTGAAAAATAATAAATGGAATCGGTAACTCTCTTGATCTCATAATCAATCGACAAAATGAAACAATTCTTGGTAAAATGTTTAAAATATCTAAAATAAAATAAAAGTCAATATGGGTAGGGTTCTTCTAACATTTTAGTAACACAATCACAATCTAAGTTTTGTTGATCCTATCAGGACACTACTACTACAACAACAATAATATACCCTATGAAATCCCATAACATGGGATCTAGAGAGGGTAGAGTGTACGCAGACCTTACCTCTACCTTGGTAGGTAGAGCGGTTGTTTCCGCGACCCTCGGCTCAAGACAAAGCATAAGCACAAGCAAAGCAAGAGAAACGGTCAGACTCGGACAAAAAATTTAAAACAGTAAGAAAATACTGGTATCAAAAGCGAATAAGTCATAATAGTGCATTCTGAAAAAGTAAGCAGTAACTAACTCATGTAAATAAGATAAATAAAGTACACTAAAGAACACATAGCAGCAGAAATCAAACTACATGGGACTATAAAGCAATATTGCACCTATTAGTATGATAGGCTAAGCGGGCCTACAATAATAACACTACAACTATCAGTTTGCAAGTGTAAGTAGGACTACGCTCTACTACCTACTACCCTAATTTGTGTCCTCCACAACCCCCTACTTAAGGTCATGTCCTCAGTAAGTTGCGCATGCGTCATATCTCGTCTAATCACCGTCAAACCATCTCAACCTCTCTTCACGCATTTTATCCTCCACTGAGGTCACTCTCACTCTGTCCCGAATCATCATTTCTAATCATATCCCTCCTTATATGCTCACACATCCATCTCAGCATCCTCATCTCCGCAGTTTTCATCTTTTGGATGTGCGAAGTCTTGACTGCCCAACACTCCGTCCCATACAACATAGTCGGTCTAACCACCGCCCTATAGTACTTGCCTTTAAGTTTTGGTGGCATCTTTTTGTCGCATAAAACTCCATATACGAGCCTTCATTTCATCCATCCTGCTCCAATACGATGTGTGACATCGTGAGTTTTTTTTGGTTGATCACTAACCCCGTAAACGTATTGAGTAGCGGGGGGTGAGCGGTATAGGGTGCGCTAGGTGGGGATAGCACGCACACCCGAATGGTCGTAGGGCCTTCAATCTCTCTATCCCCTTGGATAATAGACCCGAGGTACTTGAAACTTCCTTTTTTTGGAATGACCTGAGTACCAAGCCTCACCTCCACGCCGGTCTCAAGGTCGCTCCCGTTACTGAACTTGCACTCCAAGTATTTTGTCTTGGTCCTACTCATCCTAAATCAATTAGACTACAAAGTCTATCTCCAAACCTCCAGCTTAGCGTTCACTCCGCTACGAGTCTCGTCAATCAGGACTATATCGTCTGCGAATGGCATACACCATGGCACCTCCCCTTGGATTTGTCGCGTCAGTCCATCCATCACCAAGGCAAATAAGAATTGGCTAGTTTTGGGTAAACTAAATAAAACATGATCCTGATTAAATTCTAATATTCTAGAATCCTAATCTAAAAGGATAATATTATTTTGTCCCTTAATTATTGGTAAATTTTAATTTTGGTACTTGAGATATATGACTTAACACATTTAACATTCAATTAATTAGAATATATGTTTTTATCCCTTTATATATGAAATATGTTATATTCATACCATTTTCAGAAGTCTATACAACAACAACAACAACATATCAGTGAAATCCCACATAGTGGGGTCTGGGCAGGATATATTGTACGCAAACCTTATTCCTACTCCACATGTAGAGAAGTTGTTTCTGGTAGACCCTTGACACAAGAACAAACACTTTAAACGGTATATATAAAAGAAAATCGATGACACAATACTATGTAAAACATGATAAGGTTTACTGGAAAAAAAAAATCATAACTATCATAAGACAATACGATAATCAAAGTACAACATCTTTAGAAGTATATATTGGTTTGAAATATAGGGTTGTTACAAGCTTAACGTAATAAATGGGTAATTAAATGGAGGATTGGTTAATAATTCTGTAATTATGTGAATATTTACGAGTAAAGGGATTAAAAATACATATTATAAATAATTGAAAGTTAAATGTGCTTAATCAAATATTACAAGAATTAAAATCCGAATCTATCAACAAATAACGAATAGAATATGCTATTAACCCTAATATAAACTTATAAATATGGATGCAATTCTAGAAGCATAATTTTTTGTTGAGTTAATGGGCTTCCATTTGTAGAATTTGTTGGGACAATTGATTACGGCAGGAGAGAGCAGCATACATGATTTAGACAGTTTCTATTTGTTGCAGAAATAGTAGATTAATATTTTAACTATATTAAATAAAAATAGGTCATACACTGACCTTTAAAGTATTTGACAATTTAGGTTTCTAATTGTTGTTATTATTGGTGAATAGAAATTTAGAGTCAATCCTATATGAGGTTTGATACAGATACATTTGCTTATATTATAGTCTCCGTAAAATTTAGTATAAGTGAACTAGATAAAACGAAATATTAGTTTCGTTTTAAAAAAATGTTTGCATAGAATTTTAGTTTTTAATGTCATGATCTGTGTGAGTATTAGAAGGAACGGAAGCCACCCTTAGCAGCTGTATTACGTTGCATGCCTTGAAATCAACTTAAGATATTAACTATTTGAAAATACGAATTTATGAAATTTTATTGACAAGTTGACTATCTTGTTTTGCTTGATAAAAAAGGGCATATAAATAACAAGTTTTATAGACATACTACAATAGGCAATTAAAGGGACATTTGTCCCCCCACTCTTCAATATCTAATCTTCCATTTAGTTAAGAATCAAATTAAATTAGATGAATTCTCAAGAAAACCAAATGTTTCTATAAAGTAATGGTTTTATTCTCAAGTTTTCCCATGAAACCCTATTTCATACTCACTATAAAGAAATAGTAATTAGGGACGAACAATTTTTTGTTGCTAAATAATAAAATTCATCGTTAATTCTACTTAGAGATGGATCAACAAAAATAATCAAAAAATTGTCGACTACGAATGATTTAGCGATTGATAAACAATACAACAACAACATATCATGTGTAATCTCAAAAGTGGAATTTTAGGAGGGTAGACGTAGATCTTACCCCTACCTCCTGGAGGTAGAGAGACTATCTCTTAAAGACCATTGGCTCAAATGCGGCAAATCAAAGCAGTTATTAATAAGAAATATGACAATAAAGAAAAAACATAGCAACTACTAAGAAAACCAGTACAAAGCATTCATAAAAAGGAACAATAACATCAACAAAATAGTGTGATAACCGAAACACAGTAAACAACATCTTATAACAGTAATCAAAAGGCCAATAACTACAAGAGTAATGCTAAAACTACAACATATATGGTGCTCCAAACTACCATTAAGTGACTGATTAGCAATGAAGTTCATAAAAGAAGCTTGACTGTTGATTGCGCATATATGACTCTGGCTAGACTATTCACGATTGTGATGGAACAAATGGATCTCTCTATCTTTAATCAGATTCCTCAAATTCGATCCTTGGAATAGATAACATTTTTCTTCGTCTAAGCGACGTAAATTCAAATTAACCACGCATGACATATTGCGATTATCTAGCGAGAAATAACAGAAAAAAGGACTCAAGCTACAGAAGATTTGAGGAAGATAAAAGGGGTCATTTTTTTGTCAATAGTTCCTAGAAGATAGAATTAAGGCTGGCCAGTGGGCCGGGCCGATCCGGTCCCGTCCCGACTCGGTCCCGGTCCCGTACCGGCCCTGTTTAAATTTTAAAAAAAATATTAGTGGGTCCGGGGCTCGAACCGGGACGGGACATGGTATGGTCCCGCCCGACCCGGTCCTGCTAGAACCCGTCTCGATCCCGTCCCGGTCCCGCCCCAGTCCCGCCACTTGCCAAAAATAGTCGTTGCAATAATAGTCATTTTACATTTTCTATGTCTTTTGCAAATTTTTTCAACAACAGTACACTACAATGTTATAATTCTGAATCTTATATATTTCAATGAAATAATTAATAATATAAGAGGCACAAAAACAACATTGGAATGTTTTTTTTTACACTCTTCTTGTCTTTGTTTAATTATTTAGTTTATAAATATATATGAGTATAATACTATAATAGTATAATATGAGTATATGACTATCACTATATGACTATATGTTACTTTGTTAGTAATTTAGTATTTTTAATTTAGTGGAAAAATTATAAAAAAAAACGCAGTCCGTCCCGACCCGGCCGACCGATCGCATCGGGATCGACATCGACGGACACAGATCGCCCCGCTAGTACCGGTCTCGCCTGGTCCGCCCCGACCCGCCTCCTCCTGGCCCCGACCCTGCCCGAGCCCGCCTATCCCGATCCCAGTGGGCCCGGCCCACTGGCCAGCCCTAGATAGAATTAATTTCATTATTTAGGCTAAATTCTCGCATTGTAAGTTGCAAACTCTTTTGCCTTTTCTTATTATTTGTCCCGCATGCTTTCACTCTCAATTTTCAAGACCAAAATATGATTATTGTCCAATTTGTTATGTTGTCACTTTCTTAGTTACTATTAGCTTTCACATACATGAAAGTAGGGTTGCACAACAGGGTAAATTCGGATCGATCCAACCGGACTGAAATCCGAAAATATATATTAAAAGGATTGAGGATTGGACTGAAACTTACCGGTCTGGACCGAATTTTGTGCAGCCCTATGAACAACTCTGGATCGGACCGAAACTCAAAAATATAAATTAAAAGGACCGAGGACCGGATCGAAACTTACCGGTCCGGTAACGTCCGGTCTGAACAGGGTCGGTTCAGTCCTTTTTTTTTGTCCGGACCGAATTTTGTGCAGCCCTACATGAAAGGGTAAAAATTCATAATAGCTTATACCACTAATTATGCCAAAATATTATAGTAATAAATAATAATTAAGCACAAGTTAAATCAATAGAATATGAGATAGAATCCTAGGAGCTACCTAACCAAATTCCTTTTTAAATCTTTTCCCTGTCATGAAAATAACTTGAGCTAGATTTGGATTAAAGTAATTGAATAATTTTGATTGATATGGATATATTAAAAAAAAAAAAAAAAGATAGACCAGATGATGTGTCAATTTCCTTCAGGTTAAAAGCCAAAAGCCACGGAAAGATTAATAATTGTGAGTTTTGAGTACTTCAAAAGTAGAATTAGCATTAGTACTGTAAGATTTGAACCTAATTATTGTCGTTTAGGGCTAAGAATTGGGGTTGGTTTGGCCCCGACCCCAACCCGCACGGGTTATATAAAAATCCAGTAAGGATCGGACCGGTTGGAACAGGTAACCTTACCGGTTAACCGGTCCGGTCCAAATCGATAAGAACAAAATAAAATATAAAATAAAAAGGGATGTTGCCCAACGGTAAGAATGTTACCGTTGGGGCTGGGGAGTGGGGGGTAGGGGTTGGGGGGAGCCAACGGTCAGTGGACCGTTTGGCTTGGTTTTTTATTTTTTTTGTTTATTATTTATTATTTATTAATTACATTTTTACCCTTTAAAAATCTATAAATACTATATATTCTTCTCATTTTTATCACACAATTATTTCTACAATTCTCATACTCTCTTAATTCTCTCTATTATCAATTCTCAAGTTATTATTAGTATTATTAATTTTCAAAGTAGCAAGACGCAAGACTTCGAGTTTCAATTGAGTTCTGAATCCCGAAGTTTGGTACACTCATGTCTTAATTTCATTCTCTAATTATTTTATTGAATTGTCATATTTATTTGTTGATTATTTAAGTTAAATTTTAAATTAAATATTTTATAATGGATTTGCTAAGGAGATTAGGACGGGTAAATCTAGTTCAAGGGGTAAAAAATTTATAGGTTCTTCATCATCTAATCAAAATATAGATTATGATCAAATGCAAGAAGTTTTTGGAATAGAAGATAATGAATATGATAATGTTCATATAGATAATATTATTGAACTTGAAACTGAACCTCCTACACCTACTAGTGTTCCTTTTGTCAATGTTGGTACTGCTAGTGGTAGTCGTAGACCTCCTTTACCAGAATCAGAAGTAAGGAAAAAAGGAGTAAAATGTGGCTTTTTTATGATAGAGTTGGGGACACTGATAGAGTTAGATATAATATTTGTGGGAAAACTTATAAACATAAGAGAGGGGGTGGTGACGGGGAGACGGACACTATAGGTAGACATTTATTGAAAGTTCCTCCGACACAATGGGGTGTTGCCTCTGATTTAGAACCCGGTCAACAACAACTTAATCCATTAATGGGGGTGGTTAAGTATGATGCAAAGAAGAATCGCATTGAATTAGCAAAAATGATTGTCTGAGGTTGTTTACCTTTTTTTTGTTTCTTCTTCATATTTAATTACATATATTCAAAGAGTATATAATCCTTTATTTAAAGGTGTCGTTCCTCGTAGTACTTGTAGAGCCAATATTTTTAGACTTCATAATGATTATGTTATTGTTTTTGCAATATTTGTTCACTAACCTTCCATGCCTGGTTAGTTTTACTTCAGACATTGGACATGCTTTAAACGGTTATGATTATTTAACAATTACTTGTCATTGGATTGATGAAAAAAAATTAAATGAAAAAACGTATTATTGTTTTTGCGTATGACGAGGATCAAAGTCATACTGGAAAATATATAAGCGAAATTATTTGTGCTTATGCCAAAAATTATAATCTTTATAAAAAAATACTTTGTATATCATTCGATAATGCATCTAATAATACTGTTGATGTAGATCTTTTAAAAGCGGAATTAGAACCGCCACTTCCTGATATATTTCATGTTCGTTGTGCTTGTCATATTTATAATTTAATTGTTAAAAGTGGTCTTGATTTATTTGTAACTGAAATAAAAATTGTCAAAAGAGTTGTTGGACTTATTCAGGGTAATAATAGGAAAAATAGAATTATAGAATTTAAAGAAAAATGTAAACAATTTAATTTGAGACCTAAATTCATGCCAAATGAGATTATTACACGGTGGAATTATACTTATTTATTTTTAAAAGAATGTTATAAGTATAAAGACCTCATAACAGATGTTGCAAATGCGCATTGTAAGAACGTGATTTATATGTTAACTGACGAACATTGGAAATCAATTGCTGAACTTTTAAAAAAATTACGAAAATTTTACACTGCTACTGTTGATTTTTCAGAATCTTATTATCCAACAGTTTGTAATCTTTTAGCTCATATAGCTGAAATTTCATATTTACTTTGTGGTTTAAAATCAAATATAAAATATAAAGATGCAGTTACAGTTATGTTTGAAAAGTTTAAAAAATATTTTTTCCCTATTCCTGATATTTATTGTATTGGTGCAGTCTTAAATATTTCTATTAAAAAAGTAGATTGTCATAATTTAATATTTAGTTTATATAATTATATGAAAGTAGGTGCAAAAGAAACTTCATCTTCATTAGATTGCATAACTAAACTTGATACTAATTTAACTAAATTATATGAATATTATGCTACATTACATGAAAACAACAACTTTGCTACTAATATTCCTTCTAGTTCTGCTTCCGTGTCTACACCTTCGGGATTCGATGAACACGATGATAATGAATCTTTAGACATATGGAGCATTTTTACAACACAAGCAAACACAAGTCGATCTTGTGATGAGATGCAATTTTATTTGCAAAAGCCAGTGTTAGGCGATTTACAAATGCTCACGCAAGTGCACGTATTGTTTTACAAGTAATATAGTCTGTAAGACCAATTATCGTCCTCAGAGATTGGTTTCTATGTACCGTTCATCTATTTTATGTTATCTATTTAGTAATCGATAATAGAGTTGGGTTTTTTGTTTAACTACTAGAATAATTGCAAAAATTAACTAAACTATTGAAGTTGTAATCAGTTATGAAGGAATTAGGGCTTCCAAAATTTTCGACTATCCACTCTATTCAATCTTTAATGCAACTAGAATGACTTATTCTTCTACGTTAAGATAGCGGTTAACTAGACTGTCTTATATTCCGGTTAGGATATATAATCACTCAACCCCAGTGCAGAACTCTTCTATATTTCTATGATAGGATTTACCACATAGGAGGATTAAGAACAGTAACCTATAATGCTACACAAGTATCGGGGTACTTTCGTCCGCGATTTTAACCTATGTCTATTCAATTACAGCATATCTAAATCTCTCCTCTCGATTCTCGATTCGAAATCATATAGATTATGATAATTAGTGATCAATTAACTATCAAGCATTCATATCAATTATTGAATAAATCTTAACAAGTGAAGAAGTAATCAAGCTACTGCATTAATTCATGAATAAAGTTTCAAGTGAATCATAAGGAAAGCCCTAATAAAGTGTTTAGTTCCTAGTCATAGTCACGCTACGAACTAACACAATATCCATACATAAATTGAATTAAAAGAAAGAAAGAAAATTACGTAGACTAAATCTCCAATTGTAGTCTTGAATACTTGCCTTGTGATGTGTTTGTTTTCTAGCATGAACTCCCCTTTATTAAACTAATCCCTAGGGCTTAAATATGTTGCAAATTCGTGCCCTAAGGACCCTTCTGCCCTTGGCCAATTCTAACTCGGATCTGACAATTCGAGTCTCGGAATCGCGTCTCGCAGTCGATCACGGTGTCGAAAGTCTGCAGCCTCTCGCATAAATGGCACCGCGATTCTGTCTGAATGGCACCCCGGTGCCGAAAGTCCCGTGGGTCTTTGATCTTTTGGCACGACGGTTCTGCTTCTGGGCACCGCGGTGCTGCTTTGCCTTTTTCCGAGTCATCAATTTTCAACTTTTTTCTGCTTCGGGACCTCTTTTTATGCCCACTTTTCGCTCCTTTTTGTCATTTTGCCTTTTTGAATTGCTGTGACTCAAAAGAAAGGAAAACGACCCTAATACTATACTAAACACAACAAAAACAAGTAAAATACTAACTGAAAATGACTCAAAAAGCGTATACAAAATACGCCTAACAACCAGCGGAGCCGAAGAAAAACTTTCAACCTTTACAATGGTGGCAGGATAAAAAGACAATTTCCGATACTTGCAGCTATGGCACGAGATGTTCTTAATGTGCCTATCTCAACAGTGACTTCTGAAAGTGCATTCAGCCAACACAAGATCAAATAGGAGACACACATCACTCATTGGGTGGAAGCACATTAAAAGTGTTAGTCTGCTTAAGGGATTGGATCAGATCAGAGAGAAGAAATCAAGGATTGGTAGACATTGATTATCTGAAAGATAAAGAAATCAACAATATTTTGGAAAGGGAAAAAGCATGAGCGGAAGCGGGACTGGAATTAATACTCCAGATTTAGAGACTATGAATCAACCTATAAATTACGAATAACTTTGTAAAATGATGCATAATATGTAAATAAAATTATTATTACTTCATTAGTTCATTATGTACTCTTATTAACATTATGAGTAATTAAAATTCGAAAGTTTACACTTTATATCTTAATTCTTGTCATTAATTTTTATTGTATTATTTTTTTAGTTGTTAACTTATGTCTTGATTGTCATCTAATCTAATAAAATAATAAAAGTATAAACTATAAAATACAAAGTTAACTTTAAATTTTAAAATATAAATATAAAACTATATTATATTACATATTTAATTTGAATTTATTTTATAATATATTTTCGAAATAAAAAAAAATTAAAAAAAGGGTTGTTGGCGGGCCCAACGGTAATATTACCGTTGGGGAGGGGGGGCAGGGGCTAGGAGGGGGGGGGGAGCCAATGGTCAGTGGACCGTTTGGCTTGGTTTTTTTTATTATTATTTTTTATTATTACTTCATTATGTACTCTTATTAACATTATGAATAATGAAAGTTCGAAAGTTTACCTTTTATCATTAGTTTTTATTTTATTATCTCTTTAGTTGTTATTTGTTAACTTATGTCTACTAATTTAATAAATTAATAAATGTATAACTACAATATAAACTATAAAGTTATAAACTATAAAATAGAAAGTTAACATTAAATTTTAAAATATAAAATAGAAAATTTTATTATATTATTATATTACATGTTTAATTTGAATTTAGTTAAATTTTCGAAATACAAAAAAAATCGGTCTGGTAGGCCCGGTTCAACCCGAAATCGCACGGTACCGAAATTCAGAGTGAACCGGTCCGAACCTGTTCAACCGAAGAATGCACTACGGTCCGGTCCGGGTCGATCCGTTAGCCACCTTTATTAATTTAACTACTTAACTTTTGCATAGGTACCCCGAAGACGGTGATGAGATGGATATGATCTGGAAATGCCATAAAGCGCGACCCATTTCTAGCATTGAAAATTCCTATTCTTATTGAATAGTTCAAATAACTAGTTGAACATAATAGGTCTCATTCTCTACTCTTTCCCGGAAGTCGATGACTATTCATAGCTATTACTTTCACCCTTAAATTAGATGTTTTGGATTCGAGCCTTAAGATATTTTTTTTTTAAAATAATTGATAGAGAACGCTCTCCCTAACAATTAGCTCGGATGGCTAGTTTTCAGACCGATTGTTAATATTTGGCTATCGTTGGAATTGTAATTGAAAAATAACACCACTATTTAAGACGAAAATAATATCTGAACAAAAATGCCCCTATCTAAACATAGAACATTTTTAACCCACGGCGTTGGAGTTCGAGACTTAGACAAGTCGATTTTAAACATAATGTGCCTTGTTTCAAAATTTACCGGAGTTTCAAACTCTATGCACGATTTCATAGAGTTTAAATCTTTACTAATTCAAACTTCATGAACGATTCATGTATTTAATACATTTACTATTTAAATGTGAAAAATTATTAGGGTATCAAACTACATGAACAATTCATGAATTTCAAACCTTTATCAGTTCAAACACCAATAAGGTTCCATGGTGTTCAAATTTTCACAATATAAGTGTGAGAATTGATGAAATTTTAAATTGCATGAACATTTCATGACGTTCAAATCTTTATCAGTATCAACTCCGGGTACAATAATTCATGTTGATCAAACTGATAAATATTCAAAATCCACTAAAACATTATGAGTTTGCATTTTAATTCATTAGGATTATTTTATCAAAATTTTATTTCTGCATTAAAAAGTAATTAATACTAAATATTTTGAGACGTTGGCTATATCTCAGTTAGCGGTGCAAAAAAGGGCTATTTGGCAATTATGTCTTGTTTTTCTTTACATTAAGAGATAACCGTCAAAAACATATCTGAACTATCGCTTTTTCGCGAGTTTCATATCCCAACTATTGGTTGTTTCTGAAAGAGAATAATCTCTTGCTTTTTCATTAGCTAATTAGCTTATATACAAGATATACAATAGTGATTTTAGGCTACAATTATGGAAACTAATTATACACCTAACTAATACAAATCACTAATAATTTTTACCGAATCACTAAAATATATTTACATATATTCTATCAATATTCTATCATACCCCGCAGTCGTAGCGGGCGGTTGTCGTACGCTGATACTGTCCCAAAAATCTTCAAACAGAACCAATGAAAAACCCTTAGTAAAGATATCAGCAATCTGATAACGTGATGGGACATTTACTTGTCCACGAGCAACCATTTCGCGAACAAAGTGGATATCTATCTCGATTGTTTAGTACGCTAATATTGTACATGATTCCCCGAGAGATATATTGCATTAACATTATCGCAGTAGACCAATGTAGCTTTTTGAATAGGACAATAAAGCTCGAAGAGGAGGTTTCGCAACCAACATGACTTAGACACCACATTGGCGACCCCTTGATATTTGGCCTCCGTGCTAGAGCGCGATAAAGTAGCTTGGCGTTTAGCCGACCAACAAACTAAGTTATCATCGAGAAATACATAATAACTAGATGTCGAACGCTGGTATACGGACATCCACCCCAATCATCATTCGTATAAGAAATCAGAGTAGATACCGATGATGGATATAGGTGTATGTCATGATAAAGAGTACCCTGAATGTAGCGCACAATGCGTTTGAGAGCGTTCATGTGTTCTTCTCTCGGATCATGCATGAATAAATACACATGTTGTACCGTATAAGTAATATCGGGCCTCATAAAAGTGAGATATTGAATAGCCCGCAAGACTACAATAGTGTGAGGGATCCTCATATGGTGTGCTTGAATTAACACTCAACTTCGGTTTAGTATCAACCGAAGTATGAGATATCTTAGCATTCCAACCCGTTCAATGATTTTTACTGCATACTTCCTCTGAGATAGAAATAGACCACTTGCATGACGAGTAACATCTATACCCAAAAAATAACTCAATGACCCTAAGTATTTCATAGCAAATTCTGAGCTGATAAGAGATATGATAGACTTGCGAAGTGCATCAGAGAAGCAGTCAATATAATATCATCTACATATAACAGAATGTAGGCCATAGAAGTACCATGAAAGTATATGAATAGAGAATGATCAGACTTGCTGTGAGAAAATCCAAGAGTAGAAACACAATCTGCAATCTCTTGTACCAGGCATGAGGAGCCTGTTTTAGCCCATACAAAGATTTCTTCAGTAAGCACACATGATTAGGATGATCAGGGTCCCTGAAACCCAAGGGTTGATGCATGTATAATATTTTCTTGAATTCTCTGTGTAAGAAAGTATTTTCACGTCCAGTTGATGAATGAGTCATGCTTTTGAGAGGGCTAGATTGAGAACAATGCGAATAGTTGTCGGTTTGACCACCGGACTAAATGTCTCTCCACAATCCACACCAACCTATTGAGTTTTGTCATCACCTATAAGACGAGCTTTATATTTTTCAAAACAACCATCATTTTTTTCTTTATGAGTAAAAATCCACATAGAATAAATCATATTAACACCAGGTGGACGGGGCATCAACTCCCACGTCTTATTTTTAATAAAAGCATTATATTCATCATCCATAGCCATTTTCCAATTCAGGTCACGAAGGGCAGACACGTGATTACGTGGTATAGGGGATTTAGTACCATTAGAGTTGAGATTAACTTGTCTCTTTGGTCTAAAAATTCCCCGTTAGCTGCGAGTAACTGGCCTTGGAGCCAGAATAAGAGTGGGCTAGATTTGAGTAGAAGTCGTGTTGTGGCTTGGTTCTGGGTTGGTGTTGGGCGATTTTCACGTGCTCACGCAAGTGTACGTATCGTTCACAAGTAGTATAGTCTGATAAGACCGAATATCATCCTCAGAGACTGGTTTCTAATTACCGTTCATCTATTTCATATTATCTATTTAGCAATCGATAATAGAGTTGGATTTTTTGTTTAACTACTAGAATAATTGCAAGAATTAACTAAACTATTTAAGTTGTAATCAGTTATGAGGAATTATGGCTTCCAAAATCCTCCATTATCCACTCTATTCAATCCTTAATGCAACTAGAATGACTTCTTCTTCTACGTTAAGATAGTGATTAACTAGACTGTCTTATATTTCGGTTAGGATATATAATCGCTCAACCCCAGTGCAGAACCCTTCTATATTTCTCTGATAGGATTTACGACATAGGAGGACTAAGAACAGTAACCTATAATGCTACACAAGTATCGGGGTACTTTCGTCCGCGATTTTAACCTATGTCTATTCAATTACAGCATATCCAAATCTTTCCTCTCGGTTCTTGATTTGAAATCATATAGATTATGATAATTAGTGATCAATTAACTATCAAACATTCATACCAATTATTGAATAAATTTTAATCACGTGAAGAAGAAATTAACTAATGCATTAAGTCATGAAATAAAGTTTCAAGTTATTCAAAAGGAAAGCCCTAATGTGTTTAGCTCCTAGCCATAGTCACGCTAAGAAATAATACAATTCCAAACATAAACTGAATTAAAAAGAAAGAAAGAAAATTATTGTGAACTAAAGCCTCCAATTGTAGCTTCAAATCCTTGCCCTGTGATGTGTTGTGTGTTAGAATGACCCCCCTGGTTTTCATAGAATAATCCCTAGGGCTTTTAGTATGTTGCAATTTTTGTGCCCTATGGACCTTCTGCCCCTGGCCAAATTAACTTCGGATTCTCGATTTCCGTACCGGCACCGCGGCGCCCAAAGTTCTGTGGCTTCTCTGATGTTCCGGCGCCGTGGCGCTGCTTGGCTTTCGTCCGGATCTTCAATTTCTGTCCTTTTCGGCCTCGGATTCCTCCTTTTATGCCCATTTTTCGTTCTTTTTAGTCATTTTGCCTTTTTAAACCACTGTGACTCAAAAGAAAGAAAAACAAACCTAATACTATACTAAACACAACAAAAACGAGTAAAATACTAACTAAAAATGACTCAAAAAACGTATACAAAATATGCTTAACAGTTGGCCCAATGCAGCCCAATATCCGAAGGAGAGGAGACATGTTGGTAGGGTAGTGGGCTGCCACCCAGTAGGCCTGGCGAGATGGGCCGATGTTCTGGGCTGGCAGGGGGGTTTTGCTGCCGGGTTGGGCCAGCTGGCATACGTTGCTAGCTGGAAGGAGTTGGGCCAACAGGAAGTGGGTTGTAATGTGTGGTTTGAGCCAAATGGTGGACCATATAAGGTGAAAATTCATCATCCAAAATTTTATATAAATAGGACGTTGAACTATGCAACTTAGCAAAAGAAAATTGGGTTTCATCATGGTGACTAATGATGATTTTATTCGAGGATAGATCATAACATTTATAACCACGATGATTAGATAGGTAACCCAAAAAGATACAAGCGATAGAGCGGGTTTGAAGTTTGTTTATGATAGTGGAGGGAAATAGAGGATAACGTAAATACTCAAATACCCGAAGATGAGAATAAGAAAGGTATGTTTGATAAAGAATTTTGAGTGGAGATTGGTAGGCTAATCTTTTGCTATGGAGTATGTTGAGAAGGTAAGTTGTCATTTGTAATGCATGGTGACAAAATGAAAGTGGTAATGATGCATGGGCTAGTAATGGCCATTTTGTTGCTGGCCCAAGAGTTGTTGGATATGGACATGGTGGGGCCAAGGCCACACCCACTGGCCCAAGGATGTTGACTGTGTTATGGCCCGGACCCCTGATGGTTTCTACCACGTCCACTACCGTTTCCACCACGGCCACCGTCCTTGCCATCACCACAGCGGCCGCCGCAGTTTTTCTCACTATGATTGCGGTTTTGACCCTTTTTGCCACCACTGTTGTTATGATTTTATTATAATGATCCGAGAATTATGGAGTCATTGATTTCTCAAGATGTGGCAACCACCATGGCGGAATGTGCTCTGGTTGTGGCCTTTTTAGCCAACTTCACCTCTTCAAGAGTGAGCATGTAACGTACTTGGTAGAAAGGAGGGATATGATTGAGCTTTGGCGAAGAAGAGTTCCAACCCCATTATAAGCTTTGGTGAGGCCCGCGACCATTTGATTACGATCATTCCTGACCGGTTCTCGAACGTTCTTGAGTTGATCTGACAATTCCTTGAGCCTTTGACAATATGCGGAGGCATTCGGGAAATCCTCCATATTTGTGTGAGATAATTCTTGCTCAAGTGCTACGGCACGAGAATTTTTGTTATCTTAGAATATATCATGCAATTTATTCCAAGCTTCAATCGCCGTTGTGTCGGGTTCGATAATTATATGCAAGAGGTCCGTAGAGACGGTGGAATAAATCCACTGAAGGACCGTAGCATCAAGGATTGCCCATAACTCCATGTTATCATCGATGGATGACACATTTGCCTTGTCATTATTCGGTTTGACGATCTGATGGAGGACTCTATAAGACATCGCGTGAATTTTAAAAAGTTCTGCTCATGTTGCATATTGAATGTTCTCCATTTCAAGGACGATAGAGATGTTTTCTTGATGTTGGAGACTGCAAGAGCAAGATGGAAGGTATTTTTGTGTCAGACATAGCTGACGGGAGAGGAGATGGGCGGCGGAGTTAAGGGATAAAAAGTAGGGCACTACGGAAGTGAGTGAGGAGGGAGGAGAGAATGATTTTCCCTAAACTTCTGATACTATGAAAGAGAATAATCTCTTTCTTATTTTCATTAGCTAATTAGCTTATATACAAGATATAAAATAGTGATTCTATGTTATAATTATGAAAACTAGTTATACACCTAACTAATACAAATCACTAACAATCTTTACCAAATTACTAAATATATTTACATATATTCTATCAATTTTCTTTTTCTATCTAAACTATCACCATCTATGTGTTAAATACACTTCAACTATCCATTGTTCTCTTTTTCTATATGAAAACCCTAAACCCCATCAGGTTAGAAAAGAGAACAACTAATAGTTAAAGTGTGTTTTAATACATAAATAGTGATAATTTATATAGGAAAAAAGAACAACTGATAATTAGGTGTGCGAAATTTGCGAAAAAATGGCATTGCCTATGTGTTTTTTAGCATTAACTCTTTTAGTAATAAATTTTACTCAGTATTCTAATTGATCAGGAGCTCAAAACGAATATCAAGAAAACAAAAAAAGACTTCTCAATAGGGACCATCCATTCGCTAAAAGGTTAGAGATCATACAAAATTAAGTCGGCAGGTCAAGGGGGAATTAAATTAATGTTATGGTATCTAAATAGATTAGTTTTACGTCACAAACGCATTTAAGATTGGTTTAGGGGCCTATCAAATTTTGACTTGAATGCTAAGTGACTTATAAACCTTAATTGTAAAAACAATTCAATGAAAAACTAATATTAAGGAAACATGGCCATCTCGAAGGGTTAAATAGTTATATAGCTTACAATAAATTGTTATTTTATTTACTTTTGTGAAAGGCGGTATCATAGCCAGCTTGTACGAACCTCAATTATTTTATTGAGTACCTGCTATCTACCATCGTAGAAAATTTATTGAAATACCAAAGGCGAACGAGGCGAACGAGGACGTATTGCAGCTTGACCTCCTGGGTTGGAAGAGAAAATAATCCGATATAGTACAATAAAGTACATATTTGGGGGTCTCGAGTAGGGGTGTACAAAAGGTTAAAATCGGACCGGATCGAAGACCAAAAATTCGGATTATTAGGATCGAAGACCGGACCGAATTACTCGGTCCGGTCCGGTCCAGGTCATTTTCGGTCCGGTCCGATTTTTCGGACCGAATGGACCGAATGCACGATCCCCCTCCCCCACAAATTTCCACACCGGACGTATTGACATATCAAATATAGGTTGTAAATTGATCAAACTTTATATGGTCATAACTTTGCGCTCGGACGTCCGTTTTACCTAAAAAAAAATGATTTCGCGTATTTTTTCGATACGGTTTGATTCTGCCGATTTCTCCAAAAACGTCCATCTTGCCCCTCAATTTCACTTTTCCCCCAACTCGTTACGTTTTTTCCATTTTCAAATCTAAATATCTCGCGATGTACAATAGATTTCAACGTAAAAATTTTGTGGCACCGCGTCCGAGAATGTCAATTTCAGTATTTGAAATTCAATTTTAAAAAACAAACCGGGCCCCGAAACCCGACCCGACCCGGAATTATATAATATTATATATTTGAAATTTAGAAAATTAGAAATTATATATATTAGGAATTTAGAAAATTATAAATTATATATATTATATATATTAGGAATTATATAATTCAATATATATTAGGAATTATATATATTAAAAAAAAAAATCGGTCCGGACCGAAAACCGAAAACTCAAATTATGAGGACCGAAGACCGGACCGAATTTCTCGGTCCGGTCCAATTTTTCGGTCCGGACCGATTTTTGTGCACCCCTAGTCTCGAGGCACAGTTGAATATTAGATATCATGCGAGGTGCACCATATCATACCGAAAAAAACGAGCAAGCACTCTCGTATGTGATAGTCGTTGTGGCTATTAGCTTCGTTTCTATGATCACGAATACTATGACTTTGCCATTTGACGGAAGAGAAGAAATTATCTATTTAATGGAGTATCTAATATGGTAAACAAGTTAGGGACATATTCAAGATGGAGTAATAAATAATTTTGAGGATGTTACTTGAATCAACGTACAAGGATACAATCATATCAGCACTAACGCATCGAATTTCATCAGAACTTCGAAGTTAATCGTACTTAGCGAGAGTAGTATTAGGATGGGTGACCCTATGAGAGGTCCTCGTGTTGCATCCTCCTGAAGGGGAGTCTTGGTACTAGTAAAATTGTTGTCATGTGACCAGGTCACGAGTTCAAGTTGTGGAAACAACCTCTTGCAGAAATGAAGGATAAGATCACAGACTATGACTTCGTGATCTGGCCCTCCCACTGACTCGCAAGATAATGTGTTTCAAGACCTGACTACCCTTACTTGAATCAATGTACATGATGGGGAAAGACAAATCTTGCCTTTAAATTCAATTATTATTGACCATTATCAGGTCTTTCTAGCTGGAATTTTGAAGAGCACCGCCCCACCCCCACCCCAAATAAGATTTCTTTTGCAATGCTTCTCATGTTACTTCCAGAGTATCCTTTCCTATTTTCTAAGTTGTTAAGGTGCTTAAAATTGTCGGAAGTTTGCTGCCAAACTTCAGGTAAAATTGTCGGAAGGTTGCTGCCAAACTTCATACGCGGATTTTTGCAACTTCGACATTGTATACCTTAAGTTGGTTCCAAAGTGGTTAAATTTGTAAACTTTTAGACACTGCGACTATGGCTTAAATGGTTGTCCCAAAATGGACTATCTGTGCACTTGCCCCATTGAAGTGTCAATTGAATCATACCTCAATCAAACAATAGTTAACAGTGCTGCTGAAAAACAAAATCACGTCATTCTATAGTTCCATCCAACAACTTACAATGTTTTTATTGGGATTTCAAAGAGTCATGCACTAATATGTACAAATCTCAGATCATAATTATTCTACATCGAAGCGGTACACGCCCACAACAAGTGTTTATTAAGAAGAAAAACGACTTATACAAATGGACATCTCAAAGGACTGAAGCAAAAGCGAAACCTATACAACTAACTATCCGAGCTCCAGATTTTACTTCGCCAATTCATCATACCTCACATTAGGAGCAAAAAGGAGAAATTTTCTTGCATGATGTCGAAAATGAATACCTGATGCCCGTGTATCTCAACTCAACGTCACTTTCACCTTCTTGATGACATGCATAGGGGTCAACAAAGAATGAATATACAGTCAAGTCTCTCTATAACAACATCGTTTGTTTCGTTATTTTTTTGACTGTTATATCGAAATGTTGTTATATAGAATATAACATAACATGAAAGATCAGTTCCACAATATAGAAAATATGATTATTATAGTGAAATGTTTATAGAGGATGACTGTTATAGAGAGGTCTGACAGTACTTTCAATCTCTTGTTCCGATGATACGTGGAACGCCATGGTTTTTATGTAGTAAAACTCTTTCAGATCGAACATTGCATAATGTCAGTCTCACAGAGCATAAATTTTCTCATCGGAGTTATAGTCATCCATATCAGAAATATTTGCAGAATAAGACCACGAGAAAGATTTGCTCCCGCTCGCTCTTTTGATACGCCTTTGAGAATCGCTACCACATATTCCAAAATGCTGTCGGAAAACAAAGTAGCACAAGCTAACCAGAGTTCCAATAAGAATTGGTGCACCGAGCACAGTAATCGTAATCGCCATCCACGAGCTTCTCCTCCCTACTACAACGAAACCAACAGCTAGGAACGCTCCACACGTACTAACGCATGCTGCCCACATCAACTTATTCACGACCGAGACTATTTGTTTCTGAGCTCTAGTATCCCAGGCAACCAGAGTAATCTGAACGACAACGACAGCGAGAGATATAAAGAGAGAAGTAGCATTCAGGAGGCAGAACACACGAAACGCAATGGTATCAGCGATTCGGGCTTTTCCTGCTTCTGGCCCAGTATCGACGTACTGGCCCGGTAAGCTGAATATAGCAAGAAAAGCAATAGAGGCGAACAAAACAGCGACCACCGTCACAGAGTTAATGGTATTCTGAACAGCTTCTCTATGAATCTTCCTAAGCTCTTTCGCGATACCAGAAACACGCCGTCGGGTCTTTTCGTTTTGTATAAGCTGGGATTGGACCTCGTGTTTAATATCACTTACGGTTCTCTTAAGTTCCGATTCTCTATCGAATTGACCCACAAATCGGGCATGTTTTGCACCAGCCTCAGTTAGAGCTTCCTTAATTAACAAAGCTGAGTCTCCGTATTGTAGTTTGTCTGCTAAGTCCATTGCCGTTTCCTTTTGATTATTAATTGCGTTGACGTCAAGGGATGTGTAAGTGAGCAGAAGGCTTACAATCTGAAACAAAGGCAAATCATTAGGATACAGAAAAAAATCAACAATGGTAAGAAAATACTTCTCAGACAACATAACAGCAGTAGTGCAAGATTAATGATGCATAGTTGGTACATGCACAAAAACATTTTCTATGCCAGTGCTCAATATTTTTGAAAAAAAGAGAAAACCATCAATTATGAGTCTAAAAGACTAAAACATTGAGATTCAGTTCAGTCTGGGTGCCCTTTACAGTTGAGACATCTATAGAAACGAAATATTAATGCTAGATTTACATCTGGAATACACACAATGAGCTCTGCTTCACCAATATTTTACCTGGACAAGTTAAAACTCCTATGAGTCTTCAGCTTTTGTTTATGCGTTTGGACATTTTATCAATGATGGTTCTTCAGCAATGTTGCATAAATGTAAACAATTTAAGAATTTTTAGGATCCGTCAAAATGGGCTTAGCCCTTGAGGCCAGCCCAACCCAGCCCGCTACTAGGGTAGGGTTGGGTTAAGCTTTTTTAAGCCCATTTAAAGCTGAGACTTATAAGCCCAACCTCAGTCAGCCCATGGCCCTTCAGTCTTGACCGAGGCTGGGCCAAGGCCGGCCATGGACCAAAAGACTATTTAATTTAAAAAAAAATTATGCAAAGAATTAAAAGCTAGGAATAGTGATTACCAAATAAGTTTTAGTATCTTACACAATACTTTACTCATTTAGCGTTAAATCCCTAATATAATTTGTAATCACCAAGTATAAAAGTTGCATCCATCATGAAGATGTTCAAACACTTGTTGCTACTCAAAATTGGTTGCACGACTTTACCCAAATTCAAATTAAGTGATTTTAATATTATTAATTTTTGAAATATAGTTATTTGATACAACAACAACATACCCAATGAAATTCACAACGATAATGTTCAACTAATTAAATTTGCATATGAGTGTAGACGAAGATGAAAATATTTATTAAGACAACTTTCACAAACCGAATCAACCGCGCTTGACAATGTTTGGTGTTGAATATGCTATAAATTGTCATAGAATTATGTACTTTCATGTAATCATATGTTAGAAATGTTAACAAATTGACATACATTTATATTTGAGTTTAGGTTGAAAAGAGATTTTCTTATTAAAAAAATTTGAAGAAAATGAAGGGCTAGCACGCCCTAGCCCGCGGCCCTTCTAGGGCTGGGTTGGGCTAGCCATTTTAAGGCCCTTTCAAATGATGGGCCAGTCCGCCCTAGCCCATCAAATTCCTTGGTCCGCGAGGCTTGGGCCGGGTTAGCCATTTTGACATCTCTAATTATTGGGATGCTAACTCAACATAGATGCACCCAAAAAAAAAAATAGACAACAAAAAGAAAATAAACAAGACAAACAAATGCAGAATCAGGCACCAATTATAATCCCCCTTCTCTTCGATATAGATTTATTTAAATTCAAACACATAATCATTTGATGATTTAGTTAGCCTTAAATACCAACAAAAGAATCTGTTCACCATACATATCAACCACTTAATATATAGTTAAGATTTGAGCAAAATTTCTTCCAACTTCAACCACGCCCTCCCTTTCTTCTTGGTAGAGTTTCTTTAGACTACTATACATTGTAATCAAGTATTGACTAATTTGCACAATTTATCCGTTTAACAAATGATGTATATGTTCTGATCAATGATGTGTGCAGGGAAACAATAAATTGGTCTTGAAACTAAAAGTTCCACATTTTTCTTTGCATATCCTTTCCTTTTCGCCTCTGCTCCATCACAAAAAATTGCAACTAGGATGTTTTGAGTTTCTTCTCAACTTTGTAACTTCAAGATATACTTAGATGATGAAACAATATTATAAAATTCTTATCATGAGTTTCTATTCGTTTCTCGTCCTGTTAGCATTCATTTCACTTACTGAAAAACTTCCGCTTCCTATCAAGGGCCCCAAAAGAGACCAAAAATCTCTGGGAAACTGTAGCAATTGTCTTCTGATTGTGTTCCAAAACGAAGTTACCTAGACTCAACTATGGATATGTATTGAATATGGGTGATATTGTGGCTTCAATGTGCTGATCTTTCAATGTGATTGAAGGCTTTTATCCGTAAAGGTTAGGAGTGGTCGTTGCAGAAGTTCAGCAAAGTCATCTGTTAGAGAAATCGAGGCATTTAAACGGCTCCTTATAACTAACTTTGGCAAGCACCTTTTAAGTTTATAGTCAAACATTATAACATACAATAGTTTTCTATTAGGTTTGAACACTAGAAACTTTGTATACCTGATGTGGCAGCAAAAGCATCGTAAGAAAATGTAATTACTTGGAAGCCCGAAGCCCAAATCTCATTACATGGAATTTTTTTTGATAAGGTAAAACTTAAAAAATTGGGTAAGATCCACCGAAGTGGGTAGCCTTAACCATATGTGTCTGGTAACAGGTAAAGCCCGAAGGCTGTTCCCGTCCGTATCGGGGGAGATGCCAACCATCTCTCCTTTCTACGAACACTCTTCATTGCATCAATAAGAAAAGTTTGATAGTTCCTAATATGTGTCCATTGTAAAATAGAGTATTATTCGACATGCGTTGTCTGTGTAATTAAAGGACTCGGTTGTCTTTCACCAAAACATGTTCTCAATACTCATTCGTTTGCTTGTTATTTTTCATATAGTCCACTAAAAATGGATATCCAAATGGATAATATGGATCCATATTATCAATACCCATTCGTTTGCTTGTTATTTTTCATGAATTCTTGCTTTCTGAGAGTCTAAACTTATTTTGGCATTTAGCTTGTGCTTCCTGAAGTCATATTATCCGTCGGTTAACCCATTTTTTATCCAGGTTAAATATATCCAATTTTTCTTAGCCCAGGCCTGTCATTGACCAGGGATCGAATCCCTTAAGTCACTTAAGTAGACCCCACCTGTGGGAATACACTGGGGGTATGTTGTTGTGATTTAACTCATTTTTTACCCGCCCATATCTGATCTGATCGGCCCGTTTGCCACTCCTAATTACCACCACTTAAAAGATTAGCTCTTTTTTCTACCTTGTGCATTATTTCTATCCCAAGCCTAACCAATAAAGGTCCTTATAACAGTCATCTACTGCAATGTAGCAAGCTTCCCGGTTAACTCTAGCCCCTATTTTCTGCAAGATTCTGCAACCGGTAATATTTTTCCTTCTTTTAATTCTACATCATTCTCCTGGAAATCTATCTTGCATAAACCTCTATAGGAACGAATAAAATGTGTTGTTCTAGAAATGATAGAAGATCTTTGATGTACTCTGAATAGCAAGTGTCATGCTATAACCTTAAGCAAATAAATAAAAAGATACCTGGAGACGACATTTCCGTGTGGCTATATGCAAAGCTGTGTTGCCCTTCTTGTCACGCTCATTCAATATTGAGTTGTCAGTATCCAACATTTCCTCCACCACGGAGGTATCCTGACCTTTAACAGCCATATGAAGTGCGGTTTGACCCTTTTTATCTTTGATGGATATTATATCTGGATCTCGCTCTATAAGTGCTTTTACGATATGCAGAAGGCCATACCTAGCAGTTGTGTGTAGTGAAGTTTTTCCGTTCTTCCTAACAATTCGGATGGAGCTCACATCTGCATCTAAAATGGCATTCACCACATCTAAATGTCCCTTGACGGCAGCTGAATAAAGAGAGCTTGTGTTTCTTGAGTCACATACTTTACAAAGTCCCGGCCACATGGCCAAAAGTTCCCCCACAATACCTGTACATGACAGCATATGCTTTATACGGTGAAACATTTTCTGGGACAAGGTTATCAGTTGCCCAATGAAACATAATTGAAAATTTGAAATTGAAATAGCCAATTAGAAACTACATGAAGTTCTACAAACTAAACACATGGTCTTTTTCTTTTTTGGATAATTACTCTCCTAATGAACTAAATGATTTTTTTGGGATAACTACTCCTAATGAAATAAATGATTTTTTAAATAACCGTGGTATTCGGGTTAGCTTGAGCAAACCTTGACTAATTCAACGGGTACCTGCTACTTCCCACCAACACAGGTACCAGGTCCATCAAGGCTTGAACATATGAAACTCCGGTGGAATTTAAACCTAACACCTCATGGTTCTCAACCCACTTGATAGGCCACCCTTGGGTGTCTAATGAAATAAATGATTTTAAAAGAAATCCTGACAACATATTAACATTAGAGAAAGCTGACCTCCAAAGCCTAGTATACAAACTGACATTAGGAACTAAACCTAAAATTCATGGTTTTGCTTCAAGATTTCTGTTTAATTGACCTTATCATACCCAATACACTATTTGAGCATAGTTGATCAACAAAGTCGAGCATTGTGATTAAACCACCACCACCCTCCCACCCAGGGGCAGAGACAGACTATAGCTTATGAGTTTGGAAATTAACCCAGTAACTTAAAAATACTAAAATCCTTAAATCCACAAGTTTCAAATCCTATGTTCGCCTCTGCCTCCGCCCTATTTGAGCATATTGACCAACAAAATGAAGAATTGTGATTAAACCCCCCTCCCCACCCCCTACATCCAGGGGCAGAGCTACACTATAGCTTACGGGTTTGACCGAACCCAATAGCTTTGGCCTAAACCCTATATTTTGTCTCTAATAAATTCATTCAATATGTACAAATTAGTAATTTAGAACGCAATAACTCAAAAGGACCAAAATCATAAACCGAGTAACTTAAAAGGACTAAAATCCTAAATCCATAAGCTTCAAATCTTGTGTCCACCTCAATCTCCACCCTATTTGAGCATATTGACCAACAAAATGAAGAACCGTGATTAAACCCCCCACTCCCGCTACCAGGGGCAGAGCTAGACTATAGCTTACGTGTTTGGCCAAACCCAATAGCTTTGGTCCAAACCCTATATTTGTCTTTAAGAAATTCATTCAATATGTACAAATTATTAATTTAGAACTCAATAACTTAAAAGGACTAAAATCCCGAACCCAGTAACTTAAAATCCTTAAATCCATAAATTTCAAATCCTACCTCCGCCCGATTTGAGCATATTGACCAACAAAATGAAGAATCGTGATTAAACTCCCTACCCCCATCTCCACCACCCAAGGGCAGAGCTAGACTATAGCTTATGAGTTTGACCCTGTTGGAAATTTATTAATGTGGAATAAAGTTTATCCCATTATTTATGACTCGAACAATTGGGGCCCCGCCGTCGGAAACGTCGTTTTCACACATGTGCACACGTTATGTCAAGAATCGTAAATTTCCTTAGTGAAAAAGATATTGGTACATAAGTAAAATGTTTGAGACATAGAATGATGGACGGTTGTTAGCCAAATGACAAGTGTTCCACGTTGGTAAATGAAAGAAGAAGTGTGCATAGTGTAAAGACTGGAACATGTCGGAAAAGGGACGTGGAGCCGAGAAGGGCTGCGACTCCACCTCGAAAGCCGGAGCGCCGCGGCGCTACATCCTGCAGGGCCGCGGCGCTAATTCGGTCCCGAGTCACTAGAGTCGCTACGCTTCCAAGGCAGTGATTGTGCGACGGAAATCCAAAAGTTTGGCCGATTATGGAGACGTTTTGGAGCATTGAAATGTCAATTTTTTGCTGCATTACTTGGTGGATTAAATTATCATTACATAGCATTTAAATGGCCACTACATGGGCACTTGAAGAGGTCCCTCTTGCACTACTATAAATTGAGTATTTGGCTCAATTGGAAGACACACTTAGAAATTTCTGAACTTCTTCCACTCTAGCATACTTCAAACACTCAAAGTTCTTCTCTAGAAACACTTGAGTTTTGCTCATTTGTTAGTTGTTTTATCTTGGGAGACTATTGTCCATTAACGTAAAAGGATATATACGGGACAATCTTGTCTTAATGACAGAGTGTATCACTCGACTCAGCGAATTCTCAGAAGCTTGTATTTGTTCTTATTTCCTGTTTGTAGTCTATGTTATATTTACTTACTTTCGTTCCTTGCAATTGTTGTACTCACAATTTTAAGACAAGATTGTTGTAAGTGCTAAGAAAGATGACTAGAAAGGAACAATTCACTTCTGAATCTACTGCTGCCACTCAAGGCAACCCATCTGCTGCTCCCACTGCTGCTCAAAGGAACGTCACAGTTCCTCCACCCTCTGGATTTTACCATGAACGCCTAGAAAAGTTCATGGGCTCCAACTTCAAGAGATGGCAACAGAAGATGTTGTTTTATCTGACTGTTATGGGAATGACTCGTTTCCTAACAGAAGATCCTCCACAAGCTGGAGATGAAATGGACCCTCAGCCAAATGAAACGGTTGAAGGGGGCTAAGGTATCCATGTCGTTAATGGCATTAAGATGGTTCTTGATGCATTGAGTCACAGTGATTTCATGTGTAAGAATAATATTCTAAACTGTCTGTCAGACATACTCTACACGGTGTATTGCACCGTAGGCACCGTCAAAGAGTTGTGGGAAAGACTGCAGAAAAAGTACAATGCACAAAATGCTGATACGAAGAAATTCATCGTTCGAAAATTTCTGAAATTTCAAATGGTGGATAGCAAAACTGTGATATCCCAAGTTCAGGAATTACAAATGATTCTACATCACATGGATTTAGAAGGTATGAAACCAGATGAGCAATTTTTTGTTGCATCACTAATTGAGAAGTTATCTCGTGGAATGAGTTCATGAGTTACTTAAAACTCAAGACAAAGGAAATGACCTTTGAGGAACTTATTGTCAAACTCCAGATTCAGGAAGATAATAAGAAGGTCTTGCCTGAGGGAAAGCAACCCGCTGAGGCAAAAGAAAATCTGACTGAGGCCAAAGGGAACACAAGCAAGAAGTGCAAGTTCTAGAAAGATGGCAAGACCCAGACGACGGAGAAGTTCAAAGGGAATTTCCACCACTGTGTGAAACCTGGTCACATGATCAAGGACTATCGCAAGCTCAAGAATGAGCAAAAAGAGAAGGCCAAAGGCAAGGCACAGGCTAACGTCGTCGAAGACACGCTTCTTGACGACATGATTGAGTTCTCAGCGATGGTGCTTGAAGCAAACTTTGTTGAGAATTTCATGCAGTGGTGGATGGACACCGGTGCTACTCGTCACATCTGTTCTAATAGAGATGTCTTCTCCACGTATACATCAGTTACGGACAAGAAGTTATTCATGGGTAACAATGCTTCCTCTGATGTGCTGGGTAGGAAAGGTGGTCCGGAAGATGACTTCTGGCAAGGAGCTCACTCTGAAGGAGGTGATGCATGTCCCTGATATTAGAAAGAATTTAATTTCAGATCCTTTATTGGTTAATGATGGTTTAGGCTAGTGTTTGAGTCCAATAATTTTGTAATCACCAAGAATGAAACCTTTGTTGGAAGGGGCTTCGTATGTGAAGGCCTCTTCAAGGTTAACGCCTTGTCTGTAATGCGTTCTATCAATAAAATTGAAGCTTCTTCTTATTTGCTTGAGTCCTCTAATTTATGACATCATAGATTAGAGGATGTAAACTATCAATCCATTCAAAGGTTGGTAAAGTTGGAGTTGATGTCGTCTATTGACGTAAACCCTCAACATAAGTGTGAGGTGTGCGTAGAGGCAAAACTCACAAAGACTCCATTTAGATCCGTCGAAAGGGATACCGCTCCTCTAGAACTTATTCACATAGATATATGTGATTTGAAGTTTGCACAAACTAAAGGGGGAACAAGTACTTTGTGACATTTATAGATGATAGCACAAGTTATTGTTACCTTTACTTGTTGAAAGGTAAAGACGACGCCTTTGAAGCGTTCAGACGCTACAAAGTAAAAGTTGAAAACCAACTAAGCGTACGGATCAAGTCAATTCGGAGGGATAGGGGGGAAAATACGTAGCGTCGTTTGAGGAATTTTGTGTCCAATCGGGCATTGTTCATCAAACAACGGCTCCATACTCACCTCAGTCAAACGGTGTTGCTGAACGCAAGAACCGTACATTGAAGACGATGATGAATGCTTTATTCATCAACTCCGATCTTTCCCAAGATATGTGGGGAGAAGTTGTCCTTACCGTTAATAAGATTCTTAATGAGTCTCACACAAGGATAAGGACAAGCCTCCATACGAGTTATGGAAGTAAAAGAAATCCACCTACAAATACTTGAAGGTGCGGGGTTGTTTGGCCAAGGTTGAAGTACCTAAGCCAAAACAGGTCAAGATTGGACCTAAGACTATAGGTTGCATTTTCATGCAAAGAACGCTTATCACTTCTTAGTGCATAAGTCAGATGTACCAAATATCTATGGAGGTACAATCATGGAATCAAGAAATGCTCAATTCTTTGAGGATACGTTTTCTAGAAAGGAAAGAGACATAACCTCTCACAAACGAAGTTATGAACAAAGCTCTCAGGATTTAGGAGTCGTTGACTGCCCGGATCTAGGTGGTTCAGATCTAGTGGACTCCGAAGTGGCTGAATATCAGGAATCTAGTGTTCCAAATTCTCAGAACTTGGAGACTCCAGAGATGGAACCAAGACGAAGTAAAAAGGCCAGGAAGAATAAGTCTTTCAGTCCTGACTTTGTAGCTTATATGGTTCATGACGAACCACGAACAATTGTTGAAGTGTTGTCAACTCCAGAAGCACCGCTCTGGAAATAAGCTATTGAGAGTGAAATAAACTTCATCCTGCACAACCATACTTGGGAGTTGGTTGATCTTCCTCCGGGAAACAAACTGTTGGATTGTAAATGGATACTCAAACGGAAGTATAGAGCTGATGGGTCTATAGATAAGTACAAGGTAAGGTTGGTAGTCAAGTGTTATCGACAGAGAGAGGGTCTTGATATTTTGACACGTACTCTCCGGTGTCTAGAATGACGTCCATACGAGTATTCATTGCGATCGCCGCGTTGCGGGACCTTGAGATACATCAAATGGATGTCAAGACAGCCTTCCTAAATGGTGATTTGGAAGAAGAAATTTATATGGACCAACCCGAGGGGTATGTGGTTCCAGGGCAAGAGAAGAAAGTTTGTCGGCTTATCAAATCTCTGTATGGGCTGAAACAGGCACCGAGGCAATGGCACGAAAAGTTTGATAGTACTCTACTATCGAAGGATATATACGGGACAATCTTGTCTTAAAGAGAGAGTGTCATCACTCGACTCAGCGAATTCTCAGAAGCTTGTATTTGTTCTTGTTTCCTGTTTGTAATCTTTGTAATATTTACTTAATTCCCGTTCTTTGCAATTGTTGTACTCACAGACCCAACCTAATAGATTTAGTCCTAACTCTATATTTATCTTGAGAAATTCATACATCAATAAAAAGGGCAGTCCGGTGCACTAAACTAGTAAACTCCCGTTATGCGCGGGTCCGGGAGAGCCGGACTACAAGGGTCAAAAAAGGTAAAAAAAGAAACAGATTAGACAATACTTGTACATCTAAGCACACTATCCCCCCCCCCCCCCAACTACACACAGAGAAACTAATCAAGAACACAATTCATTAACAGGTAACCTATAAACAATAAACCAGAACATAAAAGACCAAAAATATACATACCCAAGTGACCACTTTTAGCAGCAACATGAAAGGCATCAAGATCAGCTTTAGACCTAATCATAACACTCTCCAAATCACAAAAACCAAGCAAATAACTCACTATTTCTTGGAAATTATTTGCACAAGCAATATACAAAGCAGTTTCCCCTGCATCATTCTGTAAGGATAACAAATAAGATAAATCCAACCCTTCATTCTTGATTATTATTTTAAGACACTCAATATCACCAGATCCAATGGCTGTAAAAAATGATTGATGGGTTATCAACCTTAATGATTTTGAGTCCATTTACAACCTTCAAAATTCAATCTTTTTCCAAAAAAAATCTCACTGTATACAGAGAAATTGTTACGGGGGTATTTGAAGAGAAAAAAGTAGATAATCTTAAGAGTACAAATAAAACTATTTAGGGAAACTATTTATGTAGATTTTGACTTTTGGCTTTTGTTGTGTAAAACCAAGTATGAGTACGATGTTAGATGTTGAAAATGGGAAAAGTCAATAATAGAAGGGTATTTTAAATTCAACTATATAATGATTTTAAGGGCAGTGTGGGGACCTCTACACTTAGAAGAAAATGGTGATAGTTTAGGGTTTGTTTGGTAAACCGTCTGAAAATGTGTTTCTTACTTCTGAGAAATTGTTTTTGGAGAATCAGTTAGAGTTTTGACCTATAATTATAGAAGTGCTTCTGAAAAACACAACAGTTTCCTGTTTGGCCAACATTTATGCAAATTTACTAGAATATTCTTTTTAATAGATTTAAAACTATTTAAAATATTTTTTTTCTATCATATGTTTCTAAAAATTAGTATATCTTTACAATTTGATAAAAAAATTAAAATTATTTAATTGCAACATTTAATCAAAAAATACTATTATATTGTACATAAGAATTGTAACGACAATATGATAGTCAATGACTCAAATATGTCCAAATCTACATCTGCCCTACTCACACCTATCCCCACTCCATCCTCAAATTTCTATGTCATATTGTTTTTACTTTTATAAAAAATATGAATTTTTTTCCCTACCCCCAACCCCACCCCATTGCCTTACTCCATCCTCAAATTTCTATTTCATATTATTTGTTACTTTTATAAAAAATGATTGAAAATATGAAATTTATTCTTACCCCCTTCCCCCCGCCCTCCCCCCTACCCCCCACCCCATTGCCCTACCCCATCCTCAAATTTTATTTCATATTTTTTGTTACTTTTATAAAAAAAAATGAATTTTTTTTACCCCCCGCCCTACCCCACCCCACCACATTGCCCTACCCATCCTCAAATTTCTATTTCATATTTTTTGTTACTTTTATAAAAAAAATATTAAAAAATATGAATTTTTTCTTACCCATTGCCCTACCCATTCTCAAATTTCTATTTCATATTATTTGTTACTTTTATAAAAAAAAATGAATTTTTTCTTACCCCCGCCCTACCCCTACCCCTACCCCACCCCATTTCCCTACCCATCATCAAATTTCTATTTCATATTTTTTGTTACTTTTATAAAATAAAAAAATGAATTTTTTTCTTACCCCCCCCCCCCCCACACACACTATCCCTATTCCCAAATTTCTATTTTATATGGGGATATTATATGAGATTAAAAGAAATTTTGTGAAAAGAAAATGGTAAATGGGTCCAAAAAAAATTCAATAAATGAGCAAAAATGGTTTCTCCAGAAGCACCAAATTGGTGTTTCTGCTTCTCTTCCCATCTAGAAATATTTTTTGGCTTCTGAAAAAAAGTGTTTCTACTTCTGAAAATAGGGTGTTTGGCCAAAGAAGTGTTTCTGAGAAACAGAAACACTTTCAGAAGCTTGGCCAAACACCACCTTATTCTTTCTTGGCTAGGATTATAAAATTAAGGAAAAATTACGCGACTTGACAAATATTTAGATTGTTTTTACTTAATGTAGTTTTAGTTTTACAAATTTATGAAATTATAGCTACTGTATTTATGAAATATAGCTATCATATAATATACATAACTTTTTAGCGCAATTTTAGCTTATATAATATGCGTTGAGCTGGTACCCTCCTCGTAAAGCTCTTTCGTTGATACTTCCTCCGTTTTAAAATATTGTCTGATTTTGACTTGACACAAAATTTAAGAAAGTAGAAAAAAAATTAAAATTTCGTAGTCTTGAATTAAATATGTATTGAATGTACAAAAATGATCTTTAATCTTGTGGTCTTAAACATGCCGTGTGAAAAGTTAAAATGAAAAATTATTAAAAAAGGAAAGATACATTCTTTTTTAAACGGACTAAAAAAGAAGGCAAGACAAACTTTTTGAAACTGAGAGAGTACAAACTAATACCCATTTAATATTGTTGATGTTGGATTACTGTTGTGACAACATGAGTAATTAGTCAGGACAACATCTCTTATGAAAATAAGGATGTTGTCTATAGTGTTGTGATTACATCAGAGACAACATCTCTATAAATGATTTTGTTTATTCTTTGGACCAAAACAGTGACTGTTATTGTGAGGTAAAAATGACATAGGCAAGCTAATCAGGAAGGTGCGTTTAAAACGTGAGAAAAAAAGAATTCAAGCTTGGAAGGAAAACAACGTGAAGACCAAGTCAATGTAGTTGAGGATTTCATGAAGGCTGAATCGGTCCAAGATGCTGCCTATTTTCTCTCAACTTCCGCAACCAACCAGTGAGAATTTCAAGCAAGTTTCACACTATAAATAGAGGAGGAACTTCATTGTATCAGTATCCAGATTACAAAGAAAAGAATAGCCAAAGGAGCTCACGAGAATTCACTCCAGAAACTGGATCAAACACCACTGCCTAAAGAAGTATAACAACATCTAGTCTCACATTACGATTTCTGTCCAGATTCTAGATTAAGCTCGTTGTTGAAACAATTGTAATGAAGATGTTGTATGTTTCTTTATAGATGTTTTGTCTTTAGGCTTAAGTCATCTGCAACTTCGTTTCTTTTGTAATTTCTTTTTATTCTATTTCTACAAATTGTAAAAAGAAATTCATTTGTAATTGTATATGATATATACAATACTTCGGTCATTGACCATCAAAGACTATATTAATATATACCCTGAAAAATATAAACTTTGTGTCTTTTACTTTTTCCGCTGCATTTACTCTTTAAGCTTTATTATTATTTTATCGGGTGTTGCTTTCAGTGTTGACATAAGAAACTGTTTAGTTTTTCTACATTCGAATCTTTATTTTTCTTACTTTTATTTGCTTATCTATAGCCTGAGCGACCTAACAAGTGGTATCACAGTCAACACTTAACACAATAAGTATTTGGTCCTATATCAAATGGCTATAGACTCAGCTATTCAAAATATTGGTAGACTTCCGATTCTTGATGGAATAAATTATGCCTATTGGAAGGTTCGCCTACGTTCGCACATCAAATACATTGATGTTCAGGCATGGAGATATGTCACCGAAGGGTTTGTTGTTCCTAAACTTCCAGCGGATGAGGATGGTGGCATTCATACTAAACTCGGATCCGATTGGATTGCGGAAGAGGTCAATAATGCTAGCTTTAACGAAAAAACCTTGAATACAATATTTGGATTGATAGATTTATACATGTTCAAACTCATTCAAAATTGTACATCGGGCAAGGACACTTGGGAGACCCTAAAAACTCATTGTGAGGGTACCTCGAGTGTGCGACGAACAAAGCTACGCATGCTTTTGAGCCAATATGAACGCTTGATGATGATATCCGATTTTAAAAAGTTGATTGACATTGTAAATCAGTGTCAAGTGATTGGTTCACCTTACAACACACAACTTGTGGACAAAGACCTCAGATCTCTTCCTAAAAGGTTCAACACAAAGATTTGTGCTATTGAAGAGGCCCATAATATTGTCACAATGGACCTATATGCCTTGATGTGCATCTTTCAAACTTATGAAATGAACATCAAGAGCCAAAGATACTTGTATAGGGACAAGACGATGACACTCCAAGGTCAAACTTCTGAAACAAACATTGAAAATGAGGATGAAAATCAAGAGGAAATAGGTGATGGTGCTAATGTTGTCTTACTCACTCGACGATTCAATTCAATGATGAGGAAGATCAACAATGATCGAAATAAAGTTAAATATAAGAAGCACCGAAACCCATTCTTCAATAATCAGCCAATAAGATCACCTTCAGGGCAAAGAAGTAGTAATACACTGAGAAAAAAACTCAGACAATACCAATTTTGATCCTAAACAACTAGAGGGAGTGCAATGTCATGCATGCTCGGGTTGGGGACATTATGCTAATGAATGTGCAAACTCCCTTAGGAAAGTTGGTAAACGTCTGTGGGTGTCTCTCAGTGATGATGAGACGAAGAAGAGGAAGGAGACCGAGAAGAAGAATCACAGGCGATACTGGCAGCAATGTTCGAACATTCACTGTCTGACAATGAAGTTGTTGTTGACAATGTTGTTTCTAATACTACAACATTTGTGACAACAACTGAAATCTCAGTAACATCGGAAAGGTATGTTTATTTTAACTATTCTGTTGTTAATTTTTTTAGTGGTTTAATTTCTTCATGTGAAGCTTTAAACGTAGAATATGGTTAGAAAATTTGGACTTGAAAACGCAAAACATATGAGGACACCAATGGACTCTACACAACAGGTATGCAAAGACGATATTGACAAGGATGTTGACCCAACACTGTACTGATCTATGATAGATAGTCTTCTATATCTTACTGCTAGTCACCTTGACCTTATGTTTAGCGTGTGTGTTTGTGCTAGGTTCCAAGCCTGTCCTAAATTATCCCACCTAAATTCCGTAAAATTTATCATTAGAGTTGTTGGTGAGTGTATTTTATACACTCTTTTGTGTCATTTTTAGTTAGTATTTTACACTTTTATTTTGTGTTTAGTATAGTGTAGGTGTGTTTTTCCTTCATTTTGTGTCACATCGGTTATTAAGGAGAAGATACTACTTTCGAGGATAAAATTGGACAAGAAAAGCCCAAAAAATGAAGTATAAGAAGTCCCGGAAAGTATAGAAGAAATCAGACGAAGTCCGGACGAAAAAAGGATTGAAAATCGCAAAATCCGAGAGTGGGCCGCCACGGGCGCCGCGGTGCCAGCCAGCAGCATCGCGGCGCTAAATATCCTAAGAGGTCTGATTTGGTCGCAGTATTTTTGGCGCTGTGACGCCAGCCTGCAGGGCCACGGCGCCGAGGCGGAAAATCTGATTTTGGGCCGAATTTGACACGTTTTCACGGTCCGAAAGGGCAACTTTTCCCAGCTATAAATCCCTAAACCCTGAGCATCTCTTGAGCACTTTTGAATATACTTTGGAGAGGAGAACGGCGGCTAGAAGCAAGATTAGAGACATCTTCTTGTTCAAGTTATTTTCTTTCTCTTATTTTATTTCAGTTTACGTTGGATTGTAATTTAGTTCTTGACATGACTATGTTTAGGAGCTAATTACTTTAGTACGGTTTCCATCGAATCTTCTTGAAGCTTTTTCATATAGTTAATGCATTAGTTATTGATTTCTTCTTCAGCATATTAAGATTTATTCAATATTGTTATGATTGCTTGATAATTAACTAGCTATTAATTGTCATAACTTGTATGATTTCAAATCGAGATCCGAGAGGGGAGATTTGAATATGTTGTAGTTGTTTAGACATAGGTTAAAATCGTGGACGAAAGTACCCCGATACTTGTGTAGTATTTAAGGTTATTGTTGTTAATCCTCATGTATGGTAAAATCAATCATATAGATATAGAAGGTTTCTGCACAAGGTTGAGCTCTTGTATGTCCTAACCGGAATATAATAACAGATTAGTTAACCTGCTATCTTAATAAGAAGAAGAATCATTAGCCATTGCATTAACACGTGAAAGAGTGGATAGTTGAGGAGATTGGAAGCCCTATTTCCTTCATAATTGTTATAAACCCAAAGTATTATAATCTTTAGTTTATTTTCTGCACTTAGTCATAATTCTTAATTATAATTCTCAAACTGAAGAACGTCAACCAAATAAATACCATAGAATAGATAATTAATCGATGTATTTTATATACACCTTTTGAGTCATTTATAGTTAGTATTTTACTCATTTCATTTATGTTTAGTATAGTATTAGAGTCGTTTTCCTTTCTTTTGTGTCACAGCGGTCAGAAATGGAGAAATGACAAAAAGGATATGAAATGAGCATAAATGAGATGGAATTGCACACTAAAAGGGCCAAGAAATGAAGCCTAAGAAGTTTCGGGAAGTATAGAACAAATCAGACGAAGACCGGACGAAAAAAGGACGACGAAACAAAAATCCGCCAGAAAAACGCCTCAGGCGTCGCGGTGCCTGCCAGCTGTGCCGCAGCGCTGAATGTTCCGAAAATTAATTTCGCTGCAGGTTTTTCAGCGTCGTGGCGCCAGTCTGCAGGGCCACGACGCCTACGCGGGATTTCTGAGTTTTGGGCCGAATTTGACACGTTTTCAGGGTCCAAAATTGATAACTTTTCCTACCTACATAATCCTTAACCCTTTACCTAAAGGATTCTATAACTTTTCCTACCTACATAATCATTAACCCTTTACCTAAAGGATTCTATAACTTTTCCTACCTACATAATCCCTAACCCTTTACCTAAAGAATTCTTGGGCTATAAATAGTCTCTACATCATTAGAAGAATTCAATTTCATCCATTGTACATACAACACAACTTAGGAGGCTAAGATTTGAGGTTTTTCAAGTATTTTATTTTCTTTCTTTTTCTTTGTTTATTTCAGTTCATGTATGGAGATTGTATTAGTTCTTAGCGTGACTATGACTAGGAGCTAATTACTTTATTAGGGATTTCCTTGTGATTCACTTGAAACTCTATTCATGAATTAATATATTAGTTTGGTTTTTTCTTATTATTGTTGAGATTTATTCAATAATTGTTTTTATTGTTTGGTAATTAATTGATCACTAATTATCATAACTTATATGATTTCTAATCGAAAGCCGAAAGGGGAGATTGTGAATATGCTATAGTTGAATAAACATAGGTTTAAATCGTGGACGAAAGTACCCCGATACTTGTGTAGCTTAATAGGTTATTGCTCTTAATCCTCCTTTGTAGTCAATCTTGTCATCGAAAGATAGAAGGGTTCTCCATTGGGGTTGAGTGTTTATATTACCTTAACATGAGTATAAAACGGTCAAGTTAACCTGTTGTCTTAACATAGAAGAAGAAGTCAGTCTAATTGTATTAAAGATTGAATAGAGTGGATAGTTGATAATCTTGGAAGCCCTAATTCTCCATCATAACTGATTTAAATCAAAGTATTTTCATAATTAGTTTATTTCCTGCATTATTAGTTTAGAATTCCAACTCAATTAACGTTAACCAAATAGAAACTAAAGCATAGATAATCGGTACTTGAAAACCAGTCCCTGAGGACGATATTCGGTCTTACCTAGACTATATTACTTGTAACGATACGTGCATTTGCGTTAAGCGTGTGTATAAATCGCACATCAATAATCGATACTTACTAAATCAGTCTATGTGGACGATAAACTCGGTCTTACAAATCTTTATTACTTGAACGATACATACACTTGCGTAAACATCTAGAAATATCGCAACAGTTATCTATGGTACAAGTAAGTTGGGAATTTGGTACACTAAGGACATTAATCCTAATCTAATAGGATATAGTGACTCGGATTGGGCCGGTGATGTAGATGATAGAAAAATCACTAGTTGTGGTTGTTTCTACTTAGGCAATAACGTAGTTTCATGATATAGTCGGAAACAAAATTGTGTCTCTCTTTCGACTGCCGAGTCTGAGTATGTGGCAGCCAGAAGTTATTGTGCACAATTGATTTGTCTACGACACATATTAGATAACTATGGCCTATCAAGCAATATTATGATTTTGTACTGTGATAATTTGAGTGCTATTAATATTTCCAAAAATCATGTTCAACATTCACGTACAAAACACATAGATATACGCCATCATTTTTTAAGAGACTTAGTTGAAAAACAGTTATTTCAGATTGAACATGTTGATACACTTCATCAACTAGCTGACATTTTACCAAAGTTCTAGATCATGATAGATTTTCTAGTTTGAAGAAATCTCTTGGCCTATGTTTTCTTTATAATAAAGCAGTATAAGTAGATGTTAGCTGAAATATTGTCTCAACATTCTGGGTAACATTTACTGTTTTGTCAATGTACATGGTAAATGTTGTAGTATTGTGCATATTTTTGGTCACTCTAGTATGATTTCAGAAGGACAAGTTCTGAATGTGATATTGTTTTCTGCGATGGTATATATAAATCAATTATATATATCATATAAAGGAGTATCATAAGAAGGCAAAGCCTCTACACAAGATTTGGTTGTATTACAAAGCTCTAAAATTGGTATCGTTCCTATTGTATAGGAGTACCATGTGTTTCAAAGAAAGTTGAAAATAGCTCAAAAATTATTTTCATTTTTAGATAGAAAGAATTTTGTATATGCTCAACTAAGTTGATCAATGACACGAAGGAAAAATGTTACATTTGGTACAGGGGTCAATCTCATATGGAGTATATACATAATATGTCTAATGTCAAATCAGAAAGTTCCTGAAGTGTCATATTACTCGTGTTGTTCAAAATGTTGTCAACATTGCTAACAACATCACCATCCAGTATGTTGATTATTTTTCAAAAAATTGTTTTTGCGTTTTTATGTCTTATTTATTTTTAGGTTAAATTTGTAATGTTTAAACATCAAAATCTCGTTAAATATGGATATTGGTGGCTTTTTAAAATTTCAAAATTAAATGATATTGTGTGTTATGTTACCTCTTTGTTTTAGGAGTGAAGAGATTTAATTCATCTACACTACCTAAATTTAAGGGAGATGTCGTTGCAATTTGTATAAGTGTTGCCATCCCATTTGCTTTTAGTCACATCACATCAAGCATCGGTTCAATCAATGGAAGCCCAAAGATCAAATACACCTTTGTAAAATTCATTTTAAATAAAATCCCAAACTAGTCTAAACTCTCTCTTATGTCCATTTCTCTGAAATCCATAACAACTTCCTCCAACACAAAAGAAAACACTCCAATGTCGATCAGTCCATCACAAAATCAAAAGGTATACAAACATTATGTATCGATTGGTAACCACAATCCTGACCCGGAAAACCTTTCACGAGCTATTGTCCTTAGAGGTTCTGATGAACCACTAAGAATCAGTTACCCAGGAGACAACCATAACCCCATTGATGTTGATGCAACATCAAATTTTTCGAACCTAGGTACTAGACCCACAACTTCAACCTTTCCATCCCGTAGGTCTAAAAGGGTTTCTGAAAACATTGTTCGTGAAAATGAGTCTACCAAGAAGGCCAGATGTGAGTCGACTGTTTCTGTTGATTCAAGGAGCAGTAGAAACACTGACACGGAGTTCAATATGGATGACATTCCGGGCTGCTACTAGGTTGTGAGGAGATAATGTCATCCGACTACCAAAATAAAAAGAGATGTCTTCTGTACCAGAACTAATTCTCTGCCTTTACTCTTCTTGCCTCTTGTCTGGAAGGAAGCTCAAAGAGGAACTGATTGTTGTCTAAAGGTATGACTTTTATGCCACCCGTTACTCTCCGTCTACTAATGAATTATTATCAAATAGTGTCATGATTGGGACTGTAGTGAAATGGATCATTGAATATGCCGACCAAGCTTTTGTCCAAAGGATACTTTTCATTCAACTCTCTTTTGTACGTTCTTTGACTTACTTCTGGCCATCTCTCAATATTGGCTGCTGCATGATACAATTTTGTTAATGGGGGAGGAAAAGACTGTGACTCTGTTTTGCTGAATTTCTTCATAAATTGAAGGATTTTCTCTGCAATATATGTCCACCCACTATTGAGGTTGATCTCGAGGATGATCACTGCTACTTTAAATGAATCATGCCATACTTTTATGCGAACAAATCAACCATAAACATTGAAGTTTTGGTAGACTAAAAAAATTGTGTTGTTGCTTCCTTCCCCACCTTCTGTATAGTCGTCCAGACTTATATAAGGGCTTCACACACCCATCTCAGGTTATGAACATCCATGTTGATCTTGTTTGTGTATCTCTTGCACCTTTCTATTAACGAAAACTAGTTGTATTGTTTGTCCGCCGTATTTTTAAGTTTGAAAGATTTATCCTCACTGATAAAAAAAAATTAGAACCCTGCATTTTCAGGATGGGTAGTGCTAGTCGTCACTGATAGAGGCAACTCAAGTATTTTATACTGATTGTGATGCTCGCCGACAGTAACAGAGGTCATCGGCGCAGATGAAAATAGATTTTTTTTAATGCACAGAGATTTGGGTTATGCTACAGTACTGTTCATGTCGAAAATACTGTTCATGCCGAAAATATTGTTCATTCTGAAACGTTGACCCATGTCAAAAGATAGGTCTGAAGGAGATCTATTTGGATATCTCACCGGAGCGTAGTTACAGGGAACCATGAAGCTTCAAAAAAAAAAAAAGAGAGAGGAGAGAGAAGGGGAGAAGAGAGAGTACAGAGCATTTTTTTTGGTACTGTTGAGATATGAATTCTGAGGTTTAGTTTCCAGATATTTAGTTGGCTTGGCTTTAGTTTTCAGATATTTTAGTTGTTGATGTGGTTAGTGTTAATTGAAGTTAAATAGCTTAGTTAGTAGCTAAGTACTCTACTATAAATAGCTCTAGTATCTCACTGTAACGTTTTAGAGTTCATAATAAATAAATTGGAAAGCTCTCACAAACTCCTCTCTCCTTTCCTCTTCTTCACTATTTGTCTTCTACAGATTTGTTAGGCAAGATCTCAACGATTAACGGATACACAGATATGTATTACAAATGATTAGAAGCTAAACTCACTGTTTTCCACCCAATGAAAGAAATAAGGGAGAAAAGTTTACGGAGCTCAATAAAGCAATTGTAGATAAATTATAAAGCTTGTAGAAAGTTTGTACCTTGTAAAAAAAAAATTGTAGAAAGCATTATATTTTTTCTGCTGTTGTGTATGAATTTGTTGTATTGTTGGTCTCAAACATTTTGGGAGTCCTGTTCTAATTTATGAAAGTAGGTTCTTAATTGGGCTAAGACCTGCGAATTATGAGTCATTACAGTAAATTCTGACTAATACTACTTAATAAAAAATGAAAAAAAGACCCTAAAATTTTTTGTTTTTCAGGGGCCCTGTACAGTAGCACATGTCGTATGAGTCCAAAGACGGCCCTGATTGTCATGCATGGATGTTGAACTGAAACCATCGGAGGTTTTCTATCTCAAGATATATGAAGTATTGCTAACTTTCTTTTGGTCTGGCTCTGAATCTCCTAAAACAATTCTCACTTTTTGATATCAAATCTGAAATCATTGATTGCTAGATAATTTTGCTTATTCTTTCTTTATTTTGTAGATTAACAACTTCAATCTTATTTGAATCTAATAACTTCATTAGAGTTTTTCCCTTAAAAAAGACATACATGTGGAAGTGCGTTCATATATTTGGCAACTAGCTGTGTTTTTCATTTGTGCATTTATAAACTGACTTGACCTTTTTTTTTGACAGATAATACTTAAATCATTCTATGCACAAGAATGAGTTGAATTGTGCTCATGGCGTGAAACCATATGAAGTGTGAGGGTGCTAATGTATTCAAGTGAGTGGTGCAAATGCTGCAAATTTGAGTTTTCTTTCTAAACTTTGGATGATAAAAGGTTGTAATAGGCTGTGATACTTTTAACTCAACTGTAATTCTTTTGCACTCTTTCTACGTAAAGAAATTCTCCGTTTTATTCAGTTAAAATAGTCATTACAAGAACGACTTATGTGAACAAGCACAAGAATTATTTTGCTAACGTTAACTGCTAAGAGTCTCACATCGGATATGAAATGAAAACGTAGATTCCTTATATGAATTTGGACCATCCTCACCATATATACAAGCTAGCTTTTGGGGTTGAGTTAAGCCCAAAATTCATTCTTTACATGGTATCAGAGTTAACTCATTTCAATTCTTTGTTCACCGATGTTGGATCCCAAATTATATTATTCACGCTCCAGTTAACAAAATTTGGTGTGCGAGGAGTGTTAAGAGTCCGACATCCAGGGGCAGATCTACGTCCCTGATAGTGATTATTCGAGAAAAAAATTCACAGCGTTGTATAAGAAAATGAGAATGATGTGCTTGTTCAAAAGTGGAAAATAGCACTGCAAAAACAAAAATCCGCTTGTTCTCGTGCACAAGCTTGAACACAAAGGTCCGCGGCTGCCCACATCAGATATGAAATGGGAACGTAGACTCCTTACATGAACTTGGACAATCTTCACCCTACAAGTTAGCTTTTGAGATTGAGTTAGGCCCAAGATCCATTATTTACATTAACCTTAACCAAGAAGGTCATCTACGTGTTTAGTTCGCTTCTACCCGTGCCTAATAATGCCTTTGTTGCTTCATTCTTCTAGCTGCTAATAATCATTGGAAATTTAAACCTTTAGGACACGTTTGATATGATGTATTAAACTGGATTGTACTGAACAAAAAAATAATACAACGTTTGGTGGGCGTTTTCAACCAGACGATCAGATTATTTTTAGAAATAGTCAAATCTAATCACATTTTTTGAGACCATCTAAAGGTGGGCTTCCCTGATCAGACTAAAAATAAAAATAAATACAAAAATACAATCCATTATATATTAATACTCTAATATCGTTCATTATATATTAATACAGTCCAGTCCAATAAAACTAATACAGTCCAATGCGACATATCAAACGAGCCCTTGCCGATTTGTTGCAGTCAATGTTGTCAGTATTTTCATTTTATTAACCATTACTTGTAAGAGCCTAATTGTGGGTAGCACGGGCCATGCCCCCCTCTCTCTCTATATATATATATATATTAAATTTTCTGATGTCAGTAATTATTAATTTACAACCTCTATAATAAATATCTATTACTCTTTTTTGTGCGTGAAGGTGTAGACCATGAAATTGGCAATAACATACCAACCATAGTAAGAGTTCGTTTGGTATAACTTATTAAAAAGAGTTTATATTAGTAGAGTTTTTTCAAGTAGAACTTTTATGAAAAAATTGTTAGGTGTTTGATTGTCAATAAAAAAAATACTTTTGTATAAAAAATAAAAGAATAGAAAGTCAAAATAAGCTCTACTCAAGAAGCCCAAATTTTGAGTTTCTTCGAAAAATATTTTTGAAACCCAAAAACACTTATCAATTTGTCAACCAAACAATCTATTTAAAGGCTAAAAGTATTTTTGACCTTTGGAAAAACTCAACCAAACCGACACTAAAAAAGGCACCTTTAAATTTATGTACAACGTTTACAAAATACTATTACTTTCATTTGCCAATAACTTTTTGATATGTGTCACCCTGAATATTTGACATATTTAGAACTACATAAGAGAAAAAGTTAAACCGATTCAATTGATTGCGGATAACTACAAATTATTGTACATTCTAATAAAATTTTAATTATCATTACTTACCTGCTAAATATTATCTATTTTAAATTAGTCTTGGACACATAAGCACCTGTTCAGAGACTAGTAAAATAAAATGAAAAAAGAGCCTTTTAGCAATTATTAGTATTAGCATGGGTACATAACCATGTAACATTATAGTACCAAGATATTGCTGGACCGGGTGGTGTTGGTAAAATAATCTGTATATGGCTAAATAATATTTCAACACAATATGTTAATCACTTAGTGAAACAGATTACACGATATAAACATTACTTAACAGTAAATTGATCATGAAACAATAAACGAAAACAGAATTTGTTTTGAAAAATAATTTCAGAATGTAATTGAGCCCACTTAGTTCAAAGTGTGTCCTTAAGGAAATTATTCCCCTCACAGTACTCGAGGTTAACGGAATATCGCCTCACAGGATAGAACGGTTATCTTACCAGAATAGTAGTACTCCAAATTCCGGTAGCAGCGAACCACTCAACGCCAGTATATCACACATAATTAAGACAAAATATTTTTTGAGTTCAAGACTGAAATTCAGGAATTGAATAATTGATTGAATGAATAAATTCTTGGAATAATCAAGAATTTATAGGTTTGGAGGTACTGATTCTGAATGTTTGCAACCATTCAGAATAGTCACCTAATATTTGGAGGGAAATTCGAAAAAGAGAGGGAGAGCTTGGCCGATGCCGGTCGCGGTCGATCCGCTTGGATTTTTAATTAAAGAAATAATTAATTAAAGAAACGTTTGTCCAAAAGATTATCAATCAATCGATCTTTTCCAAAGCCGAACCGAAGCGGCGACGACACGGCGAGTGTCCTTGCCCTCTCAACCCTTTTAGCAACTAGAGAAGGTGTAATGTAATATATACACCTCTCTTTCCTTCTCTTTTTCGATGTGGGACAAAAGAGTCTTTTACTCCCTTTAATTTGCATCCCATTATTTCTCATTCACCAATATCAAAATCCAACAATTCCCCACATGAATGGGGAATGGTTATAAGATAAAAGAATGTACGGACGAGTGTGATATACAAGCGAGAATTGATCGTGATCCGATAAGTAGGTTTTCCTTTGAACTTTTCGTAGTGAACTTATATCGGATATACTCGATCAATCGGTAGATTTGATATCTTTGAACCGTCGAACTTTGTTGTATACCTAGACAACATAAGACACACAATCAACCCTCAACCGTTTATGATTCTCACGGTTGTGTTCGTTTCAGCCATGAACACCGCCTGGTCTCATGAGTGCATAGAGAATGGGTTTTTACTGTCATTCCCCTTTAAAGCGGCTTATACTTAACACTCACATAGGTGATTTCTAAACATGTGGTCCTATGGCCATATTATCTGGTCATACATTGCCAGATTTAGATAACCATTAAAAAAAACTTAATGTTTTATTAACTCATTAACAAGCCATAAAGTCTTATCCTTATTTCTGAACATTGTCTTCATCCGAGAATGAGTTGAGTTATTTGACAATGTTGAACCGTCAGTCACAACTTTGTTTGATCTCCTTGAACCTAGCTCTTGGGATCTCCAGTCTGCTAGGTAGAGTTACCGTCATGATGACTTGTCATTGGCCTTAACCCCATTCCCATTGATGATCTACCAACTCCCTCTCTAGATAAGTCTTTTGTAAGAGGATCCGCCACGTTATCTCTTGACTTTACATAATCAATTGTGATAACGCCACTAGAGATGAGTTGTCTAACGGTATTGTGTCTCCGTCGTATGTGACGAGATTTTCTGTTATACATTACGCTCCCTACCCTACCTATTGTTGCTTGACTATCACAATGTATACATATAGGAGCCAAAGGTTTGGGCTAGAATGGAATATCTTCTAAGAAATTTCGGAGTCATTCAGCTTTTTCACCGGCCTTGTCTAAAGCTATAAATTCTGATTCCATTGTAGAGCGGGCGATGCATGTCTGTTTTGATGATTTCCAAGACACTGCTCCTCCGCCAACGGTGAAAACATATCCACTCGTGAATTTAACTTCAAATAATCCGGTGATCCAATTTGCATCACTATACCTGAAGTACTGCGGGATATTTATTATAATGCAAAGCATAGTTTTGGGTGTGTTGTAAATATCTCAAGACTCGTTTCATTGTCATCCAATGAGTTTGATTGAGATTACTCGTGAATCGACTCAACTTGCTTATAGCACATGCTATATCTGGTTGTATACAATTCATAATATACATCAAACTTCCCAAAAACTCGTGCAAAGTCCAATTGTGAGTCACTTTCACCTTCATTCTTTTGAAGTGCAAAACTTACATCAATTGGAGTCTTTGCAACATTGAAATTTAAATACTTGAACTTGTCAAGTACTTTTGCAATATAATGTGACTGTGATAATGCTAGACCTTGTGGAGTTTTATGGATCCCAATTCCTAAGATCAAATCAGCAACCCCTAAGTCTTTCATGTCAAATTTGCTAGCGAGCATATGCTTCGTAGCATTTACATCGACAATATATTTACTCATTATCAACATGTCATCAACATACAAACAAATAATGACTTCATGATTTGGAGTATTTTTAATGTAAACACATTTGTCACACTCATTAATCTTAAATCCATTTGCCAACATTGTTTGGGTTCTTGTTTAAGTCCATAAAGTGACTTAACAAGTCTGCACACTTTTCTTTCTTTACCAGGAACCACAAAACCCTCAGGTTGTTCCATGTAAATTTCTTCCTCCAATTCTCCATTTAAGAAAGCTGTCTTGACATCCATTTGATGGATTTCAAGACCATATACGGCCGTCAGTGCCACTAACACCCGAATAGATGTTATTCTCATTCGCGAGTATGTGTCAAAGTAATCAAGGCCTTCCTTTTGTCTATAACCTTTGACCACAAGTCTTGCCTTATATTTGTCAATAGTGTCATCAGCTTTCATTTTCCTTTTAAAGATCCATTTTGATCCTAAAGGTTTATTTTCAGGAGGAAGATCAACTAATTCTCATGTATGGTTGTTTAAAATTGATTTAATCTCACTATTGACTGCTTCTTTCCAAAATGTTGAATCAGAAGATGACATTGCTGCTTTAAATGTTTGAGGCTCATTTTCAAGCAAGAATGTTATAAAATCTGGTCCTTGCCCTCTCAACCCTTTTAGCAACTAGAGAAGGTGTAATGTAATAAATACATCTCTCTTTCCTTCTTTTTTTTCGATGTGGGACAAAAGAGTTTTTTACTCCCTTTAATTTGCATCCCATCATTTCCCATTCACCAATATCAAAATCCAACAATTCCACACATGAATGGGGAATGGTTATAAGATAAAAGAATGTACGGACGAGTGTGATATACAAGCGAGAATTGACTGCATCTGGATAAGTAGATTTCCCTTTGAACTTTCCGTAGTGAACTTATATCGGATATACTAGATCAATCGGTAGATTTGATATCTTTGAACCGTCGAACTTTGTTGTATACCTAGAAAACATAAGACACACAATCAACCCTCAACCGTTTATGATTCACACGGTTGTGTTCGTTTCAGCCATGAACACCGCCTGATCTCATGAGTGCATAGAGAATGGGTCTTTACTGTCATTCCCCTTTAAAGCGGCTTATACTTAACACTCACATAGGTGATTTCTAACACACGTGGTCCTATAGCCACATTATCTGGTCATACATTGCCAGATTTAGATAACCATTAAAAAAACTTAATGCTTTATTAACTCATTAACAAGCCATAAAGTCTTATCCTTATTTTTGAACATTGTCTTCATCCGAAAATGAGTTGAGTTATTTGACAATGTTGAACCGTCAGTCACAACTTTGTTTGATCTCCTTGAACCTAGCTCTTGGGATCTCCAGTCTGCTAGGTAGAGTTACCGTCATGATGACTTGTCATTGGCCTTAACCCCATTCCCATTGATGATCTACCAACTCCCTCTCTAGATAAGCCTTTTGTAAGCGGATCCACCACGTTATCTCTTGACTTTACATAATCAATTGTGATAACACCACTAGAGATGAGTTGTATAACGGTATTGTGTCTCCGTCGTATGTGACGAGATTTTCCGTTATACATTACGCTCCCTGCCCTACCTGTTGCTGCTTGACTATCACAATGTATACATATAGGAGCCAAAGGTTTGGGCCATAATGGAATATCTTCTAAGAAATTTCGGAGCCATTCAGCTTTTTCACCGGCCTTGTCTAAAGCTATAAATTCTGATTCCATCAGTAGAATGCGATGCGTCGTGTTTTGATGATTTCCAAGACACTGCTCCTCCGCCAACGGTGAAAACATATTCACTCGTGAATTTAACTTCAAACGATCCGGTGATCCAATTTGCATCACTATACCTCAAGTACTGCGGGATATTTATTATAATGCAAAGCATAGTTTTGGGTGTGTTGTAAATATCTCAAGACTCGTTTCATTGTCATCCAATGAGTTTGATTGAGATTACTCGTGAATCGACTCAGCTTGCTTATAGCACATGCTATATCTGGCCGTATACAATTCATAATATACATCAAACTTCCCAAAAACTCGTGCAAAGTCCAATTGTGAGTCACTTTCACCTTCATTCTTTTGAAGTGCAAAACTTACATCAATTGGAGTCTTTGCAACATTGAAATTTAAATACTTGAACTTGTCAAGTACTTTTTTAATATAATGTGACTGTGATAATGCTAGACCTTGTGGAGTTTTATGGATCCTAATTCCTAAGATCAAATCAGCAACCCCTAAGTCTTTCATGTCAAATTTGTTAGCGAGCATATGCTTCGTAGCATTTACATCGACAATATCTTTACTCATTATCAACATGTCATCAACATACAAACAAACAATGACTTCATGATTTGGAGTATTTTTAATGTAAACACATTTGTCACACTCATTAATCTTAAATCCATTTGCCAACATTGTTTGGGTGCTTGTTTAAGTCCATAAAGTGACTTAACAAGTCTACACACTTTTCTTTCTTTACCAGGAACCACAAAACCCTCAAGTTGTTCCATGTAAATTTCTTCCTCAAATTCTCCATTTTAGAAGTTGTCTTGACATCCATTTGATGGATTTCAAGACCATATACGGCCGCCAGTGCCACTAACACCCGAATATATGTTATTCTTGTTACCGGCGAGTATGTGTCAAAGTAATCAAGGCCTTCCTTTTGTCTATAACCTTTGACCACAAGTCTTGCCTTATATTTGTCAATAGTGTCATCAGCTTTCATTTTCCTTTTAAAAATCCATTTTGATCCTAAAGGTTTATTTTCAGGAGGAAGATCAACTAATTCTCATGTATGGTTGTTTAAAATTGATTCAATCTCACTATTGACTGCTTCTTTCCAAAATGTTGAATTAGAAGATGACATTGCTGCTTTAAATGTTTGAGGCTCATTTTCAAGCAAGAATGTTACAAAATCTGGTCATTGCCCTCTCAACCATTTTAGCAACTAGAGAATGTGTAATGTAATATATACACATCTCTTTCCTTCTCTTTTTTCGATGTGGGACAAAAGAGTCTTTTACTCCCTTTAATTTGCATTCCATCATTTCTCATTCACCAATATCAAAACCCAACAGGTGGTGACTCTGTGGGTGAGGAATTTCGCCTTTTACCCGAAGATATTGCTAGCTAGCTCTCCTCCTTTATCCTCAACCATTCATTCATCACATTTTCACGTTCTCTTCTTTATAACAAACAACAGATAATTTAGGTTGTGTCATATTTCCCACATAATATATGCGGATAATTTCAGTCACACGGTTCAATAAGTTTTTGTGCTTCCACTATAAAGAGACACCTTTAAGTTCTCCATTTATTGATTTAATTTACGCACAATCTATTTCGTATAGATTTGCATGCCCCTTAATTCAATCACAAAATTTAAAATTTTATATGTTCTCAATTATCGTGACAATCAAAATAATACAAGAAAGGACCTCTCATCAATTTCTTTTTGATATCCAGGTTTCTGCCTTGCGTCAGACTAGTCCTGAAGATAGTAATACCGATCCCTCAACAATACTACCAGTAAATCGCGAGATGTGCTCCAATAACCAGTCTTTAAGAACGGACAACTGATAACACCTACAAGGATCAACCCCAGAAGAGAGCAGAATGCTCCCACTGGGAATTGATCCCACGCTGCAAGTGTCCAGAATGCCTTAAGCCCCCTCCTTTGTCATTTAACTGTACCTCGGGACACCTCTTCATCAATTATTAGTACTAGCATGACCATGTAAGAGGATAGTGAAAGTATATGTATGTTCTAGAGACAATCTGTATTAGGACACAATTTACTTTATACACATTCATATTTGTATTAATGATGATTAATATTATGACAATTTGCATTTGTTTAATTATTAGTTGATTGTTTATAATATTCTATAAATGCATCCCTAGAGATTACGTTTTTATTAATGATGTGAGAATTAATGTTATAACGTAACTCTTAAATTACCTCGACTAATGATCATCGAAACTGGGATATCGATGATATGTGATACGTCGATATGTGGTCTGCATCATATCCTTAGGGGGTGTAGTTTGTCTCACTTGCTACGAGTTATGACAACTCGTGATGGACACATGGATACTTGTTGAAGTATTGGTACGCCATGCTGATGTACTGTTTTGTTATATGTCTATAATGTTATCGGTGTGTGGGTGATAAAAGTCCTTAGACTTGAGGTCAATATCATCTTGTTTACGGAGTAATGTACTTTGATTCTGTCCTAAGCTCAAATGTCTTATAGGTTGAGGCGCGACTTGTTTTGGGTGCATTACAAAGTAGATTAAAAATGGTATGTGAGTCAAGAAAGGATTCATTCCTTGAATTTATATTCGAGTGAACACTCAGATACTCATATGGTATTAGGTTGACTAAGTCATTGGTCAATGCAATGGACATGTCTGTGACATGATCCTGTTGTCAACTAATATAAATGAGTTATCATAATCATGTCATTTGGATAGACACTTGATAAATCCTAAGCTTGATTAAGTGTGTCATGAATGAAGGGATTTTATCTTCTCACATATAGGTTCAGTTCACATATTTTGTGTAGCTAAATTTACATATTGGGTTCGTCTTCCCAAGACGCTAGGAGTTAGTGAAGATCCTAATGTAATTAGTGACGATATGTAAAGGCCTGAAGGGTAACAGTAAGTCAAATGTTCCGTCGATTGAAAGATGTAATTAGAAGTAGATACCTATATGTTCGGTTGATGACCGAGACATTAAAATGGGAAAATGGGCAGGAAAATAGGACGGAACCGCGGTGCCTTAATTCAGGACCGCAGCGTTGTGAACATGTCGACCGCGTACCTCTTCTTGAGGACCGCGGTGCCTGACGTGGACCGGCATCCGACTCGCCTGCTCGTTTCTCACGAGCCCGACCTACTGAAACTCTTGAGCTCTAATTTTATCCTATAAATAGGAGGCTCCCCTTCCCATTTCAAGACACACAAAAACCTAAGAGAGATAAATCTCTTCTAAAGCTCTGTCAGAATCCCTAGCATTTCTGACTTAGCAAATTGCATCACAGTTTCAGAACTTACAAATCGAGGGACCTTTGCGTGTGCACCCTCGAACTACACAAAACATCCAACATCAACTACTTAGCTGATTATCTCAAAATGTAAGTCTTTTGTCGAAGTTTTACATTTACTATGTGCTTTATATTTTCATTACTTATCATACTGCAGTTCGACCGTCGTCGGGTTTGAAACACAAATTTTTAAATTCCGCTGCGTGTACGAACCCGACGTAAACACCTTCAGTAGTATCAGAGTCATGGCTGTTTCGTGTGATTTGTAATGATATTAATAATAATATGGGTTAGGATTTGTTTAGATCTATATTTTATGTTGTTAAAAGATTAAAACCCTAAACCTTTAGAACACATAGTCCTTGTGACCAGATATGTTAATGCAATTATGTATTCGAACAAGTCAATCCAATATATAACTCTTCTAAGTTGAAATGTGTTATCCGGCTTAAAGTATGGTGCATTGAAACGAAGAACGCGAAGAAAATTGGATTTGATGGTCGATGAACATGCTGTTTTAATGGTGATGGTAATACAAGTGATATATCTAAAAGATATGACCCTAAACCAGTTTTAGGGGTTCAGAAATTTCAGATTTTGCGTTTCTGGAGGAGAGGCACCGCGGTTCCATGATGGAGCACAGCGGTGCCTGCTAAGGTTTTTGTGGCGGCGTCGGGATTCCACTATTGGAACACCACGGTGCTGCGCAGATGAAGCCAGAGGCACCGCGGTGCTGTTCATCCAGAAGCTTAAAATTAATTTTTTGGATAATCTGCCTTCAAGGCACCGCGGTTCCACCTGTTAGGACCACGGTGCCTGTGACGAAAATTATAAGGCACCGCAGTGCCACTTGTTAGGACCACGGTGCTAATTAATCTACAAATTTCAGCTCTTGCTTAGAGGCACGGCGGTACTGGCATCGAATCGCGACGGCGATTTAATTTTAAAAAAATCGAGAATAAAAAACAGAGACTTAAAAGTTTCAGATTCTGAATCTGAAGTCTTAGAAGTTTCAGTTTCTGAAAATAAAGTTTTAAAATCGAACAGATTTGGTCATTTCGGGCAAATCTGTAATTAAAGAAAGTTGATTTTAGGTTTTGGAAATTGCAAACAGGTCCCAGAAACTTGAAAATGTTTTCTAAGTTTTGAAATTGTATTTTCTGAGTTTATAGGGGTTCAAAATTGAACTTTTAAATTATTAAAGGACTAAACTGTAAATTTCAAAAGTTTACAGAAATCCTGAAAATCAGAATTTCAGAATCAGAAATGTTTAGGGACTGTTTGTCATTTCCATAGATTGTAGAGTTTAGACAAATAGACCTATAGTTATCATTAATAGTATATTATTGAATAATATACAAATGTGCTAAGTGATTAAATGTGATGCATTTAAATTATTAGCATAGCGTCATAATTATTATCCGGTAGGCGCGCCGAATTGTTTAATTTCAAATGCCTGCTATAACTGTCTGGGTAGACGGCGTCCAGTATGTGATTAAAACAATCTTTTATCATGCCTATTGGGTTTGATGGTTTCCCATCTAATTGTGTTTAAAAATTGCATGATAGGATGTCATATGATGTATGACTTGATTGTTGATCTTGAATGAATCCCCGAAAACTAAAATGTTCCCCAAACATTAAATACAAGTCTAATTATAACGCGTCGTCCATTATAATTGTTAGGGTGCTAAGTCCTTTTCGGCGATAAAGGTATTTATGCCAAAACATTTGCTCTAAGTCTAAGAGGACCAAGTCTCTTTCATAGATGTGTTAAAATGAAAATAGATAATAAAATTTTGTAGGTATTTACACTAAAGTGTTTGCTTGCAAAAGCTAAATTTACTTAGGTATTTAAACGCAGTCGTGTAATGGGGTTGGCTTGTTTAGATGAATCTTGGCGCCAAAGTGTCGGACTAGTCTAAAGACGTATGATTAAAATGAAAGATATTTAATCAAACCAAGAGTTGTTTTACAATTGGTTGAGGACCTACCAAAGTGTGCTATTGAAGTTATCAGTCAAAGCAAACGCGGATATAGCATATGTTTGGATCTTGACCCATTATGACCTTTATATTGATTTAGGTCCGTATTCTACCTTGGGGTCGTAGAAGTATGCAAAATAGTGGGAGCTAACTAAACAAAAGGTCATGTTAAATTAGTTTATTGTGAATGTGTAAAATTTAGGAGAATGAATTTTGATTGCATTTTCCTGTTCTATCTATTATCTTCAGATCTTCAGAAATGTCAAACTTTTCGTTGAAAATGCTCATGGAGTCAAACAGACTCACCGGACCCAACTTCATTGACTGGCTAAGAAATGTTAGAATTGTTCTAAGATATGAAGAAATTGAGTATACATTAGACAAGGTATTCCCAACCGCTCCGGCGGAGGACTCTGCAGAGTATGCAACTTTTGATCAGGTTGCTTACAAGAAACATTATAAGGATGCCACCGCTGCTCAATGCCTGATGTTGTCTTCTATGTCTCCTACATTGCAAAGGCAACATGAAACTATGGGGCCCAACGAAATGTTATCCCATTTTAGGAGTCTTTATGATTTGCAGAGTCAGATAATGGAGTATGGCTTTCTCATAGAACTTTTCAAGCGTAGGCTAAATGAAGGGTCCAAGTTTCACCTGATGTGTTGAGGATGATTGAGCTGATTGAGAGGTTAGCTTCTATAGAAATAAGGTTTCATGACAGAGTCGCCACCACCCTCATCCTGTACTCGCTTCCTAAGTCGTTTGAGAGTTTCATTGTCAATTATAATATGAATGGAACTAAAGAGACATTGCCGGAGTTGCATAATATGTTGAAAACTTTTGAATCTTCGACCTCTAAGACCAAGTCTATTCTGATGGTTGGCTCCTCTAGTCGCCCCAAACCTAAAGGTAAAGGACAACAGAAGGGGAAGGGCAAAGCTGTTGTTCTGGCAGCAGCAATGAAGCCCAAGGGAGGGGAGAAGAAGAAGAAGAAGAAACTGTCGACATCAGATATTTGTATGAATTGCAACAGGAAGGGGCATTAGAGAAAGGATTGCACTGCTCCAGGCGGAGGAATGGCACCAGGTGCTAATGTGCAAGTTATGTTTGTAATTGAAATTAATCTATCTATAAATAATTCTCATTCCTGGGTACTTGATACCGCTTGTGGCTCACACATATTTGTATAAATGTGCATGGGCTAACTGATAGCAGGAAGGTCGGGCCTCGCGAGGTGGACCTGCACGTCGAAAATGGAACACGAGTTGCTGTTGAGCGCGTGGAAACTTATAGGATAGATTTACCTTTTGGCAAAGTTTTAATGTTGAACAATTGTTATTATGTTCCTTCTTTGACAAGGAATATTATTTTCATTCCTGTACTTGATTCAGAGGGGTTTTCCTCAAATACATCTAATGGCAATATGATTTTGACTTTAGATAATGTTGTGTATGGAATTGCGCCTTTTGTGAATGGATTGTATACATTAAACTGCCACAGGGAAATTTTCAATGTACAAAATAAAAGGGCTAAGTTAAATGAAAGAAATTCTACGTACTTATGGCATTGCAGAATTAGTCATATCAATCAAACAAGGATAGAACGGTTGAGGAAATTAAATTACCTCGAACCATTTGACTTACATTCTTATGGTAACTGCGAATCCTGTTTGAAAGGTAAGATGACCATTAAACCCTTTCTGGAAAGGGGATCCGTGCCAAAGAGGTGCTTGAGTTGGTACATACGGACGTATGTGGACCATTTTCGACTCAAGCTAGATAGGGTTTCTCTTACTTCAACACTTTCACAGACGACTTATCAAGGTATGAATATGTGTATCTTATGAACACAAATCCGAGGCTTTTGAGAAGTTTAAGTGTGAAGCTGAAAAACAGCTCTCAAAGAGTATCAAGACTCTCCGATCTGATCGTGGGGGTGAATACTTAAGCAAAGAATTTCTTGACTACTAAAGCTTCATGGAGTTCATCCCGAATGGACACCTCCTGGAAAACCACAGATGAATGGTGTTGCCGAGAGGAGGAACCGAATCTTGCTTGACATGGTTCGTTCCATGATGAGCTTTTCAGCTCTTCCTACATACATTTGGGGATACACTATTTTGACCTCAATATATGTTCTTGTTAGACATATTTTATATACACTTTTTGAGTCATTTTTAGTTAGTATTTTACTCATTTCGTTTGTGTTTAGTATAGTATTATGGTCGTTTTTCTTTCTTTTGAGTCACAACGGTCATAAATGAAGAAATGACAAAAAGGAGATGAAATGAGCTTGATTGAGGTGAAATTGCACACTTAAATGGCCAAGAAATGAAGCCTAAGAAGTCCCGGGAAGCATAGAAGAAATCAGACGAAGTCCGGACGAGAAATAACTTGTAAATCGGACTGGGTCTACAAGGCAATTAGCACCGCGGTGCCAGAATTGCTGAGAAGCCGCACGATTTTCGGCACCGCGGTGCCATTCTGCAGGACCGCGGTGCTGAGGAGGGTTTTTCACATTCTGGGCCGAATTTTGACACGTTTTCAGGGTCCGAAAGGGAAACTCTTCCCATCTATAAATCCATAAAACCCTAACCTCATTATTCATCTGGGATCTTACATCTCACATCATACTTTGGAGAGGAAAAGGAGTCTACATCACAAGATTGGAGACACCGTTGGTTCAAGTTTCTTTTCTTTTCTTTGTTTTTATTTCAGTTTATGTTGGTTTGTATTAGTTCTTAGCGTGACTATGGCTAGGAGCTAAACACTTTATTATGGTTTTCCTATTGAATCGCTTGAAAGTCTTGTTCATGAATTAATGCAGTAGTTTGATTTCTTCTTCACATGATTAAGATTTATTCAATAATTGGTATGAATGTTTGATAATTAATTGATCACTAATTATTATAATCTATATGATTTCGAATCAAGAACCGAGAGGAGAAATTTGGATATGCTGTAATTGAATAGACATAGGTTAAAATCGTGGACGAAAGTACCCCGATACTTGTGTAGCATTATAAGTTACTGTTTTTAATCCTCCTATGTGGTAAATTCTATCATAGAAATATAGAAGGATTCTGCACTGGAGTGAGCGATTATATATTCTAACCGGAATATAAGACAGTCTAGTTAACCGTTATCTTAACGTAGAAGAAGTCATTCTAGTCGCATTAAGGATTGAATAGAGTGGATAATCGAGGATATTAGAAGCCTTAATTCCTTCATAACTGATTAAACCAAAGTATTAGCATAATTAGTTTATTTTCTGCAATTACTTAGTCTTAGTTATTAGATAAAAATACAAATAAAAGAAATGTTCACCAAATAGAAACTAAAGCTTAGATAATTGGTATTTGAAAACCAGTCTCTGAGGATGATATCGGTCTTACTAGACTATATTACTTGTGACGATGCGTACGCTTGCGTGAGCAGTCGAAATATCGCTAACAGTTCTAAACAGAGTTCCATCTAAATCAGTCGAAAAGACACCATATGAGGTTGATCGGTGTATTTTATATACACTTTCTGAGTCGTTTTTAGTTAGTATTTTGTCCCTTTTGTACAAATACGTGTCGTCTTAGGATATATTTTCTTTCTTTTGAGTCAAATTGGTTAAAATGGCTAGTTGGCGGAAAAGGAGCGAAAAGAAGGCAAAAGTGGAGGTTCCAGAGCCTAAAATACGAGAAAGTGGCGAACCAGACAGAGTGCTCAGCGCCGGCGCCTCCAACCAGGCCAGCGCCCGGCGCCAATGATCGAGACTGCAGAGTTGCGGCCATGCGCCTCTAGACAGCAGAGTGCAGGGCCGCGGCGCCTAATCACCGTAACAAATAGAAGTTCGAGCCGCGCGCCGATAGCAAAGGCGCTGACGGGAAAAATCAGGTTTTAGACGATTTTATGGGCCAGGCCTGAAGGAAAACCTTAAGGGAGGTTTTGAGGCTATAAAAAGAGAACCCTAGGCAGTTTTCAAGGGTTCCCTTTCTTGCAAAAATACAAGACTTCTTGGAGTTGAAGATTGGAGACCATTACTTAGTAATTTTCTTTTCTTTTCTTTACTTTACTTTTAGTTTATGTTGGATATTGAATTAGTTCTTGTCATGTCTATGGGTAGAAACTAATTCTAATATAGGGCTTTCCATGTCAATTCACTTGAACCTTATTTTATGAGTTAATGCATGTTTATGGTTGTTCTTCTTATTGTTGAGATTTATCTAATAATTGTTTTGAATGTTTGGTAATTAATTGATCACTAATTATCATTATTTATATGATTTCTAATCAAACTTCGAAAGGAGGAGGTTGTGACTATGCTGTAAGTTGGGTAATCATAAGTCGGATTGGGGATGAAAATACCTCAATTACTTGTGTAGCGTTAATAGGGGTTTAAATACCTAATTTCACGCAAGGTGCGTGACGATTAACAAGGTTTTTGTTCTTAATCCTCCTATAGAGTCATCCTTATCACCGAAAGGTAGAAAGGAGCGCTACTGGGGTTGAGTGTTTATATAGCCTTAACGGGAGTATAAAACGAATTAGTAAACCTACTATCTCCAAAAGAAGAAGAACCATAATTCATTGCATTAATAAGTAATATAAGCGGATAGTTGAGGCGACTTGGAAGCCCTATTTCCATCACTACTAAAGTAAACACATAGTTAATTAGTATTTATAATTGTTAGTTATAATCAACAAACTCAAATATCGGTTACCAAATAGATAACAAAGGATAGATAATTGGTACTTGAACACTAATCCTTGAGGACGATATTCGGTCTTACCTAGACTATATTACTTGTCACGATAACGTGCACTTGCGTTAAAGTATGTGCATTAAATCGCGCATCAAGTTTTTGGCGCCGTTGCCGGGGATTAGGCATAGTTCAATATCAATTTTATCTATTTTTAATTTCTAATTTGGTTTTTTTTATTACGTTTTATTTTTATTTTTATTTTTATTTTGGTAAAAATCAGGTTGCCGTGATCCGTTTGTTTGTTTTTGATCTGTTTCAGGCGCTCCGTTTATGCGAAGGAGAAGAGGAGCAGACACTCTTGTTCCCTTCAATCCAGAGATTGAGAAAACTTGTAAACAGAATAGAAGGAACCAGCGAATTGCAACCTTGATAGAGATGGACGTCGGTCAAAACAACAATGTGCTGTGAGAGGGGTTAGGTGAAAATCAACCTAACCAAGGAATGCCTCGGCGAATACCTATGGATGTCGATGAGAGAGTTCAAGTCCAGGAAGAAAGAAGCTTGGGAGACTACGCGCTGCCGAGGGTGAACGGAGCACAGACATGTATTAGGCTCCCAGCAATAGGAGCAAATAACTTTGAGATCAAACCTGATTCTAAGCATGAGTGCGAGAACACGTGCGATTTGGAGGGTTGCCATCGAGGATCCACACGTGCATAGCTAATTTCTTGGAGCTATGTGCAACATTCGAATATAACGGCGTTCGCGATGATTTGTCAGTTGAGGCTCTTTCCCTTCTCACCGGGGATAGAGTAAAAGTATGGTTGGATTCCACCCGGTGATTCGATTTTTACATGGCAAGAGTGCGAGAAATTTTTGGCAAAATTCTTCCCACCGCAAGCAATGAAATTGAGAGGAGTGAATAATTTCTACCGCGGATGGAGAGTCACTATCTGGCGTGGGAAAGATTCAAGGACTGCGAGAAAGTGCCACACCACAAGATGTCGAGTTGTGGAACTTGGTCCACATCTTCTATAACGGGCTGAGCGGAACAACCAGAACAATTATTGATGCAGCAGCAGGTGGGACATTTATGAGGAAAACAGCCCATGAAGCTCACGACTTATTAGAAGATATGACCACCAACAACCATGTCACAGAAGATAGACCAATGAGTGGTAGGAGAACAGTGGGAGTTCACGAGATAGATGCCATCGTTGCCCTGAATGCCCAAGTTGCCCTGTTGACCAAGCAGCTGCAACAACATACAGTATCAGTAAATGCAGTGCAGATGCCTAAGAGCTGTGAAATATGTGGTGGCCCACATACATTCGATAGATGTCCTTCAACTGATCCTAATAATATGCCAATCGAGCAAGCAGAGTGCCAAGCCGTGGGTAACTATCAGAGGCCCCAGAACAACCCATACTCCAACACATACAATACAGGGTGGAGGAATCACCCAAATTTTTCATGGAGAGGAGACCAGAGGCAGCAGAATCAGTGTAGAGGCCAGTACCAACATCAACAGCACCAAAATCAGCAGCCATTTACTCAGGCCCCACCTTCTCAACAATTTAATGCACCTGTTCAGCCAGAAAAGCCAGACGAGCTGAGAGCAGCTTTGTTGGCACTCACCAACGCCTGCACCCGATTCGTGTAAACTAGATCATCGTTCAGGAACTTGGAAACACAAGTGGGTCAACTAGCAAAGCAATCGAATAGCAGGCCACAGGGTACACTGCCAAGCAACACAGAGATGAATCCGAGAGAACAATGCCAGGAAGTACAGTTGAGAAGTGGTAAGCGATGGAGAAGAATACCTCACCAGAGTTGAACAAAGGGCAGAAATAGAGAAAGAGAAGGTGGTTGAAGCTCGCCCAGTAGTAGAGAAAACTCCCGAGAAGGAGTATACTGAGAAGATCCCGTTTCCACAGAGATTGCAGAGGAAGACAGTTGATAAACAATTCTCCAAATTCTTGGAGACGTTCAGGAAGCTACATATCAACATACCCTTTATAGAGGAGTTGGAGCAAATGCCTTCTTATTTTAAATTCATGAAGGAGATTTTGGGGAAGAAGAAGAAACTAGCGGAGTATGAGATGGTGGCGCTGACGGAGGAGTGCAGTGCCATCCTGCAGAAGAAGTTACCCCCTAAACTAAAAGACCCAGGGAGCTTTACATTACCTTGCACAGTTGGCAAGGTGACATGCAACAGGGCTCTTTGTGATTTAGGGGCAAGTATAAATTTGATGCCTTTATCGGTGTTTAAACGGTTGGAATTAGGTGAAGCCAAACCAACCACGGTGAGCCTGCAACTAGCCGATAGAACAGTGGTTCACCCAAGGGGGAAGATTGAGGACGTGCTTGTGAAAGTAGGAAAATTCTTTTTTCCTGCGGACTTCCTCATTCTCGACATGGAAGAAGATGCAGAGATCCCCATCATATTGGGGAGACCATTCTCGCATGCGGAGAGCCCCGATCGATGTAGAAAAAGGAGAGGCGGCGTTGAGGCGAGAAGGAAGAAATGGTGTTTAAAGTATTTAAACACATCATTGAGCCACCAATCATGGCGGTGCTTTGCAATCAAGACCATCAAAACCCGCGTGAGCGATAAGCCAAACCGAGGAGATGAGCCCATGGCAGTGCAGCGATGCGAACCTCGCCCAAAGCGGTATGTGTTCTGAACCTTCCTCAAGATAATTTTAAGAAGAAGAAGAAGAAAGCGAAAAATGTGGAAAATAGATTGGTTGTGGGGTTAATCCACCCAGCACTTCTTAAGTTAAGGAACTTTGCGTCCGCTAAAAGACGTTGAAAAGGCTATTTGGGAAGCAAAGTATTTTGATTTATTTTATTTTAATGTAGTTAGTTTTGCTAAGAAACGATCTCACGGAGGTAGTGTTTATGTTGTGTTAACAGTGCGAAGCAACAAATTTGTGGCGAAAATCGAAGAATAGCGAGGATTTCGAGAAAAGCAGTTAGCCATGGCTGAAAGAGCGTAAAGCGCTGAAGTTAAAGCGCGCGGCTGAAGCATGGCGCGCTAAAATTCATAAAATTTGAAGTCTAGCGCGTATTTCAATAGGGCGCGCGCATAAATTCCCGAAGTGCGATAAGTTGGTATGCGCGCTAAATGCGAACGCGCGGCGGAAATCCTGAAATTAAAAGACGCCCAAAAACCCGATTTTCCCCAATTTCAAACCAAAACCTAACCCTTCTTCTCCACAAAACCCACGAAAATCCACACTTTACCCACAAATCCTCCATAAATCAAACCCAAACACAACCAAAACTCTTAAAATCCCTAAATCCTTAACCATTTCAACCAACAAAACTTCATCCCAGTGCCAAAAACCACCATTAGAAGCAAGAAAACCTTGAAGAACATCGTAAAAAGGTAATCTTCTTTTCTTGAGAGCTTTACTGTAGTCAAAAGAGGTAGTAGTTTGGAGGAGTGTTGTATTGTTGAAGTTGTGGGGTGTTAAAAAATTGGTTGTGAACAAGTGAGGAAGAGTATACAAGGAGGGTGTGGGTGTTGTGTAGAAGCTTCTTAAGAGAAGTTTGGGGGTAATTGGTGTTGTAGTTGTTGATTGGTGAGTGATAGGGTTGGTGAACAGTGATTGACACTAAGGAAACGCTGCAAAAAGTGAATTAACCATGTCGGCCAGAAAAAGAAGAGTCTCCACATCCACCTCAGCCCCTCAATACGATGATACTAGGTTCATTAGCCAACAAGCATATGAAAGATACAAAAGCTTAGTCTTAGGCCGCTTAATCCGAAGAGAATGGACTATCAAAGGGATTCGCTTGGGGAAGAGGATGTCTATGAGCCCATTCGGGCAATGATTGAGATGATGGGGTGAAAGAGATTTGTAAACCCGGAAAAGATAGTACCAATGAACACAGCGATGGTACGTGAATTCTATGCTAACTTTCCAAAGAAGGTGAACAATAAATGTTTTGTGAGGGGAAGATATATGCCTGTGACGGCAGAAGCGATAAATGTGTTACTAAAAACAGCAGATGTTGAAGGAGGAGATGGTGATTGGAGTTACTTTAGAACATGGTCTAGAAGCACCACCAACATCGACTGGAATGTCGTCGCGAACCTGATGAGCTACCCCGGCTGCATTTGATATTGCCAAAATGGGTCAGAAGGTCGAGCGGTGTCGGTTCAACAAAGCGACGAGTTGGTAGATTTCGTCGATGCCGTCGATTCCATCAACGACTTTACAGTGCGAAGCGTGATCAAATTGATATATGGAATCATGACGGGAAGACGATTGATGTGGGAAGGAGATAGTGCAAAGTATTGAAGAGACGGCGGGTTGGTAACAGGTGGGTTGGGACATGGCTCACTTATTACAAATTTATGCGCCATAAATGGGGTCCCAATCCTACCCACTGATACTCATGAGAGAAACCAACTTCCTGTGTCATATGGGATAGTGAACGCCTTCCCAGACCCAAGTCCCCCAGCAGCAAGAAGAAGAGCACCAAAGACCGCAGCGGCAGAGGCATCGTGAGCGAAGATGAGCCTAAAATAGAGGCTCGATATGCGGCGAGAAGCGACCACCTGTAATCAGAACCTCGGTGCCTCACGATGGGCGGTTGCTCGAGAACGAGAGAAGGATGATGCAACATTTCGACCGCGGTGATACAAGGACAACAAGAGTTGAGACAAGGACAATGAGGCGGCGACAGCGTAGCACCAACAATTTGACGAGATGAGTTCCCTATTCAACCAATGGTCGATGCATTATCCACCGCCACCATTTTAAAACCAAGTATGTAAGTGTCCTTTTCTTTTATTGTCTTTGAGTCTTGCACACATTGGGGACAATGTGTGATTTAAGTTTGGGGGGGGGGGGGTGTTTTATTTGTGTCTTATTGTTATAGTATGTTTGAGTCATTTTGATTGTTTTTGTGTATTTTTGAGTCATAATTTTTTTTTTTGAGTCATAATTGTCTGTCAAAGATCATGTATGCTGTAGTTACTAAAAACACCTAGTGAAGTAAGGTGGAATAATGTAATGGAATTAGAAGCAACTATCTAAACACTTAGGTTAGATATGCCAAAAACACACAAAATCTGTATATATGGAGTTTTCTACTTGAATTGTGCATGATAAATGATTAAAACCTATGTGTTATGATTGCTTGCTATATGAGGCGAAATAGTTAAGATATGCATGTTAGGGAGATGACTCAGGCGTTTCTTTGTTAGCCAATTCTTACCACTCTTTTCTATCCCTGACATTAAAAATATCCCTAGTCAGCCCCATTGAGCCTAAAAATTGAACTTTTTCTTTGACACCCTATATTCCCATACTTGTGCCATAAGTAAACATGTGAAATAGTTGGAATAGAATGTGTTAAAAAGGAGACAAAAAGAGCAAACAAGATTGATGCACCCCAATAAAAAAGTTATAAGAAATAGGCAAAATCCTAAGTTTGGGGGTGCTTGTTATTATAATACACTTCACGCTCTCAAAACAAAAGAGGGGAAAGATAGATTTGAAGTGAAGGAAAGAATAAAAAAAAAAGGGAAACACTGAAAAGCTAAAGAGCTTATGGTACACAAAAATGAGCCTAAATGCCTATTTTTACCTACCCGTGCCTAAGTCTACATTACAACCCTTAAAAGTCCTGAAGATCTCTTAGATGCATATCCATGATTAGTGGAGAATAGCAAGTAAAAATGTCATAGAATTTTTGAAATTAACATGCATGATTCAGTATTTTGACTTCTATTAAGCATGATAAAAATGAGTTTGCGAAATATCAAGCTTAATGTGTTTAGAATGCTAAAATTTCATGCTATATGTTCCTGCATATTATTCTGCTAATATTCATGTTTTTCTAAGTGACACCAATGCAGCAAAGTGATCAATGTCATTGAGTCTTTTATTTTTCGTTTCCTTGAGTCTTTATTTCTTTCTTTTTATCTTTGCTCGAGGGCGAGCAAATGTTAAGTTTGGGGGTATTTGATCGGTGTATTTTATATACACTTTCTGAGTCGTTTTTAGTTAGTCTTTGGTCCCTTTTTGTACAAATACGTGTCGTCTTAGGATATATTTTCTTTCTTTTGAGTCAAATTGGTTAAAATGGCTATTTGGCGGAAAAGGAGCGAAAAGAGGGCAAAAGTGGAGGTTCCAGAGCCTAAAATACGAGAAAGTGGCGAACCAGGCAGAGTGCAGTTCAGCGCGGCCTCCGGCCAGCGGGGCAGCGCCCGGCGCCCAATGATCGAGACTGCGAAGTTGCGGCGCTTGCGCCTCTAAACAACAGTGCGAGGCGCGGCGCTAATCACCGTAACATCGCGAAGTTAAGCCGCGGCGCCGATAGCGCGGCAAGCAGCGGAAAAATCAGGTTTTAGACGATTTTATGGGTCAGGCCTGAAGGAAAACCTTAAGGGCGGTTTTGAGGCTATAAAAAGAGAACCCTAGGCAGTTTTCAAGGGTTCCCTTTCTTGCAAAAACACAAGACTTCTTGGAGTTGAAGATTGGAGACTATTACTTAGTAATTTTCTTTTCTTTTCTTTACTTTACTTTTAGTTTATGTTGGATATTGAATTAGTTCTTGTCATGTCTATGGGTAGGAACTAATTCTAATATAGGGCTTTCCATGTCAATTCACTTGAACCTTATTTTATGAGTTAATGCATGTTTATGGTTGTTCTTCTTATTGTTGAGATTTATCCAATAATTGTTTTGAATGCTTGGTAATTAATTGATCACTAATTATCATTATTTATATGATTTCTAATCAAACTTCGAAAGGAGGAGGTTGTGACTATGCTGTAAGTTGGGTAATCATAAGTCGGATTGGGGATGAAAATACCTCAATTACTTGTGTAGCGTTAATAGGGGTTTAAATACCTAATTTTACGCAAGGTGTGTGACGATTAACAAGGTTTTTGTTCTTAATCCTCCTACAGAGTCATACTTATCACCGAAAGGTAGAAAGGAGCGCTACTGGGGTTGAGTGTTTATATAGCCTTAACGGGAGTATAAAACGAATTAGTAAACCTGCTATCTCCAAAAGAAGAAGAACCATAATTCATTGCATTAATAAGTAATATAAGCGGATAGTTGAGGCGACTTGGAAGCCCTATTTTCATCACTACTAAAGTAAACACATAGTTAATTAGTATTTATAATTGTTAGTTATAATCAACAAACTCAAATATCGGTTACCAAATAGATAACAAAGGATAGATAATTGGTACTTGAACACTAATCCTTGAGGACGATATTCGGTCTTACCTAGACTATATTACTTGTCACGATAAGGTGCACTTGCGTTAAAGTGTGTGCATTAAATCGCGCATCAGAGGTATGGTGTGACAAGAAGCCATCACTTAGACACATGAGGCCCTGGGGGTGTCCTGCATTTGTCAAGAAGTTGATCACTGATAAGTTGGAATCTAAAAGTGAGAAATGTTACTTTGTTGGGTATCCGAAGGAAATTAAGGGATACTATTTCTATCTTCCTGGAGAACATAAGATATTTGTTTCTAGGAACACAACTTTCCTTGAAGATGAATATGTCTACAAGGATGAGAGTTGCACAGAGATAGAACTTGAAGAAATTCAAGAACAAGGTAACAAAGAGGTTGAATCCTTGCAGATGATGAAAGCGAAATTGGTGGGAGCTCTGGCGAAGATTGGGTATTTAGGTACTCGCCCGGCGATGGGAGTGCTATGAAAGTAATGCAGAATGCAAGATCTTGAGCCGCACCTTGGGAAGCAAGTGCACGATTGCATTTCCTCGGTCGGAAAGACATGAAAATGATATTCGAAAGCTCTAATGTTGGTGGTTCGACCCGGTATGCAAGAGCTCTTCACGGCGAACATACCAGAATCGAACTACAAGACAATCAACTCCGTAGATCTACTAGATCTCATCGTCCTCCGGAAATACTAAATCTACTTGTGGAAACACAAAATGAGCTAGACATTCCAGATGATGACGAGCCTAGAACTTACAACGAAACAATGATAGACATTGATTCAAAGAGATGGCAAGAAGCCATGAAATTCGAAATGGAATCTATGTATATCAATCAGGTGTGGAACTTGGTGGATTTGCCAAATGGGGTTAAACACATAGGATGCAAATGGGTCTTCAAGCAGAAGATTGATTCATCTGGAAAGGTTCAGACTTATAAAGCTAGACTAGTGGCTAAAGGTTTTACTCAGCGTCCTGGTGTGGATTATGATGAAACCTTTTCACTGGTGGCTAAGATAAAGTCTATTCAGATTTTTCTTGCGATAGCTGCACATTATGATTATGACATTTGGCAGATGGACGTCAAAACTGCATTCCTCAATGGTAATCTAATTGAGGAAGTGTATATGAAACAACCCGAGGGTTTTTCATGTGAGTCCAGACCAAATGCTGTATGCAGGATACATAAGTCCATTTATGGACTTAAGCAAGCCTCTAGGAGTTGAAACATTTGTTTTGACAATGCTATCAAATCTTTTGATTTTGTCAGAAGCAAAGAGGATCCTTGTGTTTATTCCAAACGTAAGGATGAGGGTATTATCTTCATTATAATATATGTTTATGACATATTGATAATAGGAGATAATAAGACCTCATCTGATCGATCGAGATTAGTTGTCAAAACCTTCATGATGAAGAATTTAGGTGAAGCTGCTACGTTACGGAATTAGGATCTATAGAGATGAACAATAGATTGTTGAAATTTATCTGATCGATCTACGTAGACAAAGTGTTTAGACGATTTTCAATGGAGAATTCCAAAAAGACGGTCTTCCGATGGGTCAAGGCATCAAGTTATCAAAGAAGAAGTGCCATACTAATTACAATGAACTTGAGCGCGTGAAGAGGATTCCATATGCTTGGCTATAGGATCAATCATGTATGTCATGACTGTACTAGGCGGATGTGACCTTTGCACTTAGTATGACTTGCAAGTTCGGCGAGAATCACGGCGAGAACACCGAAAGCGATCGAGTATTCTCAAGTACCTCAGGCGTACTAAAGACTACTTCTTAGTCTATGGTGGAGTTGATGAGCTGGTTGCCACTGGGTATACCGATGCTAGTTTCCAGACAAATGTTGATGATTTCAAATCTCAGTCTGGTTACACGTTCATTTTCAACGGAGGAGCAGTGAGCTGAAAGAGTTTAAAATAGACTACTACTGCAGACTCGACTACTGAAGCGGAATACATTGTTGGATCGGAAGCTGCTAAAGAAGCTGTCGCGATTTCTGAGTTCCTGAAGGAACTAGGGGTTGTTCCGAGTGCCAGTTGTCCAATAACCATTTATTATGACAACACTGGTGCCATTGCACAGGCAAAGGAACCAAGATCAACAAACAGAAACAAGCATGTACCAAGAAAGTACCACATCCTGAGAGAGATGGTGGAAGCTGAAGATATCAAGATAGACTATATTCTCACAGACGATAATCTAGCAGACCCGTTTACTAAACCATTAAGCTTGATAAAGCATAATGGTCATTTTGAGAACATGGGTATTAGATATGTTGGTGATTGGCTCTAGGCCAAGTGGGAGATTGAAAGTATATGTATGTCTTAGATAATCATATTAGAACACAATATCTTTATACACATTCCGCGGTCAAATTACGCCTCTGTTCATTCTGTTTGGGCACCTCTTGAAACCCTTGAGCTCTTATTTTATCCTATAAATATGAGGCTCCCCTTCCCATTTCAAGACACACAAAAATCTAAGAGAGGTAAATTTCTTCTAAAGCTCTGTCAGAATCCCTAGCATTCCTGACTTAGCAAATTACATCACAATTTCAGAACTTACAAATCGAGGGACCTTTGCGTGTGCACCCTCGAACTACACAAAGCATCCAGAATCAACTATTTCGCTGATTATCTCAAAATGTAAGTCTTCCGTCGAAGTTTTACATTTACTATGTGCTTTGTATTTTCATTACTTATCATACTGCAGTTTGACCGTCGTCGGGTTTGAAACACAAATTTTCAAATTCCGCTTCGTGTACGAACCCGACGTAAACACCTTCGGATAGTACCAAGATATTTCTCTCCTTCCTCCTTTCTACTCAACGACTCATTTCAACTCACATTTAAACTTTAAAGTATGTGTCACTAACAAATTCCTATATATAACCCTCTACCTACCATAGGCTCCTCACAATCATCTTCTTAGTCTAGCTCTCATACCTACCAGTCTCTTTGAGTGAAACAAAAATGATGGGGCGCTCAATGCGTTTGTTTGCAACTGTGTTGCTCTTGCTTATGGTTGTCTTTTCCACCGGTAAAATTCTCTCTCGTTCTTTCTAACTTGTTATTTTCAATTATATGTCACATAAATAGAGTACAAAAAATAGTTATTTATGTTAGGAAATATACTTGTCCTTCATTGATTGCGTACCTAAGGAGCTTTAAAAAGGTATTTATAATGTCTTGAACTGCTCTAGTTCCACCAAAAAAATTCACTATGACAATTCAAAATATAAGACAACAACTCAGTGAAATCCAACAAAGTGAGATCTGAGAAGGATAATTGTACAAAAACCTTACATCTACCTTGAAGTTGGAAGGTAAGATAGATAGGTTGCTTTCGATAGGCCTCCGAAGATTCAAAATATAAGAAAATAAAATAATTTTAACCTAGCTTGTATATACTCTATAATTTTCCAGCAAATATGGTTCATCTCCCCTTATGTCCCTAACTCCACCACCAGCTCCAACCACTGTTTTAAGGTTTAGATTTGAACGCTCAAAATTTACGACAATTTATATCTTGTGTAGAGATGGGGCCAGCAGAGGCAAGGAGTTGCGAGTCGGCGAGCCAAAGATTCAAAGGATTGTGTGTGAGAAACAGTAACTGTGCTTCTATTTGCAACACTGAGGGCTTCCCTGATGGCCATTGCAAAGGCTTCCGCCGCCGTTGCTTTTGTACCAGACATTGTTAAAATCTATGATCTATCTATCTAATGGAGTACTACTAACTAACTAAAGTAGTACTTTTAACTATGTGTAATGGGAATAATGTGTGTGCAATATAATATAGTACGAAGGCTACTGTATTTAAATACTGTTTTTGTTGAATGTACTTTTTTTTGGTATTTGATTATGTTAAAAACTACTTGTGTTTGATGTTCCAATGGAGACATTTTTTAGCTATAGGTGTATCTTAGAAATATGTGATTATCTAATCTAAAAATTTAAGTTATCAGATAGAATACATTGTGCGGCCGGACATAATTCTTTTTGTCATATGTCAAACACGTAAAAAATGGCTGTTGATAATGTGTGACAGTAAAATTTGATCTTATCACATTTACTTGATCCGATACTATATTAAAGTGTCTGATCAATATCTGATCTAACAGCTTAAACTTTTAGATCGATAATCACATGTTTTAATAGTGTTAACCTAAGAATAAAAATGCTTAATTTTGATAAATTTCAAGATTTAATTTGTAAAAAGTATATTTATAGAACAACTTTACACCTACTTTTGAACTTAAACGACTATTTATATAAATTTATAGTACTTTTCTTGTGAAAGATATTTTATTGTTTGATGGGTAAAACATGAATGATTCTATTGCAATAAAAAAAAAATTGAATGAAAAGAAGAATTAATGTTACTCCCTTCGTTTATTTTTTTTGTCTCATTTTCTTTTTTAGTATATTTTAAAAAGAATATATTTTTCCCTTTTTTGACAACTCTTTCGTTACAACTTTACATATAACATATTTAATACCATAAAATTAAAGATAATTTTTATACATTCAACACATCTTTAATTTAATATCACAAGATTCAATTTTTTTTTATCTATTTTCTTAAACTTTATGCCAAATTAAAATTAAAAAATCTTTTTGAAATGAAGGGAGTAACAATTAGCAAAATAGAGGGATTTTGGGGTGTGCATTTAATTTTTGGATTTCGATTCTTTTGATTCGATTTTACTTGAATAATGCACACACCCTATTCATTTATTTATTTATTTATTTATTTTTTATTTGATATTCGATACTCATATTAGAGCCTGATAATATTTGGACTCACGGTGCATGAGACCTCGAATAGCTCTTTCTAAAAGAATTTTTTCATACTCAAAATTCAAAATCCGGATGTTTAATTAAGAGGGGGAGCACATCTAATCTTTACAAATCTTTTGGTCATGTCAATCGTTGTTCCTGCCTTCTTGTCCTTTTTCATTTCCCCCTTTTCAATTCCAAGCACAATAATACCCTTTCATTTATTAGGGCATAGAGCCAATTAAAGGCTCGTTTGATACAACTTATTAAAAATAACTTTTAAAAGTAGAGCCTTTTCAAGTAGAATTTTTATAAAAAAGTTGTTAAATGTTTGATTGTCAATAAAAAAAATATTTTTGACTTAAAAATGAGCAAAATCAACTTCTACAGCTCTACTTTCAAAAACCCAAAATTTGAACTTTTGAAAATAAAGATCAAAAGTGCTTTTGAAAGTCAAAACACTTTTTCGATTTTCAACCAAACACTCCAATTTTTTATCAAAAGCACAATCAAACGGGCACTAATTGTCTTTTTCTTTTATTTCTCTCTCCGTTTTGGTATATGTTTTTAAAGTGATAAATGTTTTTGTTAGTTTTTTCTTCTTATTTTCAGAGCTTAAACTTGATTTTTTTTTTTAATTAGGATGAATCCCCGTTTTGGTATGATCTGTTTTTTTTTTATTGATTCAAATTCTCGCTGCGTAAAATTTATTAAAGTGATAAATGCTTTTTTTTTTCGGAGCTCGAACTTGAGTTTCTTAATTAGGATGATGATATTTTATTCATTCCAACCTAATTCTTTTTTTTGGAGCTACGGGTTTTTGGCTTACGTCAAATTAGTCATGAAGATAGTAGCACCGGTCCCTCAACACTACTATCAGTAAATTGCGGAATGTGCTTTCAATAGCCAAAATTTGAGAGCAGATAAACCGATATCACCTACAAGGATCAACTCCAAAAGATAGCAGAATGCTCCCACTGAAAATCAATTTAACGCTGGAGGTGTTTAGAGCGACTGACGCCAAACTTTATACGGAATCTAACACAGACAGACTGTTCAAAAAGCACAATACGCTTAAAAGATTAATATCACTTTATGTAAAACTTAAAAATAAATCCACATTTTTTAGTGTAAATGGTGGGACTTTACTATCACTATCAATACACCTGTGAACACGTTGGCATTTGTCTGCTTCCCCAGTGTCGGCATGAATGATTAAATATATTTCGACACGTCTCTTTTCTTTTGTTTCTCTTTTTATGATTTTATTTTTTTTTAAAAAAATAAGTGATTTTAATTGTTTAACTTTAACTTTTTTGGCGAAATATAAAATAAAAAATATATAGTGCCAAAAAAATAAGGACACTCATAAGAGAAAAAGCAAAGAATTAATAGTAGATACTGAATAGTCATCACTCACTGACAAATATATATATATACGAATACGATCTTTGGTGTTTCAATATTTTTACATTATTATTCAAAAGTAAATCAGCTTGAACACCGTTTAGTTATGAGAATTATTTATTTATTTTGTAATTTTTTTATTTTATTTTAAAATTAACGTTTGATCATTAAAATTCTAAATACAATTATAATTTGGAATTTGAAAAATATCTAAAATTTCGTTTCACTTTTTTTTCACCAGTACATTCAAATAACTAAATAATTTTTTTGCAAAACTATAACTAAACACAACTTCATCTTCAATTCAACTTCAAAATTTCAAATAAAATAAAAAATATTTTATTTCTACGGCCAAACGCTTGAGATCATGGACGTCTTGTAGTAGTATATATCTATGTTTTCTTATCAAAGCCCAATATCACAATTCATTTTTGTTGTTCTCTTCAATTTACAAGAAAAAGAGAACGAAAAAAAATATCACATATCTGAAATTGTTTGCTACTTTGTTCCTTATGCTGATGCTAGTCTTTGCCACTGGCAAATCTTTTTTCTTTGGTCTTGATTAATATTGCTAGAAATTAAATGTATCTAGTCTTCTAGTGTCAATCAATTCGTTTTTCCGCTTTCTATCGCACGCTTGTTTCTCCTCCTCTAGCGGGACATCATCTCGCGAATTTACACTCTCTTGTGTGTCTCACATCGAGGTGGATGGGTTTAATACATAAGGCTCAATTGCTCATTGCTCCGGTAGCGTCCGTTTGTCTCATTTTTGTGAAAGTTATACATTAAAAAGACTTTATTTGAATATAACTTTTTTTTAAAGATTTATAATCTCACAAATATAATAATTGTTAGTACCAATCTAGTGTCTTCGATTAAACACAACAATTATATAATAATAATTAAACTGTAATTGAAATCAACAACGAAATAGTATAATTGAAAAAACCAAATACTAACTTATTTCGATAGAGGCATGCGTTGCAGTGTCCTAAGACAGAAATTCGCCCCCACTTATGCAGTAGTTCCGGACGTCTATCTAGAGGATACAACTATCTGGTGCAAGTTCTTGCACAAGAACTTGACCCTGGCGAACTTACTTTATGTTTTTCAGAAATAAACTTTTGGGAAGAAGAACTAGAAGCAATAAGATCTTATGATTGTTCTATCATTGTTATCTTCTTGTTCTATCAAGTGATCATGTTTTAAATAACAGTAAAACCGAACAGGTATGACTTATCCAACCAAAGGTTGCAACTGTTATGATCAGTTGCACCTTTTGAAAAGATTAAATCTGATTTAATCCAACCAGCGTCGTGGCTCTGCACCCTTGGCGTCGCGGCGCTAGCAAAAAACAGTTCACAACGCCGCGACCCTTCCTCTTAGCGTCACAACCCTCTCTCTCAAATACATTTTTTAGAGTTACGGCCAGAATGGCGCCGCGACGCTAATTACGATAATTTTTGCCTGCTCTCTGGACATTCGGCGCCGCGGCGCTTGACCCAAAAATTTGACCACTTCTTTCTTCTTCGAGTTCCTACAATACCCCATATTTTCTATTCAAACACCTAACAATACCCCACATTTGGATAGAAAATAAGATAATGAGAAACTTATCGTTATTTCAGAAAAACCAGATATGGCATGCATCGAAAAATGTGTCTTTTGGACTTGAACCGCTCGTAGTGAATACTTATCGGATCTACTTTGCGAAATAGTGAACATATGTCTTGAACTATTCACGTTTGTAGTAAATCGAAACAATGAGTATCACACACATCATACCAACATATTTCAATTCTTACGGTTGTGTTCATTTTGGTCGTGAACAACTCCTTCTTCTTGAGAATTTTAGAGAACGTAGCCATATCAGTTCTCAAAGATGCGACCCCACATCAATCTCATATAGGTAATACCAATCAAGAATAGTATGTACTATCCCACCATAATGACATTAGTATTATTAAGAATAAAATTCAGCCCTTAATCATCAACGGATTAACACACATTGGTTCACCATATGAATGAGCATATGTGTGTGTTCTATGCTCTTTGAGTCTTCCCCAACTAGTTATCCTATTGAACCTAGACCATGGGATCTCTAATGTTGCTAGGTTAGGTTTCCGCCAAGTAATGGCTCATTGTATTGGCTGTAATCCCATACCCCTCGATGTAAATACAACTTGCTCTCTATTAAGGTCTTTTGTCAAAGGATCCGCTATATTGTCTTTTGATTTTACATAGTCAATGGATATAATTCCATTCTTTAGCAAGCTACGTATAGTATTATGACGTCGCCTTATGTGCCTTAATTTGTCATTGTATATTTGGTTCTTTGCCCTCGTAAGAGCAGCCATACTATCACAATGTATGCAAATAGTTGTAACAGGCTTTGTCCATAAAGGAATACCTTCTAGGAAGTTTTTGAGCCATTATGCTTCTTCGGCAGCTTTTTCCAAGGCTACAAACTCCGCTTTCATAATTCATTGTGTATTCACGGTTTGCTTTGGATTTCCAAGATATTGTCGCTCCACCAAGTGTAAATACATAATCACTTGTGGACTTACTTTCCGAATGGTTGAAAATCTAATTAGCATCACAATATCCTTCTAAAGGAGGATACTTTGTATAATGCAACCCATATTTTATTGTATGCTTTAAATATCGGAGCACCCAAATTAGTGCAAACCAATGATCTTTTTCTGGATTATGTGAGTATCGACTAAGTCGACTCATGGTATATGCTAAGTCCGGTCGAGTGCAATTCATTATATACATCAAGCTTTCAAGAACTTGTGTATATTCCAATTGAGACACACTTTTACCTTGATTCTTCTTAATGTGACTAGAGGGATCAAATGGTGTAACAACCGGTCGATCGTCATAGTGGTCAAACTTTCTAAGGACCTTCTCAATATAATGACATTGAGTTAGTATGTAACCATCAAAATTCTTCTGAATGCTAATACCAAGAATGTCATCCGCTATTCTCATATCTTTCATATCAAAAGCGACATGCAACATCTTTTTAGTATGATTAATGGCATCCTTACTTGTTCTCATAATTAGCATATCATCAACATATAAGCATATAATTACACATGCATGCTTACATTATTTAACGTAGAAACATTTATCACATTCATTTATTTGAAATCCATTGGATAAAAGTGTATTATAAAACTTTTCATGCCATTGTTTTGGAGCTTGTTTAAGTCCGTATAAAGACTTAATTAGTTTACAAACCTTATTTTCTTGACCTTTAACAACAAACCCTTCAGGTTGTTCCATGTAAATTTCTTCATCTAATTCACCATTCAAGAATGCAGTTTTCACATCCATTTGATGTATTTCCAAATTGTGAATAACCGTTATAAAAATTATCATCCTAATGGAAGTAATTCTAGTTACTGGTGAGTAAGTATCAAAAAAATCTACACCTTCTTTTTGTCGAAACCATTTGGCTACTATACGAGCTTTGTATTTTTCTATAGTACCATCAGACCTTAATTTTCGTTTGAAAATCCATTTATGGCCTATTGAGTTTTGTCCCAGAGGGAGATCAACCAATTTCCATGTATTGTTTTACACAGTGGATTCTACCTCACTTTGGAAGCCTCTTTTCAATAAGGTGCTTCAGATGATTCCATAACAACCCTATATGTTGGAGGTTCTCCTTCAACGGAAAATGTCATAAAGTCTGGTCCAAAAACTTTGACAATTTTCTCACGTTTACTTCTTCTTGGTTCAGAATTTTCTTCTTGAACAGGTGAAGTCTTACTTTTATCACTTTGTGTGTTTGGTTTGACTCATCTTGAGGCAGCGTCCTCTTCTTATTATTAGGATCACTTTTATCCTTTTCCTTGTCTTTGTAAGGAAAATTATCCTCAATGAATTCTGCTTCAGCAGATTCCATAATTGTATTTTTGTGAATATCTTCAACATTGGAATGATAAACCAAAAACTTATATGCTGCACTATTATTGGCAGGACCAATATATATGCAATCTACCGTTTTATATATGCAATCTACCGTTTTTTGTCCAAGTTTAGTTCTCTTTGGTAAGAGAATTTGAACTTTCGCTAGGCAACCCCACACTTTCATCTTTATAAAAGTATGCAATCGACCTTTCCATAATTCATAAGGAGATTGATCACTTTTCTTATGAGGAATTTTATTTAATATCATATTTGCATTAAGTAATGCTTCTCCCCATAGGCTTAGAGGTGCTCCCGAACTAACCAACATTGAGTTTATCATATTCTTCATTGTTCTATTCTTGCGTTCGACAACTCCATTTTGTTTTGGAGTATATGGTGCAGTGGTTTGATAAACTATACCATGAGTAGAACAAAATTCATGAAAATCATTAGATTGATATTCACCACCTTTATCAGACCTTAGAATTTTAATTCTTTTCTCAAGTTGGTTCTCCACTTCAGCTTTGTATGTTTTAAACATGTTCAAAGCCTCGTCTTTGGTATGTATTAAGTATACATAACAATATTTACTGCAATCATCTATGAATGATATGTAATTTCTTACCTCCACGAGATGGGGTTGCTTGGTAATCACACAAATCACTATGAATTAAACCAAACACTTCATTCTATTTTACTACAACTTTATGAGGATGACTTGCATATTTTGATTCTATGCAAACTCCACACTTAGTCATTTTGTTCATAGATTATTTTAGCAATATGCCTAGCTTTACCATTCTTTGTAAAAAGCGATAACTAACATGGCCTAATCTTGAATGTCATAAGGAAGGGAAATCAACCATGTATATAGAAGTAGTGCTAGTGCCTGCATTTTCATTAATAATAATAGCATCCTCGGTAGGTACAACAGATAGTTTGAAGAGTCATTCACTAAGGTAACCCTTCCCTACATACATCCTACCTTTGGTGAGTACAAATTTGTCTGATTCAAATACAATATTAAAGCCCTTGTTACTTAGAACAAGACCAGAAATCAAATTCTTACAAATTTCAGGGACATACAACACATTAGTGAGCACAAGATCATTTCCGGAAGTGAGTTTCAGAATCACCTTCCCTTTTCCTTCAACTTACACAACAACAACATTTTCCACGAACAAAGGTTCTCCATCCTTGATGGGTTGGTAGGATGTAAACATGTCTTTTACAGAACAAACATTCATAGAGGCACCCGTATCTATCCACCAGCTGGTTGAATTAGTAACCATATTTGCTTGAGCAGAAACAACACCAATGAATTGATTTCTAGTTTCAGCACTGTTGTTTTGGTTGAAACTACCCGAACCACCAGCACCACCGTTTTGCGAAGGTGACAATTATTTGCTCTATGCCCAGGTTTACCGCACACCAAACAGACTTCCATTTGCGATTTCTTGAACGCTTTGGTCTTTTGTGGGGCGAGTGAATTTTTCCTTGCAGCAAAAGGTGGTTTGGCAGCAACAAACTTGCCCTTGCCTTTCTGAAACTTGTCCTTAGATGGACTTCCTCCAACCTTGTTAGCATTAGGCTCCAAGGAAACATCATCTGCCTTTTCATTCTTCCGGTTATCCTCTTCAACTTGAAGTTTGAGAACCAATTGCTCAAAATTTATATCATCGGTTAGATACTTAAGATAAATTTTGACAAGAAGGAGGTAATTTCTCAATAATAGAATCAACAAGAAAATTTGGGTTAAGACCCATACCTTCCACATATAACTCATGAACAATGACTTGGAGTTCCTCCACTTGCTTGACAACAGGATTGTCATCGCTCATCTTGAAGTTCAAAAACTTGCCAATGACGAACTTTTTTGAACAATCAACCTCAGTCTTGTACTTGTTCTACAATGACTGCCACAACTCCCTTGCCGTTTTGAATGTGGGGTAGATATTATAAAGAGAGTCATCCAAGGCATTGAAAATATAGTTCCTGCAAAGAAACTCATTACTTTCCCACGTCTCAATAGCCTTCAGATTTTCAGCACTCTCTCCCTCAGTAGGAGCATCATCCCCTTCTCCTTCTGACAATGCCATAGGAGCCTCAACAGTCAAAACATTCGCCACATGAAGAGTTGTCAAATAGAACAACATCTTTGTTGCCAGCGTTTAAAATCAGAACCCTTGAACTTTTCAGGTTTCTCGACATGATTTTTCACCATCGAAGATCCAGATTGATCCATCATTGAATTTCAGGAAAAAGAATTTTTTATTAAATTTTCTGTCTTAGATTGTTAGTACCAATCTAGTGTCTTCGATTAAACACAACAATTATATAATAATAATTAAACTATAATTGAAATCAACAACGAAATATACTATAATTGAAAAAACCAAATACTAACTTGTTTCGATAGAGGCCTGCATTGCAGTGTCCTGAGACAGAAATTCTCCCCCACTTGTGCAGTAGTTCCGGACGTCTATCTAGATGATACAACTATCTGGTGCAAGTTCTTTCACAAGAACTTGACCCTGACGAACTTATTTTATGTTTTCAAAAATAAACTTTTGGGAAGAAGAAGTAGAAGCAATAAGATCTTATGATTGTTCTATCATTGTTATCTTCTTGTTCTATCAAGTGATCATGCTTTAAATAGCAGTAAAACCGAACAGGTATGACTTATCCAATCAAAGGTTGCAACTGTTATGATCAGTTGCATTTTTTGAAAGATTAAATTTGTTTTAATCCGACGAGCGCCGCGACTCTGCATCCTTGGCGTCGCGGCGCCAACACGCAACTGTTCACAGCACCGCGGTCCTTACTCTTAGCGCCGCGACCCTCTCTCTCAAATACATTTTTCGGAGTTACGGCCAGAATGACGCCGCAACTCTGCTTCTTAGCGCCGTGGCGCTAATCACGATAATTTTTGCCTGGACATTCTGCGCCGCGGCCCTCTCCTTAGGCGCTGCGGCGCTGGACCCAAAAGTTTGACCACTTATTTCTTCTTCGAGTTCCTACAATAATAACAATATATCTAGTGCAATTACATGTTTCAAAAGTTTTCATTCTTTCTTAAATTTTGTGTCCGATAAATAACATCACCTGAACTGAGGCGAAGAAAGTATGAATTCCTATTAACTATCTTGACTTAAATGAGTTGTACTTTCACATAATTTTTAAATATCTAAAAATAGAGCATACACATACTATGAACCGAGTACACATGCATACCAACTAGATTCATCAGAGGCGGATGCACAACTTCAGTTACAGATCACCCGAATGTAATAAATTTAGCTCAAACTCTATTAATGTGTTAAAAGTTCATTAAATAAGTGTGTATAACATATTCCAGACGCAATAAATCGAATGAAATGTGGTATAGTTTTGATCTCGAACACATAATGTTTAAATTATGAATCCACCACTCTGGTGGTCATTATAGTCAAATCATCATCGTCAATTGATCATATTCTACATGCTATCCGAATCGAAACAATTTTGATGTATCAATCATAATTAATAATCACACAAACCCAATAATAATATCCTGATTAATTTCATCGTTAGTTTTGCAACTTGTAGAGATAGGACCAAATAATATGGCAGAGGCAAGAAGGACACGCGAGTCACCGAGACAACGCTTCAAAAGGCCTATGCTTGGGGGCAAAAAGGCAAAATCCCTTTCCCACAGGGCCCCCACCCCCGGCCCGACAGAGATTGGCGGAGGAGGTAATCCATGGTAACTCAGCGGCCCACTAGGTGGGAGACACAGTGCTTGGTGCTCACAAGGAGTCATTCCCCACAAAGGAGGACTGAAATTCCCACACTGCGACTGTCAGGGCTCGAACTTGCCTACTTGGGGCAATCTACCACACTGGAACCAACTGAGCTACACCCATGTGGGCTTCAAAGGGCCTATGCTTTAGGAAGGGAAACTGTGCCACCATTTTCAAGTGGCTTCTGTAGCGGTTATTGCCGTGGCTTCCGGCGCTGATGCTTCTGCACCCGACATTGTTAAATAAAGGAAAAACTACATAATTTCTCAACAAAGACAAATAATTACCCGAATTAACATTCCCCTCTTTTTAATTAAATGATGTGTTCGCCAGTAATATATGTTGTACTTTTCTTACTTTATCTTTTACATGTCCTTTAAAAAATCATAAGGAAGTAAGATATTTTTACTGTTAGGATTTGAGTCACAAATCCTACCTAATAAGAAAACAGTAAATAAGAGAAGAACAACTAACAAACACAGATTTATAGTGGTTCACCCTCAATGCGGGAGCTACGTCCACTTTGCCGCATCAGATTTTACTATAATCGAATAAGGAGTTTGAGTTTACAATTCTTTCTTTCTCTCTTGCTCAACCTCAAAGAAAGAAAAACAGCACCCTAGTCTATATATAGCGAAAATTAGGGTGAACATAATACAAACCTAAAATTCTCAAAATACCCTCCACTTAATAACCTTACATTATAAAAAAAAAATAGGGGGCGGTTTACCACCCCTTTCCAACCCCCATGTTGACTTGTACGCTCAGGTCGATCAGCGTTTCACATTCTGCGTAGGGTCTTCATAGTGTCGGTGGTGAATTAGGCTCCACAACTCAACAATCTATCACTTGGAGACTAGTTTCAATCATCTGTATCCATCTGCTGCGACGACTCTGATCCTCATCCAAGAAGTCCAACTGAAGTTGTACACAACTTCAGTTTATCATCGTCACGACCTTCGTCATCTTGTCTGCTGGATTTTAACTTCCTGAGATCTTCTCAAGCACTAATACTCCATCTTCCAAAGATGATATGATGAAATGGTACCGGAGTTGTATGTGTTTCATGCGAGCATAGTAGATCGGGTTCTTTGCCAAATGAGTGGCACTCTAGCTATCATAGTATATCACACTCCCCTCGTGGCCATGATCCAATTCCTACAAAAAAAAATTGTAGCCATATCATCTCCTTTGTGGCATCCATCACGACAACGTACTCAGCCTCACAATAGAGAGAGCTACTATTTTCTATAACTTTGAAATCTAGCAAATCGCAATACTTCCAAATGTGTAAACATACCCGAATGTGCTCTTTCTGCTATCAACATCACCATCACCGTCATTGTTAGCATCAACATATCCATGTAATCCTGTCTCTGACTTTCAGAAACACAAAGTTGAACTTGAGATGCCCTTCAGATACCTGAAAATCCACTTCACAACCTCTTAGTGTTGTTTTCCCTGATTGCTCACACACGTGCTAACAACTCACACTGCATGTGCAATGTCTGACCTCGTACATACAATTGCTTACATACAACTGCCAATATCAGAGGCATACTGTACCTTGTCTATATGCTCCTTGTCGTCCTCAGTCACAAATGACTTATCTTTTGACAAACGAAAGTGTCTAGCCAAGAGAGCACTGACTGACTTGATATCATCCATGTTGAACCTCTTAATAACATTCTTCACATATTATTCTTCTGAGAGCTTGAGGCCCTCCTCACTTCTGATGATTCTCATCCCAAGGATTTCTTTTTGCGGCTCTCAGATATTTCATTGCAAATTCTTCTGACAACTTCTTTTCAGCCTATCAATCTCATATAGGCCTAGTCTTACGATTAGCATGTCATCAACATAAATGAGCAGTATCATGTAGGAGACTTCAAATCTCTTGAAGTAACAACAGAGACCTGCTTCACACCTTGGGAATTCAATTTTCTTCATAAAGCTGTCAAACTTCTTATACCACTGTCTTGTATCCTGTTTCAGTTCGTACATCCTCTTTTGAAGCTTGTATACCAGCTTCTCTTTCCCTTTGACCTCAAATCCCTCAGGTTGCTTCATGTAGATTTCCTCTTCTAAGTTGCCGTGAACAGTTCTGATGTCACTAACTTGACTATGAGAGAGAAGATATATGTGTAGTCAATGCATTCTTTCTGTTGAAATCCTTTCATAACTAGCTCTGCTTTATATCACTTACATCATCATATTTTTCCTTTATCTGGTAGACCCATTTGTTTTGCAATGCCTTCTTCTCTTCTGGTAACTTAGCTAACTCATATGTATGATTTGACAATAGTGAGTCAATTTCATCTTTCATTGCCAGCTCCCACTTGATCGATTCATCAACTTTGTGTCGCTTCTTGTAACATTCTGGCTTCCATATGTTAGTGAGCAGAATGTAGTTGAGGGACGGAGAGAACCTGTGAACCGACTTATTGATCCTGGATAATTTGCGTAATTATGTGATCGGCGTCTGCAAATTTATTTCAGAATCAGCATTTTCATCAACCTCGACATCACTAGCTTGTTCCTCTGCCGCAGTAGTACCTGGCTGTAGGGCTGCACAAAAAATGGATCGAACCGGACCGAATTTTTCGGTCCGGTCCTCGGTCCTTTGAATTTTTTTCGGTTTTCGGTCCGGTCCGGACCGAATTTTAAATATATATTATATTATATAATTCCTAATATATATAATTTCTAATATATATTTAAAAACCGGGTTCCGGGGCCGATTTTTTTTTTAAATTGAATTTCCAATACTGAAATTGACAGTTCTCAGACACATTACCACGAAATTTGTACGTTGAAATATATTTTCTATCGCAAGATATTTAGATTTGAAAAGGAGAAAAACGTAACGATTTAAGGGAAAAGTGAAATTGATTGGCAAGATGGACATTTTTGGAGAAGTCGGCTGAATAAAAAAAATTAGATCAAACGGACGTCCGAGCGCAAAGTTATGACCATTTAAAGTTTCACTAATTTACAACCTATATTTGATATGTCAATACGTCCGTGGGGCTGGGGAGGCTGGAGGGGACTGGGGGATGGATGTGGAGGGGGATGGGTGACCGGGAGTCTGGGGGTGACTTTGAATAATTCGGTCCATTCGGTCCTACTAACCGGACCAGACCGAATTTTCCGGATAATTTGAGTTTTCGGTCCTCGATCCGGTCCGGTCTTAACCTTTTGTGCAGCCCTACCTGGATGTTGCTCGGTGTTGACACCCAATTTTGACCCTCCCGTCCAGTCATTAACTATAAAATTACACTAATTTTGTTAAATAATTTTTAGGATTTTTTAATAAAATGCAGCGAATAAAACATTAAATACAGGCATAAATAAATAATTTAATAATGGCATCGCGTCTTACGTAGAGTATTAAGTACTTAGAGTCCCGCGCCCGCATTAATTAATTTTAAACCCTGTCAGTAATAACATTAATAATAAATACATAAAATAAATAATTTAGCGATAACGTCGTGTCAAGTAGCATAGCCGCGTTTATTAAATACACAAGTTAATCTAATTTGTAATTTAAAATCAATTTAATCTAATACATGCATCTAATAGCGTCGCATCTATAAAAGCTTTAAACATCATACTTGCATTTAGCATTTAAGTAATTTAATCTAGGCTCAATTCAATTTTAATTTAACTTCGCAATAATGCAATAATAAGATTTTAATAATACGCATTCTAGAGCATTAAGCATTAATTAAATAACACACCCGCATTTATTTTATAACAATTTGTTAATTTAATTTGTCACTAATTAATTAATTAATACACTTACCTAGAATTAATTAGCTAATCAATTAACTAGCCTAAAACTAATTAAACTCCTAGAATTAAAATAACCTATTCCTACCCAGCCCAAACCGTGACCCGCGTGGCCCAAATCCCGTCGACCGCCCCTACCACGCCTCTTTCCTTATCACCACTACCCACGACCCAAATTTCATTTTTACCTTTACCCATCAGCCCTTCGTCCTCAACAAAAAAAACGAAACCCACAGAACCCTAAACCTAAGCTTCCAATCGCCGCAACAGCACCTCACAGTCGCCGAGATTCTCGCCTGAGAATCCGGCGACTTTCCTTTCCCTTTACCTGCACACACGTCTCCAACGATTTCTTACCATAGATAACCAAATCCCTTCAAATCAAAACCCGTTCGAATCACTTACAAATCAGCACAAAATCGAGTACGAATCGAAGGAAATCCCTCCAGAATCGTGCCTTGATTACTTACCAACTTGGAACCCAAAATCCTAATTATAAATATAGAACCATCACGCATGCAATAGGCATCAGGCATCGACGGGGGATTCAGAAAAGGGCAGGATACCCATAGCATCGAAACAGAGCTGAGTCGGGGGGATTCATTGAGAGATTCTGGAATTCAGAGAATAAGGAAAATAGAGAGAAGAGAGCTCAGTTGAGAGTCAGGCGACAATACAGAGCTAGAGAGGGTACCCATAGCATCGATGAAGGGCTCAGTGAGATAGCAATCATTCTACACCTTAGCAGCAGTTAGGAACCACATAACAATTTAGGGGAGAGTAAGGCAGAGCAGAGCACAGACCCATAGCAATCGACGGGATACCTCTAGCAGCAGTCAACACCCAGACAATCAGCATCGCAAAGAGTAGGGAGTCTGAAACTTTTCCTTTCAATATCAGCCAGGAAACCAGCAAACAAGCCTACCCCTTTCGCATCGCAAACCCAAAACCCGTCGATTGGACCGACGACTTGATACGCCTCGGTCGCCGCTCGAGAAGGTAAAAATCCACTCCTCTCGACTGCTCATGTTGTATTTTTCGTGCGAATTTGTGTAAACAGGTGTTAGTTCATTCATGTTGTCGTATTCATTAATGTAGGAATCTGATATTAAATAAGCTTGCTTTAATTAATAGGGATGCATAATATCTAAATTGTTAAGATACTCTTCTTAGGTGTGATTTTCAGTCGACTCCCGGTTTAATCGCTCAGTCGTGTGTTTATTTGTATTACATCATCATGTCCTGTGGAACTATTTTGATGGTTGTTCGCTTAAATATATGTTAGTTTGATTCGATTAACTATTTATGTATGTTTGGCTATGTCTAAAGGGCTGATTATACCTCTGCTTTTTCTGCTTGAGTATAAACTGCCTCCATGCTAGCATGTTAAATCCATATTGCATCATACCTTGACTGTTAAGTTGCCTGCATGCTGTGGAATCTGTCCTGCAATGTCTATCAGTAAAATCATGTAAGGATGTCCTCCTTTCTTTAGAATAACTGAACATAAGAATGCTGGAATTCTATCTTTCCCTTTATAACTATCCTGTGTCTAATCCATCAAGAGCATATGTACATATTTCTAACACACATATAGTATACATGACAGCTTAAACTACAGCAGGTCTTTTTTTTAGGCATTCTGTGTGTATTTTGGGTCCCTTTTTATATATTATTACAATGTGTGTGCTGATTGGCTTTAATTATTGGGTTTGTTGAGGCCCATTGCTTGTCCATACAGTTTCTTATAGCTTGCAGCCCATTAATTCAAATTGTTATAGGTCCAATTGTTGATTCCAAATTGCTAGAACATAAACTGATTCAAATATGTGTTAAATGCTTACTCATTTTGAATAGAATTTGAACATGTTAAGTAATGTCACATGCTCCTATCCTATGCAGATCTTAACACCAGTTTCGAGTAAAATAATGTTGTTAACTGTTTGGGCCTGAATTGCCTTTCCAAAGTTCAGTCCTCTAATTAAAATCATGGAATGTTGGCCTATATTATATATGGATCTCGTTTCATAGACTTGAAATATAATGGGCTGTGGAATTTTCTTGTTTGCTTATTGTTTGCTCTCTCTCTGTCTCGCTTGTGTGCTACTTGACTCAGGCCCATAAAATACTCATTTCTCGCCTCGCTTTGACTCATGAATGTGTTAGATCTAGTCCATTCTTATCCAGCTCTCGTTGATAGCTGTCTGTTGCTCACCACTGTTTGTATGGCATGTATCGATTCTTATGCTGAGGGCTTATTTATTAGTGGATAAAGTTAGGACATCTGTGATATTTAGCACTGAATTATTTATGTCTAATATTATTTGGACGGGTGCTAATCCTTATCTTTCTTGTTTTTACATGGCACGACCGAAAGCAAAATAAAGAGTCTCACGACGAGACTCATCGCAAGTCATTTCAAATGGCAACCCGCACCCGCATTTGCATTCCCGCTTCAGAAATTCCTAAGACAAAATAGGATAAGACGATGTCGCCACGCATCTTGGAAGCCGCGATCATATCCACCCTCTATATTATTTGTTTGAAATTTGTTGCCTAATTATTTAATTTTGTAATTAATAGAATACTTAGAATAGTCAAACCTTGAATCAATAAATAGAAATTAATTTAATTTTGCTTCCCTTAAGTTAATTACTTTAGGCACGCCATACATTGTTTAGCATTTATAACAAACCACTCAATAATCTTAACTTGCATAATTAATCATATGTAGCTATGATATTATTTTCAAGATTTCTAACCCATTTGCTATAGCACCCATATAGAAATCTTATTTTAAGAAAACCCCCTTAAGCATGTGTTATACTAATCAAGGCAGGCAAATGTGTACATTTAGTCAAATGATCTATTTTGCATTATATATTATTTAAGGCATGCTTTAAACTTTACACGCATTTTATAGCACTAATCTTATTAATCTTTTGCCAAAAAATACTTTCTATTAAAATATCTTTCAAACATGCATTTTCAATAGCATAATAATTACCCTAGGTTTGGCAGGACAACCGCAGTTAATGGATCTTAGAGGTGCCTAACCCTTCCTCTAGATTAATAAAGAACCCTTACCCAGAATCTCACTAAGTTTAGCAGACCATAAAATGGAGTTAATGTTTTACTTTAAACTAGTTAAACATTTAGGTGTCCTAATTCACCCAAATTAATTAGGTGGCGACTCCGCGAACCCTTTAGCATTTTAGCACCCTTAGCATTTTTTAAACTTTAGCACTTCTTAGCATTTTTAACCTCTTTTAAGCACCACTTTAATATTTAGCATCTTTTGCAATTTTAGCATCCTTTTAACATTTTTAAAATCTTTAAGCCTCTTAAACCTTTTAGCATTTTATTATTTATTCTCTAACGTTTTTTGCATTTTATTAAGCAGGGCTCGCTATTTATTATTATTTTAAAATGCCGCGGCCGAAAAAGGGCGCGACACTCGGTTGCCGAAAAGTCTCTCAAATCAACTATTTCTGATTCCTTGTTCTTAGATTTTGTACTCTCATACAACTTGTCCTTGTACAACACCTGTTTATTGAAGACGACGTCCCTGCTGATGATCTTCCGATTTTGGTCATCCCAGAATCGATAACCAAACTAGGTGTCACCATAGCTAATAAAATAACACTTCTTAGATTTCAGATCAAGTTTACTTCTAGTAGTAGCATAAATATGAACATAAGATAAGCAACCAAACACTTTCAGAAAAGAAAGATTTACCTTTTTTCCACTCCAAGCCTCTTCAGTAATTTTGAAACCCAAAAGAACAGACGATCCTCTATTAATCAAGAAGGTTGCAGTATTAATTGCATCTGGACAGAATGTCTTGGGCAGTCCAGCGTGTATTCTCATGCTCTGTGCACGTTCGTTCAATATTCGATTCATCCTTTCCACTATTCTATTTTGTTGGGGTGTTCCAGAAATAATCTTCACCATCTTGATCCCATTATAAGCACAATACCGTTTGAAGTCACCATCAATGTATTCTCCACCGTTGTCGGACCTTTGGCTCCTCATCTTGAGGTTTGTCTCATTCTCGACCATGACTTTCCACCTTTTGAAGATAGTGAATACGTCAGATTTATTTTTTATAAAATAGACCCATAGCTTCCTGGTTGAATCATCAATGAAGGTCACGAATTAATGTGATCTTCTGAGTGAGGGGACAGTAGCAGGTCCCCACACGTCAGTGTGCACCAATTCAAGTTTCACAACTTTCAATTCTCTATATGCACTTGAAAAACTTACTCGCTTTTATTTTTTGAGAATGCAACTCTCACACATATGATGATTCACTGACTTCAACTCCGGAATCATGCCATTAGTCACCGAAAGCTTTATCCCTTTCTCCCTCATATTCTCAGCCTGCAATGCCACGTCTCTGTCTTCTTTGTGTTGTCAACAACAACAATTGTATCACGATAACTCATCATCATACAAAGAGTACTAATTTTTTACCTCGACCAACAACCATAACACCATTCCTCACCTTCCAGGACCCATTATCAAAGTTAAGATCATGTCCCTCATCAACAAGCTGACTCAGTGAGATCAGATTATGCTTCAAATTCAACACATGTCTGACCTTTGTGATCTTCCACATGTTTTCATTTGATATCTTCAAATTAATGTATCAAATACCAACAACGTCTAAAGACTTACCATCTTCCAAATAAACTTTCCCGAGATACATAGCAACGCAATTCATCACTATATCACGATGTGGGGCGGTGCGGAAACACGCACCTGAGTCAAGCACCCAAAAGTCAATCGGGCTGTCAACAGACATCAATCGCATCACCAATGTCTTCAGTGGCATCATTGATTCCACCTCATTATTTTCTTCATTCTTTGGTGCCCTGTAATTCATCTTGACGTGACCTATTTTCTCGCAGTTCCAATACTCAAGTGTTCACCCGGATCTGGATTGATTCATGTCATTCCTTGAATTTGACTTGCCCTTATTTCGGTTGTAGTTTCTGTCATAATTTTTGTCTCTGTTCTCAACATTCAAAGCAGAACTCGTCGATACCTCACTAGAATCTATCCTTCGAACCTCCTAAGAAAGGATATAATCTATAATATCATTGAATTTCAGTTTATCACTATCAACATAATTACTAACCGTTGCTCTCATCGACTCCCAGTTGTTCGGTAGAGACACCAACAAAATTAGAGCTTGCACTTCATCATCAAACTCGATTATAATAGATGACAATTGATTGACAATCATGTTGAATTCATTTACGTGTGTTGCAACAAGAGCACATTTCTCCATCATTAAATGAACGATTATTTTCATGAGAAATACCTTATTGTTTGCCGAAGGTTTTTCATACATGTCGGACATAACCTTCATCATGCCAGCGGTGGTCTTCTCATTCGCTATGTTGTGAGCAACGTTCTTCGACAACGTCTATCGAATGACTCCCATAACCTGTCTGTCAAGGATATTCCACTCTGTATCATTCATCTCCTCTAGCTTCGGACTCAGCGGTTGATGAAGCTTTCTGCCGTACAAATAATCTGCAATCTGCATTCTCCAAAACGCATAATCTGTACCATCGAATTTCCCGATGTCATGCGCCGAACCATCTTCGCCTCCCATCATTTTCTGAATCGCAACACAACCTATCGCTCTGATACCAGTTGTTAGGATTTGAGCCCCAAATCCTACCTAATAAAAAAATAATAAATAAGTGAAGAACAAATAACAAATATAAATTTATAGTGGTTCGCCTTCAATGCGAGAGCTACGTCCACTTTGCCACTACAGATTTTACTATAATTGAGTAGGGAGTTTGAGTTTACAATTCTCTCTCTCTCTCTCTTGCTCGACCTCTCAGAAAGAATAACGACGCCCTAGTCTATATATAGCGAAAACTAGGGAGGATATAATAATAACCTAAAATTCTCAAAATACAAGCCTATCAGCATGCCACACTATACGTAGGGTCTTCATAGTGTCGGCAGTGAATTATACTCCACAACTCAACACATAATAGCTCCAATCTAATGCAAAGAACTCTTTGTAACATTTTGCCTGTTATCATTAATTGAAAGTTATGAAAAAGAAGGTGCACAAGCAGGTATGGCAAAATCCTCACACTTTAAAAAAAAAAATTCAAGTTAACTTGCAAGTAAATCTTCATCTTTATAAACATTTTACACTAGTTATTCTTCACTTGTCTTGAAAAGATATATGTATGATTACAGATAAATTCTTCAACCCAATTACCAGCATCCATGTCATTTGGGACAGACCTCTGAAACATAAATACAAAATCAACACTCATAAAAGCTCATTAGAAAGAGAAAAGAAAGCTGGAGCAGGACATGTGTAGGGATGTCAACGGGGCGGGGGAAGGGTACCTTATACCCGTACCCGCCGCCTAAAACTCACCCACACACTCACCCCACCACCCATCACGGGTAGTAATTCCTTCACCCGGACTCGCCTGGCGGGTATAGAATTACACCCGCCCCGCCCTACTTACCCGACAGGTTCCCATTACCCACCTCACCACTCATTGGGTACCCGCATACCCATCTACCCACCGCACCTACCCACATAGAATAACTAATTTAACTTTAGAAGAGAGACGAGATTTACCTGAATAATACAAAGAACTGAAGAAGTAGGATTTGAAAATAATGAAAAATAATTAATAAGAATTGAAAAGTTAAGACCTAACGAAGAATGAAAAAATAAGAAGAAATAAAGATCGATTTTACCTTGAATAGAAAGAGCTGAAGATGGTATCAAGGATTCATGGCAACCGGAGATAGTTTCTTTTTTTGAGTTTGGCTTTATGAATTAGGGATTTAAGGTTGGCTTTTGAGTTTCTTCGTGGGAAGCTTTTGGTTTTGAGTTTTGGGATTCATGGGATTTCGCAAGATGGGTTATATGTCTATGGTGTATGTGAGAAACTGAGAATGTTTATTTAATTATTTATTTATTTATTTATTTTTTACTTTTTTTTTCACTTTTAAACCATATTTGGACTTTGTGCTAAAGAAACAAGTTGCAGGCCTTTTATATAGGCGGTGCGGGTATGTGCGGTGCGGGTACAGGCTGTACAAGTACTGTGCGGGTAGAGGATGCAGTGTGGATACGGTGCGGGTCTTATAGGATTTCCACCCCTGCCCCACTACCCATGACGGGTAACACTTTTGATATTCATACCCGCCCACCACCCACTAAACCATCCCATATCCGACCCAATTGGAGCAGGTGTGGGGCGTTATCCGCATTTACCCGCCCCACTGACATCCCTAAGCATGAGGCTATCAGAAGCTCAAATGGAAGAATGATGTTGGCATTCATTGAAAGTTTAGAGTTCTGCAGTAACAATTTAGGAGAAATTAGAGTCGCTATAATTTAATTACAATATAGTTCAACTTTGGGTATAAGTAATATCATTCTTGAAATGGACTCCAAACTTATTGTGACATCAACACCCCGGCTTGGAGATTTCAGCATAATTTGTTCACTATGATTTTTGACAACTAACATGTATACGATAAGTTGTTAAGAGTCTCATATCGGATATGAAATGAGATCATGAAATTCTTATATGAACTTGGACAATCCTCACCCTACAAGCTAGCTTTTGGGGTTGAGTTAGACCCAAGATCCATTATTTACATGGTATCAGAGTCATACCCATTCCAATTCTTTGTTCATCGATGTTGGGCCTCATTCCATCTTTGGGTATGAATCCACCTCTCTGGTGGTCATTGTAATTAAATCATCATCGTCAATTGATCATATTCTACATGCTATCCGAAATAATTTTGATGTATCAATCATAATTAATAATCACACAAATCCAATAATAATGTTCTGATTAATTTCATGGTTATTTTTGCAACTTGTAGAGATGGGACCAAATAATATGGCAGAGGCAAGAAGGACACGCGAGTCACCGAGACAACACTTCAAAGGGCCTATGCTTCCGCATCGATTATTGCTATGGCTTCCGCCGCCGATGCTTCTGCACCCGACATTGTTAAATAAAGGAAAAACTACATAATTGCTCAGCAAAGACAAAATAATTACCCGAATTAACATTCCCCTCCCTTTAATTAAATGATGTGTTCGCGAGTAATATATGTTGTACTTTTCTATATACTCCATCCGTCCCATATTACTTGACTACTTTTTATTTACACGCCCTTTAAAAATCATAAAGAAGAAGGATATTTTTACTGTTAGGATTTGAGTCACAAATCCTATCTAATCAGAAAACAGTAAATAAGCGAACAAATAACAAACACAGATTTATAGTGGATTATCCTTAATGCGAGAGCTACGCCCACTTCTACAATATATTGCATTGCAATGCAAGTATTTGGTCCAACCGAACATCCCAATTATGTAATATGGAATGTGTTTGAAGAAGATAACAATATGCTTTTGATGTCAAGATTTTTAATAATCCCATCTCTTATCATCTCCTTTGAACCATCTAACACTTCTCTCTGCATGCAATTATAACAGTAAAGTCACATTGATAAGCCGATACGGTTGTTATAGCGAATTTACTTATAAATGGAAAAATTAAGTTACTTCAGTATGACGACACAAAATATAATTTTGCATTATTTTTGTTATAGAGGATGTAAACGTGTATAGTGTTCATACAAAATCCCAACACATAAATAGAATATATTTCATATATTGTGTAAATATAATTATGGTAAGAATATGATTCCTCTTGTAATTAGGACTATGATTCATATTGTATAAGGAATGAATATTGTACACTATATATATTGATATTAATGAGAAAGACTCCTCAAGGGAGATTAATATCATCTTACATGATATCAAGAGCCAAAACCCTACAAATCTAGAATGGTTTTCTTTCTCTCGCCCCTCCCCTCGGGTTACTGCCGCGACGTCGACACACAAAAAGTTCTTGGTTTCTCTTCTTCTCCATTCCTCTCCTATCTAAATGGATCCTCTTGCCTCTTCTACACTTTCTGATGCTTCCGCTTCCACACATCGCCATCTTTCCATCCGGCTCTTGCCGTTACAAACATCAAAAATTTCATCCCTCTCATTATTGATCAGGAAGATGGTCAATACTGATCGTGGATCGAACTTTTTAAAATTCATGCATGTGTTTACCACGTACTTGATCACATCGATGATTCTGTTCCTCGCCCACGGATATCGATGACACAACATGGCGTCATCTCGATGTCGTGGTTAAATAGTGGATATATGACACTATAACCAAAGATCTCCTTCTCACTATCATGAAGTCCGACGCCTCAGCCCGCGACTTGTGGATTCGTTTGGAGGAAATATTTCAAGACAACAAACACACACGCGCTGTGTATTTGGAGGAACAATTTAACAACACACATCTTGATAATTTCTCCAACATGACTGAGTACTGCAAACAATTAAAACTTGTGGCGGATCAACTCTCCAACATCGGCACGCCTGTCTCAGAAACTAAAATGGTGTTACAATTGATTGCAGGCCTTCCGAAAGGCGAATATAATACTTTAGCAACCATGATTCAACAGACGGATCTGTCACCCAGTTTTAACAAAGCTCGCTCACAGTTGTTGCTCGAAGAAACCCGTTGTGCTAAGCAGGATGGACATAATCAAAAGGAGTTAGTCGTCGAAACGCCTCGTCAAAATAAGATTCCTGCCAGCCAAACGCCGTCGGAAAGTTCCCAACAGCAGCAGGGTCGCAGCGGCAGAGGAAGTCGTGATCGTGGAAAGGATCGCGTCCAGCAGAACCAGTGTTAGTGATATTTCTGATAAGACTGAATATCGTTCTGAGAGACTAGTTTCTAAGTACCGTTCATCTATTTTATGTTATCTATTTGACAATCGATATTTAAGTTGAGTTTTTGTTTAACTACTAGAATAATTGCAAGAATTAACTAACTATTTAAGCTGTGATCAGTTATGAAGGAATTATGGCTTCCAAAATCCTCGACTATCCACTCTATTCAATCCTTAATGCAACTAGAATGACTTCTTCTTCTACGTTAAGATAGCGGTTAACTAAACTGTCTTATATTCCAGTTAGGACATATAATCACTTAATTCCAGTGCAGAACCCTTCTATATTTCTATGATAGGATTTACCACATAGGAGGATTAAGAACAGTAACCTATAATGCTACACAAGTATCGGGGTACTGTCGTCCGCGATTTTAACCTATGTCTAGTCAATTACAGCATATCTAAATCTCTCCTCTCGGTTATTGATTTGAAATCATATATAATATGATAATTAGTGATCAATTAATTATCAAGCATTCATACCAATTATTGACAAAATCTTAATCAAGTGAAGATGAAATCAAACTACTGCATTAATTCATGAATAGAAGTTCAAGCGATTCATAAGGAAAACCCTAATAAAGTGTTTAGCTCCTAGCCATAGTCACACTAAGAACTAACACAAAATCCATACATAAACTGAATTAAAAACGAAAGAAAGAAAATTACGTAGAACAACGTCTCCAATTGTAGCTCCAAATACGCCTTATGTTGTGTTGTAGAATGACCAACCCCTCATAGCATCAGTCCATAGGGCTTAAATATCCTCTAATTTTCATGCCCTATGGAACAATCTGCCCTTAGCCAATTTGCCTTCGGAACTAAAATTTCCCGCGTCGGCACCGCGGTTCTGCATACCGACACCGCGGTGCCGAAACTCCTGCAGCTTCTCAGCACAAATGGCGCCGCGGTACTACCTGATGGAACCGCGGTGCTGAAAGTCCTGTGACTCCTCGGTAAATATGACACCGCGGTTCTGCCTTCTTTTGCTCTTTTTCGCCTCGGGAGCCCATTTTCTGCCCATTTCTCGTTTCTTTTTTGCCTTTTTGCACCGCTGTGACTCAAAAGAAAGAAAAACAAACCTACTACTATATTAAACACAACAAAAACGAGTAAAATACCAACTAAAAATGTCTCGAAAGGCGTATACAAAATACGCCTAACAAACACCCAAACTTAACCTTTGCTCGCCCTCGAGCAAAGATCAAAACAAAAACAAAGACACAAAATAAAAGACTCAAATCAAGCAGTTGCACAAAGACTTAGAAACCCATGAACGTCAGTTGGGATAATATGCATGAACAGATATAACATGGATTCATCAATCTAGAGTTTCAAGTCAGATATTTCGCAAATTCATTTCAATCACAAGTAATGGAAGCATGAATATCTAACATATGCATATCAATTTCATTTAGTTCTATGGGTCTGTGTACTTGCTATTCTCCACTAATCATAGACATACATACTAGAGATCCTCAGGACTTTTCAGGGTTGTAATGTAGGCTTAGGCAATGGTAGGTAAAAGTAGGCATTTAGGCTCAAATTACGTACCATAAGCGTTGTTCTCATTCAACCACTTGGTTCTTCTTTTTGGTATTCTTTTTCAGTTCATACCTATCGTTCCCTTTTTTTTTGAGAGCATGAAACACATTCACATAGGCACCCCCAAACTTAAGCTTTAGCATTTTTTTTTATTGGGGTGCATCAATTTTTCACTCTCTTTTGTATTTCTTTTTCACACTTCTTTATCCCAAATTTTTTCAATTACTGCTTATGGCACACAAGGGAATTATAGGGTGTCAAGGAAATAACTTCTTTTAGGCTCAAAAGGACTGACTAGAGATACACTTTATTGCAAGGTAGGTAATGAATGGTAAGAATGACTAACAAAGAAATGTCTGAATCATCTTCCTAACATGTACATCTTAACTATTTCGCATCAAATAACAAGCAATCAGACTTCACAGACATTTTTCAATTGACAACACATAGACTAAGCATCAAATATTCCAAATAATTAGATTTTCATGAATTTTTGACATATCTAACTTAAGCACACAGATTTTAGCTTCTCATTCCATTACATTATCCCACTTAATTCATTAGACATTCTAAATAAGCACAACATGCATGATATATAAAAAAAATTGACTCACATAAAACACAAAAACAAACAAAAGACTCAAAAATAAAATAAAATAAAAACTCCCCCCAAACTTAAACTACATATTTCTTCCGCTTCGACTGAGGGGGTGTGTAAACGTGTATAGTGTTCATACAAAATTCCTACCCATAATTAGAATATATTCTATATATTGTGTAAATATAATTATGGTAAGACTAGAATTCCTCTTGTAATTAGGACTAAGATTTCTATTGTATAAGAGATGAATATTGTACATTATATATATTGATATTAATGAGAAAGACTTCTCAAGGAAGATTAATATCATCTTAGAGAGGATAAAGTTTACGTACATTACTATGATATATTTAATTATTTAATGTGACAAAAATAATCTTGCTTTATTGCTACAGTGGATAAGTCCTTTTCTCGTAAATACTTGCATTCAAGAATTAAGATCTTAATAAGTTAACCATTAATTCTAAGACAGCATTGACAAAGCTTTAAATTAAAATTAACTAAATTCAGCATGTTTTCAAATCTCAAGTGAGTGTATATAGGTATGCATATGTATATGTGTTTGTATGTATATAGCGGTGCAAGAAATTAATTAGTACCGCCAATTGGGAGGTTTTGGAGAAGCTGTAAGGACCATCACCATCATTCATGGGGAAAGATGTTGTCATTTTGGCTGATGCTGCGTCTTCTTCATCTTATTGCCTTTATCTGAGTTTTTGCTCAAAGTTTTCTTAACACATGTTCTTATATATGTGGATGTTGCACTGTTCAACTCCACAAGTCTAAAGACAGGTAGATTGAAAAAATCACGACTTAGTTACAAACAATAAATAATAATAAAGAAATAAAAATTATACATTTTTTTTGCATTTTTTATTTTTATAGGACTATACGGACTTGAACCGTAGACCTTCTCGGTAAAAACAGATCAAACTTATTATTATTAAAATGATCTGAATAATAAGAGCTTTTTGGATTTGATAAAAAAAGAAATAACTTTGCTGACAATGACATATTTTTTATTTTGTCACAAGAGTCCTCCGAATATTTTGGTCTTGCATTCGTTTCGATAGCAGAGTCACGAGGACTTCTTCTTCTACTCCCTTCCCGAAAGATAGAGAGAACTTAGCCTCTGACAAAGTAGTAGCTGACGTAAAAATAGCTGGCAAAGGAAGAGCTTCCGCTTTCAAACAAGGATTTATTTAGCAAGGAAAAGCCCAAAGAAGAAGAAACCTTAGAAAGACGCGTTTGATTTTACTATTGTTGATGTCATCAATGATATCAACGAAAGGATTTCACCCTTTATCGGAGTCTTATCCCTTAAGGAATCGTTCTACTTCGTGCGGTTGCGATTAGTGAGATAAGTAAACAAGAAGTTCCTATCAGATCAGGTACGTCCTAGATGTACAAGTAGTGTCAATCGTATGCCTACGTGTCTATTTAATGGCCTTTAGCGTTATGAGACAAAAATAATTAATGCAATGATAACGAAAAGAAAAAAACACAATTTTAATGTGAAAATTCTCAAGGGGAAGAAAATCACGACTGTCACCAATTTTTATTTTATGCGTGATACAATATAGAATGAGAATATGTGTATTAACAATATATGAATAAAGTATTTGAAAATATAAATGCCTTCCAAGTAATAATAATCAACTAATCATATATTCATATACATTACATAACATTTCATGTATCATTATTATTGTATAACAATTCATTCAATATTGTTGTTATTCATCCTACAAACAATCTTGCATTATAATTCATGTGTACAACTAATATGTGAACCAAAAGAGTTACAAGAACCAACAATCCGATCCACTAGTCATGTGGAAATATTTTTACGATTTGTACTCCGTGGGTCCCCTAATGTTGAAGAACTCTTCATGTTAAAGAATGGTCACCCTACCCGCATGGGTGTAGCTCAGTTGGTTTCAGGGTGACAGATTGCTCCCAAGAAGGCAGGTTCGAGCCCTGACAAGCCGCAGTGTGGGAGTTCATTTCTTCTTTGTGAGGGATGACTCCTTGTGGGCACCAGGCACTGTGCCTCCCACCTAGTGGGCCGCTGAGTACCATGATTTACCTTCCTCCACTAGGGATGTCAGTGGGGCGGGTAAATGCGGGTACCGCCCCGCACCCGCTCCAATTGAGGCGGGTATGGGGGATGGTTTGGTGGGTGGTGGGGCGGGTATGGGTATCAAAAGTGCTACCCGCTGTCGCGCCCTTTTTCGGCCGCGGCATTTTTTAAATAAAAACTCCTGCTCAAATAAAAAGGTTTAGAAAATAGAATAAAAGCTAAAAGGTTTAAAAGAATGCTAAAAGGATGCTAAAATTGCAAAAGATGCTAAAGTTTAAAAGGGTGCTAAAATGCTAAAGGGTTGCTAGAATGCTAAGGGTTCGCGGAGTCGCCACCTAATTAATTGGGTGAATTAGGACACCTAAATGTTTAACTAGTTTGAAGTAAAACATTAACTCCATTTTAATGGTCTGCTAAACTTAATGAGATTCTGGGTAAGGGTTCTTTATTAATCTAGAGGGAAGGGGTTAGGCACCCTCTAAGATCCGCTAACTTGCGGTTGTCCTGTCAAACCTAGGGTAATTATTATTTTTTTTTAAAATGCAAAATAAAGCTCCACCTGCTTAATAAGATGCTAAGATGTTAGAATGTCGAAATGTTTAAAAGGTGCCTTAAAGTAAAAGGTTGCTAAAGGTATTAAATGCTAGAAGGGCTCCTGCTTAGAAAAAGTGTTAGAAAATAAATAAGATTTTAATTGTTTAAAGGAAGGCTTAAAAGTATTTAAGAGGGTGCTAAAAAGTGCTAAAAGGTTAAAGATGCTAAAAAAAATGCTAAAGTTTTAAAAATGCTTAGAAAGCTTAAAAAAAAGAAAGGTGTCAAAGGTGCTAAAGGAGTGCTAGCATGCTAAATAGTTAAAAGTGCAGACAAATATTAAAGGTGCTAGAAGTGCTAAGAGGGGCTAAAAGGCTAAAGGTGCTTAAGAGTGCTAAAGATTAATTTTAAAAGTAAATGGTGCTAGAAGTGCAAAAAGAATGCTAAATGTTAAAGAGTGCTTAAAAGGTGCTAGAAATGCTAAGATGCTAAGGGTGCTTTATGGGCTAATGCTCATGCAAAGATTATTTACGGACTAATTGTGTATACTGCTAGCTAAATTAATCTTGCCTAACCTGCGTACAGTATTACATAAGAGATGCTTTAAGACGATTTTTGAGAGTTTAGGAGAAATCTGTTATGTATTTTAAGAAACAAAATGTTGATTTTATGATGCAAGTTAAATCATTTAAATCATTTTTTGCAGAATTTAGACATGCTCAACAGTCCTAAAAGCAAGTAAGTTAAGCGATGAACTTCGAATTACCTCCCCACTTATATGTTTAAAGGCTAATTATTCTAGATATCCTATTAATTACAAAGTTAGCCCATTAAATTTCAACAAATAAACAAACAAATATATATAAGACGTATAAGATTAAGAGTGCAGAGGATGTTTTTCTTTGGGGGATGACAATGTCGTCTCGTCCCTCTTTTGTTTGGAAATTTCGAAGCGGAATGTGGTGGACACAGATGCGGGCACTCATGCGGTGTGGCTTGTGAAGAGTCTCGCAATGAGATTGATCCAATGCATTTTCATGTAAAACAAGAGAAGAAAAGGATTAATACATGTCCACAATTTTACCAAACATAATAAATAAGTATTGGCCTAAAAATCGACACATAAAAGCTATACTTTGTCGTGATGTATATCGCAGATAGCGAGAACATAAGCGAGCAGAATGGGTTTAAATGCACTTGTAGCCCCAAAATCGTCCGACAAACTGGTCGAAACCAAGACCATAGAAAGCCAAACCGGCGACAAAAGCGAGGCCAAAATCAATCAAGTTATGGCTGAAAATCGAGTGAGACGACAAAAATCGGTCGAGCAAACTAGTTAAAAATCAGTCATAATCGGTCGAACTTGTCCGGCAGAATGACCAAACCAAACCCAAAACAAAGGATTTAAATCGATGGCGAAATGGCTAAAATCACTAGAAAAATATAGCTAAAATCAGTAGCGGAATGTTCCCCTAAGCTAATCTAACAAACATTAATATTAGCCCGTGGCAATTAGAACACTTAAGGAGATGCAATTAAGTTCTTGTTAAGTCCAAACATGATTTGGGGATTTAAAACATAGCAACTAAAACCGGATGTCGCTCATTTTAGACCATTTCTTAACTAAACACGGGCAAGGGACACAACATACGCATCTTCCATAGCCTTAAATAAAATATGATTCTTAACAGGCAACACATAAATAGCACCAGGTTGACCTCAAACAACCCTTATTTAGCTTAAACTAACAATGAAAGGATAAGCACACAATGGTATGAAACTGGTTAAACATAGACTCTTATTAACTGCACTAGGCTGCTGATTTCTTTCAAGGAGCATTTCAATAAACATATGAGAGACATGCTAAATGACGGTACTACCTATATTATATCACATATCTCTGGCTCATATATATCCAAACATAAGCACAAGATACAAGAATTTATAGCTTAAAGAGAAGAAATGCAACGTAATTAACTACAAGCAAGGGTTCAATTACAAATAACAAGGGCAAGCACAAACATTTACCAAACAATCTAACATGACTGAATCTATATTGATTATCTAGGGGACTTAGTGGTTTCCGAACTCAAGAGATATACAAGATATGGGCTAGTAATTGTGTAACCTTCTTTGGCAAAGCAGTTGTATATCAAGCAAAACTCATCATGTTAAGATATGATACACACATACCTTAACCAAATGGCAATAAAACATTATAGGCATATGCAAACAGGTTCAAGGTCTCATATATAGCTAAGTGTTCAAACAAGTGATCTAATCATACCGAATAGGGATGCAGGAAAAAGATTCATTTAGCCTTAAAATGGCCCAAGGCAGTCGTGTAAGGTGCAAAACAGAGAAGAAAATAGACAAAGTGCTAGACCCGATACTCATATTCTCGCAGCAGGGGACAAAAGAGCAACTTAGGGATGTATGTTATCTTGCCAATAACACACACTACTTTAACTTAGGGTGTGATAGGTCTTAGGTACATAACTAACCCCAATATCCATCGATCAGATAATGACGATGTTCAAGATCGATTTAAAACGAATATGGACATTTTTAGACCTTAAGGCTACGGAAAACTAGTCTAGCAAACACCTAGTTATACAAAATAATCAACAAGCGTGCAAATGAGTCCATGTCAGGAGCATTGAGACACATTTAGTATACAAACAAACATCTAAGAGGTATATTCCTTTCTAACTAATCTCAAGCAAGTATAGGCACATTGGCAAGAAAACTAGTGATTATTAGTCGCCATACAATCCGAATAAGAGTTAATAAATTGCCAACATCACATTTTGCTAACCAGATCATCTACAAACCTATAGCAACCACACTACACATCGCCCATTTTGTTAAACCAAACAAACCACCAACGATTATTTCTAACATCAGAAATATTTAATCTTAATGACTCGATCTTTCCAAACATAAATCAACTTTTGGGCTAAACATCACTAAACAACAAAACATACGCAAAGCACGTAAATCACGTAAATAAACTAGAAACAGAAAGGAGTTGGGTTTACCTTCTCCGACAATGACCCGGGCGCAGATCAAGTCGTCGGTCCGCTCGACGGTTTTGGGTTTGCGACGAATGAAAGGCAAGGTTTGTTTGCTGATTTTTTGGCTGGAATTGAAGAAGGGGATTTTTATTCTTGCAATGCTAGTTGTTTAGGTGCTGAACTGCTCTCGATTGTGCTCTTCGAATCGTTTTCTCCCTATGCTCTGGATATCGATGCTCTGTTCACTTCTGAATTACTATGTGGTTGCTAACTATTGCTGGCGGTGAAACGATTGCTCTCTCTCTCTTGCCGCTCGCCCTAAGTCGATGCCCTTCCCCGCCTCCTTCCCGTATTGTCTTTGCGTATGCGTTATATAGCCTCCCGAGGTTCTAATAATGGTAAGTAAGAAGTGAGATTGGGCTAATATTGGTGCTGATTCGACGAGATTTGCTACTGATTTTGTGTGATTCGAACGGTTATGGTGAGGAAATGATTTGAAGGGATTTGTGGAAGATTCGTTTGGTTAGGTGTATGTGGTTAAGGAAAGGCCCCGGATTCTCAGGCGAGAAATCCGGGGTGTCTTTGTGTTGTGAGGGGGGAGGAAGCGCGTGCGGCTGCGTTTTAGGAGCTTTAGGGTTTGTTGTGGGCTTCTTTTCGTTGAGGATGATGAAGGTAAGACGATGGCCAAGGGCGACGATGGCAAAGGGCTAAGGCTAGAATGCCTTAAGGCCTGGGTAAAAGGCTGAAAGGGGGGGAGTTGGGCCCGCGGCATTGGGCCTGCGGATTTTTTAATGGAAAGGGCTGGTGGGTTGATCAATTAGGGTATTAGGTTAGTTATTTTAATTAGGCTTTTAATTAGGGGTATTAGTATTAAGAGTTTTAAGTGTATTAATTAATTAGTAGTAAATTAAAACAAATATTGTGCTTAGATTATTTAGGCGCTTTATTAATCTAATTGTTTATAAATGCGCGCTTTATTTAATTAATGCTTAATGCTCTAGAATGCGGCGCTATTATTTAAAATCTTATTATTATGCATTATTGCGAAGTTAAATTAAAATTGAATTGAGTTTAGATTAAATTATTTAAATGCTAAATGCAGGTATGGTATTTAAGAATTGCGACGCTATTAAATGCATGTATTAGATTAAAATTGATTTTAAATTACAAATGATTATGAAATTCTCTTAGACATTACTAACGCGACTATGCTACCTGACACGACGTTATCGCTAAATTATTTATTTTATGCATTTATTAATTATTTAAGAATTATGACAGGGCTTGAAATCAATTAATGCGGGCATGGGACTCTAAGTGTTTAATACTCTACGCGAGACGCGACGCCATTATTGAATTGTTTATTTATGCCTGTATTTATGTTTTATTGCTGCATTTTATTATAAAAAATCATAAAATTATTTTTACAAAAATTAGTCTAATTTTATAGCTAATGACTGGACGGGAGGGTCAAAATTGGGTGTCAACACCCGCCATGGGTAGTGGGGCGGGGGTGGATTTCATATAAGACCCGTCCCGCACCCGCCCCGCTACCCGCACTGCACTCCACACCGATCGCATCAAGACCGCCCATATTCGTATCATCTATTAATTTAATTAGGCTATTTACGAATTTATTTGGCCCTTTCTCGATTTAAAATGTGACTTGAGCTAACCCGCACCGTAATGCACCACGTTTCTTTTTCTTATTCTCTTTGTTCACCTTTTTTTTGTTAAATATTTTCATCTTTACTGTTTTTTAATATTCATAATATTTTGGCAAGGTTTTAGACTTGATATTCGATACACCATAGTGGAAATGTTCTTTTTTATTTCTTTTTTCTTATATAACTTTCATTTTGGTGACTAAAATAATTGCTAGACATTATTTGGGCATTTTATTAATGGGTACCCGTCGGGTAAGTGGGTATCCGCGTGAAGTAAGTGGGGCGGGGGCGGGGGTGGGGATGTGTTTTAGGTGGTGGGTACGAGTATGAGATACCCTTCCCCCGCCTCCGCCCCGCCCCATTGACATCCCTATCCTCCACCAATCTCTGTCGGATCGGAGGGATGGGGGCCCTGTGGGAGAGAAATTTCGCCTTTTTGCTCCCAAGAATGGTCACCCTGCTATATAGTACCTACTTTGATCACCATTTATATTTTTTCTCAATCCACAAATTAATGGATGATCTACTTTTGTCCACACTCTATTATAGTTTCCACATAAAAGGATAAAAAATATCACCAACTTATAAAAAATGATTTATAAATATCTTCCTATTTTTTGGGTTAAAAATACCTTCATTTTTTATTTTTGACTAAAAAATACACCTCTATTCATTTTTTGGTCTAAAAATATTCTCAACCTTATTTGTATTATTTTATATTTCATAAAATTATATTTTTTTAGACCCGTTATACTTCTTTATCATGTTGATATTTTTTATTTCTCTATCACATTGATGCACATTTTTTTTTATTTCTAACTTCTAATTTATTTAGTTGTAGTTACATCTTACATCCCATGCATTTCTAAACCATATGTAAACCCTCTTAAATAATGAAAATCCTAACCTCTTTAGGATTAATTTTAAATTTTGTAAAAAAAAAAAAGAATATTAACAACTGAAAATCATATGATATGGAAATGGAAGCGTTCACTATAGTTTACTGAATTTGCAAATAGAAAAGAGACGAAAAGTAGCAGCGAAATACATAACCTAACTATACTGTGAGTCTACAATTAAAAAGCTATGAATACAAACTTATAAATCTTTAGTTTACTGTGATTTTTTTCCTAATATTGTAAAAAGAAATAAAAGAGAAAAATATCATTAAGTTTCTTAAAAAATTGAAAAATTAAACCAAACCTAATCAAACCGACTACAACCAAACCGATAATTGTGTATTATATTTAGTGTGGTTTGGTTCTAATTAACTTGTAGACATCGAAATTTTGTGGGACTCTACAAGACGAGTTCAATCATCTACAAACTCTAAGCTCTATTAGGGTTTCTTGGAGGCTAGTCTACCCTAAATCTTTGCTCACGCTTATAAAATGGAATACATATTCTCTTAAAAAGACATCTTGAATCCCATAAATTCACGGGTATTCATAAGGAGACCAATACATCAAATCTCGAATATCTCATAAACTTCTGAAAATAAATTGCAACCACAAAATAATGATTTTATATATCAAGATGGTGAATACTGTGGGACTCTTATTGAGAATCATATACTTCCACAAAATTCTTTCACAGCGATAAATTTCAGGGAGGTCTACATCATCCTAATTCGAGAAATACGCTACTAACAACCCTAGAAACATGGAGATGATCAAGAGAGAAGAATCAAGAGAATAAATAGAATTGTACCCGTATTCTTTATCAATAAACTATTTCGTTTCTTCATATTTTGTTTGTGGTCTATTCCGTTTCTTCATATTTTGTTTGTGGTTATAGTTTAGTTTTCACATATTCAAAATTTGTTGCAAATAAATTGGCACGCCCAATTGGACCAAGTCTGTCCTTCATATCTTCTCTCACAAATTAAATCCACAGTGAAATACAGAAGCTTCATTTTTATGGATACTTCAAGTCTCGTGTTCGAGTTTCGTAGGCCTACACCTCGAAAAGCCTTGAAGTAAGGGGCATTTTTAGGCATGGAAATTTTGTGGGACTCTACAAGACGAGTTCAATCCATCTTCAAACGCTAAGATCTGTTAGGATTTCTTGGAGGCTACTCTACCCTAAACCCTAGTTCATGCCTATATAAAGAGGACATATTCCCTTGAAAAGGAATCTCAAAAATCCCATAAATTCATGGAATATTCATAAGGAGATCAAGTCATAAGAGATATTATAACAAGAAGCCAGAGAGAGCTCATGGATCAAAGCCGCATATTTCTCTACAAGCATTCAAGTACTCCAGTATTTCTCTACAAGTTCTAGAGATCAAAACGAAGATTCAATATCAAGCTTCAAGCCCTTGTATCCAAGTACAAGTCAAGATCAAGATCACCAAATTCAAGATCAAGCTCAAAAGCCCTCCAAGTTCAAGATCAAGCTCAAAAGCCCATGAATTTATTATCGAGAAGACGAAGCAGATGATTCATAGAGATTGTAACACTCATATTTGAAATCTAATACTATGATTGTTGCGATATTTTCCTGTCTTGATTATTATTTTCTCGGCGTGAATTTTACTGTCTACAAATTCTAGCACGCTCAGTGAGACCAAATTTGCTCTTTATCGCTTCTCTAAAAAATCAGATATGAAAAATATGGAGTCATAAAACCGTAAAGATAGAAACTACATTTATGGGTACTTCAAGTCTCGTCTTTGAGTTTCGGCAAGTCTATACTCCGACAAGCCTTGAAGTAGAGGGCATTTATAGACATCAAATTTTTGTGGGACTCTACAAGACAAGTTCAAGCATTCTTCAATCTAAGGTCTGTTAGGGTTTATTGGAGGTTACTCTACCTAAAACCCTAACTAACGTATATATAAAGGGACACATATTACCCTGAATCACTAATGGAATAATCACAAAGAGATCAAGATGTGGCCAGACACTTCTTGATAATCAAATACTTCAAGAAGATCCAAAAAATCCTTTCATGGCGATAAATCCCAAGGAGGCCTATATCATCCTAGTTTGAGAAACACGTTATTAACGGTCCTCGAATCATGGAAAAATTCAGAGAGAAGAATCAAGAGAACAAAACAATTGTATTCACAAGATTGACAAATAAAATTATATATTTTTTACTTTTATTGCAGTTAATTTTCGGCACTTGAAAATTTATTTCGAACCAATTGGCACGCCTAGTGGGACTCGAACCCACAATCACTTTGATTAGAAGTCAAAAATCCTTTCATGGAGATAAAAGCACATATCCAAAATTTGTGGGATTTTTGAGATGTATTTTCAATGGAATATGTGCACTTTTATATAGGCGTGAACTAGGGTTTAAGGTAGAGTAGCCTCCAAGAAACCCTAACAGACCTTAGAGTTTTGAAGATGGATTGAACTCGTCTTGTAGAGTTCCACAAATTTTTAATACTATAAATGCCCCTACATCAAAGCTTGTCGTGGTGCAGGCCTGCGACAAATTTTAAAGTAATGAAAATTGATTGCAACAAACAAAATATGAAGAAACAAAGTTTATTGATGAATATTGTGAGTACAAATCAATTTTTCCCTTGATTCTCCCCTCCTAACATTTCTCTGTAATTCTAGGGCAATTAGTAGCATATTTCTCGAACGTAGTATGATTTGGACCTCCTTGAGATGTATTTGATCTCCAAGAATGCTGAGCGACAACTTTGATAAAGGCAACATTTGATGTCTTGATCTCTTTGTGAATATCCTAGAAGTTTATGGGATATTCGAGATTTAATGTATTGATCTCCTTATGAATATCCATGAATTCATGAGATATTCGAGATATCTTTTCAAGGGAATATGTATCCCATTTTATAAGCGTGAGCTAGGATTTAGGGTAGAGTAACCTCCACAAAACCCTAACAGAGCTTAGAGTTTGAAGATGGATTGATCTCGTCTTGTAGAGTCCCATAAAATTTTGATTTCTACAAATACCCCATACTTCAAGGCTTGTCGAAGTGTAGACTTCCTGAAACTCAAAGAAGAGACTTGAAGTATCCATAAATTAAGAGATAAGATGAAGGACATACTTGGTCCTGCTGGACGTGCCAATTTATTTGCAACATAATTTCAAGTTCTGAAAATAATTGCAACCACAAAATAATGATTTTATATATCAAGATTATGAGTACAAATTTGTGTATTTCCTTAATTCTTCTCTACCATTTTTCTCCGTAATTTTAGGGCCGTTAGTAGCGTATTTCTCGAACATACGATAATTTGGACCTTTTTGCGATGTGTTTGATCTCCAAGAAAGTAAGAGCATCACTTTGAGTTGATCTTGATGAAGAACACCTCTACTTGATCACTTCGGCTTTAAGAAAGACAATATTTGAGGCTTATCATGCCTTGATCTCTTTGTGAATATCCCATAATTTGTGGGATTTTCGAGATGTCTTTCAGAGAAATATGTGTCCCTTTATATAAGCGTGAGTTAGGGTTTAGGTAGAGTAGCCTCCAAAAATCCTAACAGACTTAAAGTTTGAAGATGGAATGAACTCGTCTTGTAGAGTGCTACGATATTTCGATGTCTACAAATACCCCCTACTTCAAGGTTTTTCGGAGAGTAGACTTGCCGAAACTCAGAGACGAGACTTGAAGTATCCATAAAAAATGGAGCTTCCATGTTTCACTGCAAATTTAATTTGTGAGAAGAGATGAAGAACATACTTGGTCCCATTGACGTGCCAATTTGTTTGCAACAAATTTTAAAGTGATGAAAATTGACGACAATCGCAAATAAAATATGAAGAGATAGTGTTTATTGATGAATATTGTTGACATTCAATTTTGTCCCACCTTTACTGAACATTTCATTTAGGTCGTCTTTTTATCTTATATTAATTTCACTATGCTTCTCAGTCTTGAGAATTATCAAAAAATGCTAAATTTTAATTTTTTCACTAATTACCGCATGATTTTAAAATATCGATTATTATATTTTTATAATTAAAATAAAAGCAAAATAATTTTAATATTTCGACATCGACATCGGTGATTGATTTTCTCTTAATACTTTCACCAATTACTAAATTAATTGTTTTATGAATATTATATTTTACTCAAAACTAAATACATATATTAAATCTTTTGCACCATATTTTATGTATGTGCGCACTTTTTAAAATTAATTAGGATAAAGAAGCATATTTTAATTAATTAAGAAAATTGGATTAGTTATCCATTAACACCATTAGTTAGGCTAATTAAATCTACCCATAAATCGGCCCAATTCAACCGATGACCCGGCCCAACTCCCTTTACTAACACCCCCCATTCCTGAAATAACCTTCTGGTCTAAATCGAAATCCCACTAAAACCAGAACCAAACGTTCCCTTTCAAAACTATTCCCTTACCTCAAACCATCGGTCCTTCGTCGATGACCCCCTTGTACCCGCCGGATAAACGCAATCACCCACCACTTTCTCTGTCCCCTCGCACCAGTCGACTTGCAGAGCTTTGATAGTTCATGCAGAGGTCGATTTAGACCTCTGAAAAAGGGAACAACACAAAGACCCCTCGGTCCTAAGCTCATCTCACACTAATATACTCCCAACGGCTCCATATCTTTCAAATCACTCTGAAAAGAGTAAATTTCAGACTCCCTTTCATCTTTTTCGATCTGTCACTTTCCTTCTTTTCCTTTTGAATTCGAATTTGAATTCTGGTTGTTGAAGCCCCAATTTTGGCTATAAATACAACCCTCTTTGGGTTGTGTGGGGGATCGATTTTTGAGTTCCTAAAGAAAGAGCATTCTGTGTTTCAAGAAAGCCTATAATAAAAAAAATCAGTCTTCTTTTAAGAGAGTTGGAAAATCAAGGGAGGAAGTCCCTTTTACTCTCAAAATTCTGAGTCCGAAAACCACAAACTCTTAAACTGCCGCCTCATCCAATCGCATAAACAAAGCGGAATCGACGAGTCGAGACGACGTCTCGGTTCGCTGCCCAGAGAAGGTAAACTCGACTTCCTCTCGACTCTAGTTTATTTTTGTGTTGTCTGAGTTCCTGCGTGTTTTCTGCATATTTTTGCATTGGACAATATGTATTAGGCCATATGACATTATTGGGCCTGCTTTAAATCATCTGTGTATGTTTTTTGGCTTGACTGAAGCATTAATAGGGTTCATTTTGAATGTATATTGTTCAGTACCTATCTAAACTCTAAAGAGACTGATTAATAAAATATCTCAGTGCTTTCACTGCTTAGTTGTCCTGCTAACCTGTTCCGAGACGGTTCATATCCAAGTTTATTGCATATGTTTATATCCAATATTATATGATGGGTGGGGGCTGTCTGGTACTTGCTTAGTGAATTATGGTGTAGAATTTAGCCAAGTATTTAGCATGTTTAGCAAGATAAAGTGTTTGTCTTATTTTGAGAATTATGGTTTATGGTTGTTGAAGCTTGAATATATGGATATTGTCAGATCCTTTATATGTTTAACACCATTCCAAGTGGTAATAAAGTTCAAGTCTCTTCAGGAATTGAGATAAGTAGTGGTTGACCTGTTGCATATCTTCTATGACCAAATAGGTAGTATTTAGATAATTTTGCTTTAAGTCACTGCTTCCCTATTTATGAACATGTGCGCATGAGTTTAGGATAAGTAAAATGTTGATAAGAAGTTTTTTTTTCTCCATGTATATGTTGGTTTCTGAATGTCGTCTATAAGTTGTAGCCTAAATAATGTTAAAATCCTGTCTCAAACAGACAGGGGAACATGATTAGATATAAAAAGTACTAAAGGGGTGAGCAGAAAGCCTATTTGATTAGGTTCAGTATATGAGAGAATGCCTATGCCTTTTGACGTTGGTACATATACATGTCTAAAATTTTCTATTGAAATCATGTATGCATTGTGTCCCTGTTGTTGAAATCATTCATGTCTAGACTATCTCTTAAGAATGTGCATTTAAGCTTGGCTAGAGTTGCCTATGCATGAGTATTGAATAAATGATCCAGGCCCTTTGTTCCACTACTGTCTTGTTTTCCTTCAAACATCATGTGTCTTTAATTCTGAAACAAAAGGGAGAGTCCACCCTTGTTCGGATTGCTTGACTATCTTCTTTTATATAATTGTATATAAAATACAGGAGTAGTATTGTATGAGTTGAGTCTCGGACCATATTGCTGAATATCTACACATATAGTATCAAGATTGTATATCTTTTCATACTTCCAAGTCTTCATATATATATATTTCGGATACCGTGTGTATATCATCCTATACGTCTCTCTGTGTATTTTAGGCTGGGTCAGTATTTTATTTTATAAAAAATGAGAACATTTGTTGATTGGGTTCATCATGTTTTGGGCCGCTTTATTTACCTTCAAATCTGGAAATTATGGTTACTGGGCCTGTCATTTTATATCTCTGGGTGATATATTATCCAAGCCTCACAGTAAGGGGTAATGTGGGTTATTCGTTTAAATTCTGATATTTATCACGTTTGGGCCTTATTTCTATACATTTTGTACACCTCTTAAGGCCCAGTTCCAACTAAGAAATGGTTTGATTGGGCCTATTTTCTTGTGGATATCCCATTGAAGAATCCGAAGAATTATATGTATAAGGCCCAGTTCCAACTAAGAAATAGTTTGATTGGGCCTATTTTCTTGTGGATATCCCATTGAAGAATCCGAAGAATTATATGTATCTTTGAACAGTGAAAAAAAATAATACCGCAATCTAGGTGTTTAAAATTTTATGCCATGATAAATTCTAAGATATGTTCTAATCCTTTTCCTTTCTCTTATTTCACGGGAGCAACAAAGAGTCTCATTGTGAGACTCATCATGACTTTGTCAAGCAAAGATCTGTATCCACATTCCTTACATCTTCCTGCCTCCGAATTTCCAAACAAAAGGGCGGGATGATACCGTCATCCTCCTAATCCTTTTCCTTTTAAATTCTTTATTTACGCCTATTTACTATTTGTTGTAATTTTAATTATGTAATCTTGTATAAATATTGAAATGTGTAGAATATGTAGACTTTGAATTAATAAATAAGGGAGGGTAGTTAAATAATATAAAATTTGCCGCTAGCTTATTCACCCCCTTAGGCCCGTTATGCATGTCTAAGCTTTTCAAAATAGTTTAGTTATTTTTATGCATTATTATTATTTACAAATGTATATATATATATTTTCATAAAACTCATAAACAAATAATCTATTTCTTATGTAAAATCTTTTCTTATTACAATTTTTTTGGAAAATATACTTCAAATAAATTATTTGCAACATCTTCCTTTTGACTTTATATTTTCGAAAACATACATTTTAATATAATGATTAAGCTTAAGTTTGATCGGATAATCGTAAGTTAACGGATCTTATAGAATGCCTAATCTCTCCCCTTTAGGATAATATAGAATCCTTACCTAGAATCTTATTAAGTTTCATAGACCTTTTAATTGGAGTTATTTTTGGCAGATTTTGCTAAGTAGATGTCCTAATTCATCTTTAAAATAATTAGGTGGCGACTCCTTAAATAAAATCAGGAATCAACCATACGTTGTACACCGTTTCCACTCCGATTAAAATGGGGTGTTACAAATATTGTGAGTACAAATCTGTTTATTTTCTTGATTCTTCTTTCCTAATATTTCTCTGTAATTCGTATGGGTGCGCATAAAATTCGATGAACCGAAAAAATTAAACTGAACCTCGATTCTGTTTTAAATCGGCTAAAAAAAATTAAAAATATCGGTTCTCAAAAAAATCGAACCGAATTATGTTTAAATGATTCAGTTCGATTCTTTGGATATTTTGATGAACCGAATCGAAAATCCGGGGCAAATTTGTAAATTCATGTTTTGAACTTTTAATTTATGATGTGAACTTTATATTTTGGAGTTTGGACTTTAATTTGTGGGGATGTAAACTTTAATTTGGATTTTTTTTACATGTTTTAAGAAATTATGTGATGCTGTTTTAATGTGAAAACATTGACATAAAATGTAGGGAAGGGAGAGAAAATAGTTGTAAATTGGTGTTTTTCCCCAAACCGACTTCTAATTTTCCCTTTTCTTTAGTAAAGATCTCACGATATATAATAAGATTTCAACGTTCAAATTTCGTGGTAATGTAGGTGAATGTCAATTTCAGTGTTGAAAATTCAATTTAAAAAAATCCTCCGAATCCCGTGACCCGACTCGTCCGAAATGCTATCCAATATAAACAGATACGTTCGGCGATATAACCGATATGTTCGATTTTTTAAAAAAAAGTTTGATTCGATTTTTATTTTAAAATATCGAATTTTATTCGGTTCATAATATTTTGATACATAACCGAATCGAACCGATATACGCCCACCTCTAGTAATTTGAGGGTCATTAGTAGCGTCGTTCTCGGACGTAGGATGATTTGGACCTCCTTGAGATGTATTTGATCGCCAAGAATATCGGGCGACGACTTTGAGAAATGCAATATTTGATGTCTTTGTGAATATTCCAGAAGTTTATGGGATATTCGAGATTTGATGTATTGATCTCATTATGAATACCCATGAAGTTATGGGATATTCGAGATATCTTTTCAAGGGAATGTGTATTCCATTTTATAGACGTGAGCTAGAGTTTAGGGTAGAGTAGCGTTCAAGAAACCCTAATAGAGCTTATAATTTGAAGATGAATTGAACTCATCTTGTAGAGTCCCAATTTTTTTTGACGTCTACATAACCGACTAACTTGATTTGATTTTAGCTAAAAACCGACCAAAATTGGACCATTAACACCCCTACAATGCTACACACCCTTACTGTTTAATTTCTATAGATATATGTCTAGATAAGAACTCAACCAACCTAGAGATATGTGCGGGTAGATTTATTTAGTAATTACATAGAGTTCAAGCGAGACACAAACTCTACTTGATTTAGGTTTGGGTTAACTCGTGTTATGGTGTACATAAGTATTGTGCAAATTATTAGCATGTGTACTAGTACATAAATTACCATATTTTGTATTGTGCAAATTATTAGCATGTGTACTAGTACATAAATTACCATATTTTGTATTGTGCAATTATGGTAGAATTAAAATCCTATGATAGAATTGAGATTCTAATTATAGAAGAATTCAATATTGTACATCTATATATATTTTGTATTAATATATTTTATATTAATGAGAAAGACTATATTAATATAATAAATCTTCTTCTATTCTCGAATTTCTAGGATTTTGTTATGAAGGCTACGTGCCTGTTTTTTTTCTCTTTCTTTCGGACGACCACAGTCCAATATAATCAAAGACGGTACCTTTTTCTTTGCGGTCATCATTAATCAAGACTACAACCCACTGTGATCTCCAGAAACTTTGTTTTCTATTCTTTTCATTATCCGAGACTACATTACTTTTCCCTAAAACTGTTTTTTTTTTCTTTTCTTTTAGTGCTTTTCCTTAATCCGAAAAGAAAAGTTATGTCCATTTTTATTCTTTCTTCATAAAAAATAATCCACTATAATGACTTCTCCATACCGTTCAATTCTGGAGATCAATTTTGGGCTCAATTTTCTGGAGCCTATCATTCCGCTCCAGACGCTCTCCCATCCAATTTGGGCCAGACTTACGCCACATTAACTCCTTGACAACCCGATAACACGTGGTATATGGATACGGGCGTCACGTCTCACCTCACCAATAATTGTGATAATCTTCCTTAATTACGAAGTTTAAATACTCCACAATCTATTATGGTTGGAAGTGGTCATGACGTTTCAATTCAAGGGTTTGGCCACACACTAACCCCACCTCCGCATCCCCACTTCTCCCTAAATAACATCTTCTATGCCCCAAATATTATCAAGAACCTAATAATCTCCGTTAGAAAATTTGTCACAGATAATTCTGTATCAATCAATTTTATAACAAGAGAGTAAATAAAAGCTGTAAATGGAAAAGAGAGAAGAAGACAAATATGTTCTATATTGATAGATAGTTTCAGAATAAAGAGAATGACTGTATATAAGAGCCTTACACTGCTTTTGTTCTATCTATAACTCAGAGTACTAAAGAGGCAATAACATAACTTAGGGGAACTTAAAATGTGAAGGGCTAAAATAAACTACTTAAATACTTTGGGGGTAAAGATGACTAATTATATAAGGGGTCACAATGTAATATTGTGACATTTCATCCTCCTTGAGAATTTTCTCCTTCCTTCAGAATTCTGCAATATCAGGGAATTGTGATTTCATGAACCAATAGTCTTCCCAAGTTGCCTCTTCTGACAGTAAGTTAGCCCAGTGGACCAGAATTTGAGTAGTAGCTTTGTTACCCCTTTTTATTAATCTTATGTCTAACACAACAACTGGTTCTACCAGCAATTGGCCTTCTGCTGAACATAAATGAGGATCCACAGAGGGTATAATGTGATCTCCTACTCTTTTCTTGAGTTGAAAAATATGAAAAACTGGGTGTATCTTTGCAGTAGCTGGTAAGGCTAGTTTGAAGGCCATATGTCCAATCCTTTGAAGAACCTGATAGGGTCCATAAAATTTTGATGCCAGCTTGAGACTCTTCCTTATGGCTATAGATGTTTGTCTATAAGGCTGTAACTTCAGGAATACCCAATCTCCCACACTGAACTCTCTCTCGGTTCTTCTCTTGTCTGCATTGATTTTCATTCTATTCTGTGCCTTATTCAAGTTTTCCTTCAACACCTTGGTCATTATCTGTCTCTCTTTAAGCATCTGATCCACACTTTCTATATTGGACTTGGTAATGAGTTCAAAAGTCAACTGAGGTGGATCATAACTATACAACACCTTAAATGGGGTCATCTTCAGAGATGTATGGTAGTTGCTATTGTACCAAAACTCTGCTTGTGAGAGCCATTTATGCCAATCTTTAGGTTTATGGCCAGTCATGCACCTCAAGTAATTCTCCAAACACTTATTGAGCCTCTCAGTTTGACCATCTATTTGTGGATGATAGGCTGAGCTATAACAAAGCTAGACTTGTAAAATTTTAAACAACTCTTTCCAAAAAATGTTGATGAATGTTCTGTCTCTATCTGATACAATACTCTTGGGTAGCCCATGTAGTTTATAATTGTTGTCTAAGAATATTCTAGCTATTTGTGAAGCAGTGAAGGGATGTGAAATAGCTATAAAATGTGCATATTTGTTGTAACTGTCCCCTATCACTAATATAGTATCATTTTCTTCAGATTTTGGCAGTCCTTCTATGAAGTCCATTGAAATATGCTCCCATGCTCCTTCAGGAACAGGAAGAGGTTGTAAAAGGCCCGGATATGCCACTTGTTCAACTTTGCATCTTTGACACACCTCACATGCCTTCACCACAACCTTAACTTGCTCAATCATAGCAGGCCAATAGAGCACTGCCTTCAGCCTCTGATAAGTACCTCATACTCCTGAGTGTCCTCCTAATCCAGACCTGTGTATGTTCTGAACTAATTGTTGTCTTAGAGTCCCATTTTTTCCAACCCAAGCCTTCCCTTTATATCTCAACACTATATTCAGCTCAGCATCAGGATTGGTACTGAGTGTTGTAAGAGCCTGCAACACTTCTGGATCCACTGTATAACTATCTAAAATTTTCTCAATCCACTTAGGTTGCACTTGTGTGATTACTGCACATTGTGTGATATCTGCTTCTCTGTTGTGACTCCTTGTAGAATTGTACTTCCTTGATAGGGCATCAGCAACCACATTTTCCACTCCCTTCCTGTACTGTATTTCAAAGCTCAATCCCATAAGTTTTGTTAGCCCTTTATGTTGTAAGGAGGTGGTGGTTTTCTGATCTTGTAGGAAATTCAAACTAAAGTGATCAGCCTTAATTATGAAGTGGTAAGGATGCAAGTAATGTCTCCACTTCTTCACAACTTGTAACAGTGCAACCAATTCTTTTTCATAGGTGGACATACCTTGATGTTTTTTACTCAAGGTATGACTCATAAAAGTCAATGGTCTCTTGTCTTGCATTAGAACAGCCCCAACTCCAATGTTGCATGCATTAACTTTCAATACAAAGGTTTTATTGAAATCAGGTAGTGCCAACACTGGGGTGCTGGACATAGCCACTTTGAGCTTATTGAATGTCGTCTCAACTTCAGAATACCATAAGAACTCTCCCTTTTTAACAGATTGGCCAGTGGCTTACTCAAATGAGCATAATTTTTGACAAACTTTCTATATTACCCTGTGAGTCCTACTTCAGAATACCATAAGAACTCTCCCTTTTTAACAGATTGGCCAGTGGCTTACTCAAATGAGCATAATTTTTGACAAACTTTCTATATTACCCTGTGAGTCCTAGGAATCCTCTCAATTCTTTTATAGTTTTAGGATATGGCCAATACAGCATAGCAGCCACCTTGTTAGGATCAATACTCACCCCTTTGTTATTTATAATATACCCCAAGTATTCCACCTGAGATTCCCCAAAAGCACATTTGCTCTTCTTGGCAAATAATTGATTCTCTCTCAACACCTTTAAAACAGTTTCCAAGTGTACCAGGTGTTCCTCCATATTCTTGCTATAAACCAATATGTCATCAAAGAATACCAAGATACATTTTCTGAGTTGTTCCTTGAATACATAGTTCACGAGAGATTGAAATGTTGCAGGGACATTGGTTAGGCCAAAAGACATTATCCTGAACTCCCATAGCCCGTGATGTGTTCTGAATGCAGTTTTATGCTCATCCCCTTCCTTCATTCTGACTTCATGGTAATCAACCCTTAAATCAACCTTAGAGAACACACTTGCCCCAAATAATTCATATAGAGGCATAGGCTGATTGCTAGGTACTACATTGGTAGCTTTGAGCATGTCTGAAATAATAGATTCTATGGCATTCTTTTGGTCATAAGAGTATCTGTAGGGTTTTAAGTTAAAGGGTTGAGCTCCTGGAACTAAAATGATTATATGATCACAATTTCTTTTGGTGGTAATTTAGTAGGTTCTTGGAAAATGATTTGGTATTTTTGTAGGAGTTTGTCAATAGCATGGTGCATTTATTGTGTGTTCTGGACTCTCACTTGGTTGAATTGGGGATAGTTCAGCCATTACTTCACAAGTGCCACAATACAACATTCTTCTTAATTCTTCAGGATTAAGTGTGTTAATCCCAGGGCCCTCCTTTTCTCCATACAAGGTGATCATTCTTCCTTCAGACATGAAACTGATGCTATGTGGCCTAGTATGTAGGATCACTGGAGCCACTTGATCTATCCAATCCATTCCTAAGATCATGTCACATCATCTAACCTTTAATAACCTCATCTTGAAACTGAATTGTTCATTTTGCATCTTCCATCCAAAGGCAGGACTCTCAACTTGACATACCATTTCTTGACCATTAGCTACCATTACTCTCATAGGTTTGGTCATTGGTTGTATAGTTTTCATTAACCTTTTGACAATGAAGGGATGAAAGAATGAGTGGATCCACAATCTATCAAAATGGTCATAGGAATCTTGCCGGCATACCCTATGATTTTGATAGTGGAAATCTGCCCTTTAGAGGAACTTAAGCCCAACCGTGCATTGACTGACACCTCAGCCTGCTCTTCTTCAGTTTCTTCTAAGGTTTCTCCAACATCCACAAACACTTCTTGGTTTTCACCTCCTTCTCCACCTTCCATTCCTTCCATAGCATGCAATGCTCTTGTTTTACATTGGTGTCCAGGAAAGTATTTGTCCTTGCATTTGTAACACAACCCTTGTTCTCTTAGAGCTTCTAGATTGGGTGGAAGGATATTTGGTTTATATGGTGCTTTGGTTAGTGTTTTTTGGTTAGGGTATGTTATGTGAAGTGGTTGCTGGTTTACATGATTGGTGTATCTGTTAGTGGTTACAAGTTGTGTATTTCTGGGGTAAGGTATAGTTGGTGTCCTTGTGTTGTTTGGCTGGGAGTTTCTGTGAGGAATAAAGGGTATAAGAGCCTTGAATAATTCTTCATATAGCTTAGAAGTCTCATAAGCATCTAAGACAGTGGTGGAATTCGTCATCTTTACTAGGGGTTTCAATTCAGGTTTTAATCCACTAATGAAACTGGCTACATAATGGATTTAATTTAAAAAAGGGTTGATAAGGGTCATGTATCCAGTGAGTTCCTCAAATCTATCCTGATATTGGTCGACCGTACCAGTTTGCATGATTTTGTTGAACTCGTCCACAATATCTTGTGGTCTAACATTACCAAACCTCCTACACACTTCAACACAAAATTTTGGCCAAGTTATTGCTCCTCTGTGATTCACCACATAACTATCCAACCATATGTCTGCCTTTTATCCAACATGCAATGATGCATAGCTTAATTTTTCATGCTCAGATATATTGTATAACTTGAAAAATAAATCACATTTTCTAAGCCAGCTTCTCAGATTAGTTGGAAAATTGATTTTTAATTTTAGGGTTTTGTGGTGGTTGACAGTATCAGGGATATGGATTATCTGATTTGGAGACATGGGGGTTGTCGTGGTAAATTTAGGGTTGTTCAAATTGGGGTTTCGATAAATAGGGGATGAACTCAAGAATAATGGTGCCGGTGGAAATGTGAAACCCCTTCCCGTAGGAAACGTCGAGAGGGTGTAAATAGCTTGAGCATTAATGACTGGTAATTTGTTACCCGAAGAGGGTCCGTCGTCACTCGGACTGAAGTTCGTTGGTGTTCCTTCCGGTGTTGTCCTTGTGATAGCTGTTACTCCTACTGTTGCCGGCGAGCTTGGAATCGAATTACCCAAGGGGTTTGAGCTCGTTAGAGCCGATAACTTTGACAGAAACAACTCTATCTTCCTGTTAGTTTCATTTGAATCTTCCACTTGCGATTCTAGGTTTTCCAGCCTCTTACCAACGTTATCGACAAAAGGTGGCTAGTTGAGTCCGTAGCGCATGCATTTCTTCCCGTAGATCGACAATTTCCGGTGGTGGTGCCCGACCTAGGTGGCTCTGATACCATTTGTAACAAGAGAGTAAATAAAAGCTGTAAATGGAAAAGAGAGAAGAAGACAAATATGTTGTATATTGATAGATAGTTCCAGAATAAAGAGAATGGATGTGTATAAGAGCCTTACACTGCTTTTGTTCTATCTATAACTCAGAGTACTAAAAAGGCAATAACATAACTTAGGGAAACTTAAAATATGAAGGGCTAAAATAAACTACTTCAATACTTTGGGGGTAAAGATGACTAATTATATAAGGGGTCACAATGTAATATTGTGACAAATTTTGACCCATTTGGGTTTTTCGTAACGGACCTACGTACCGGGAAAATTCTTATGAGATGTAACAGTGAGGGGGACCTCTATCCTTTCCTATCCACGCCCGCTGTCAATGTCACCCCTCTCACATCTCCAAATGGCCAAGTCTCTCCTCCCACAGTTTTAGCAATTATATCTCCGTCAATCTGACATAATAGACTTGGACATCTAGGGGCTCATGTTTTAATTTTCTTCAGAACAATAATTCAATCTGTTGTCCTAGTGAAAAATCTTCCCAACCGTGTTTTTCTTGCCGTTTAGGCAAACATGTTCGCCTCTCTTTTCAGTCTTCCTTAAGAGTTACATTCTATCCATTTGATATTGTTCATACAGATTTATGGACATCTCATGTTGTTAGTTTATTGGGCATAAATTTTATCTTGTGTTGTTAGATGACTTTTCGCACTTCATATGAATTTATCCTCTAAAGTTCAAATCTGAAGTCTATACCAAGTTTATTGAGTTTCATAACTTTATCAAAACACAATTTGAAAATCTATAAAATCATTCCAATGTGATAACGATCGTGAGTTTAATAATTCCGTTTTTCATAATTTTTGCACCAATAATGGCATGGTCTTCCGTTTCTCCTGTCCTCACACCTCACCCTAAAATGAAAAATCCGAACGAATCATTCGTACTATCAACCACATGGTTCGTACCTTCCTTTTCCATGCCTCTACCCCATCATGTTCTGGGTCTATGCAGTCAAAATGATATATTATATCCTTAATATTTTATCTACCAGTACTCTTCACAACAAAACCCCCACCAAAATTCTCTACTGTCGAATCCCCTCATATGACCACCTTAGAATTTTCGGTTGCCTGTGCTACCCGAACCTTGCCTCCACTTCACCTCATAAATTAACACCTCGTGCCACCCCGTGTGTCTTCGTAGGTATTCCTTCTAATTATAGGGGCTATCTGTGTTATGACTTGTCCACTAATAAAATTCACGTCTCTCGCCACATCACATTTGACGAGACTACATTTACGTTTTCGAACTTTAAAAAATTCCGAAAACCGGACTATACCTTCCTTGACGAGTCCAACATATCCCCAATCATCCTCAGAGAATTGTACCACTCAGACACCACCAAATCAAATACGCCACCCACAACCACATCAATGTCGATTTCCACCATCACCTGCGATCGACCCTCCATCTCTGTACCGTCACCTACTGCCACCACAACAGTGTCACCATTGGATTCTCTACTGTTAGCGATTTTCCACACGCTTAACGCAAGTGTACGTATCGGAACAAGTAATATAGTCTAGGTAAGACCGAATATCGTCCTCAGGGATTAGTGTTCAATTACCAAACATCTATCCTATCGTATCTATTTGGCTGTCGATATTTTGTTGTGGTTTTTATCTATGAACTACTGAACAATTGTAAAAGTTAACTGAATTACTTTACTTAAATCAGATATGGTGGAAATAAGACTTTCAATCTCCTCAACTATCCACTCGCCTTAATCCTTAATGCAACAATAAAGGTTCTTCTTCTATGTTAAAATAACAGGTTAACTAGACCGTTTTATATTCTGGTTAGGATATATAAACACTCAACCCCGGTGCAGAAATCTTCTATATTTCTATGACAGATTTTACCACATATGAGGATTAAGGACAATAATCTATAAAACTACACAAGTATCGGGGGTACTTTCGTCCACGATTTTAACCTATGTTTATTCAACTATAGCATATTCAAATCTCCCCTTTCGAATTTCGATTCAAAATCATATAAGTGATGATAACTAGTGATCAGTTAATTACCAAGCAATCAAAACAACTATTGAATAAATCTTAACTATATGAAGAAGAAACCAAATTAATGCATTAAGTCATAAAGACGAGGTTCAAGCGAATTGAAAGGAAAGCCCTAATTAGAGTTTAGCTCCTAGCCATAGACATGCTAAGAACCAAAAGATTATCCAACATAAACTGAAAGTAAATAAAGTAAAGAAAGAAAAATACTTAAGAAAAAGTCTCTAATCTTGCAGCCTCCAAGAACTAAGTTATGTTGTGAATAGAGGAATGAGGAACCCTTGAAAAATCTGCCCAAAGGGCCTTTTATAGCTTTCAAAAACGTGTGCAACTTTTCCTTCATGGCCTTGGACCATTCCTGCTTGGATCTGGCAATTTCTCGCCTTGGCGCCGCAGTCATGAACTATGGCGCCGCGGCGCCCAAACTTCTGCAGCCTCTCAGTACTTTCGGCGCCATGTCCATGCAATCATGCAGTTTGGCGCCACTACGCCCAACTCCTGTGTTGCCAATTTTTGTCCATTTTTAGCTCGGAAACGTCATTTTCTGTCCACTTTTTGCTCCTTTTCGCCATTTCACCTTTTTAAACTACTTTGACTCAAAAGGAAGAAAAACTACCCTGACACGACACATAGTTACACAAAAAATGGGCAAAATACTAACTAAAAATGACTCTAAAAGTGTATATAAAATACACCGATCAAATACCTCAAACTTAACATTTGCTCGCCCTCGAGTAAAGATCAAAATAAAATAAAATACATAAAAAAAAGAAAATAAAGACTCAAGGACTCTGATCAATCTGTTGCACAATAGTCACTAGAAAAGCATGAAGGTTAGTTGGGATTAATATACAGGAACATGTATAGCATGAATTTTTAGCATTCTAAACTTTCAAGTCAGATATATCGCAAATTCATTTCAATCATGTTCAATGGAAGTAAGAGCACCCAACCTATGCATGTTAATTTCAAAATTCTATGACATGTTCACTTGCTATTCTCGACTAATCATGGACATGCATACTAGAGATCTTCAGGACTTTTCAGGGTTGTAATGTAGGCTTAGGCAGGGGTAGATAACAATAGACATTTTAGGCTCAATTCACGTACCATAAACTATTTTCATTCAACTCATTTTCCTTCTTTTGATTTCCTTTTTAATCTCATCCCTATCTTTTCCCTCTTTTATTTTTGAGAGAGTGGGGTGCATTATGAATAACAGGCACCCCCAAACTTAGGCTTTTGCCTATTTTTCATTGGGGTGCATCAATTTTTCACTCTCTTTTTGTTTTTCTTCTTCAACACTTTTCATTCCAAGAGTCTTTAATTTTTTTTCTTATGACACAAACATGAAATTATAGGGTGTCCAAGAAAGATCTTATTTTAGGCTCAAAGGGGCTGACTAGTGATAAATTTTATTGTCAGGGATAGGCAGTGAATGGTAAGAAGGGCTAACAAAGAATTGCCTGAGTCATCTCTCTAACATGTACATCCTAACTATTTCGCCTCAAATAACAAGCAAGCAGACACATATACTTTATCATTAACAATGCAGAAGTTAAGCATATGTATCTCAAATAATTTGATTTCATGAATTCTTGGCATCTCACTTAAGCATTCAGATTTTTGCTTCTAATTCCATTACATTATCCCACTTACTTCACTTAGGCGTTTCAAGTAACTACAACATGCATGATCATAAAAATAATTTTTTTGACTCATATAAAACATAAACAAGACAATAAAATAGACACAAAAACACAAAAATAAACTAAGAACCCCTCCAAACTTAAATCACACATTGTCTCCAATGTGTACAATTTTGAAAATAAAAAGATGTGACGACTTACAGACTTTGTGGTTTAAAATGGTGGCGGTGGCGGTGGTGGACAATGCATGGTCCATTGATCGAACCTGGAGCTCAAACCATCAACTCATTGGGTCAAGGTGTCCAGGCTCTGCATCATCCTCTGCTGGTTCATGAGCATCTGCACCATCATTGGCATTGGAGGTTCCACGACTAAATGTGGTTGGTGGCTGCTGCTGCCTACCTCATAATGAGCCGCTGTCTCATGCTCTTCTTCTTCCATAGCTCTGCGCTCTCTGCCGATGCTCTCCTCTCTCTGCTCGCTGGACTGGTTCAGAGAAAGAGTGCACTAAACTATATGTCACAGCAGGCTGACCCTTTTCAAAAGTATCAGTGACAAAGGTTGGGACTCCATGCCTAGCACATAAGTCCCCGACAACGGCGCCAAAAACTTGTTAGCGATTTTTCACACGCTTAACGCAAGTGTACGTACCGGGACAAGTAATATAGTTTAGGTAAGACCGAATATTGTCCTCAGGAATTAGTGTTCAATTACCAAACATCTATCCTATGGTATCTATTTGGCTGTCGATATTTTGTTGTGGTTTTTATCTATGAACTACTGAACAATTGTAAAAGTGAACTAAATTACTTTACTTAAATCAGATATGGTGGAAATAGGGCTTCCAATCTCCTCAACTATCCACTCGTCGTAATTCTTAATGAAACAATAAAGGTTCTTCTTCTATGTTAAAATATCAGGTTAACTAGACCGTTTTATATTCTGGTTAGGATATATAAACACTCAACCCCGGTGCAGAAATCTTCTATATTTCTATGACAGATTTTACCACATAGGAGGATTAAGGACAATAACCTATAAAACTACACAAGTATCGGGGTACTTTCGTCCACGATTTTAACCTATATTTATCCAACTACAACATATTCAAATCTCCCCTTTCGGATTTCGATTCGAAATCATATAAGTGATAATAATTAGTGATCAGTTAATTACCAAGCAATCAAAATAACTATTGAATAAATCTTAACTATATGAAGAAGAAACCAAATTAATGCATTAAGTCATAAAGACGAGATTCAAGTGAATTGAAAGGAAAGCCCTAATTAGAGTTTAACTCCTATCCATAGACATGCTAAGAATCAAAAGATTATCCAACATAAACTGAAAGTAAATAAAGTAAAGAAAGAAAAATACTTAAGAAAAAGTCTCTAATCTTGAAGCCTCCAAGAACTAAGTTATGTTGTGAATAGAGGAATGAGGAACCCTTGAAAAATCTGCCCAAAGGGCCTTTTATAGCTCTAAAAAACGTGTGCAACTTTTCCTTCATGGCCTTTGCCCATTCCTACTCGGATCAGGCAATTTCTCGCCTTGGCGCCGCGGCGTCCAAACTTTTGCAGCCTCTCAGTACTTTTGGTGTCGTGGCCATGCAATCCTGCAGTTTGGCGCCACGACGCCCAATTCCTGTGTTGCCAATTTTTGTCCATTTTTGGCTCGGGAATCTCATTTTCTGTCCACTTTTTGCTCTTTTTCGCCATTTCACCTTTTTAAATCACTTTGACTCAAAAGGAAGAAAAATTACCCTGACACGACACATATTTACACAAAAAATGAGCAAAATACTAACTAAAAGTGACTCTAAAAGTGTATATAAAAAACACCGATCATCTGCCACCCACTGCCGCAACCACCGGCATCATCCCTGTGTTTACTAGTCGCCACCTTCTTCGACACCTTACCCAACTGTATCAATCTCAACACAACTACCACGATCGATGACACATCACAACCCATTATTTGCTACCGACCTCGAACCACCCAGATCAACGACCATCCCACCTAGCGATACTGCACCGAACTAGCCAGCACCCTCACACAGAATGGAAACCCGCGCCCAACATGGGATTTTCAAACCCAAAGTCCAATTTAACTTGTCTACACAAACCATTTCCCCCATTCCCAAAAGCCCCAAATTGGAATGCAACCATGTGTGAGGAGTTTAATGCTTTAACGAAACATCACACTTGAGATTTGATTCCTAGACTGGAGGGAGTGAATGTGATCCGATGTATGTTGCTTTTTCGCCACGAGTATAGAGACAATGGTGATCTTGAGAGATATAAGGCGAGACTTATGACTAATGGTACTAATCAATAGGAGGGTATTGATTGTGGTAAGACATTCAGTCCGGTTGTAAAACCGGCCACCATTCGCACAGTTCTGAGTATTGCTATGGGTAAACACCGAACTATTCATCAGCTTGATGTGAAAAATACGTTTCTACATGGGAATTTGAAAGAAACGGTTTATATGCATCAACCGCCTGGTATTTTCCATACAGCCGCCCCTTGAGCATGGTATGATCACTTTGCACAATATATTTTGCATATTGGGTTTGTATGCAACAAGTGTGATAATTTTCTATTTATTTTTCATAGAGGTAGTAGCACTGCATATTTGTTATTGTATGTGGATGATATTGTGCTCACTGCCTCTTTCGAGTTATTTTTTGGGAATTTCAGTGACTAGATCTGCAGATGCTATGTTTCTTTGTCAACGTAACTATGCAGAAGAGATTGTGTACAGGGCTAAAATGACATATTACAAGATCATGTCTACTCCAGTTGACTCCAAATCAAAGCTCAATGCTTTGGATGGTGATCCAGTGTCAGATCCCACTCTCTACTGGAGTCTTGTAGGTGCCCTACAGTACCTGACTTTCACTAGACCTAATATTGCTTATGTTGTTCAGCATGCTTATTCATGCATGCCCCAGAGAGCCTCATTTTATTGCCCTTAAACGTATCATTTGATACGTTAAAGGCACACTTGATTATGGATTACATCTCTACCCCTCATCACCGACCAATTTGTTGTCATATACAGATGCTGATTGGGCAGGCTGTCCGGACACGCGACGATCCACCTCAGGCTATTGTGTGTTCTTGGGGGATAATCTCATATCTTGGTCTGCCAAGAGATAAGCCACATTATCTCGTTCGAGTGCCGAAGCAGAGTACATAGGTGTTATTAATGTTGTTGCTGAGATCTGTTGGCTCCGAAATCTTCTATTAGAGCTTCAGTGCCCGTTGCGTAAGACGTCTTTAATTTACTGTGATAACATATCCACCATCTATCTATCTCATAATCCGGTTCAACATCAACGAACAAAGCATATTGAGATGGACATTCACTTTGTCCGTGAGAAGGTTGCCCTCGGTCATGTCAGAGTATTACATGTGCCTTCCTCTTATCAGTATGCAGATATATTCACAAAAGGTCTTCCTAGACAGCTCTTTTTTGACTTCAGATCCAATCTTAGTGTTCGACCTCCTCCCGCTCAGACTGAGGGGGTGTATTAACACGTGTACTAGTACATAAATTACCATATTTTGTATTGTGCAATTATGGTAGAATTGAAATGCTAATTATAGAAGGATTCGATATTGTACACCTATATATATTTTGTATTAATGAAAAAGACTCCTCAAGGGAGATTAATATAATCTTACACAAATATTGTAAATCCATATACAATGAAGATCCTTCTTTCCTCTCCCATTGTCTTCAATACTCACGTTCCAAAAATAGATATTTTCTTCAACTAGCTAGGGTAACAAAACTCACTTCGATTTCCTTTTATTTTGAGTCGAGAGTCTATTGGAAACAACTTCTCTATCCCACAAAATGTAGGGGTATGAACTGCGCACATATCATCTTTCCAGACCTCACACGACTTGTGAGATTACATTATGTATGTTATTGTTGTTGTTGAAGGGTAACAAAACTAGCAAATTACATTTGACTCACTCAATCAGCGAGTTGGTAATTTATGTATTTATTAACTTAGCTCATTTTGATTCGTCCAAATTTTTCCATTCAAGAATTTAATGACTCGTGAGAAATCTTATCAAAATATTTTTTATTTTGTTTGATATGTTATATAAATTTATATTTAAAAAAGCGAAGGCTTATTAGTATTGTTCGGTAGTTAAGTAAATTATAAGTAAAAATAAAAAATTTAAAATTTGGTAAAAGTTGAACCAGTGTACGTAGAGGCAAAAATACTCACGGAATGTAAAGACGAACAATGTCAAAATAACAGATAATGATCAATAGAGAGAAAGAAGAGTACTTACCATTAGTGGATATATTTTCATATTAACTGTTTCTAAATTGTTTAACAAGGTTTATGATAAAAACATGTACATTGGTCATGGGATGACCTCAGATGGACCTAGAATAAATCACCCGGCATTCAAAGATAGTGGCCCAGTAGCCATTAGTCAAATTTGTGGCTTTAGGGTCACAAGTTCGATTCTCGGCGGATACGTTCTTCGGGATATATGCCTCGTATTAAAGCCTGGTAGCTTAACCGCGCGGGCATGTTGCAGTGTGGGTTTGATACTCCCTCAGACAATCCCTGTTGGGGGGTCGGACTTTGTAGCATTGATCCTTTGGTGACGATCATACACTGAATGCGGGGCGCACCCGCGATTTACCTGACGGTGACGGCTAAGAACGGTTCCATTCGCCTCCAGGAGAATAGTACCAGTACTTGTGCAGGTACTAGAGATATGGGAATACTAAGGCCACCCCGAGACATGGATTATAAAAAAAATAGAATAAATCACCTGGCATATGCAGATGATATAATCTTACATCTTAGAATAATTATTCCCTTAACACTATCATGAGGCAGTTGAAGAAATATGAGGAAGTCTCTGGTAAAAAAATAATAATGTTAAGATCATGTTTCTAACAGCTTTTCATGCAGCTATAGCCTATAGGTACCATTGAAAGGATTAAGATAAGAACAATGTAACATCTCGTGATTTTGGATGAAATAAATGTGATGATGGAGACCGGAAATAAATTTAGTGTGCACATAAAGAGGTGATGTACTGATATTATATCGCATGACTATGACATTAAGTATACGAAGATCTTATAAGTTATTAAAATTTAATGAATTGAGATCACGAAATTAATTATGCGTGTGATTAATTAATTGTGAGATTGATTAATATGGAGAGAATAATTTACTACGTGTACATATCATATACACTAAGAGACTATGTGTCTCACACCAAGGACATAGAATTCAGATGGTGCCAACAAGCAATTCGTTTGAGGGGAGGGTATTCATTATGTTATATAGAAGTAATAATGGGACCAACTAACCCACTTTGAGATAAGCTCTTAAACTTTGGTTTCATTTGAAAAGGAGAAAGTAACCAGCAGTATTATTTAAACAAAGACGTCCTAGCACTTTCTCCTAAGAACAAAGAGCAGCAACAATTGTTTTCTGTCATTTTAAGATTTTTAAATAAGTAGCAAACCCCTTCACTAATCCTAAGTATCAAATATGGAGTAATCGGTGTGCAACAACGTAGATACCTTTGCAAAGAAAGCATTAAAGGTATGTTAAGGCAAATCATTTCTTTCATTTGACATGTTTCATGTAACGAAACGTAATCGTGGTGTTATTCCATATTTTTTTTTATTTTTAGTAGTTAAAGATGTTCATGTTATTGATTCCTATATTAAAAGTATGTCTAAATATGTTCCTAAGTACTTATTGAGGTATATGAAAAAAATGTTTATATTTCCAATGATTAGCCGAAGGTACAAGGATATTATGTCATCCGATAAGTTCGGAATGTTTACTATCATTCATGCATTTGCATTTTATTCATGTATTACCCCTGAACCCACGTGTGTTATATACACTATTATATATATATATATATATATATATATATATATATATATATATATATATATATATATATATATATATATATATATAGAGGATGAGAAAAAGGGATGACGTTATATACGCACACCACCTGCAACAGGTACAGACTATCACGTAAATAAAGAGACCTATGAGGCCAAAATGATATTATGCCCACAGAAGACAAAATGAAATGATGCCCACATAGACTATTAGGGGGAAGGAAGATGCCTTTGTGTGGCCAATATTTATATGTATACAGCATTTGCATTGTGCATAACATTTACACATGCATTAGGGCCCCTACTGTTTCTGTCGGCTAATTTTGGCGGCTGCTTCTATTTCAGTTTATTGTTATATCCCTGTTATGCTATTGTTCATGCCTGACATACTCGGTACATCAGTCGTACTAACATTTATTTTATCGGGGGACGTTGTCACGACCCAAATCAGAGGGCCGCGACGGGCGCCCGGATCTCACCCGCCGGATACCTCAAATCACATCATCACTGTATAATCACAATAAATACGGACTAAGCCGAAAAAGATTATGAAAGCTCTTGACCAGAAACCTGACTTATACACATATACATGACCACACCAAGGCCGATAAGGCCATACAAAACCATTATCCACATGACACTTGTCTACAAGCTTCTAGAGAGTATACGACATCAAAATATCATACCAAGACTAGACTGCAACTCTTGAACAACTAGAGTGCTCCGACATCAGCTGAACCAGTAACTTACCAGCGTGAACCATCACTCTCTTTAACTGAACCTGCGGTGTTGAAATGCAGCGTCCCCCGACAAAAGGGACGTCAATACGACCGATCTACTGAGTATCTTATGCATAAGAAATAACATAGCCAAGATATATCATAATATGAAACAGAAACACTGACCAACAGTACATACCTCTGAGACCCCAATACATATGTCTAAATGGTATGCAATGTAAATGCGGTATAATATTAGCCACACAGACATCTTGTTTTCATGACAGCCTCGATGGACGTCAGGTTATATCGGTCACACAGATAACCTGATACCGGTCACACAGACATGCCACACATGGTTTCAATATCGGCCTATTGGCATCAGGCTATTTCGGTCACACAGACAAGCCTTATCGGTCATACAGACATGCCACACAAGCCTCAATATGAATGTATTCATGATGCAAATGCGATATACTAATGTCCACACAGGAATCCTATACATAACCGCACATTCAGTTATATCATATAAGCCACACATGCTTCAACATTATCATATCAGCTTGGCCACACAGGCATCCATTTTGACCACACAGGCTCGATATATGTCCTCTTAGGGCTGTTTTGTGATAATCTGTACTAGCTGCAGATGGTGTGCGTATGTAACGCCTTTCCTTTTTTCCCATTTCCCATACATAGATATAAGTGCATATCTGGTCCATGGTAATATATGAATGCAATGCAAATAAAAATGCATGAATAATCATAAAATATTCCCTGAATTTATTTAACGACAATAATATCCTTGCTCCTTTTGCTAGCATTATGGAAACATATGATTGTTGATAACAGATCCGAACTGCCTAATTAATTCTTATATGGTCCGTGAATAATTTATATTTATAATAATCTTATCTAATCAACTGTGAACTAGAAAATGTAAAACAAATTGATTATATCTTAGTTTCTATGCAAATGACATTCTAAAATTTTGAATTAACTGTGTTTCTAATAGTGTGAACATCTTAAGGGCACAAAATCATTTTAATATAATTTGTTTGTCGATACAAGTTTCGCTTAACGCTGCAATGACTTATTTCAACACGTCTACTAAAAACATATCCACTTATTTATTAAACCAGTCTCACCACTTAATACTTATCAGTTACTTTAATTTAGCAAAGTCAACTCGGCTTCAATGCTTACTAAAAACTATTTTCAACATTTCTCCCATATGCCTTAATAAGGACTTAAGAACAATTTAGACATGCTTTTAGCATAGAATCAATAACATGAATATTCCTTAACTTCTAAGAGTAGATATTTGCGATATTTCTATGTGCTTACGCAAGTGTACGCATCACAATGTAGTAATAATCCCGGTCAGACCGAGTATCGTCCACATAGACTGGTTTATCAATTACCGATTATCTAAGCTTTGGTTTCTATTTGGTAGCCGTAATTGTGTTTGAATTTTTAACTAATGACTACAACTAAAGCAAAGTGCAAAAAATACTAATGATGAAAATACTTTGGATTTAAGACTAGAAAGGAATTAGGGCTTTCAATCAACTCAACTATCCACTCTTTCACTTGATAATGCAAAACTAATGATTCTTCTTCTTATTAAGATAGCAGGTTAACGATGATGTTCTATATTCTGGTTAGGGCAAGACAGGTTAACCTATGTCTAAACAACTATAGCATATTCAAATCTCCCTTTCAGAACTCGATTTGAAATCATATAAGTTATAAGAATTAATGAGCAGTTAATTATCATACATTCATCACAAGTTGAATATATCTTAATATATGAGAAGAAATCAATAACAATGCATTAATTCATGAAAGAGGTTCAAGTGATTCGACGAAAATCCCTAATAAAGAAATTAGCTCCTAGTCATGCTAAGAACTAATCAACAAATCCAACATAAACTGAATTAAAATAAAGGAAAGAAACTTGTTCTCTATACCCGTTCCTCACCTCTAAAAGTATGATCTCCCATAAGAATTAATTTCTAGGGCTTATATCCTCCCAAAACCCTGTTCTAGACCTTTTTACCCTTTTAAAATTCGACTTTTCTATCGCAAAAACCCGCGTCGGTGCCGCGGCGCTTAATCAGCCGAAAACTTCACATGAGCCTCTGGACTTTCGGTGCCGCGGCTCTGCTGGTTGGCGTCGCGGCGCCGTCGACGGTAATAATTCCACTGCCTTGGCCCTTCAATGTTCAGCCGCAGCGCTCCAGCATTTTTCGTTCGGAATTTCGCAGATTTCTTCCATTCTCCTCGGGATTCCTTTGCTAGATTGTTGGGGACCGATTATGCATTTTCATCCTCCAAATCAGCTCATTATGTCTTGAATTCGCCATTTCCACCTAAGTCGCTTATGACCTGAAAACATAACATACAACACATAATACTGTACAAAAATAGTAAAAAGACACGTAAAAGACTTCCTAAAACAGACTCTAAAACAATTCTAAAATGGACTTAACAAATACCCTCAAACTTAAACTTTACTCGCCCTCGAGTAAATAACTCTAGACATTCTAAAAACAAAAAGACACAAAGACTCTAATCATGAATCAAGTCAATTACAATATATCTGCCTCAAAGATCATGAACACATGCATTATCATTTTCGGAACATTCTAGTCATTAATTTTCTATCTAGAATTTCAAGTCAGATAATCATTAAGCTTTCTTAAGGTTATTAGGGCATATGATCACTCAAATATGACTATTGACTCAACATGCATTCAATATCAGTTTATGCATCAATGAACTCTTTCCAACAATCCATCAGACCAAAATTGTATAGGCTTGCTTAACTTGCTAACTCTCCACTAATGTAGACATGCATACTTAAAAATCATTAGGACTTTTTTGGGTTGTATCGTTAGGCTTAGGCAAGGGCAGATAAAAATGTCATTTAGGTTCACAATTACCATAAGCATATAAACCAAACAAACCAAACTTGAATTCACTTTACAATTCACCACAATCCCCCATTTTTTTTCTTTTCTAGATTGAGAAATTCCACACATTTTTTTCTCTTATTTTTGAACTACAACACCCCCAAACTTATTTTTCATTGTGTTGTGTACAAGAGGTGTGTAGTTTATTCCTTTTGTTTTCTTTTCTATGCTCTTCTCAATCTTTTACACTTCTTATTGATAACCACCAATCTACAATACCATTTACTAAAATTTATCTCCCCCAAACTTATATGCTTCTATACTTAAGGTAATTCAAGGGAAGAATAACATATTAAAGTTTTTCAAATAGGCACATGGACAGATGTTGATCAATAAAGAAAGGTTCATTCAGGCTCAAAAGGGGTGACTAGAGATTAATGTAACAAGAGTGACTTGAAAGGTTCAAACGGTCCAAAGATGGCCTAAATCATTTCCCTAAGCATGCATCATCTAGGATTTCGTCTCAAGTAGCAAGCAAGTTCTAAAATTTTCCACATTCTTTCCTCAACCAAAGTTTACTTATGCATAAACTAATTAATTTAGTACAAGAGAGTCAATGGTCATGAATGAGTTTTCATTTTTACTAATAACAGAAGGCAAAATCAACATTGATCCAACACAAGCACACAAATTATGCATTTCATGACTATCAAGTTCCTCCAATTTTATTACAGACATTCACTCAATCTCATTGGCACAAAGTATTTAACTTGATTCACTTGACACAAAACATTAAAGACAAAGACACAAACAGTAATAAACAATTAAACATAGGCCCACATTACGGAAAGCGGTGACAAAATGTAGACGTTTTCCATTCGATACATCACAGTTTCCTTTGACTATGGATGCATAAGCCTTCTTGTTGTTCTGGCTCACGTGATCCGTAGTTTTGTTCTTTCCATCCGCGACATTCCCAACGACAGGTTCGCAATTGTTGCCACTCGAAGTCGTGCAGTGTCTTGAGAACCAAGGGTGCAAGAGAAGGGAATGAAGTCCGAAGTTCCCTCGTTGGTAGATAACTCGTCATTTCTCGCGTGAGCGTGCCCCACTTGAAGACCATTGCTGACAAGCCCAGATGTGGTGGGTTCGTGAGCAATCGGGGGGAACTCGACGTTGTTGGTGATATCAATAGAAGCTTGCCCCATCCGGATGGGTAGAGGCGTGAAGTTCTCATGGGTCCGCTTCTTTTTCTTTTTCGCCATCCTCAAAGTTACCAAGTACGATTACAAGCAAGATATGAATACAATTGAGAAATACGTTAATTTAAATTCGGACAAGTCCGATTTATGAATTACAATGCTTCTACTAAATATACAAACACTTGCCTATTTCAATAAATAAACTAGGAAAATCGTAAATGAGTGTAACCCGGACAGGTCCGGAGTTTAAATTACAAGACTTTCTCATTTATATAAGGTTTATCAAATGCAATAGCAAATATTCATTCATACATTCATTCATGCAAATCGTAGTCCTAGTATTTGCCTATCGATACTCTTAGGTTTGCCTAGTGAATATAGATAGTAAAATACAAAAAAATAAGGAATGGAATGTAAACAAGCAAGGTTTTAGGAATACCTCGTTGTCGCGTGCCTCATTGGTTCAAACGGGTTTAACCGTGAACAGATAAGGACGTTGAAATACTGCGTGCGTGTAGCTATCCTTTTTCCAAAAACTAATAATATGAGAATACCCCTCAAGTGAGCCAAAATCTAGTCGTCCTCTATTTCTTATAGCACAAAAACAAGGCAAGCCGAGCCAAGCCAGTATCGCGGCAATAAAAGATAATATATGGATATATGAAATACGAATATATAAAATATACTATATAATATATGTTTATATATAGTATATAGTATAAATAAATTAAGAACAAAGCTTATGAAGAGTAGATTCAAAGGTTTTAGGGTCTTGCGAAAGCTAAAGATGGCAATGGACAAGGACCGTAGGTGAAGTCAACATAAATAACATGCATAAAAGAGGCAAGTATAGGGCAGTGTGTAATACCAAAATGTCAAAGGCGCAGTGGCTTTGCGCCTAGGGCAGTGGCTGCTTACACAAAAGAGGCAAAATGTCACAATCCCTCGGTACAATGCGCATGAAATTCAAAATTGCATAGAGAAACACAATGCAAGCAATAAATGAAGTCAACTAATAATCAAAGTGTACCAATTAGCCTAGCAATCCATATGAACATGAAGAACACGAAGAACTGGCTAGTCCGTATAAGTACACTAAGACACTAACACACAAAGACGATAAGAACTAACACGATAGTTGTTAAAGGATTAAGATGATTATACTCAAATAACCAACACCTAGCTGGTTGTTAGCGATATTTCGAATGCTCACGCAAGTGCACGTATCGTTCAAAAGTAATATAGTCTGATAAGACTGAATATCGTCCTCAGAGACTGGTTATCAAGTACCGATTATCTAAGCTTTAGTTTCTATCTGGTTAACGTTAGTTTGTTTGGGTTTTTATCTAAAAAACAAGAATTAAACTAAATTAATTTGGTTTAATCAGTTATGATGGAGATAGGGCTTCCAATATCCTCAACTATCCACTCTATTCAATCCTTAATGCAACTAGAATGACTTCTTCTTCTACGTTAAGATAGTGGTTAACTAGACTGTCTTATATTTCGGTTAGGATATATAATCACTCAGTCCCAGTGCAGAACCTTCTATATTTCTATGATAGGATTTACCACATAGAAGGATTAAGAACAATAACCTATAATGCTACACAGGTATCGGGGTACTTTCGTCCGCGATTTTAACCTATGTCTATTCAATTACAGCATATCCAAATCTCTCCTCTCGCTTCTTGATTCGAAATCATATAGATTATGATAATTATTGATCAATTAAGTATCAAACATTCATATCAATTATTGAATAAATCTTAATCAAGTGAAGAAGAAATCAAACTAATGCATTAATTCATGAAATAGGGTTTCAAGCGATTCAAAAGAAAAGTCATAATAAAGTGTTTAGCTCCTAGCCATAGTCATGCTAAGAACTAATACAGAATCCAACATGAACTGAATTGAAAACAAAGAAAAGAGAAAAGAAAATACTTAGAACGAGGTATCCAATTGTAGTCTCCAAGTCTTGCCTTGTGATGTGTGTTATGATGGATGATCCCCTCTATCCCTAAAATATGTCCCAAAGGCTTAAATATGCTACAAAAATCGTGTGCCCTGGACCCTTCGACCCTTGGCCAATTTCGCCTCGGATCTGGAAAAACGCGCCTCGGTACCGCGGTGCCAGAAGTCATGTAGCCAAACTCGCAGATCTTTTGGCACCGCGGTGCTGCCGAAAGTACTGCAACAAATATTTTCTGAAACCTTGTCCTTTTCTCGTCCGGTCTTCATCTGATTTCTTCTATACTTCCCGGGACAACAATTACTTTGTCCTTCCTGCAAGTGATCAAAAACAAGAAAACAGATCACGACAAAATGTTCTAAAATAAAAAGATAGAAAAATAAAAACCAAATTAGAAATAAGGATAGGTAGTTCGATATTGATTATACGTCGGTCCCCGGCAACGACGCCAAAATCGTGTTAGCGATATTTCGAATGCTCACGCAAGTGCACGTATCGTTCACAAGTAATATAGTCTGATAAGACCGAATATCGTCCTCAGAGACTGGTTATCAAGTACCGATTATCTAAGATTTAGTTTCTATTTGGTTAACGTTAGTTTGTTTGGGTTTTTATCTAAAAAAACAAGAATTAAACTAAATTACTTTGGTTTAATATGGAGATAGGGCTTCCAATATCCTCAACTATCCACTCTATTCAATCCTTAATGCAACTAGAATGACTTCTTCTTCTACGTTAAGATAGCGGTTAACTAGACTGTCTTATATTCCGGTTAGGATATATAATCACTCAATCCCAGTGCAGAACCCTTCTATATTTCTATGATAGGATTTACCACATAGGAGGATTAAGAACAGTAACCTATAATGCTACACAGGTATCGGGGTACTTTCGTCCGCGATTTTAACCTATGTCTATTCAATTACAGCATATCCAAATCTCTCCTCTCGGTTCTTGATTCGAAATCATATAGATTATGATAATTAGTGATCAATTAACAATCAAACATTCATACAAATTATTGAATAAATCTTAATTAAGTGAATAAGAAATCAAACTAATGCATTAATTCATGAAATAGGGTTTCAAGCGATTCAAAAGGAAAGTCCTAATAAAGTGTTTAGCTCCTAGCCATAGTCACGCTAAGAACTAATACAGAATCCAACATGAACTGAATTGAAAACAAAGAAAAGAGAAAAGAAAATACTTAGAACTAGGTCTCCAATTGTAGTCTCCAAGTCTTGCCTTGTGATGTGTGTTATGATGGATAATCCCCTGTATCCCTAAAATCTGTCCCAAGGGCTTAAATATGCTGTAAAAATCGTGTGCCTGGACCCTTCTGCCACAAGCCAATTTCGCCTCGGATCTAGAAAAACACGCCTTGGCACCACGGTCTTTGCGGTGACATGATGCGGAAGTCTGTGTGACCTGAACTCGCGGATCTTACGGCACGCGATGCTGCGAGAATAACGCAATGTCGAAATCTTGCAACAAATATTTTTTGAAACCTTGTCCTTTTCTCGTCCGGACTTCGTCTGATTTCTTCTATACTTCCCGAGACTTCTTAGGCTTCATTTCTTGGCCCTTTTAGTGTGCAATTCCATCTCAAATAAGCTCATTTCATCTTCTTTTTAACGTTTCTCCATTTATGACCGCTGTGACTCAAAAGAAAGAAAAACAACTACAATACTATACTAAACACAAACGAAATGAGTAAAATACTAACTAAAAATGACTCAAAAAGTGTATACAAAATACACCTAACAAATACTCCCAAACTTAAACTTTACTCGTCCTCGAGTAAATCACTAAACAAAAACAAAAACAAAACAAACGAAGACTCTATGAAATTGATCAAGTATCTATAGCAATGCTTCTTCAAAATCATGGATGAAAGATGGGATAATATGTTAGAACATATATAGCATGAATAATCAGCAATCTAGAATTTCAAGTTAGATATTTCGCAAAATTCACTTAGATCATGGTCAATGGAGATACAAACACCTAACCTATGCATGTCAATTTATTCCATCTTTCCCAAAATGCTATAGATTTATTTACTTGTTATTCTCCACTAATCTTAGATATACACATTAGAGATCATCAAGACTTTCAAGGGTCGTAATGTAGGCTTAGGCAGAGGTAGATAAAAGTAGGCATTTAGGCTCAATTACGTACCATAAACATTTTTCATTCAACTCATTTTTCCTTCTTTTGACTTTCTTTTTAGTCTCATACCTATTTCCCTCCCTTCTTTTCTTTTGAGAGAATGCGACACCTTATAACAAGCACCCCCAAACTTAGACTTTTGCATATTTTTCATTGGGGTGCATCAAATTTTTATTCTCTTTTTCAACACTTTTGTATTCCAAGAATCTTCAATTATTACTTATGACACAAACATGGAATCATAGGGTGTCAAACAAATATATTATTTTAGGCTCAACGGGGCTGACTAAGGATACAATTTATGTCAGGGTAGGTATTGAATGGTCAGAAGGGCTATCAAAGAAATGCCTGAATCATCTCCCTAAACATGTACATCTTAACTATTTCGTCTCAAATAACAAACAAACAGATTTTCTAGACAATTTCAACCTTTCTTTCCATAACTGGCAACACATAGGCTAAGCACAAATATCCCAAAGAATTAGATGTCATGAATTTTTGGCATATCTAACTTAAGCACACATATTGTCGCTTTTAATTCCATTACATTATCCCAGTTTATCCATTCAATATCTTTAGCAACTACCACATACATGATCCATAAAAAAATTATGACTTAAAAACACATAAAATATAGGTTTTTAACATATCAGAAATCAGACGAAATAGTTAATGGATAAAGATCGGTCCACCAGCCCACTTGCCCATCCCATCCACTTGCCGGACGTATTAACATATCAAATATAGGTTGTAAATTGATCAAACTTTATATGGTCATAACTTTGCGCTCGAACGTCCGTTTTACCTAAAAAAAATTGATTTCGCGTATTTTTTCGATACGGGGGTGGCCAAACTGCAGACGCAGTTTGATTCCGCCGATTTCTCCAAAAACGTCCATCTTGCCCCTCAATTTCACTTTCCCCCCAAATCGTTACGTTTTCCCCTTTTCAAATTTAAATATCTCGCGATGTACAATAGATTTAAACGTAAACATTTCGTGGCACCGCGTCCGAGAATGTCAATTTCAGTATTGGAAATTCAATTTTAAAAAACAAACTGGCCCCGGAACCCGATCCGAAATTATATATATATTATATATTAGGAATTTAGAAAATTAGGAATTATATAATTCAATATAAATTAGAAATTATATATATTAGGAATTATATAATTCAATATATATTAGAAATTATATATATTAGGAATTATATAATTAAATATATATTATAAATTATATATATTATTTTAAAAAAAAATCGGTCCGGACCGGACCGGACCGGACCGAAAACCGAAATCTCAAATCTCTAGGACCGAAGACCGGACCGAATTTCTCGGTCCGATTCGGTTCGGACCGATTTTTGTGCAGCCCTAATTTAGTCTCTTTACGATTAATTTTAAATTTTGTAAACAAATGAATATTAAAAACCTAACTATAATGTGAGTACAATTAAAAACCTCTGAATCCAAATTTACTTCATTAAAATTTATAAATTTTAATACATTTTCTATATAATTAATCTAAGAAAATTATAGCCACCACAATAGAGGGTATAATGGATTATAAGTTGGAAAATGATGAATCTTTTCCCTAATATTGTAAGAAAAAATAAAAGAGAAAAAGACCATTAAGTTTTTTAAAAAACCGAAAAATCAAATCAAACTGAATCAAATCGACTATAACCAAACTGATGATTGTGTATTATATTTAGTGTGGTTTGACTCTAATTAACCTGTAGACATCAAAATTTTGTAGGACTCAACAAGACGAGTTCAATCATTTTCAAACTCTAAGCTCTGTTTTGGTTTCTTGGAGGCTACTCTACACTAAACATTTGCTCACACTTATAAAATGGGATACATATTCTCTTGAAAAGATATCTCGAATATTCCATAAATTCATGGGTATTCATAAGGATATGTATACATCAAATCTCGAATATCTCATAAACTTTTGAAAATAAATTGCAACCACAAAGTAATGATTTTATATATTAAGATTGTGAGTATTGTGGGACTCTTCTTGACAATCAAATACTTCCACAAAATTCTTTCATGGAGATAAATTCCGAGGAGGTCTACATCATCCTAATTTGAGAAATACGCTACTACCTGCCCTCGAATCACGGAGATGATCAAGGGAATAAACAAAATTATACAAGCATTCTTCTCTCACAAATCAAATCTGAAGTGAATGATGGAAGCTTCATTTTTATGGATACTTAAAGTCTCGTGTTCAAGTTTCGTTCGAAAGCCTTGAATTAAGGGGCATTTGTAGACATGAAAATTTTGTGGGACTCTATAAGACGAGTTCAATCCATCTTCAAACTCTAAGGTCTGTTAGGATTTTTTTAGAGGCTACTCTACCCTAAACCCTAACTCACACTTATATAAAGGGGACGTATTCCCTTGAAAGGAATCTCGAAAATCCCACAAATTCATGAAATATTCATAAGGAGACAAAGACATAATGGATATTCTAACATGAAGCCAGAGAGAGCTCATGGATCAATGCTGCAGATTTATCTACAAGATACAAGCATTCAAGTACATAAGTGTTTCTATACAAGTTCTAGAGATCAAAACGAAGATTCAAGATCAAGCCCTTGAATCCAAGTACAAGTCAAGATCAATATCACCAAAATCAAGATCAAGCTTAAAAGCCCTTAAATTCAAGTACAAGTCAAGATCAAATTCACCAAGTTCAAGATCAAGCTCTAAAGCCCATGAATTTATTATCGAAGCAGATGATTCATAGAGATTGTAACACTCATATTTGAAATCTAATACTACGATTGTTGCGATATTTTCCTGTCTTGATTATTATTTTCTCGGCGTGAATTTTACTGTCTACAAATTCTAGCACGCTCAGTGAGACCAAATTTGCTCTTTATCTCTCCTCTAAAAAATCAGATATGAAAAATATGGAGTCATAAAATCGTAAAGATGGAAACTACTTTTATGGGTACTTCAAGTCTCGTCTTTGAGTTTCGGCAAGTCTATACTCCGACAAGCCTTGAAGTATGGGGCATTTATAGACATCGAATTTTTGTGGGACTCTACAAGACAAGTTCAAGCCTTCTTCAATCTAAGGCCTGTTAGGGTTTATTGGAGGTTACTCTACCTAAAACCCTAACTAACGTCTATATAAAGGGACACATATTACCCTGAATCACTAATGGAATAATCACAAAGAGATCAAGATGTGGCCAGACACGTCTCACTAATCATTAATGATCAAGCTCATAAGTCCGTGAATTTATTATCGAAAATACAAAGCAGATGATTCATAGAGATTGTAACGCTCATATTTGAAATCCAATACTACGATTGTTGTGATATTTTCCTGTCTTGATTATTATTTTCTCGACGTGAATTTTATTGTCTGCAAATTCTAGCACGCTCAGTGAGACCAAATTTGCTCTTCATCTCTTCTCTCACAAATCAGATATGCAAAATATGGAGTCATAAAATCGTAAAGATTGAAACTACATTTTATGGGGTACTTCAAGTCTCGTCTTGGAGTTTCGGCAAGTCTATACTCCGACAAGCCTTAAAGTATGAGGCATTTGTAGACATCGAATTTTGTGGGACACTACAAGACGAGTTCAAGCCATCTTCAAACTCTAAGGTCTGTTAGGATTTTATTGGAGGTTACTCTACCCAAAATCCTAACTTACACCTATATAAAGGGACACATATTCCCCTGAAAAGGCATCTCAAAAGTTCTATAAACTCATAGAATAATCACAAAGAGATCAAGATGTGGCTAGACACTTCTTGACGATCAAATACTTCAAGAAGATCCAAAAATAATCATTTCATGGAGATAAATCTCAAGGATGCCTATATCATATCCTAGTTGAGAAACACGCTAATCACGGCCCTCGAATCATGGAGAAATTCAGAGAGAAGAATTGAGAGAACAACACAATTGTACTCATAAGATTCATAAATAAAATTATATTTTTTAAATTTTTTATTGCAGTTAATTTTCGGCACTTGAAAATTTGTTGTGAACCAATAGGCATGCCTAGTGGGACTCGAACCCACAATCACTTAATAAGAAGTCAAGAATCCTTTCATGGAGATAAAATCTGCAAATCTAGGATTTGTGAGATTTTCGGGATGCTTTTTCAATGAAATATGTGCCATTTTATATAGGCGAAACCTAGGATTTAAGGTACAGTAGCCTCCAAGAACCCTAACATACCTTAGAGTTTCAATATGGATTGAACTCGTCTTGTAGAGTCCAAAATATTTGATATCTATAAGTGCCCCTACTTCAAGGCTTGTCGGGGTGTAGGCCTGTGATAAATTTTAAAGTGATGAACATTGACTGCAATCACAAACAAAATATGAAGAAATATAAAGTTTATTGATAAATATTGTGAGTACAAATCTATTTATTCCCTTGATTCTTCTCTCTGAATATTTATCCGTAATCTGAGGGCAATTAGTAGTGTATTTCTCGAACGCACGATGCTTTGGACCTCCTTGAGATGTATTTCATTGCCGAGAATGTCGGGCGACGACTTTAAAAAAGGCATTTGATGCCTTGATCTCTTTGTGGATATCTTAGAAGTTTATGGGATATCCGGGAGTTGAAGTATTGATCTCCTTATGAATATCCATGAATTTATGGGACATTCTAGATATTTTTTCAAGGGAATATATATCCCATTTTATAAGCGTGAGCTAGGATTTTGAACTCGTCTTGTAGAGTCCCACAAAATTTTGATGTTTACAAATACCCCTACTTCAAGGCTTTTTGGAGTGTAAACTTGATGGAACTCAAAGATGAGACTTGAAGTATTCATAAATTGAGAGAAATTATGAAGGGCAGACTTGGTCCCGTTGGACATGCCAATTTGTTTGCAACATAATTTCAAGTTATGAAAATAATTGTAACCACAAAATAATAATTTTATATATCAAGATTGTGAGTATAAATCTGTGTATTTCTTTGATTCTTCTTATCACACCCCATTTTAACCTGAGTCGAAATGCCGTACAACATATGGGTGATTCCTGAATTTATATTTAAGGAGTCGCCACCTAATTATTTTAAAGTTGAATTAGGACATCTACTTAGCAAAAAATAAACTACAATTAATGGTCTGCAAAACTTAATGAGATTCCGAGGAAAGGTTCTTTATTATCCTAAAGGGAAGGGGTTAGACATCATATAGGATCCGCTAACTTACGATTGTCCGGTCAAACTTAGATTAATTATTGTATTTAAAAATGCATGTATTTTGAAAGTATAAAGCTAAAGATGTATATATTCTTTGATAAATTTGCATGAAGTTTATTTTAAAAATGCATGAAAGGTAGTTTGTTTGAAAATTATATATTATGAATAAAATTGAAGTTTTATGAAAATATGCACTTGTAAGACATTAATAAAAAGCATGTTTTAAAGATGTGAAAAATAAACTTACGTTTTAAGCTACCCTCCCCTTTAATCTATTGGTCTTAAGTCTATCTTATGCTATACATTTCAATATTTATGCAAGATTATATATTTAAAATTTAAACAAAGGAAAGACGAGATTAAAAAGTAAAGATAGAAGAGTGACATATGACGGATGACATTGTCATTCGGCCCATTTAATTTTAGATTCCGAAACCGGGGAATGCAAAGGGGCATGAATGCGGATCTTTGTTTCGTCGTGGTTGCATTGAGTCTCGTAATGACTCTTCATTTGCTCCAATGCATTTCATGTAAAAAAGAAAAGAAGGTTTAGTAAGTGCAAAATAAACATTGACACAAAATTAAGTATTCATACACCTTTAAATTCGATAGTTCAAAGAGATGAGTACCAAAATGGAAGAGAAGGATTATACTTCTGGAGGCTCACATATAGACCATGGTTTGTACACTCGTAGTTAACTTATCATCTTGTTAGAATTACTTATCATTTTAAAAGAGAGATTGTAATGCATGTTCACCTAATCAGAGCATTCATTGGCACATGGGCCTAAATCCATACATGTGTTGTAGACAGTAGGTTGGCTAAGCCAACACATCATATCATTTAGCACTCAAATCATTATTAAAAAAAATCCTAAACAAACAGATTCATCATGCAGTTTCAATCACTACTATTCAGATCACTATACCAATAAGACAATGCACTACACATCCATCCTATTTTTTATGCTTCACTAGTTTCACATCTCTTAGCCATTATTAAGCTTAGGGGAAAGGGGTATAGGAGAAAGGGATGGGGCACGGATTCTCTTCTCTGTTTTAGAAGAGAGGAGTTCTCTTTAGGGCAAAAAAGACATTTGTCTTTGTTAGGTCATTAGAAATGGGCTGGTCTTGTATTGGACGAAATGGGCTTCATAATTTTTGAGGAAGGGGCCAGAATTTTAATAGTTTGGGTAGAGTTTTAGGTGTTGTATTCTAATAAGGGATTATGGTGTAAAAAATGATTTATCAAAAATTATAAATTGTAAGGATAAGAATAACAATATGATAATAAATAATACAATAATATTTTAGAACATGTTTTAGTGCTTAATAGAAAATGTGGTATCATTTAGTGAATAATAAAAATATTAGGATAAAATTATGAGTATGATAAAAACGTCACGATAGTAAAAAATGTGAATAAAGATAATAGTAGTAATGAATACCCATTATTTTGAGAATATTAAAATTATTTATGTGTATATATTTATTAAAAGTATTCTTGCGGTATTTAAAAAAATAATTTAATTTTGAATGAATAATAGGAAGAGAGAGACAAAATTGGGTGTCAACACTTCTCTCCTATTTTTCCACATTATTATAGGACCGTTAGTAGTTTATTTCTCGAACGTATGATAATTTGGACCTTTTTGCGATGTGTTTGATCACCAAGAATGTCGGAGCAGCACTTCGAGTTGAGAAAAACAGCAGCCCGGTGCACTAAGTCCACGCTATGCGCGGGGTCCGTGGAAGGGGCGGACCACAAGGGTCTATTGTACATAACCTTACCATGCATTTGTAGAAAGCTGTTTCGGGCAATCCATAACTTCAGTCGCGACATGACTTTCTGGAGATTCTTTCCCTTCATATTGACTTATGATAAATCTTATCAATTTTTTTTTATTTGATATGTTATATACATTTATATTAAAAAAAAGTAAAGGCTTATTAGTATTGTTTGGTAGTTAAGTAAATTATAAGTAAAAAAAATATGGATATATTTTAAAGATTCAAATGTGTCATGTAAAAAAAATGCAATTTAGCCCGTTATTGCAACAACTTTTTTTGATGGGGTCGGGCATCCCAAGTTCAAACCCTGATACCTTTTTTTCTGGAGAACGGGGCGGGGCGGGATCGGCCCGATCCCGCCCATTGAACAACCCTAGTCCAAGGACCATTTCAATCAAATCATTTTTTTTATATGGAATTGTGTGGATAATAACTTTACAATGGTTATTGAATTATTGGAGATATTTTTCTCTTCTCTTGTATTATCTGTCTGCCCTAGTCACAACTGTAACATGATTTGTATACAATCAATTTTTTTTATAACAGTTACGTTTGTTCCAATATAAGTGCAAACAGGTTGTAAAAGAGAAGAAAATAATATCTCCAACAATTTAAGATATGTGATTTGATTGAAATGACCTCGGGCATATAATGAATCAGTCCTACTTTGATACACGCATCATGTATAACAACTTTTCATTTTCATGCAGGTGCTTATATTGGGCTCAATCACATACTCTTAACATGATACGATATTGTTCGTTTCGGGCTAAATTCGTACGTTGTTTCCCGAAAAGCCTCACACACTAAGATATTTTATACACCTCGTTTGGTATGTTGTATTCTGTTTCGCATTTAAACGAAAAATATCTGATGTTTGGTTAACGTTTTGAATTGATTGACTTTTATTTCTAAAAATAAGATCTCCATTACTTAATTTTGAGACCCATGGACTGTACTAAAAATAAAAAAATACAGTCCATTATATATTAATACTCTAATACCGTCCATTATATATTAATACAGTCCAGTTTATTACAATACAATACAGTTCATGCAAAATTATACAGTTCAATACGACGTACCAAACGAGCTCATAGCGAATTGATTATCTGTCCGAGGACTATTTCAATCAAATCAAACTTTTTTATATATGGAGTTGTGTGGATAATAACTTTATCATGGTTATTGAATTATTGGAGATATTTTTCTCTTCTCTTGTACAATCTTTCTGCCCTAGTCACAACTGTAACATGATTTGTATACAATCAAATATTTTTGTAACAGTTATTTTTGTTCCAATATAAGTGCAAACAGGGTTGTAAAAGAGAAGAAAACAATCTCCAATAATTCAAGAACCATTCTAAAGTTATCGTCCACACAATTCCATAAAGATATGTGATTTGATTGAAATGACAGAAAGAATTAATACCTTGATTATTCTTGATGAAAGATATATATACAAGTTACAACAGGAAAATTTCTATTCTACATCTAAATCTATATTCTATATGAAAACTAATCATACAATTATGGTAAGACTACAAGACTAATTAATATACAAGTAGTCTATTGTTGACACTCAATTTTGTCCATCCCCCTTAAATAATTAACCAATAAATCAAACAATTTTTTTCTTTTTTTAGAACCGCAATTTTACATAGCAAAATACACATAATAAGTAAGTTTTAATAACGGTCCCACATTATAAATATTAAGCACTAATTAATTAGCATGCCCACATTTATTAGGATAATAATAGCTTAGACTAATAAAACATCTAAATAATTTAATCACGTTTTAAATAATTTATCTACCATTAATTAAATAATACACCTAAGGTTTTATCTATAACCCATTAATTAAATACCCAAAACTAATTAAAATACCCCAAGCCCAACCTATTTTCGCCAACCCGCGGCCCACAACCCTCACCCCTTCAACCCACGACCGCGGCCCGTTTTTCCTTTAAACTCGCCCTCGTCCAGCCCATTCCCCCTTTAGCTTTTATGTCCTTCCCATCAGCCCACAACCGATATACCAGCATCGACCCCCCTCCCCTCTTCCAGAAAAACCTAATGACCAAACCTAATGCCACAACCGCCGCGTGCGATTCTCCTCACGCCACGCCGTAGAGATTCTCGCCTGAGAATCCGGCAATCTTCCCCCATCTTACCATACAAACCTTCCCTTATCAACTTTGGTAAGATTCAGAATCCGAAAATGGTAACAAATCATCTTAAAGTCCTCCAAATCACCCACGCATCCAGTTCGCCTTACCATAACAAAACCAGCACAAATCGTCCTTCAAATTAGATCCTAAACTTGCCATAAACGAAGCCTAACTAGGAGCTATAAATACCAACGTCTGGAATACGCAGCGAAGGTCATCGATCGATCATCAATCATCGATAACACGAGCAAGATCGCGCTTAAACCTTTCTCTTTATCATTCAATCTACTATTCTGCGGACGATTCTTGCAAATTCCCGCCGACGACTCGGGAAAACCTTTGTCGTCGCCTCAGTTCGCTACCCGCAAAAGGTCCGGAAACCTACTCTCTTTCTATTTAGTTATTCAGTCGGTATTATGTGCCCTGCATGATAATATCCATACGTTATTCTCATTGAATCTGTTCGATTTGGTTCAGTCGTTGTTTTTTTGTACTCAGATAAGTCTGTTAGTTATGATTTCCAATTATTTGTGATGTCGATCCATTTCTCAAGTGGTAATCATGATTAGTATGTATTAATGACTATTTTAGAATGTTGAATTGTTATCAAATATGATTAAGAGATTGCTGATTATATATTCTTATGTTTCTTGAGCATTACATTAGTTTGTTGATTAAACCCAGTCCATATTGGTCATTAGCCGTATGCGGGTTGAGATTATGTGAATCAGTGTGTTTATCGGTTTATCCGGTATACTTTAACCCGTGGCATTTACTTTAAACCGTGAGGTTTCGGCGTCGAACCCGTCTACCTTAGTGTATCTATTTACAGTTTTTAAACCAATGAGCTATCTGTATGTTATATTTGACCATGTTTGTACTTTTGAGAGCTAGCCCAATATCATCTGATCGTATGTCGTATTTGTATGGATTTAGGTCTAGTCGAATAATCTCATTGGCGTTTCGGTCTAAGTCAAATGCACGTGAAGTCTTCCGAATCTTATAGGAGTTATCCTGACGTGAGATGTTCTCAAAGGTCATCTAACATGCGTATGACTAATATGAAATCTTCTTTGGATTGTTGGGCGATTTTGGTCATTATTGGGCCACTATTTTGCTATTTCTAGATCAAATTTTCAGCGTGAGTATGTGTGATCGATTTCCACCCGCCTAGAATGATTTACGCCCTCTGTTTGGACTATCTTCAGCCATTATTACTCGATTTTGATTACCCCCGCTAGAATAATTTACGCCCTCTGTTTGGGTATGTCTTCAGCCATTATTGCTACTAATTTTGATTACCCGCCTAGGATGATTTTTAGCCCTCTGCTTGGGTATCTTCTAGCCGTTTCTTTGCTGATTTTGGATTACTTTTGTGGTGCATCTTATCTACGAAATGTGCTATAATGTTCTTGTTGTCATTGTCCATCCGTAAACTCAATTCCTTTTAAGTTTAGTCCATTTAATCTGCGTTGTGTGGCTGTATGATCAAATCATGTGCTAGCTAATCGTTTCATCTCAACTCGATTATTACTTAGGTGCATCGATTGGTTTAGGACATGTTTTAAACAAATGTTAAGCGTCGTGAGTCTATTAAGGTGATTATCATATAAATTGGCTATTGTCGTGATGTTTACAATCCTAAGTGTACTTATAGAATTGTTGCTTACTGTTTAGAATAATGTATGTCTCAAAGCTTGTTCAGACTTCCCATATGCCTGATTTGTATTCTTGGCTATTTAAAGTTTGGTTCCAATACAATGTTAAGCTTAGGGATGAATTATACAAGTATGAAATTTGATTGGTTTGCCTTGATAATCTTGAACATATGTCCTCAGTTCTAGAGTACATGTTAAACTTGACACGAAGCTGCATTTTAATGTTATGGTAGTATACTGACGTGTGCCCTATGTTCAGTTCTAAATTGCTATAACCCTTTCCCCAATACTGTTTTAGCCTTGGCGCCATAACTCTATGCTTATCTAAGTTTATTATCTATTTGCATTATTACAAGTTCGAGACATTCTAATCATTTTCCTTCTTATTCTTACATGACATGCATCGGAGGATAATCGAGAGTCTCGGCATGAGACTCATCATGACTTCCATATCGCCGACCACACTTCCGCCGCAGGGCTTCCAAACATCTATAGGATAGATGGTGTCACCATCCATTCTAGACGTCATGTCAACTATAGTCTCACTCCCGCCTTTGCTTATTTGTGTATTTATTTATTTTTCTTACTTATTATTGTTATATTTGTTAATCCTGTAATTAATAGGATAATTAACTCTAATAGTCTTTGAGTATATTGGAAGGGTAGTTGTTATACCCCATGGTTCGGGCCGTGCGTGTGGGGCCGTGCGAGAAATTAGAGAAACACGTTCAGGGGCCTCAGAGCCGCGGCGCCGGAGCGGCATGGCGCCAAGGTGGAGTGAAGTGCGGTGGTGAAGTTCCAGCCTTGCCCAGGAAGCGAGACATGGCGCGAAAGATCCGGAGTCGCGAGGAGTTGCAGTGGCCAGCAGGCGAGAAGCGGCGAAATTTGGCGGAAAAACTTAGAAAGTCGATTTTTGTTTTAAAAGAGGCCGTGGGAGGGTGACAAATGTCCCCCATCTGATTTTACGCTACATGCGTTATATTGACGAGGCTTGGTCATTTCTTTCAACTTTTCATCTTTACACTCCATCTCTCTAAATTAAAAGCTCATCCTTCTCTAAATTCCCAAGAGGAATTCTAGCCTAAGGGAAAAATCTGAAAAGTGTAATAGGAAAGAAAGGTTATTACAAGCTTGTGAAGACTATTGTGGTGGTGTTCTTGGAGAAAAAGGCTAGCAAGGTGTTGGATTAAGTTTGGCTAAAACTCAAGGTAACATTTCTTCTCTTGTAGTTGGTATTGGGCGTTGCATGTTTAATAGGAAGAACTTGTAGTTGGAAAAAAATGCACTTAGAGTAGTTGCATGTAAGAAATGGGGTTTGATTATGAAAGAATTGGTTTGGGGGATTTTATGAGCATGTTGTTGCCTAAATACTACATTAGACTTGTTGGGTTAGTTGTTGTAACTTGTGGGGCTGAATTTTACACACCAAAGTTTAGGTGTGTAATCCCCCTTGGTGTTGGTTGGTTGTTGAGCCTTAAACATGGCATTTGAGCGTTAAAAATCGACCTTGGAAAAGGTGGCAAAGTATGTAGAAACAAAGGAAACGCTGCCCAATTTTCCGTAGGAAATTGGTGACTTTAACTTGGGAAAATTCTGCATTATAATTAGAGCTTGATGAACGTATTGTGGTCATTTTAGGTTGACATACTACGTGCGGTAAATTGGACTTAGCTTGTGGATTGACCGAAGAGGTATGTGGAGCTTTCCTATCTCTTGAGCATGATTAGTTGTACCTATGTAGTACGGTAGACGTCTGAGATTTGGAAATCTTCGTTTGTTATAAGTATTTGATACTTGCTTCGTTTTAAAAGAAAAGTATAAAAATCCCTTGGACTTAAGGGAATGTGTTTTACTATTGTTAACTCTAATATAACGGCTTTATGGGGAGTTGGTTATATTAGTTTGTGAAAGTTTAATGGAGAAAGGTTTTGATGTTTTGAACTTGTGGAAGGAAAATGGTTTTAAGGCATGAATTGCCTAAGGTTTTACAAGAAATGAAGTCACTTAATTTAGAAGCTTGAGATAGTTTTAAAAGGAAATGTGACTTGTTTTGAAAAGAAATCGTAACTTGATACTATGGTGATTAGTATCTTGGAATTTTGTATAAAAAGAGTTATTCCTTAAAAGGTTAAGTACATGATACTTGGGTTAAATTCCCGGATTTTTATTAAAAGACATGATCGTGCCTTAGGTATACTAAAATGAGAGGATGTATTAATACTATTAATAAGAAGTTAGGTGATTCTTAACTTGCTTAAGTTATGATAGGCCGGTAGTGCTTATGTTATGATATGATAGGCCGGTAGTGCTTATGTTATGATATGATAGGCCGGTAGTGCTTATGTTATGATATGATAGGCCGGTAGTGCTTATGTTATGTATGATAGCCGTATGAGCTATGTTATATATATATTGTTACGGGTAAACCCCGGGTTATTATTTATGCCATGGATTTGCTACCCATGATGCGAGTGCGGCGCTTGTACTCATGCGGATCTGGACCATAGGATCCATGCGGGTGAAATAGTCCCATGCGAGTACGCGATGGTACTCATGCGGATCCATAGGATCCATGCGGGTGAAATAGTCCCATGCGGGTGAAATAGTCCTATGACGAGGCGGATGACCTCATGCGGGTGAAATAGTCCCAGGAGTAGGATTGCTTAATGATACTACGGGCGAGGTACCCTGTTTTGATCATGAGCCTCCTATTTTTATGCTATAAAATGTATACTTGTTACTCTCATTATTAGTAAGGCACGGTCTGACATAATTTGGTTTTATCTATAACTTTAATGTATTTTGGACTTATGATATTACTACGATATTTTCGATTTTACATACTTGGTACGTTGTGTCTTGACCCGCCGCCGGGGATGCGTTAAATCTGCGGTAAGGGAAGCGGTGGTAGATCCTCGTTCCTAGGATCTTGTACTCAGTGTCGTGAGCTCGATTCTTGGAGGCTCGACTTTTGGTATGGTCCTCCCAGGTCGTTGATATTTTGTGCATTCAGGCATGGCGGGGCCTGTCGTCATAGTGTTATTCATTCTTAGAGGCTGTAGTCTTGTCGGACTTGGTTCGTTAAGGATGTAAGCTGTTGATTTATGTACTTTTGGGTTAGCCATTTTGGGCTGAACTATTCTATATCTTAATGGTTGTTTATCTTGAGTTTACATTCCGTGGTTTTCTCGATGTTGTGTCACTAGGGTGCGGGTTAAGGCACCGTCACGTCGGGTTAGTCGTGACAAAAGTGGTATCGAGCGATTAATCCTCGGAAAGAGTCTGAGCCGTATCTAGTAGAGTCTTGATTATCGGTGTGTTGTGCACCACGTCTATAATCAGGAGGCTGCAGGATATTTAGGATTGGTTTCCATTCTTTCACTCTAAGATCGTGCGATAGAGCTGTGTGGTTAGGGTCGTTTCTCCCTAACAGTTATGGTGTTTGCATTCTGAAAGCGGATGACCGGGGAAGATTATGCGGATTGCGTATCGTGTTGGTAATACTTGTAGTATAGTTGGTATTGTGACATACATTTATACAGTTTACGTGTGGTCACATATGTGTTGCCTAGAATGATTTTAGATTACCGTGATTTGGTAAGGACTAAATAGATCTGGGAAGGTGTGAACAGTTAAGGAACTCTCATCGAGGTTTTACGTGCTAGTTTGAGATAATTAGGAGATAATGAGTTGTCGGAAAAAGTAATGGAACCTTAAGAAGCTTAATTAAGGGGCCCAATGGGAGGCTATGTTTGTAAATTAAGCTCGTGGTATGCTTAAGAGGTAGTAATGCGGATGAGATCCGTGTGGAGTAAGTAATGGTTGTTGTGATCAAGGCGACACGGTCATGGTATTATGAGAAGTTAGGTATTGCGTTTATGGGGTGGGATCGGTTGGTAGTAGTCCGCCACGTACAGTCCGCGAGGAACAAGCGATGCAGTTAATCGTTATGCGAGTTCGTGGGCGCGTCCCACCGAACGAGGTTGTGAAGCGGAAATGGCCTTATATTGTTTGACTTAGTAACTCAAGATTGGGGGCGGCTTTATTATGGAAGTTATGTCGTAAGCTAGAATAAGTTTGGGAGTACGAAAAGAAATGCGGCCGTAAGGAAGTAAGCAACCAGTGTGAAAGAAATAGAGCGAATCCACGAGAACCTTTAGAGTAACTACACCGTGAGTGATGGGTGGTAGGCGGCGGTGTATACTAATTGCGGAGGCGTCTGATCGTGGGACCCTAGCAAACCTAGCGAAGCTGTTATGAGACGTTGAGGTCATTATGAGTGCGGACTAGTTGGCCTGCAGTTATGCCAACGTGGACTACGAAGAGATTGATTCGGTAAAGGAAGTGAAGTAGTAGTAACGATGAATTATCCTTCCTTCTTTGGCATTTTGTTTTAATAAGTCGTGTGACTTGTTCATTGAGAAAATTGACGCAAAGTAAGTAATACTTGGATTTGAAGGAATTTATGTTAAGTGCCCTTGGAGGTACTTGGAGTTGGTTTGGTGTGGCGGTAAGGGCCACGACCCGGATAATTTCAAGGAAATGTGCAAGGCAAGAATAAAATAAATGCACGCTGGCAGAAAGTCGAGGCATCTTTGGTAGGTTTTGAAAATCTACACGATTTTAAGCGCGCGTAATGATTAGATAATTGCAGACCACGAGAGGACCCGGTGATTAGGGTTGTGACACCAAGGAAAGTTTAATGAAGGGAGATAGGTTCTCTCCCCTACATAAGAGAATAGCCTTACGTATTATGGGGTTATGTGTACCCATGTAGTTAGACGAAGGATGGGAGACGGGTAGGTCTTCAGTATCGTCATGCCATAAGTTACGATTTTAGATATCCGTGGAAAAAGTATTGTGTTGGGGTAATTAAGAACGACGTTCACGAAATGGTCGTGAAGTGTCGTAAGAAAATGCGTAGTACGCATATTTGAAACTGTACGATTATGGATCAAATTAGAAAAACTTTACTATTAATGAGCATAAGGTAGGTTATGAACAGAAGGATAAAAGAGAATACAACTATGGTTATGTAAGTTGCACGAGATACAGTTACCCCGGACTAGTGTAAGACCATTAGTAAGTAATGGGCAGTAGGAACACCTCGAGGAAAGGTAGTAGCATCTGTACTGACGAGAAAGATAGTAAGAGAATACGGAGGGGTAAGGGACCCCAGGACAACTTGAAATAACTTATAAAGGAAAGACGAGTAGACACTCGAACGATAAGAAATCTTGACAAGTCATTGGATTATGTAGTACCGTGAATTGAGGTTGAACACCGGACTATAAGCTCTACGAGCTGGGAGAGAATAATAGGATTACTACTTGATGAGAGCAAGGAAGTCTCCCCCTAAATTGTGATTGGCAGGAAGTCTTAGCCATGCGGCAAGCAAAGGAATCAGATCTAAGTGTAGTAACCAAGTTTGGTTGCAACAGAGAAAGGGGAAACAGGAACCGTAATTGAGATTTAGGATGCCCGAATATTTCGCAAGTACAAGAAAGGCTTCCAGTTATCGGAAGAGAAGTTGACCACGACTACAGTTCTAACCCCTCTTGAGAGACTAGAGGGTTAGGGTATTATTGTAATACGTTGGGTGTTGGGCTAGGTTGTGTGCTGACGCAACACGATAAGGTTAGAGCTTATGTTTCCCGGCGGTTAGGGAAGCATGAAAGGAATTACGCTACTCACGATTTAGAGTCGGCGGCAGTTAATCGTACCTTGAAGATCTGGAGACATTATTTATATGGAGTTCATGTGGACATTTACACAGACCACAAGAGTCTCGATGCATCTTCGGCCGAGAGGAGCTGAACTTGCGGCGAAGGCGGTGGTTGGAGCTCTTAAGGATTACGATGTTGATATTACGTACCACCCGGGAAGGCGATATAGTTGCGGATGCCCTTAGTCGCGGTCGATGGGTAGTCTATCGATGTTGAGCAGAGAAAGGATATGGTCGAAGTTACACGATTAGCAAGCCTTGGGGTTCGTTTGGTTGATTCCGTTAATGCGAATTGGGTTCGAAGTCGCGAGTCTTCCATCGCCGAGGAGGTGAAGAGGCGGCGATATGAGGATCCGATTTTGATGCGATCGAGATGCGACTCTCCGGGAAGAGAAGAGTCTATTTGAGGTAGCACGGATGGGGTGCTAAGATCGAGGCGGTTGTGTGTTCCGATGTAGCGAGGACTTCGTCGGCCGGTACGGGAGGCACCCAGTGCTCGTTATTCGATTCATCCGGGGTCGACTAAGATGTACCATGACCTCAGGTGCATGTATTGGTGGGATGGTTTGAAGAGGGGCGTGGCCGGTTTTGTTGCCCAGTGTCCTAATTGTCGTGAGTTAAGGTTGAGCACGAAGCGGTGGGCTATTACGGTATTGATATTCCGATGTGGAAGTGGGAGGTGGTCAACATGGACTTTATTACGGGGTTACCTCGCACCCGAGGAGACATGATTCCATTTGGGTTATTGTTGTGGTGTGAAATCAGCCCACTTTCTTCCGATCGGGCGGCGTTTTGGTAGAGGACTATGCGATTATATATTAGAGATTGTGAGTTTGCGGAGTCGGTGTCGATTATATCGAATAGAGAGCCCGGTTCACGGCTAACCAGAGGTCTTTCCAGAAGGGATTAGGGACACAGTGAGTCTCGACGGCGTTTCATCCTCGAGACGGACGGGCGGTAGCGCACTATCGACACGAGGATATGCTGCGGGCTTGTGTTATTGATTTCGGGGGTAGCTGGGAGGATCATTTACCTCTTGTGGAGTTTGCTTATAGCAACAACTACCATTCTAGTGTTCAGATGGCGCCTTATGAGGCCTTATACGGGAGGAAGTGCAGGTCACCGATAGGTTGGTTTGAAGTGGGAAAAGTGCAGTTAATCGGGCCAGATTTGGTTCAGTGACGATGGATAAGGTGAAGCTTATCCAGGAGCGGTTATTGGCAACCCAGAGTCGACAGAAATCATATGCAGATCATCGGCGTCGACACTTAGAGTTTGAGGTTAATGATTGGGTCTTTCTGGAAGTGTCACCCATGAAGGGTGTGATGAGATTTGGGAGGAAAGGGAAACTTCGGCCCAGTACATTGGGCGTGTCAGTTGTCAGAAGAGTGGGCAAGGTTGCCTATGAGTTGGACTGCCGTCCGATCTTGGGTGGTACATCAGTTTTCTTTTCACGTGTCTATGTTACGGAAATGCGTTGGAGATCCGTCAGAGTGCACCGATTCGGGATATCCGGTGTGAGGAGGTTGTCGTATGAGGAGAGTCCCATAGCGATACTCGATCGTCGAGTTAGACGACTCGGACGAAGGAGGTGGCTTAGTCGAGGTTTTATGGCGGAGCGAGAACATAGAAGAGATGGCGTGGGAAGCGGAGGATGATATGATGAAGAAATACCCACACTTATTCCCTATACCTCCGGGTAACCCCTTTTCCTGCGATTGGTGTTAATTTAGTTGATTATGCTTGAGTAATGTTGTGGCTCGGGGAGCATTCTTATTTGCAAAGGAATAGTTAAGAAGATATGTTTGTATTGTGTTTTGTGTAAGGCTAGAAGGAACATTCGGGACGAATGTTTCTAAGGGGGGGAGAATGTTATACCCCGTGGTTCGGGCCGTGCGTGTGGGGCCGTGCGAGAAATTAGAGAAACACGTTCGTGGGCACCGAGCGGCGGGAGGCGAGAGCATGGCGCGAGTGGGTGAAGTGCGGTGGCCAGCGTTCAGCGCCCGCGCCGGAAGCGAGGCATGGCGCCGAAAGATCCGGTCCGCGAGTTGCGGCCCGCGCGCCGGAAGCGAACAGGCGCCGAGGAAATTTGGCGGAAAAACTTAGAAAGTCGATTTTTGTTTTAAAAGAGGCCATGGGAGGGTGACAAGTGTCCCCACACTATCGATTTTACATTACATGCATTATATTGACCAAGGCTTGGTCATTTCTTTCAACTTTTCATCTTTACACTCCATCTCTCTCTAAATAAAAAGCTCAGCCTTCTCTCTAAATTCCCAAGAGGAATTCTAGCCTAAGGTAAAAATCTGAAAAGTGTAATAGGAAGGAAAGGTTATTACAAGCTTGTGAAGACTATTGTGGTGGTGTTCTTGGAGAAAAGGCTAGCAAGGTGTTGGATTAAGTTTGGCTAAAACTCAAGGTAACATTTCTTCTCTTGTAGTTGGTTTTGGGCGTTGCGTGTTTAATAGGAAGAACTTGTAGTTGGAAAAAATGCACTTAGAGTAGTTGCATGTAAGAAATGGGGTTTGATTATGAAAGAATTGGTTTGGGGGATTTTATGAGCATGTTGTTGCCTAAATACTACATTAGACTTGTTGGGTTAGTTGTTGTAACTTGTGGGGCTGAATTTTACACACCAAAGTTTAGGTGTGTAATTCCAGTGTTGGTTGGTTGTTGAGCCTTAAACATGGCATTTGAGCGTTAAAAATCGACCTTGGAAAGGTGGCAAAGTATGTAGAAACAAAGGAAGCGCTGATTTTCCGTAGGAAATTGGTGACTTTAACTTGGGAAAATTCTGCATTATAATTAGAGCTTGATGAGCGTATTGTGGTCATTTTAGGTTGACATACTACGTGCGGTAAATTGGACTTAGCTTGTGGATTGGACCAAGAGGTATGTGGAGCTCTCCTATCTCTTGAGCATGATTAGTTGTACCTATGTAGTACGGTAGACGTACAAGATTTGGAAATCTTCGTTTGTTATAAGTATTTGATACTTGCTTCGTTTTAAAAGAAAAGTATAAAAATCCCTCGGACTTAAGGGAATGTGTTTTACTATTGTTAACTCTAATATAACGGCTTTATGGGAGTTGGTTATATTAGTTTGTGAAAGTTTAATGGAGAAAGGTTTTGATGTTTTGAACTTGTGGAAGGAAAATGGTTTTAAGGCATGAATTGCCTAAGGTTTTACAAGAAATGAAGTCACTTAATTTAGAAGCTTGAGATAGTTTTAAAAGGAAATGTGACTTGTTTTGAAAAGAAATCGTAACTTGATACTATGGTGATTAGTATCTTGGAATTTTTGTATAAAAAGAGTTATTCCTTAAAAGGTTAAGTACATGATACTTGGGTTAAATTCGGATTTTTATTAAAAGACATGATCGTGCCTTAGGTATACTAAAATGAGAGGATGTATTAATACTATTAATAAAGTTAGGTGATTCTTAACTTGCTTAAGTTATGATAGGCGGTAGTGCTTATGTTATGATATGATAGGCGGTAGTGCTTATGTTATGATATGATAGTAGGTAGTGCTTATGTTATGATATGATAGGCGGTAGTGCTTATGTTATGTATGATAGCGGATGAGCTATGTTATATATATATATTATTCTGGGTAAACCCAGGGTTATTATTTATGCCATGGATTTGTTACCCATGATGCGAGTGCGGCGCTTGTACTCATGCGGATCTGGACCATAGGATCCGTGCGGGTGAAATAGTCCCGTGCAGTGCAGCGATGGTACTCATGCGGATCCACGGGATCCATGCGGGTGAAATAGTCCCGTGCGGGTGAAATAGTCCTATGGCGAGGCGGATGACCTCATGCGGGTCCACGGGACCTATGCGGGTGAAATAGTCCCGCGAGTAGGATTGCTTAATGATACTACAGGCGAGTACCTGTTTTGATCATGAGCCTCTATTTTTATGCTATAAAATGTATACTTGTTACTCTCATTATTAGTAAGGCACGGTCTGACATAATTTGGTTTTATCTATAACTTTAATGTATTTTGGACTTATGATATTACTCTACAGTATTTTCGATTTACATACTTGATGCGTTGTGTCTTGACCCCCTTCGCCGATTTGCGTTAAATCTGCGCGGTAAGGAAGCGGTGGTAGATCCTCGTTCCTAGGATCTTGTACTCAGTGTCGTGAGCTCGATTCTTGGAGGCTCGACTTTTGGTATAGTCCTCGGAGTCGTTGATATTTTGTGCATTCAGGGCATGACGGGGCCTGTCCGTCATAGTGTTATTCATTCTTAGAGGCCTGTAGTCTTGTCGGACTTGGTTCGTTAAGGATGTAACTGTTGGTTTATGTACTTTTAGGTTAGCCATTTTGGGCTGAACTATTCTATATCTTAATGGTTGTTTATCTTGAGTTTACATTCCACGGTTTTCTCGATGTTGTGTCACTAGGGTGCGGGTTAAGGCAAGTCACGGTCGGGTTGGATCGTGACAAAAGTGGTATCGAAGCGATTAATCCTCGGAAAGAGTCTGAGTGTATCTAGTAGAGTCTTGATTATCGGTGTGTTGTGCACCACATCTATAATCGGGAGGCTGCAGGATATTTAGGATTGGTTTCCATTCTTTCACTCTAAGATCGTGCGATAGAGTGTGGTTAAGTCGTTTCTCACTAACAGTTATGGTGTTTGCATTCTGAAAGCAGTGATGACCGGGGAAGATTATGCGGATTGCGTATCCGGGTTGGTAATACTTGTAGTATAGTTGGTATTGTGACATACATTTATACAGTTTACGTGTGAGTCACATATGTGTTGCCTAGAATGATTTTAGATTACCGGGATTTGGTAAGGACTAAATAGATCTGGGAAGGTGTGAACAGTCAAGGAACTCTCATCGAGGTTTTACGTGCTAGTTTGAGATAATTAGGAGATGATGAGTTGTCGGAAAAAGTAATGGAACCTTAAGAAGCTTAATTAAGGGCCCAATGGGAGGCTATGTTTGTAAATTAAGCTACGTGGTATGCTTAAGAGGGTAGTACGGATGAGATCCGTGTGGAGTAAGTAATGGTTGTTGTGATCAAGGCGACACGGTCGTGGTATTATGAGAAGTTAGGGTACCGTTTATGGGGTGGGATCGGTTGGTAGTAGTCCCGCCACGTAGCGAGTCACGAGGAACAAACCGAAGTCCGTTAATCGTTATGCGAGTTCGTGGACGCAGTCCACCGGAACCAGGTTGTGAGAGCCGGAAATGGCCTTATATTGTTTGACTTAGTAACTCAAGATTGGGGGCCAGCTTTATTATGGAAGTTATGTACGTAAGCTAGAATAAGTTTGGGAGTACGAAAAATCGGCCGTAGGAAGTAAGCAACCAGTGTGAAAGAAATAGAGCCGAATCCATGAGAACCTTTAGAGGTAACTACACCCGTGAGTGATGGGTGGTAGGCGGCGGGTGTATACTAATTCGGAGGCGTCTGATCGTGGGACCCTAGCAAACCTAGCGTAATGTTATGACAGACGTTGAGGTCATTATGAGTGCGGACTAGTTGGCCTCTGGTTATGCCAACGTGGACTACAGAAGAGAGATTGATTCGGTAAAGGAAGTGAAGTAGTAGTAACCAGTGAATTATCCTTCCTTCTTTGGCATTTTGTTTTAATAAGTCTGTGTGACTTGTTCATTGAGGAAAATTGACGAAAGTAAGTAATACTTGGATTTGAAGGAATTTATGTTAAGTGCCCTTGGAGGTACTTGGAGTTGGTTTGGTGTGGCGGTAAGGGCCACGACCTTCTGATAATTTCAAGGAAATGTGCAAGGCAAGAATAAAATAAATGCAGTACGGCCAGAAAGTGAGGGCATCTTTGGTAGGTTTTGAAAATCTACACGATTTTAAGGCGGTGCGTAATGATTAGATAATTGCAGGACCACGAGAGGACCCGGTGATTAGGGTTGTGACACCAAGGAAAGTTTAATGAAGGGAGATAGGTTCTCTCCACATAAGAGAATAGCCTTACGTATTATGGGGTTATGTGTACCCGTGTAGTTAGGCGAAGGATGGGAGGCGGGTAGGTCTTGATGTCGTCATGCCATAAGTTACGATTTTAGATATCCGTGGAAAAAGTATTGTGTTGGGGTAATTAAGAACGACGTTACGAAATGGTCGGGAAGTGTCGTAAGAAAAATGCGGTAGTACGCGTATTTGAAGCTATGCGATTATGGATCAAATTAGAAACACTTTACTATTAATGAGCATAAGGTAGGTTATGACCGGAAGGATAAAAGAGAATACAACTATGGTTATGTAAGTTGCACGAGATCTGATTACCGGACTAGTGTAAGACCATTAGTAAGTAATGGGCGGTAGGAACACCTCGAGGAAAGGTAGTAGCATCTGTCTTGTGAGAAAGATAGTAAGAGAATACGGAGGGTAAGGGACCCCGGGACAACTTGAAATAACTTATAAAGGAAAGAGCAGTAGACACTCGAGCGATAAGAAATCTTGACAAGTCATTGGATTATGTAGTGCAGTGAATTGAGGTTGAACAGGACTATAAGCTCTACAGTGGGAGAGAATAATAGGATTACTACTTGATGAGAGCAGAAGTCTCCCACAAATTGTGATTGGCGGGAAGTCTTAGCCATGCGGCAAGCAAAGGAATCAGATCTAAGTGTAGTAACCAAGTTTGGTTGCAGCAGAGAAAGGAAAGCGAGGCCGTAATTGAGATTTAGGATGCCGAATATTTATGAAGTACTGAAAGGCTTCCAGTTATCGGAAGAGAAGTTGACCACGACTACGATTCTAACCCTCTTGAGAGACTAGAGGTTAGGGTATTATTATGTCGTTGGGTGTTGGGCTAGGTTGTGTCTTGTATGACACGATAAGGTTAGAGCTTATGTTTCCGGCGGTTAGGGAAGCGTGAAAGGAATACGCTACTCGCGATTTAGAGTCGTGGCGATTAATCGTACCTTGAAGATCTGGAGACATTATTTATATGGAGTTCATGTGGACATTTACACGGACCACGAGTCTCGATGCATCTTCGGCCAGAGGAGGTGAACTTGCGGCGAGGCGGTGGTTGGAGCTCTTAAGGATTACGATGTTGATATTACGTACCACCCGGGAAGGCCAATATAGTTGCGGATGCCCTTAGTCGCGGTCGATGGGTAGTCTATCGATGTTGACAGAGAAAAGGGATATGGTCAGAAGTTACACGATTAGCAAGCCTTGGGGTTCGTTTGGTTGATTAGTTAATGCGGAATTCGGGTTGAAGGTCGCCAGTCTTCCATCGTCGAGGAGGTGAAGAAGCGGCGATATGAGGATCCGATTTTGATGCATCGAGATGCAGCTCTCCGGAAGAGAAGAGTCTATTTGAGGTAGCACGGATGGGTGCTAAGATCGAGTCGGTTGTGTGTTCCCGATGTAGCGAGGACTTTCGGCCGATTTACGGGAGGCACACGGTGCTCGTTATTCGATTCATCCGGTCGACTAAGATGTACCATGACCTCAGTGCATGTATTGGTGGGATGGTTTGAAGAGGGGCGTGGCGGTTTTGTTGCCCGATGTCCTAATTGTCGGCGAGTTAAGGTTGAGCACGAAGCCGGTGGGCTATTACGGTATTGATATTCCGATGTGGAAGTGGGAGGTGGTCAACATGGACTTTATTACGGGGTTACCTCGCACGGAGAGCATGATTCCATTTGGGTTATTGTTGTGGTGGCGAAATCAGCCCACTTTCTTCGATCGGGGCAGCGTTTTTGGTAGAGGACTATGCGGTTATATATTAGAGAGATTGTGAGTTTGCGAGTCGGTGTCGATTATATCGAGATAGAGAGCCAGTTCACGGCTAACTTCGGAGGTCTTTCGAGAAGGATTAGGGACACAGTGAGTCTCGTGCGGCATTTCATCCTCGGACGGACGGACGGTAGCGCACTATCCGCAACGAGGATATCTTTGCGGGCTTGTGTTATTGATTTCGGGGTAGGCGGGAGGATCATTTACCTCTTGTGGAGTTTGCTTATAGCAACAACTACCATTCTAGTGTTCGGATGGCGCCTTATGAGGCCTTATACGGGAGAAGTGCAGTCACCGATAGGTTGGTTTGAAGTGGGAAAAGTGCGATTAATCGGGCGATTTGGTTGTGACGATGGATAAGGTGAAGCTTATCCAGAGGCGGTTATTAGCAACCAGTCGGCGAAATCATATGCAGATCATCGCGTCGACACTTAGAGTTTGAGGTTAATGATTGGGTCTTTACGGAAGTGTCACCCATGAAGGGTGTGATGAGATTTGGGAGGAAAGGAAACTGGCCCAAGGTACATTGGGCGTGTCAGTTGTCAGAAGAGTGGGCAAGGTTGCCTATGAGTTGGACTGCCGTCCGATCTTAAGGTGAGTACATCAGTTTTCTTTTCACGTGTCTATGTTACGGAAATCGTTGGAGATCCGTCTAGAGTGCACCGATTCGGGATATCCGGTGTGGAGGAGTTGTCGTATGAGGAGAGTCCCAGCGATACTCGATCGTCGAGTTAGGCGACTCGGACGAAGGAGGTGGCTTCGTCGAGTTTTATGGCGGAGCGAGAACATAGAAGAGATGGCGTGGGAAGCGGAGGATGATATGATGAATAAATACCCACACTTATTCCCTATACCTCCGGGTAACCCTTTTCCTCTTGATTGGTGTTAATTTAGTTGATTATGCTTGAGTAATGTTGTGGCTCGGGGAGCATTCTTATTGCAAGGGAATAGTTAAGAAGATATGTTTGTATTGTGTTTTGTGTAAGGCTAGAAGGAACATTCGGGACGAATGTTTCTAAGGGGGGGAGAATGTTATACCCCGTGGTTGGGCCGTGCGTGTGGGCCGTCACGAGAAATTAGAAACACGTTCGAGGGCCTCGAGCCGCGCCGGAGAGCGGCATGGCGCGAGTGGGTGAAGTGCGGTGGCTGAAGTTCAGCGCCATGGCCAGGAAGCGAGCATGGCCGAAAGATCCGAGTCCGCGAGGATTGCAGCCATGCCACAGCAAGCGCGAGGCGAAATTTGGGCGGAAAAACTTAGAAAGTCGATTTTTGTTTTAAAAGAGGCCATGGGAGGGTGACAAGTGTCCCCACATCTGATTTTACGCTACATGCATTATATTGACGAGGCTTGGTCATTTCTTTCAACTTTTCATCTTTACACTCCATCTCTCTAAATTAAAAGCTCATCCTTCTCTAAATTCCCAGAGGAATTCTAGCCTAAGGAAAAATCTGAAAAGTGTAATAGGAAGGAAAGGTTATTACAAGCTTGTGAAGACTATTGTGGTGGTGTTCTTGGAGAAAAAGGCTAGCAGGTGTTGGATTAAGTTTGGCTAAAACTCAAGGTAACATTTCTTCTCTTGTAGTTGGTATTGGGCGTTGCATGTTTAATAGGAAGAACTTGTAGTTGGAAAAAAATGCACTTAGAGTAGTTGCATGTAAGAAATGGGGTTTGATTATGAAAGAATTGGTTTGGGGATTTTATGAGCATGTTGTTGCCTAAATACTACATTAGACTTGTTGGGTTAGTTGTTGTAACTTGTGGGGCTGAATTTTACACACAAAGTTTAGGTGTGTAATTCCGCAGTGTTGGTTGGTTGTTGAGCCTTAAACATGGCATTTGAGCGTTAAAAATCGACCTTGGAAAAGGTGGCAAAGTATGTAGAAACAAAGGAAGCGCTGCCCAATTTTCCGTAGGAAATTGGTGACTTTAACAGGAAAATTCTGCATTATAATTAGAGCTTGATGAACGTATTGTGGTCATTTTAGGTTGACATACTACGTGCGGTAAATTGGACTTAGCTTGTGGATTGACCGAAGAGGTATGTGGAGCTTTCCTATCTCTTGAGCATGATTAGTTGTACACATGTAGTGCGGTAGACGTCTGAGATTTGGAAATCTTCGTTTGTTATAAGTATTTGATACTTGCTTCGTTTTAAAAGAAAAGTATAAAAATCCCTTGGACTTAAGGGAATGTGTTTTACTATTGTTAACTCTAATATAACGGCTTTATGGGGAGTTGGTTATATTAGTTTGTGAAAGTTTAATGGAGAAAGGTTTTGATGTTTTGAACTTGTGGAAGGAAAATGGTTTTAAGGCATGAATTGCCTAAGGTTTTACAAGAAATGAAGTCACTTAATTTAGAAGCTTGAGATAGTTTTAAAAGGAAATGTGACTTGTTTTGAAAAGAAATCGTAACTTGATACTATGGTGATTAGTATCTTGGAATTTTTGTATAAAAGAGTTATTCCTTAAAAGGTTAAGTACATGATACTTGGGTTAAATTCCCGGATTTTTATTAAAAGACATGATCGTGCCTTAGGTATACTAAAATGAGAGGATGTATTAATACTATTAATAAGAAGTTAGGTGATTCTTAACTTGCTTAAGTTATGATAGGCCGGTAGTGCTTATGTTATGATATGATAGTAGGTAGTGCTTATGTTATGATATGATAGGCGGTAGTGCTTATGTTATGATATGATAGTAGGTAGTGCTTATGTTATGTATGATAGCCGTATGAGCTATGTTATATATATATTATTACTGGGTAAACCCGGGTTATTATTTATGCCATGGATTTGCTACCCGTGATGCGAGTGCGGCGCTTGTACTCATGCGGATCTGGACCATAGGATCCGTGCGGGTGAAATAGTCCCGTGCGAGTGCAGCGATGGTACTCATGCGGATCCACGGGATCCGTGCGGGTGAAATAGTCCCGTGCGGGTGAAATAGTCCTATGGCGAGGCGGATGACCTCATGCGGGTCCACGGGACCTATGCGGGTGAAATAGTCCCGAGAGTAGGATTGCTTAATGATACTACAGGCGAGGTACCTGTTTTGATCATGAGCCTCCTATTTTTATGCTATAAAATGTATACTTGTTACTCTCATTATTAGTAAGGCACGGTCTGACATAATTTGGTTTTATCTATAACTTTAATGTATTTTGGACTTATGATATTACTACGATATTTTCGATTTTACATACTTGGTACGTTGTGTCTTGACCCCGCTTCGCCGGGTGCGTTCATCTGCGCGGTAAGGAAGCGGTGGTAGATCCTCGTTCCTAGGATCTTGTACTCAGTGTCGGAGCTCGATTCTTGGAGGCTCGACTTTTGGTATGGTCCTCCCGGAGTCGTTGATATTTTGTGCATTCGGGGCATGGCGGGGCCTGTCCGTCATAGTGTTATTCATTCTTAGAGGCACATGTAGTCTTGTCAGCACTTGGTTCGTTAAGGATGTAACTGTTCGGTTTATGTACTTTTGGGTTAGCCATTTTGGGCTAGACTATTCTATATCTTAATGGTTGTTTATCTTGAGTTTACATTCCGCTGGTTTTCTCTGATGTTGTGTCACTAGGGTGCCCGGGTTAAGGCACCGGTCACGGGTCCGGGTTCGGGTCGTGACAGTAGTTTAAAGGATAAATTCACCCTTTATTTATTCTAGGTTCATCACGTGAGTCTAAATCTAAAATAATTAATCCTAGCTATGCCTTAGCCATGTAGCTAATATATTCCTCCATGTTTAATTCTTAAACTTTTTCATAAACTCTTCATAAATATCATAGGAAGTAATTTTCGCATACACGTATAAAAAATAATTTCATAATTAACTTTTATATAAGAGTCTTAAACCTATTAATAGGAGTAACGTATCATTTTCTTACTTTTTTTGTTAAATAAAATAATTTCATGTCTTATAATTGTATAATCAACTTTGTATATTTTTTGTGAGTCTAATAAAGCCCTTTTAGTTATCAATATATATATTCTTTAGATACTTACCATATCCCTTGTTACTTAAATAAACTTTTCTAAAACATACATTCCTCAAATGAATAAATCAACCTATGTTTGAGCGGACAACATGAGTTAGCGGATCCTTTAGGATGCCTAATCCCTTCACTTTAGGATAATAAAGAACCCTTACCTAGAATCTCACATAGTTTCAAAGACCTTTAAAAATGGAGATCATTCGTAGTATTTTATGTTACATTTTAGTGTCCTAATTCACTATAATAATTAGGTGGCGACTCCTTTAAAAACACATTTAGGAATCAACCATACGTAATACTCCTGTTTCGACTCCAGTTTAAAATGGGGTGTTACAGATGGCGACTCCGGTTTAAAATGGGGTGTTACAGATGGCGACTCCGCTGGGGATTTAAGGTTCTTAACCATAACAGACCTAGGGTTTTTTTTTGGCATTACTTTTTGCATTTAAATTTTGTGTGCTGTATTTTGTTTTATTTATTTTAATTGCTACCTGTTTTACTGCTTTCCTTAAACTGGCATTCCGCTCATATTTCTTCCATTCTGGAAAATTCACACTATCACACACAACACGCGGGTGTGCTTCGCGCACCTGCAAATTTCTTTCAAACACCCAAAATTAAGAGAGTTGGTGTTTTGCGCGGAGAATCCGGTCCAACCGGTGGTCGCGTAGCCTTCTCACTCGAGTTGTCCGCTCGGGAACCTTGCGTCTAGAAAAGCCAAATCTTAGAAACTTAAGATAGAGCTATACCACCCTTAATTTTAGGGCATGCATACATTTACCTTAGGTGGGTCGGTCCTTGGCATCGACACCACAATTAGGAAGACACCAAACTTGTCGACGGGTTTCTCAACCCAACGACCAACCAGCATATTATGTGTAGCGTGACAATGACAGACAAATCCAAGCCTAATCATGACATGCTAAAATTGGAAAAACGCACCGTCATTTGGTCGCCATTTCCAACAAAAGCATTATAGTTGGACGACTTGGACAAATCTATCATGACCTCGCCTCATACGGCATAAAGAGGTCCTGCGTGTTAGGAAGCGTTTGAATGTGCTATATGCGATATATACATTACATGCACGCAAATTACGTGCTTTATGCTAACACCGCTTGTTGCATTTTTAGAAAGATTTATCATCTCCCCGAGGTCGATTTGTATTTGACTAAACAATGGCGAACATCGATATCTCACAAGATCAAAGGCACGGTCGATGGCATGGCGATTCGAGGCATCCGGCGGAGCAGTGAACTGTCTTGGTTCCTATAAAGCGAAGGGGTCTCGAGAGAAAGCGGCATAGATCCGGTCGAGCAGCTCGCCCAAATACCGCAGCAAATAGCAAACCTGCAGGCCGAAATAAGAAGTCTCAGAAACATCACTGAAGTACTCGTCACTGCAAATAACCAAAACAGTCAAAATCCTCCAAATTATTACCAGTACCCTCTTACTACATATCCCATTCAGCCAATATACAATGCACCCATATATCCCACACAAATGCCTACCACACTCCAGCCAAACACAAACCAAAGGCCACCACAAACCCACTTTTGCAATGCATACGACAACCCCTTACGGTACCCGTGATGCATGCGCCACGACGAATGCTCGTTACTAAACACTTTCAAACCAGCGTAGGTGCTAAGAAAACCAACAGAACCTATACACCTTTAGCCGAACCCATAACCCAAGTGTATGAGAGTGAAAGCGCGAGAATACTCGGCCCAATTCGAAATATCCCGAGCCTACTTCCAGAGGCATGATAAAACCAAACATTGTGCATACCACTCCGGTGTCGAGGGGCACGACATCGAAAATTGTTATGCACTCAAGGACAAAATAGAGGAGCTAATAAAAAAAGGAGTCATTCAGACAGAGGAGACCTCCCACAATGAGTACAATGAACCCCAAAGGAAGAGAGGTGTTCCCTGGCCAGAACCCGCCCCGCCTGAATCAACCTTTTATCCTGCCCTTCGTAGATCCACCCATCAAGCCCGCCAACAAAATAAAGCACCCAATGCATCCAGACCAAATAAGAATTTTGAAGGAAGACCACCCAAAGTTCGCACCCCACTAGCTGAACCTATACCTCAAATATATGAAAGGTTGCGAGCTGCAGGCCTAATCCAACCAATTCCAGGAAGGATTCCCGACCCTATCCCAAGATGGTATGATGAGAACAAGCGTTGCGCGTATCACTCCGATAGCCCGGGGACATGACACGAAGGTTGCCATTCCTCGAGAGGCGAGAATCGGCGTTGATCGAAGAAGGGTAATTCGGTAAAAGTGCGCCTAATCCGCGCCAAACCACGACCATGTCAATACTCAAGGCCTTGCCTAAAACATTTTTTGTTCTTTTAATTTTAATTATGGTAATAAATAGTTAAAGACTTAAAAAGTTAAAGATAATGAAATTAAATGTGCTAAATGAAATAAAAACAAAATAATAATTTAATACGAGAACGAATGTACCAAGCAGAAGCGTAAGTCGATGTATGTCGAGAGAGGTTGAAAATTAAAACTTTGCTCGATAGATTAATCCTAAAGCTAGTTGCCAACTTCACTCCCAATTCTCAAATTAATAAATAGAGTGAATATGTAGTAGACAATGTTGTATATAAATAGATTGATTGAGATTTGAGAGATTAGAGATTGTAGGGAGATTTGTGAGAAATAAGAAGAGAAAAATGAGGTATTTATAGTTGGAAAATTGGGTTAAAGTGTAAATATAGTAACATAGGGGTTAAAAATAAATATAAAGGGGGTAGGGGGTTGGGGAGTGGGGAAGCCAAAATGATCATTGCAATAACGAAAATGTAAAATGGTCGTTATTGAACGACTATTGGTAATTGGTGGGGAGGCGGGATCGGGGCCGGGGCGTCGAGTCTCTGGCGGGCCGTGTCGGCGGGACCATACCATGTCGTCGGTTCGAGCCGGACGCTAAATTATTTTTAATTAATAGGGTGGCCGGATCGGGTCGGGGCCGGCGGGCGGGGCGGTCGGCGACCATCGACGACCTACCGAGAAGGTAGATGATACTAATATTATCACAATACACCAAGGTAGATTTCTGAATATGACAATGGAGCACTAAAAGAAGATTACGTAACCAAGATGACTCAGAGACCACATTGGCTACCCCTCGATACTCGGCCTCTGCACTCGAACGTGAAAGTGTGAATTGACGTTTGACAGACCATGAGACTAAGTTATTACCAAGAAACATACAATAACCAGACGTAGAACGTCTGGTATCCGGACAACCACCCCAATCAAGATCTCAGATAGAGATGCGTGAAGCGTCGACGAATGATACAAATGCAAGACATAATCAAGTGTGCCCTGAATGTACCTAAGAATACATTTGAGCGCATTCATATGTTCAATCCTGGGGTCATGCATAAACAAACACACCTGATGTACGACATATGTAATATCAAGTCGCGTGAACGTAAGATACTGAAGGGCTCCTACAAGACTACGATAGCGGGTAGGATCCTCATAGGGGGAGCCACCTGCAGCGCTCAACTTGTGTTTAGTATCAACTGGAGTGGAAGTGGACTTACAGGATGACATCTCAGCCCTCTCAATGATCTCAGTTGCATATTTTCTATGTGATAAGAACAGTCAATTTGAATGGCGAGTGACAGCAATCCCCAAAAAATAACTCAATGGCCCCAAGTCTTTCATGGCAAACTCGGAGTTGAGCATTGTCATGATAGACTTACGTAATGCGTTAGAAGAGGCATTTAAGATAATATCATCCACACATAATAGTATATAAGCCATCGAAGAACCCTGATGATATATGAATAATGAATTATCAGACCTGCTGTGAGAGAACCCAATAGTCCAAATATAGTCAGCAAACCTCTTATACCAAGCCCGTGGAGACTGCTTAAACCGATACAAGGACTTCTTTAACAAACAGACATGAAGAGGATATCGAGTATCCCTAAACTCCAAGGGTTGATGCATATGAACAGTCTCTTTGAGATCACCATGTAGGAAAACATTCTTCACGTCTAGCTGATGAATGGACCATGCTTTTGAAAGAGCCAAGCTGAGCACAGTGCCAATGGTATCCGACTTTACCACCGGACTAAATGTCTCACCACAATCAACCCCAACCTGCTGAGTCTAACCATCACCTACAAGACGAGTCTTATGCCTTACAAACAAACCGTCAGAATTATCTTTATGAGCAAAAATCCACATAGACCGAATAATATTAACACCAGATGAATGGGGTACCAACTCCCACGTCTTATTATTAATAAAAACATTATATTCATCGGTCATGACAATATTCCAATTTGGGTCATTTATAGCAGACACGTGATTTTGGGGGTACGAGTGATTTAAGAACATTAGAATTAAAAATTAAAATGTCTTTTTTATTTAAAAATATCCCGTTGACCTCGGGTGACTGGGCCATGACTCGGGGCTGAATTGGGTAAATTTTAGGAATTTTCAGGAGACGTGATGGTGACCGGTGGCCCAAGATCGCGATGGACACGGAAAGCAGTGGACCGATTCGAGTGGTGGATCGCCCAAACCAGTGTCGCCCAATAACGATACTTGGGTCGGTTCTTTGTCGATGAGTGGAACCAACGGGCAGTGGGCCCGTTGGAGAAGTTTGGGTGTGAGACATTGATCGGTGTATTTTATATACACCTTTTGAGTCAGTTTTAGTTAATCTTTTGTCCCATTTTGCATATATAAGTGTCGTATTAGGATAGTTTTTCGTTCTTTTGAGTCAAAGTGGTTAAAATGGCCAAATGGCGGAAAAAGAGCAAAAAGAGGGCAAAAGAGGAGATGCCAGAGCTGGAAACAGAGAAAGTGGCGAACGAGGGCAAAATCGGACGGTAGCGCGACTCTCCTGCGATCGAAAAGAAGGGCGCGGCGCCACTGTCAGAGGCGTAGAAGATCCAGCGCGCGCGGCTCTCGCATGCGAATCACGAGGCGCGGCGCTAAACATCCGAGAAGCTACAGAGTTCAGTAGCGCGGCTACCGAGCAGCGAATATCGAGCGTGGCGCCAAAAGCCCGACGGATTGCAGAACTTTCGTAGCGCGCATGCGCAGGCAGCGGCCGCGGAAAAATTAGGTCTTTGCGAAATTCAGGCGGGCACGAAGGAAAAGAGAGGCGGTTTTGGCTATAAAAGGAGAACCCTAGGAGTTTTAAGGGTTCCCCTTCGCACAACTCAAGACTTTGCTTGGAGATTGGATACCATTAGTTTAGTAATTTCTTTTCCCTTTCTTGTTCTTTATTTGGTTTGTATGATGAACTTTGAATTAGTTCTTGTCATGTCAATGACTAGGAACTAATTCTCTTATAGGTTTTCCATGTTGAATTACTAGAAACTTATGTTATAAATTAACGACGCTTATGGTTATTTTTCTTATTGTGAGATCTATCCAATAATTGAGTTGAACTCTTGGTAATTAATTGACAACTAATTATCACTATATGATTTATAATCAGATTCCGAAAGGGGGGGATTGTGAATATGCTGTAAGTTGGGTAGACATTCTTGGATTGGGGATGAAAATACCTCAATTATTTATGTAGCGTTGATGAGAGGCTTAACAACCCTAATTTTGCGCATTGTGCGTGACGGTCAACTAGGTTTTTGTTCTTAATCCTCCTATAAAGTTATCCTTATCACCGAAAGGTAGGTAAGGTGCGATACTGAGGTTGAGTGTTTATATAACCCTAACGGGAGTATAAAACGATTTCGTAAACCTGCTTTCTCCAAAAGAAGAATACCATAAGTTAATGCATTAGTAAGTAGCATAAACGGATAGTAAGGATACATGGAAGCCCTATTCTCATCACCACTGAAATAAACCTTTATAGTTAAAATAGCTTTTATAATTCTTAGTTATAATCAACAAATCTAAATATCAATTTATCAAATAGATACCAAAAAATAGATAGTTGATAATTGAACCCTAATCCTTGAGGACGATATTCGGTCTTATCAAGACTATACTACTTTCACGATAACGTGCACTTGCGTTTAAAGTGTGTGCATCTTACCGCGCATCAAGTTTTTGGCGCCGTTGCCGGGGATTAGGCATAGTTCAATATCAAATTTATCTATTTTTAATTTTTAATTTGGTTTTTATTCTTTGTTAATTTTTGTATTTTTCTATTTAGTTTATTTTATTTTATTCTTTTTCGTTTTATGTATTTATTGTGTGAAAACAAGGGTGCCGTGATCCGTTGTTGGTTTTGATGCATCTCAGGGATCCTCAAGACATGGATTTCTACTGTCAATATGATCGAGCTCCAACCATAGAGGAAGAGAGAGAGGAATTGCGAGAAGTCATACTCAGTCTCACTAAGTATCAAGTGCAGTTCATGGACGAAATGAGATTGGTCATAAAGAAGCTGGAACTGCAAATAGGAGAACTCGCAGTCATTTTTAACAAATGACGACAATTTGAGGAGCTTGAACCAAACCCAACTATTGAGGAATCTGGTGAGATAGTTGGTGTAGAAAAGGAAAAGATTTCAGAGATCCAATTATTTACCTTCTTGGACTCTGTAGAAATCTTTTTTCTTGCACCTATTACAGAAGAACCACCACTAGCTATCACGACTGATCCCCAATTAGGAAGCCCATACCAGCTAGGGTACCCCCTAGAGTTGAGAGATGTAGAGAATTTCACGGATTCCTACGTTATAAAAAGCATAAAAGACAAGCCTGTCTTGTGTACTCGGGGGAAAATTGTATATGTAAGGCTCTTGGTTGAGCAAATAGTTATAGGGAAATTGAGACCTATAGCAATAAATCTGCGAATTGCAAGTAGTTCGCAGAAGGGTCCAATGAGCACTCGTACCGGTTAACTGCGTCCGGCTAAAAGACGTTAAAGACAGCGCTTGTTGGGAGGCAACCCAACGTTTTCAATTATGTTATTTTAATTTCTGTCTTTAGTTTATTTTATTTTGTTTAGAACAATCTCACGGTCTTCGGTTCTTGTGTTTGTGCTGTGATTGATAGGTACAGGGAAATAAACTGAAGGCGAAAAACTGAAGAAAAGCCAGAATTTCCAGAAAAGTGGGTAAGCGCCGCGGTGCTAGGAAGCGCGGCGCGAAAAGAATCGAGCAGCGCGAAGTTTAAAGCGCGCGGCTAAAAATTCCAGAAATTTTTCCAAATTTAGCGCGTATTTCCAAATATGAACCACGGCGCCAAAGCGAGAATCCAGAACTTAAAACGCCCAGAATCAGATTTTCCCCAAATCCAATTTCAAAAACCTAACCCTTCCTCTCCAAAAACCCACGAAATTCCAAAAATTTGCCCACAAATCCTCCACAAATTAAACTCAACCACAACCAAAACTCTTAAATTCCTAAAAACCCTTAGCCATCTCAACCAACAAAGCTCCATTCCATAGCCTCAAACCACCATTAGAAACAAGAACAACTTGAAGTTTCTCATAAAAAGGTAATCTTTTTCTGTTCTTGAATCCTTTACTGAAGTCACAGGAGGTAGTAGTTTGAAGGAGTATTGTAGTTGAAGTAATTGGGTACTGAAAAGTTGATTGTGAAGTTTGGAGAAAAGAGTAAAAAAGGAGTGTGGGTATTGGGTGGAAAAGTTGAAGTTTGGGGGTGTTGTGTTCGCTGCTAGTTGTAGATTGTGTAGGAAACATTTGTGCCACTAAATTGAAAAGCTCCATAAACTATTTTAAACCATGGCCACCAGGAAGAGAAGAGGCTCCACATCCACCCCAACCCCACATTACGATAATACTAGGTTTGTGAGCTCTGAAGCCTTCCAAAGATACAAAAAGCGATACTGCACCATAATACGAGAAGGGAATGGACTACGGAGGAGTCATATGGGGAGGAAGATGTTTATGAGCCCATCCGGCTATGATTGAGTTAAGGGGTGGAGGAGATTCGTAAATCAGGAGAAGATAGCACCAGCCGAACACAACAATGATAGTGCGTGAATTTTATGCCAACTTTCCGAGAAGGTGGAAAGGGGATGCTTTGTTAGGGAGCTTATGTGCTGTGGCGAGAGAATGTAAATGCACAATTGAAGACGGTTGATGTTGAAGAAAGAAGTGATTGGAATCACTTTAGAACATGGTCTAGAAGCACTGACCACATCGACTGGAATGCCGTTGCAGACATCGTGAGCTACCATGAGGTTGTTTTTGATATTGGGAGAAATGGATCAAGAGCACTGAACAGGTGCCAATTCAACAAAGTGGCCAAAGGTTGGCTATATTTAAATCGGCGCCGCGTGATTCCATCCACGCACTTCACCAGAGTGCCAGAGGATAGGATTAAACTGGTATATGGAATTATGAGGGGAATGACGATTGATGTAGGGAAAGAAATAGTGCAGAGCATTGAAGAAATCAGCAGGCTGGTGACAACAGGTGGATTGAGACACAGTTCACTCATTACCAGTCTTTGCCACATAAGTGCGGTCCCACAAATACCCACTGACACTTACGAGAGAAACCAACTGCCGGTGTCCTGTGGGATAGTGCACTCTTTCCCAGACCCAAGCCCCCCAACAGCCAGACGGAGAGTACAACCAGCAGCAGCAGCAGCAGAGGCCGCCATGGACGAAGATGAACCTGAAATAGGGGCTCAATATGAGACAGGACCTAGCCACCGGCCAACTACAGGAGCAGAACCTCCAACGCCCACAATGGAGCAATTGTATCAAAATCAGATGAGGATGATGCAGACCTTGGACATGATGGTACAAGGGCGAAGAAACAAGGCAACAAATCAACGAGTTGAGTTTCTTGTTCAACCAATGGTCGATGCATTATCCACCGCCACCACCACCATTTTAGCCAAAGTTTGTAAGTGTCTTATTTCTTTTATTGTCTTTGAGTCTACACACATTGGGGACAATGTGTGATTTAAGTTTGAGGGTGTTCTATTTGTGTCATGTTATGTTTTATTTTAGTCTTTTTGATTGTTTTTATGTTTATTTTTGAGTCACAATTTTTTTTTCTTTTTGAGTCATAATTGCCTGTCAAAGATCATGAATGATGTAGTTGCTAGAAACACCTAGTGAAGTAAGGTGGAATAATGTAACGAAATTGAAGCAACTATCTAAACACCTAAGTTAGATATGCCAAAAACTCACAGAATCTGTCTATTTGGAGTTTCTTGCTTGAGTTATGCATGCTAAATGATAAATACTTATGTGTTATGATTGCTTGCTATTTGAGGCGAAATAGTTAGGATATGCATGTTAGGGAGATGACTCAGGCATTTCTTTGATAGTCAATTCCTACCATTCTTTTCTATCCCGTACTTTAAAAATATCCCTAGTCAGCCTCATTGAGCCTAAATTTGAAACTTCTTCTTTGACACCCTATATTCCCACAAATTGTACCATAAGTGAAAATATAAAATAGTGGAATACATTGTGTTAAAAAAGAGACAAAAAGAGTGAATAAGTCTGTGCACCCCAATACAAAAGTAATAAGAAATAGGCAAAAGCATAAGTTTGGGGGTGCTTGTCATTATTATATACTTCACTCTCCCAAAACAAAAGAGGGAAAAGATAGAATCGAAGTGAAGGAAAGAGCAAAAAGAAAAAGGGAAATATTGAAAAGCTAAAGAGCTTATGGTACACGAAATGAGCCTAAATTGCCTATTTTTACCTACCTATACCTAAGCCTACATTACAACCCTTAAAGTCCTGAAGATCTCTTTTATGTATATCCAAAATTAGTGGAGAGTAGCAAGTAAGCATGCCATAGGAATTCTTGAATTTAGATGCATGATTTAGTATATTGACTTCCATTAAGCATGATGAATATGAGTTTGCGAAATATCTAGCTTAAGGTGCTGAAATTTCATGCTATATGTTCCTGAATATTATTTTGCTAACCTTCATGTTTTTCTAGTTAACACTAATGCAGCAAAAGTGATCAATGGCAGTGAGTCTTTTATTTTTCGTTCCTTTGAGTCTTTTATTTTATTTCTTTCTATCTTTGCTCGAGGGCGAGCAAAGGTTAAGTTTGGGGGTATTTGATCGGTGTATTTTATATACACCTTTTGAGTCAGTTTTAGTTAATCTTTTGTCCCATTTTGCATATATAAGTGTCGTATTAGGATAGTTTTTCGTTCTTTTGAGTCAAAGTGGTTAAAATGGCCAAATGGCGGAAAATGAGCAAAAAGAGGGCAAAAGAGGAGATGCGTAGTAGGAAAGCAGAAAGTGGCGAACGAGGGCAAAATCTGCACTAGCCGCGCTAACTATTCGAGAGAGGCTGCGAAGATCCAGTACGCGGCTACTCGCATGCCAGATGCAGGCGCGGCGCTAAACATCCGAGAAGCTACAGAGTTCCAGTACGGCTACCGCCTCGCGAGATATCGGGGCGGCGCCAAAACACCGACAGTTGCGAGAACTTTGCGCGCGGCAGCGCTGAAAAATTAGGTCTTTTGACGAAATTCGGTCGCACGAAGGAAAGAGGAGGCGGTTTTCAGCTATAAAAGGAGAACCACAGGAGTTTTTAAGGGTTCCCTTCGCACAACTCAAGACTTTTGCTTGGAGATTGGATACCATTAGTTTAGTAATTTCTTTTCCCTTTCTTGTTCTTTATTTCATTTTGTATGATGAACTTTGAATTAGTTCTTGTCATGTCAATGACTAGGAACTAATTCTCTTATGTGGTTTTCCATGTTGAATTACTAGAAACTTATGTTATAAATTAATGACGCTTATGGTTATTTTTCTTATTGTGAGATCTATCCAATAATCGAGTTGAACTCTTGGTAATTAATTGACAACTAATTATCACTATATAATTTCTAATCAGTTAGAAAGGGGATTGTGAATATCTTTGTAAGTTGGGTAGACATTCTTGGATTGGGGATGAAAATACCTCAATTATTTATGTAAGCGTTGATGAGAGAGGCTTAACAACCCTAATTTTGCGCATTGTGCGTGACGGCCAACTAGGTTTTGTTCTTAATCCTCCTATAAAGTTATCCTTATCACCGAAAGGTAGGTAAGGTGCGATCTTTGAGGTTGAGTGTTTATATAACCACTAACGGAGTATAAAACGATTTCGTAAACCTGCTTTCTCCAAAAGAAGAATACCATAAGTTAATGCATTAGTAAGTAGCATAAGCGGATAGTAAGGATACATGGAAGCCCTATTCTCATCACCACTGAAATAAACCTTTATAGTTAAAATAGCTTTTATAATTCTTAGTTATAATCAACAAATCTAAATGTCAATTTACCAAATAGATACCAAAAAATAGATAGTTGGTAATTGAACCCTAATCCTTGAGGACGATATTCGGTCTTATCAAGACTATACTACTTGTCACGATAACGTGCACTTGCGTTTAAAGTGTGTGCATATTACCGCGCATCAGACATATCCGAAAAATGGTGAATAATAAATGAGAATATGTCATCATCCAACAAATTATACGAACTGGGCACGGGATTATCTACCTTAGAAAACGGAAATCGGGACTCATAAAAAATAACATGACAACTAATAATGATTCGTTTGGATGACAAATCAAAGTATTTATAACCAACGTGATTTGACGGATAACCCAAAACACACAAGGGGTAGAACATAATACCGATGACCCATAGACCCTAAGATGTGAATACAAATGAGTCTTATTATATAAAATATGTATAGGGGACGAATATGTCAAACCTTTGGAAGAAAGAATGTTAAGAATATATGTAGTCATATGTAGAGCATGATGCCAAAACGATGGGGGTACGGAAGGATAGATCAATAAAGTGCGGATAATGTTATTAATGGTACGAATTTTACGTTCAACTTTCCCATTTTGTGAAGATGTATGAGGACAAGAAAAACGAAAATTGATCCAATTTTTAGCACCAAACTCCCGAAACTCCCTATTGTCATATTCTTTCCCATTATCACATTGAATATTTTTTATTTTCCGTTCGAATTGAGTTCTAATGAATGCTCTAAATTTTAAGAAGATGGAAAGAACTTGAGATTTCTTCGCTATTGGAAAAGTCCATAAAAATTTAGAATAATCATTCAAGAATAGAACATAATACCGATGACCCATAGAACTAAGAATAAGAGATGTCCATAAATCTCTATGAATATTATCAAATGGTATTAAAGTGTGAGAATTAGAGTCTACAAATGGCAACTTAACAATTTTCTCTAAAGAACAAGATTGACAATTCGGAGTACTACGCGTACCCTTACAAAAGATAATATTATTTTTATCTAAAACAGACAAAATAGACGATCCCGGATGACCTAGACGAGCATGCTACAAGGAAGGAGCAAGGGCGACAAACGTAGATAGCAAGACTTGACTCGAAAGATCTAAACTTAGTGTGATAGGATAAAGATACCCCGTACTATCACACCTCATGAGAGGAATTCCCGTTTTGAAATCTTTCACAGAAAACTCAAACGGATCAAAATTAATAGAAACAAAATTATCAGTGGTGAATTTACGGATATACACCAAATTTTTAATCAATTTAGGGGCATGAAGGGTATTTTCAAGATAACAGGTGGATGGGGTGGAGACAAAGTTTTATGACCATAACCACAAATTGGAATAAAATTACCATTACCAACAATTATGCCACGAGGGTTGCTCAAATTTGAATAAGAAGAGAGAGTACCTCGATCGGACGTCATGTGGGTAGTCGCACCGGTGTCCATGTATCAATTTGGGTCCAATGGATTTATTCCAAGTGTGTGCATAGCCGCCTCAATATCGGTTGAATTGGAGTCCGGTGCATGATGGGCCTGAGGAGGCCTGCACACCAGTTTGCCGCCCACCCATAATCGGCGAAATCCACTTCGGGTAGAATCGGCGCCCAATTTCTTGTGGCATCAGATGTATGACCGTAAGGGCTACTACTGGGTCGATAATATTCTTTGGGCGGAACCGCCACCTAGTTCGGGACTAAAATCGTTGGATCAGAAATTTGTTGGGCCGCCCGCGGCCCGAGGGCCATGGCGGGACCATGGGCGGTGGCATTCTTGGATCGACATTGCCAATGTCTTGAGCCATTGCGTTTACCTCTGCGGTTTTTGACATTATGTTTCCGAGTGTTCTTGCCACGACCGTGAGCACGGTTTGACCCGACTTTTCAACGAAAACTGGAGAATTTGTGGAGGACATCATCATGACTACGGGACTTGCACCGATAGCCACCTTTTTAGCCAAGCCGACTTCTTCCAAGGTAAACATGGAGCGGGCCTGATAGAACTTCGGGAGAGGATTACTCTGACGAAGAATAGTTCCAACACCACTATAGGTGTCGGAGAGGCCGACAACCATCTTCAAAACAAGATGATCGTCACTAACGGGCGCACCAACGTTGCGAGCGTGCGTTAATCTTGAACAGTTCGACCCACGTCGCATATAGAACATATTCTATTTCAAGAACAATAGGGATGTGATTCTTGATGTTAGAAACTGTAAGTTCAAGATGGAACATGTTCTTTGATGTAGACATATTGATAGAACAATATGTGATTGAAGGATTTGGGAAAAAGAATTTTGAAGGGAAGGTACTGTTTTTAGTCGAGAAAGTGGCACAAAAATCGAGAGGTATTTTTTAGAGAAGCGGAAGCAATGAAGGAAAAAATACCTAAACTTGTGATACCATGAAAGAATTAATCCCTTGATTATTCTTATAGATGAAAGACATATATATACAAGTTACAATAGGAAAATTATTTTCCTATTCTACATCTAAATCCCTATTCTATATGGGGACTAATCGTACAATTATGGTAAGACTGCAAGACTAATTAATATACAAGTAGTCTATTATAAACAATATACCATATTTATCAATGACCTCGGACATATAATCACAGTCCTACTTTGATGCATCATATATCCACCACTTTTCATTTTCATGCAGGTGCTTATATAGAGTTCTGTTGGGCTCAATCAACTGTAGATACTCTTAACATGAAGTGATATTGTTCATTTCGGGCTAAATCCGCACGTTGTTTCCCAAAAAGCGTCACACACTAAGATATTCTATACACCTTACAGGTTGACTCCTAATTTCGTAAGCTACTGATGTGGGACTTTGTTTGCACACCCAACAATATCCCTCTCAAACTAAATTCAACGTGGCCCATCACCACGATCAACGAGTCAATTTTCGATCCACGATCCGCTGTATGCCACCCACATCTTCTGAGTGTTATGGCAATCGAAGCCCTGCTACTACTAGTTTTTTCTTGTGTGCGTATCTCCAAGATGGAACCGCGCCATCTCTCTGCCATCGTGTCACGAGCCAGACTGGACGCTATGACGGGAGGTACCACTAATCACATATTTATCAGCTAACCGTAATCAAACATGGCCCTTAGGTCTGTCACAAGGTAACCTGCTAACACATGTGAATAATAAATTGGAAAGGTACTGCGTAAACTCTTACAAACAAAAGACAACTAGAAGGACCCAACTATATACATATACATACCAAGGCCGACAGGGCCATACACGACTACTATACATCCCTTTTAATTTTCTTTGTAGAGTACATTAAAGTGAAAGAACTGAAGAAAAAGCCAAAAATATTAGCAAAAAAGATAAATAGAAAGCTTGACTTATGAGATGTGTCATATCATCTCTCTATAGATAAATTATATGATAGATAGATAGACACACAAATCAATCAACAAACAGATAGACATATAAATAGATAGAGAGAAAAAGAGGTGAGAGTTGATCTTATTTCCGTCCGATTTTTCCTCCACGGCGATAAGGGCAGACTAGCAAAGGATAGATAAATTCCTTCATAGAAATTCATTTACGCTTCAAAGCGACAAATAATTGGCATGACTTTTCATAATTAGCTTTCATCCATGCTGAAATTTCTTCACTTTTGAGAATAGTCCTTGCACAAGCTTCTTCTGCAATTTTACTTCCAAAGTGATTGATGAAAAGTCCTTCTACAACAGCCCTTAGATTTATCATTAAAGTTTTTGCATCAGCCTCATCCACGAGCTTTGATTTGGGATATGTCAATTCTATTCTCTCAATGCTAAAACAATCATGTTTCTCCACCACTATAGTCATGTCTTCAGCAGAGAAAAAATACATTGGCAAATTGAATGAGTCAACTAAAGATTCATCTAACTTCCCTGTCAAAAAAAAAAAACAATTATTCAACTAACTACTATTGGTATTGTACCACATCCCATTTAATTTAATAGGTCCGAAATTTAATATTATGGGACATTCTAGATATTTTTTCAATGGAATATGTATCCCATTTTATAAGCGTGAGCTAGGATTTTGAACTCGTCTTGTAGAGTCCCACAAAATTTTGATGTTTACAAATACCCCTACTTCAAGGCTTTTTGGAGTGTAAACTTGATGGAACTCAAAGATGAGACTTGAAATATTCATAAATTGAGAGAAATTATGAAGGGCAGACTTGGTCCCGTTGGACATGCCAATTTGTTTGCAACATAATTTCAAGTTATGAAAATAATTGTAACCACAAAATAATAATTTTATATATCAAGATTGTGAGTATAAATCTGTGTATTTCCTTGATTCTTCTTGTCACACCCCATTTTAACCTGAGTCGAAATGCCGTACAACATATGGGTGATTCCTGAATTTATATTTAAGGAGTCGCCACCTAATTATTTTAAAGTTGAATTAGGACATCTACTTAGCAAAAAATAAACTCCAATTAATGGTCTGCAAAACTTAATGATATTCCGAGGAAAGGTTCTTTATTATCCTAAAGGAAAGGGGTTAGACATCCTATATGATCCGCTAACTTACGGTTGCCCGATCAAACTTAGATTAATTATTGTATTTAAAAATGCATGTATTTTGAAAGTATAAAGCTAAAGATGTATATATTCTTTGATAAATTTGCATGAAGTTTATTTTAATATGCGAACTTCTTATCACAAATACATGAGTTGAGCCGAAGTTACTTGTTCTGTCGACCCATAACTTCAATGGTAGATCCGCCCTTGCCTTTAGGTTAGCTAATGATATAATTTTGTTATAGAAACAGTATATATAACTTAAACTCAAAAGAACAAAATGAGTATTAGAAATTTGTGTTGATGAAAGCCTTATACTTACCTCATTCACCAAATCCATTAGACTAGAACCAAAAAATTTCATGAGACGTGTATAACTTGAAAATGGTGAAACAATCACCATCATTCCTCCAGTAACAATCTCCTCAGCTCTTGCATTCAAGAACATTTCCATGTCCTTTTCAAATTGAGCAATATAAGAATTCACTACTTCAATATTTGAGGCACCAATATAGTGAATCAGTCCTTTATTCCATGCAGGGGATTTTTCATCTAATAACTCTTCTGGACACTTAGATAACCAATGTACAGAACAAGAAGAATGTGCAAAATGTATCGATCGCGATGGAAATAATCTACCATGGAAAGATCCCGGAACTCCGAATGCATAATAGGATCTATCAACAGGTAGTGATCGAAACAGGGTGTTGAAATCATTGGTGATATGATCATTGAAGAATACTTGGAATTCGAGAATATTATTAGTTAAATTTGTGACTTGGTATAAGTACTTGTCCTTTAAAGCTTCTACAATATGTTGCATTGCAATGCAAGTATTTGGTCCAACCGAACATCCCAATTCTGTAATACTGATTGTGTTTGAAGAAGATAACAATATGCTTTTGATGTCAAGATTATTAATAATCGCATCTCTTATCATCTCCTTTGAACCATCTAACACTTCTCTCTGCATGCAATTATAACAGTAAAGTCACGTTGATAAGCCGGTACGGTTGTGTTGTTTTTGTTATAGAGGATAAAGTTTACGTACATTACTATGATAAATTTAATTATTTAATATGACAAAAATAATCTTGCTTTATTGCTACGGTGGATAAGTCTTTTTCTCGTAAATACTTGCATTAAAAAATTTAAGATCTTAATAAGTTAACAATTAATTCTAAGACAGCATTGACAAAGCTTTAAATTAAAATTAACTAAATTCAGCATGTTTTCAATTCTCAAGTGTGTGTATATATGTATGCATATGTATATGTGTTTGTATGTATATAGTGGTCCAAGAAATACCTGTATTTGGGAGTTTTTGGAGAAGCTGTAAGGACCATCACCACCATTCATGGGGAAAGATGTTGTCATTTTCGCTAATGCTGATATGATGCTTCTTCACCTTATTGTCTTTATCTTTGAGTTCTTGCTTAATGTTTTCTTAACACACGTTCTTATATATGTGGATCTAAAGAAAAATCATTATTGATAATTCAAGACCATACATTGATAAAAAAAATGCTATTTATTTGCTGAATAGACAGGTAGATTGAAAAATTCATGACTTTAATTACAAGCAATAAATAATTATGAAGAATGAAAAGTATACAATTTTTTTTTATATTTTTCATTTTTATAGAGGTATACGGACTTGAACAGTAGACCTTCTCCAATAAACATATCAAACATATTATTAATGTATATATAGGATGCGAACAATTCTAAACCCACAAACTTAACACTTTAGATCTTTCTGGGAGTTGGATTTTATTAATGTATAGATATTATTAATGTATATATATGAATTTTAACTATTTTAAATTACTGATTTCCAAATTAATATAATTTGTACATATTAAGTTCCTTTAGTACTGCTCTATCTCCGCCTCTGCTTGTAAAATGGAAGTTCTTTGAGGACTTCCTTATATTGTTTGTAAACCATACCAATTCACAGATAGAAGAATTAATATTGGTGAAGAAAAATTCAGGATTTGAGTGTTCTAGCCTCGAGGATTGCATATGTCATTCAGCAGGTGTGTCTGTTCATGCATGCTATGAGGGAACTTTACCCTAATTGGAATGCGGTCATGTCTGAGGAATATAATACTTTAACTAAGCATCATACTTGGAATCTTGTATCTATACCAGAGGGGGTGAATGTGATCATATGCTTATGGCTTTTTCATTACAAATTCAGAGACAATGGTGTTTTGGAATGCTACAAGGCCAGACTTGTGGTAAATGACACTAATCAACAGGAGGGCATTGACTATGGTGATACTTTTAGCCCGGTTGTTAAACCGACTACGATTCGTACTGTTCTTAATATTGACATGGGTAAAAAGTGGTCGATTCATCAACTGGATATTAAGAACGCATTTCTTCATGGGGATTTGAAAGAATTTGTGTACATGACTCAGCCACCAGGTTTTGTTCGTCCTGCTGTTCCCAGTATTTCTGTCGTCTCAGGAAGTTACTATATGGTCTGAAACAGGAACCTCGTGCTTGGTATGACCATTTTGCCAAGTATATTATGCAGATTGAGTTTATTTACAACAGGTGTGGCACCTCTCTATTCATTTTTCATCATGGTAGTGACATTGCTTACTTGTTATTATATATTGATGATATTGTTCTCACTGCCTCATCTGACAAGTTGAAATGACATTATTGCTCTTCTCAAAACTGAATTTGCTATGACTGACTTGGGCAAGCTGAGTTATTTCTTGGGCATATTAGTCACTAGATCTGCAGATACTATGTTCATGAGTCAGCGTAAGTATGCAGAATAAATTGTGTTCAGAGCTAAGATGGCGAATTGCAAGGCTATGCCTACTCTTGTTGATTCGAAATCTAAGCTCAGTGCTTCTGAGGGTGATCCAGTGTCTCATCCTACTCTCTATCAAAGTCTTGCACGTGCTCTTTAGTACCTCACATTTACCAGTCCTGACATTGCATATGTCATTCAAAGTGTGTGCTCACGACGCTACGAGGAACCCTATTTTCTTCTCTTAGCGTATTATCGATACATTAAGGTACTCACGACTATGAAGTCGCTTTCTACCCGCCCGCTCGAGCAGTTGCTCTGCTTACAGATCTTGATTGGGCAGGGTGTCCGGACACGCGACGCTCTACTTCAGGCTACTGTGTATTTTTAGGGGATAATCTTATCTCTTGGTCTGCCAAGCGTCAGACTACCTTATCCCGATCCAGTGTCGAAGCAGAGTATAGGGGTGTTGCTAATGTAGTTGCTGAGATCTGTTGGCTCCGAAATCTTCTCTTGTAGCTCAGTTGTCCATTGCGTAAGGCATCTATAGTTTATTGTGATAACATATCTGCTATTTATATGGCTTATAATCCGGTCCAGCATCAGCGGACCAAATATATTGAGATGGATATTCATTTTGTTCGTGAGAAGGTCGCACGTGGTCTAGTCAAAATTCTACATGTACTCTCTTCCTATCAGTATGCAGATATCTTCACAAAGGGACTACCCAGACAAATGTTCACAGACTTAAGATCCAGCTTGGGCATTCGGCCTCCTCTCGCTCCGTCTGAGGGGGAGTATTAGCGAATATTCTTTAAAATATTCACAGTATATATTGTATTTATTAGTATCTTGTATTTAAGGTAACTTAGGATTCTTACTATATTATGAATCACCTTTGTACAACTATATATATTGTGATTAATGAAAGAAATCTCCAAAGAAAATTATTCAAATATCTTACATTGAGGACTTCCTTATATTGTTTGTAAACCATACCAATTCACAGATAGAAGAATTAATATTGATGAAGAAAAATTCAGGATTTGAGTGTTCTAGCCTCGAGGACTTCCTTTCAGCATAAAGTAATTATACATTAATGTCTGATTGGAGGGATTAAGAAAAATGATCCATGCATAACTAATGAAGTGCGCTTGATTGGTTGTATAAGAAGAAAAAATCTCAAAATAATTAATGCAACATTTAGTTGACAGTTTAATATTTGCATTAAGTTATGTGTGATACAATATAGAATGAGAATATGTGTATTAACAATATATGAATAAAGTATTTGAAAATATAAATGCCTTCCAAGTAATAATAATCAACTAATCATATATTCATATACATTACATAACATTTCATGTATCATTATTACTGTATAACAATTCATTCAATATTGTTGTTATTCATCCTACAAACAATCTTGCATTATAATTCATGTGTACAACTATTATGTGAACCAAAAGAGTTACAAGAACCAATAATCATGGGCACCAACAATCCGATCAAAACTAGGTACATGGAAATAGTTTTAGCATTTGTACTCAGTGGGTCCCCTAATGTTGAAGGACTCTTCATGTTAACGAATGGTCACCCTGCTATATAGTACGTACGTACTGCCCTTTGATCACTATTTATATTTTTTCTCACTTCACAAATTAATGAATGGTCTACTTTTGTCCACACTCTATTATAGTATCCACATAAAAGGATAAAAATATCCCTAATGTAATTATACATTAATGTCTAATTTGAGGGATTAAGAAAAATGATCCATGCATAACTAATGAAGTGCGCTTGATTGGTTGTATAAGAAGAAAAAATCTCAAAATAATTAATGCAACATTTAGTTGACAGTTTAATATTTGCATTAAGTTTGGTTGTGGTTGGGTTGGATTTGTGGAGGAATTGTGGGTAGATTTTTGGATTTTCGTGTGTTTTTGGAAAATAAGGGTTAGGTTTTTGAAATTGGAATTGGGGGAAAATCTGATTTCTGGGCGTTTTAAGTTTCTGGATTTTCGCCCGCGGCCCATGCCGCTTTAGCCGGCTGATCTGCATTCCCGGGATTTTCGTCACGGCCTGTTACGGCGCGGGCGCTAGACTTGGCATTTTTACGATTTTTGGCGCGCCTGGCGCGCAGCCTGCTCAGCGCCTCTTACGATCTTTTAGCGCGCGGCTTTCTTTCCTGGCGCGACGCTTACCGCTTTTCGAAATCCTACTTTTCTTGACTTTTCGCCGCCGGTTTATTGACTGCACTGCAATCACAAAGACAAACACAATAACCCAAGACCGTGAGATTGTCCTGACAAAATAAAATAAACTAACGGCGAAATTAAAATAACATAATTGAAAACGTTGGGTTGCCAACAATGCGTCTTTAACGTCTTTTAGCGGACGCAATTAACCAGTGCAGTGCCCATTGGATACTTCGCAAACCGCCAGAATCCAGATTTATTGTTGTAGGTCTCAATTTCCTACGACCATTTGTTCAACCAAGAGCCTTACACATACAATTATCCCCAAGTACACAAGACACGCTTGTCTTTTATGCTTTATAATGTAGAATCAGTGAAATTCTCTACATCTCTCAACTCTGGGGTACTCTTGATGATGTGGACTTCTAATCGGGGATCAGGTGATAGTGGTGGTGTTTCTTCTGTAATAGGTGCAAGAAAAAGAATTTCCACAAAATCCAAGAAGGTGAATAATTGGATTTCTGCAATCTTTTCCTTCTCTACACCAACTATCTCACCAGATTCCTCAATAGTTGGGTGTGGTTCAGGCTCCTCAATTTGTTGTTCACTGTTCAAAATGACTGCGAGCTCTCCTATTTGCAGTTCCAGCTTTTTCATGACAATCTCGTTTCGTCCATAAACTGAGCTTGATACCTAGCGAAACTGAGTATGGCTTCTCGTAATTCCTCCCTTTCTTCCTCTATGGTTGGAACTCTATCATATTGACAGTAGAAATCCATGTCTTCAGGATCCCTGAGATGCATCAAAACCAACAACGGATCACGGCACCCTTGTTTTCACACAATAAATACATAAAACGGAAAAGAATAAAATAAAAAAAGAAGAAAAAATATAAAAAATAACAAAGAATAAAAACCAAATTAGAAATTAAAAATAGATAAATTTGATATTGAACTATGCCTAGTCCCCGGCAACGGCGCCAAAAACTTGGTGCGCGAAAAGATGCACACACTTTAACGCAAGTGCACGTTATCGTGACAAGTAATATAGTCTTGATAAGACCGAATATCGTTCACAATTTAGGGTTCAAGTACCAAATATTTATCTTTTGGTATCTATTTGGTAAATTAATATTTGATTTTGCTGTTTATAACTACGAATTATAAAGGCTAATTTAACTAATGAGTTTACTTCAGTTGTGATGAGAATAGGGCTTCCACGTTTCCTCACTATCCGCTTATGTTACTTATTAATGCAATAACTTATGGTCTTCTTCTTTTGGAGAAAGCAGGTTCACTAAATCGTTTTATACTCCCGTTAGGGTTATATAAACACTCAACCCCAGTATTGCACCTTACCTACCTTTCGGTGATAAGGATAACTCTATAGGAGGATTAAGACTAAGAACCTAGTTAACCGTCACGCACAATGCGTAAAATTAGGGTTGTTAAGCCTCTCGTTAACGCTACATAAATAATTGAGGTATTTTCATCCCCAATCCAAGAATGTCTACCCAACTTACAAAGATATTCACAATCCCCTCCTTTCGGAGTCTAATTAGAAATCATATAGTGATAATTAGTTGTCAATTAACTACCAAGCATTCAATTTAATTATTGGATAGATCTCAACAAGAAGAAGAATAACCATAAGTATGCATTAAATCATAACATAAGTTTCTAGAGATTCAACATGGAAAGTTTATAGAGGAATTAGTTCTAGCCATTGACATGACAAAAACTAATTCCATGTTCTTCATAAACCGAAATAAAAACAAGAAAAGGAAAGGAAATTTACTAAACTATGGTCTCAATCTCAAGCAAGAAAGTCTTGTGTTGTGCGAAGGGAACCCTTAAAAGCGCTTAGGGTTCTCCTTTTATAGTGAAAACCGCCTCTCTTTTCCTTCAGCTGGCCCAATTTCGTCAAAACGATTTTTCCGCGTCGGCGCCGCCTGCTTTAGCGCGGCCGGAACAATGGTCCCGGGTGATTTGGCGTCGCGACCCGGTCTTTCTTTGTGCAGCGGGAGCCGCGGCGCTCTTCTGTAGCCTCTCGATGATTAGCGTCGCGGCCTATCGTTGGCATGAGGCGCCGCGGCGCTGGGTCTTCTGCAGCCTCTCTGGATGTTGGGCGTCGCGGCCCTGCTTCTGACTGCAGGAGGCGCCGCGGCGCTGGTCTGGGTTTCAGCCTCGTTCGCCACTTTCTCTGTTTTTAGCTCTGGAACCTCCTCTTTTGCCCTCTTTTAGCTCATTTTCCGTCATTTGGCCATTTTAGCCACTTTGACTCAAAAGGAAGGAAAACTATCCTAATACGACACTTATTTGTACAAAAAGGGATAAAAGACTAACTAAAACTGACTCAAAAGGTGTATATAAAATACACCGATCATTTAGCCAATGTCATCAGTGTTTCTCTTATTTCTCTTATTTCATCTGACTTCTCTTGGGGAGCTGGTGGGCTGAACTGCTGGGAAGAAAATGTTGGATTCAAGGATTGTTGTGGAGTGCTCTGTTGATACTGCCCCTGAAACTGAGATTGCTGCCCTTGATCATTTTTCCATGAAAAGTTGGGGTGATTTCCCCACCCCTGATTATAAGTATTGGAGTATGCATTATGGTAGGGCCTCTGAAAATTCTCCAATGCTTATACCTGCTCCATGGGCACATTATTCGGGTCCACTACTGTGCATCTATCAAAAGTGTGGGCCCCCCACAGAACTCACAACCCACTGGTGTCTGCACTGCTTTAACTGCCATGGTACCTTGTTGCATCTGCTTTGTCAAAGTGGCTACTGATAGGCGTATTTTATATATACTTTTTAAGTCATTTTTAGTTAGTATTTTACTCATTTTGTTGATGTGTAGTACAATATTAGGGTCATTTTCCTTTCTTTTTTGTCGCAACGGTCAGAAATGGAGAGATGACGAAAAGAAGAGAAATGAGTTTATTTAAGATGGAATTGCACCTAAAAAGGGTCAATATATGAAGCCTAAGAAGTCCCGAGAATTATAGAAGATATCAGACGAAGTTCTTTCAGCATAAAGTAATTATACATTAATGTCTGATTGGAGGGATTAAGAAAAATGATCCATGCATAACTAATGAAGTGCGCTTGATTGGTTGTATAAGAAGAATAAATCTCAAAATAATTAATGCAACATTTAGTTGACAGTTTAATATTTGCATTAAGTTAGGCAAAAATTTAAATCTTATTTTATGTGTGATACAATATAGAATGAGAATATGTGTATTAATTAACGCTTTCATGCATAATTAACGAATGGTCTACTTTTGTCCACGCTCTATTATAGTATCCACATAAAAGGATAAAAAATATATCTAACTATGACAAATGATTTATAAATATCTTCCTATTTTTTGGGTTAAAAATATCTTCATTTTTTTTTATATTTCAACTTCTAATTTATTTAGTTGCATTTCTAAACCAATATGTAAACCCTCTTAATTAATGAAATTCCTAGTCTCTTTACGATTAATTTTAAATTTTGTAAAAAAATGAATATTAAAAACCTAACTATAATGTGAGTACAATTAAAAACCTCTGAATCCAAATTTACTTCATTAAAATTTATAAATCTTAATACATTTTCTATATAATTAATCCAAGAAAATTATAGCCACCACAATAGAGGGTATAATGGATTATAAGTTGGAAAATGATGAATCTTTTCCCTAATATTGTAAGAAAAAATAAAAGAGAAAAATACCATTAAGTTTTTTTAAAAACCGAAAAACATAATCAAACTGAATCAAATCGACTATAACCAAACTGATGATTGTGTATTATATTTAGTGTGGTTTGGCTCTAATTAACCGATAGACATCAAAATTTTGTGGGACTCAACAAGACGAGTTCAATCATCTTCAAATTCTAAGCTCTGTTTTGGTTTTTTGGAGGCTACTCTACACTAAACATTTGCTCACACTTATAAAATGGGATACATATTCTCTTGAAAAGATATCTCGAATATTCCATAAATTCATGGGTATTTTATAAGGAGATGTATACATCAAATCTCGAATATCTCATAAACTTTTGAAAATAAATTGCAACCACAAAATAATGATTTTATATATTAAGATTGTGAGTATTGTGGGACTCTTCTTGACAATCAAATACTTCCACAAAATTCTTTCATGGAGATAAATTTCAGGGAGGTCTACATCATCCTAATTTGAGAAATACGCTACTAACTGCCCTCGAATCACGGAGATGATCAAGAGAGAAGAATCAAGGGAATAAACAAAATTATACCAGCATTCTTTATCAATAAATTATTCAAAATTTATTGCAAATAAATTAGCACGCCCAGTTGGACCAAGCCCGTCCTTCATCTCTTCTCTCACAAATCAAATCTGAAGTGAATGATGAAAGCTCCATTTTTATGGATACTTAAAGTCTCGTGTTCAAGTTTCGTTCGAAAGCCTTGAATTAAGGGGCATTTGTAGACATGAAAATTTTGTGGGACTCTATAAGACGAGTTCAACCATCTTCAAACTCTGTCTGTTAGGGTTTTTTAGAGGCTATTCTACCATAAACCCTAGCTCACACTTATATAAAGGGGACGTATTCCCTTGAAAGGAATCTCGAAAATCCCACAAATTCATGGAATATTCATAAGGAGACCAAGACATAAGGGATATTCTAACATGAAGCCAGAGAGAGCTCATGGATCAATGCTGCAGATTTATCTACAAGATACAAGCATTCAAGTAATTAAGTGTTTCTATACAAGTTCTAGAGATCAAAACGAAGATTCAAGATCAAGCCCTTGAATCCAAGTACAAGTCAAGATCAATATCACCAAATCAAGATCAAGCTTAAAAGCCCTTGAATTCAAGTACAAGTCAAGATCAAATTTACCAAGTTAATGATCAAGCTCAAAAGTCCGTGAATTTATTATCGAAAATACAAAGCAGATGATTCATAGAGATTGTAACGCTCATATTTGAAATCCAATACTACGATTGTTGCGATATTTTCCTGTCTTGATTATTATTTTCTCGACGTAAATTTTATTGTCTGCAAATTCTAGCACGCTCAGTGAGACCAAATTTGCACTTCATCTCTTCTCTCACAAATCAGATATGCAAAATATGGAGTCACAAAATCGTAAAGATTGAAACTACATTTTATGGGGTACTTCAAGTCTCGTCTTGGAGTTTCGGCAAGTCTATACTCCGACAAGCCTTAAAGTATGAGGCATTTGTAGACATCGAATTTTGTGGGACACTACAAGACGAGTTCAAGCCATCTTCAAACTCTAAGGTCTGTTAGGATTTTGATGGGCGTTTTCAGCCGGACTGAACTGTATTAGTTCTAAAAATAGTACACTCCAACTGTCATTTTTGAGACTCATGGACTGTACTAAAAATAAAAAAATACAGTCAATTATATATTAATACTCTAATACCGTCCATTATATATTAATATAGTCCAGTTTATTACAATACAATACAGTTCATATAAAATTATACAGTCCAGTACGAAATACCAAACAAGCCCATAGCGAATTGATTATCTGTCCGAGGACTATTTCAATCAAATCAATTTTTTTATATATGGAATTGTGTGGATAATAACTTTACCATGGTTATTGAATTATTGGAGATATTTTTCTCTTCTCTTGTACAATCTTTCTGCCCTAGTCACAACTGTAACATGATTTGTATACAATCAAATATTTTTGTAACAGTTATGTTTGTTCCAATATAAGTGCAAACAGGGTTGTAAAAGAGAAGAAAACAATCTCCAATAATTCAAGAACCATTCTAAAGTTATCGTCCACACAATTCCATAAAGATATGTGATTTGATTGAAAAATACCTTGATTATTCTTGATGAAAGACATATATTTACAAGTTACAATAGAAAAATATCTATTCTACATCTAAATCCCTATTCTATATGGAAACTAATCATACAATTATGGTAAAACTACAAGACTAATTAATATACAAGTAGTCTATTATACAAAATATATCATATTTAACAAACACCCGCAGTCATAGCGGGCGGTCTTCGTACGCTGGAACTGTCTCTAAAATCTTCAAAAAGGACCGAGGCAAGACCCTTGGTATAGATGTCTGCAATTTGATATCTGGAAGGAACACGGCAGACGCGTACTTGTCCTCGAGCTACCTTTTCTCGAACAAAATGAATGTCCATCTATATATATGCTTAGTGCGCTGGTGCTGAACTGGATTACCAGAAATGTAGATGATGTTGGGTTTTGATATTGGTGAATGGGAAATGATGAGATGAAAATTAAAGGGAGTAAAATGTTCTTTTGTCCCACATCGAAAAAAAAGAAGGAAAGAGAGGTGTATATATTACATTATACATTCTCTAGTTGCTAAAAGGGTTGAGAGGACAAGGACCCTCACGCCGTCGTCGTCGCTCGCTCGGCTTCGGCTTTGGATTTGGATTTGTCAAACGATTGATTGATAATCTTTTTGGACAAACGTTTTTTTAATTAATTAATTATTTAATTAAAATAAATCCAAACGGATCGACCCAAGACCCGCGATCGACCCGTCCGGTTTAAGTCCTTTTTCTTTTCGAATTTCCCTCCAAAATTTTGGTGACTATTATGAATGGTTGCAAACATTCAGAATCAGTACCTCCAAAACCTATAAATTCTTGATTTGTTCCAAGAATTCATTCACTGATTTCCAATCTGAATTTCTCTACATTTCGAAAAATTCATTCTTCTTAAGTCTGTGTGATATACTACTGTTGAGTGGTTCGCTGCTAACGAAATTTGGAGTACTACTATTCTGGTAAGATAATCGTTCTATCCTGGGAGGCGATATTCCATTAACCTCGAGTACTGTGAGGGGAATAATTTCCTTAAGGACACACTTTGAACTAAGTGGACTCGATTATATTCTGAAATTATTTTCCAAAACAGATTCTGTTTTCGTTTACTGTTTCATGATCAATTTACTGTTAAGTAATTTCTATACTGTGTAATCTGCTTTTTATTAAGTGTTTAAACATATTGTGTTGAAATATTATTTTGGCCATATACAGATTATTATATCAACAATCTTAAAGAAATTATGTTTATTTTAATCTGTATTCTGGTTTGGAGATTAAAACCTGTGTGGTTTTCTACTCCGTATGAAATTTCATATTCTAACTTGAAGACATAAAAACTTCGTTGTAATATTAAAGTCCAGGAAAAAGTGTTTTCCAAAAGGAAAAAAAAAGTGTTTTACAGAGGAAAAAAAAATGTTTTTCTTGTATGTTGTTTGGAGACTAAAATCTTCGGATTTTCTACTCCGGTTGAGATTAAAGTTTTTATAACTTTCTACTCATTTGGGTACTTGATTTGAAGATATAAAAACTTCATCAAGTATATAACATACAATCTACAACACTTCGTTTCAAGCAATTTTGATTCGGTTTGAAGAAATAAAATTTTCACCGTTGTGTATTATATTTGTTGCTATCAAAATTGATTCGGTTTGAAGAAATAAAATATTTATCGTTGTGTATGGTATTTTTTGCATGAAATACGTGAAGATTATTTCAAGGTAGTAAGAATGAATTTGACTTACTCATGTGATACTTGTACAACAATTTGAAGAACATAAAAACTTCATCGTTCTGTTTAAGGAGATTAAAACTTGTGTAATTTTCTACTCCATATGAATATTAGTATTCTGACTCGAACATATAAAACATTCGTTGGAATACTAAAGTTTCATAACTATACTGCGATTTGAAGAAATAAAATCTTCATCGTTCAAATTACGATTTGAAGAAATAAAATCTTCATCGTTTAAGTTTCACAATTATACTCCGATTTGAAGAAATAAAATCTTCATCGTTTGAGTCTGTGATTTAATTACTATTCTGGTTTTATTAAGTAAAATAGTTTGTCGATTTGACAGTGACAAACAAATAATGACAATTGATATGAATGATCTGTGTGCAATACTGTCAGAGTGCAATTTGGTTGGAAACCCAAAGGAGTGGTGACTTGATTCTGGTGCCACTCGACATGTATTTCTTATTTGCAAAGAAGCATTTGCAACCTATGCTCCCGCTGAACCCGAAGAGGTACTGTTTATGGGAAATACTGCAACAGCCAAGGTTGAAGGATATGGGAAGATACTTCTGAAGATGACTTCCGGCAAGGTCCTGACTCTCAACAATGTTCTACACGTTCCAACAATTCGGAAGAATTTAGTTTCAGCCGGACTACTCGTCAAGAACGGGTTTAAGTGTGTGTTGGTTAGTGAGAAAATTGTAATTAGTAAGAATGATCTGTTCATAGAAAAGGGTTACCTCACCGAGGGCCTTTTCAAACTCAATGTAATGGTTGTTGACAATATTAATGAAAATCCAGCTTCATCTTACTTATTGGAGTCAAATGATTTATGGCATGTTCGTTTAGGACATGTCAATTACAAAACCTTGCGAAAATTGATTAATTTAGAAGTATTGCCTAAATTCGAGTGTAACAAATCAAAATGTGAAATTTGTGTTGAATCTAAGTTTGTTAAACAGCCGTATAAGTCTATTGATAGGAATTCAAATCCTTTAGTCTTAATTCACACAGATATATGTGATATGAAGTCAATACCATCTCGTGGTGGAAAAAAGTATTTTATAACTTTCATTGACGATTGCACTCGATACTGTTATGTGTATTTGCTTAATAGTAACGATGAAGCAATTTTAATGCATTTAAGTAATACAAGAACGAAGTGGAAAATCAATTGAATAAAAAGATCAAAATGATTAGAAGTGATAGGGGTGGAGAGTACGAATCTCCTTTTGCAGAGACATGTTTGGAATATGAAATTATTCATCAAACTACTGCCCCTTACACACCACAATCAAATGGAATTGCAGAAAAAAAAACCCGAACATTAAAGAAAATGATGAATGCCTTACTAATTAGTTCTGGTTTACCGCAAAGCTTGTGGAGGGAAGCTATCCTTACAGCTAATCGAATACTCAACAGAGTACCCCACAGCAAAACACAATCTATTCCATATGATCTATGGAAAGGAAGAAAACCCAACTTAGCGAAGGTCCAAGTTCCTTTGTCCAAAAGGGTAAAAATCGGACCAAAAACTATGGATTGTGTTTTTATTGGCTATGCTACAAACAACAAAGCTTGTCGGTTTTTTGTTCACAAATCGGACAATCCCGAAATTCATGTTAATACGGTAATTGAATCAGATAATGCCGAATTCTTTGAAAACATCTATCCGTATAAAACTGAATGTGAGTCGTCAAGTGAAAGATCTAAACGACCGCGGGAAGAACCAAAGAAAAGTATACCAAGCAAAGAGGATCCAAGGCGTAGCAAACGTCAAAAGACATCTACTTTCTTTGGACCAGATTTTGTAACATTCTTGCTTGAAAATGAGTGTAACACCCGTTTTTTACCGGAGTCGAAACGGGAATACTACGTATGGTTGATTCCTAAATGTATTTAAGGAGTCGCCACCTAATTAGTCTAGTGAATTAGGACACTTTAAATGTAACATAAAATGCTACAAATGATCTCCATTTTTAAAGGTCTGCGAAACTAATGAGATTCCGGGTAAGGGTTCTTTATTATCCTAAAGGGAAGGGGTTAGGCATCCTTTAAGATCCGCTAACTTACGATTGTCCGTTCAAACTTAGGTTGGTATTATTATGCTAACATGCAATCTACAATTCTAAAGGTGTTCTAATTATTAAATCAACCAAGAGATATTTAAACTAGGCATGCAAATATTTAAAATAGATATATATTTAACAAGATAGTAATGAGAGCAAATAATCATATAAAGATGGAGTGAAGAGAACTTAGCGGTATTTCGCTTTTATTTTATTTTATTTTATTTTATTTTTCTGCACAGGTTTTAACTTTGGGATGTGCCTCCAGGTACCTGCAAAAGACACTTAGTAAAAGAATTAGTAAATAATAAAATAAATTATCAAATAAACACAACGTATGTAATATATATATATATATATATATATATATATATATATATATAGATATATAGATATATGTATGTAAAAGATATATTTTATATAGTGTGAGCTCAGCTAGTGTTATGCCAAGGATATTAAGACATGAGAAACCAATATCGCTTCGGCTGCGGTCGACTCACCTCCCGGTGAACGATACTATGCATTCTCGTCTAATCTTTTCACTTTTCTCCTCGCCCACATATTCCGTCTCACTTACCATGGAGGCCTCCAGATCGACGGATAAATCCTTCGTAGGCCAAAGTGTAGTATCATGTTCAAAAATCAGTAAAATACCAAGTGTAGTATCTGTTCCAAATCAGTGGCAAAATCGTCCAAAACCAATATGGAACAACAAAAACAGTAGCAATACCACAAATATAGCAGCAGCGCGATAATGCAACCTCAAAGCAGCAACATATCAACAAAATAGTTCGAAACCGATGAAACGAGCGATAAATCTGTAGGAAAATAGAATGTCACCGGAGTTCTAAAGAAAACTCCGGCCAGACCCCCTTATAACTGTGCAAGCTCAAACCAACAAAACTGAAAAACAACCAACAATACAAATATAAAGCCGAAGGAGGTCGCTGGAGTCTTCAAAACTCCGGCAGACACAAAAACTCCAAAAGAACAGTCCGAACAAATAACAAATCGGATCCCAAAGAAGATAAATCCGATGGAGTATCAAAATAATAGCCAACAGTAACCAAACGTCACAAAAAATCAGTCCATAACCAAGGTCAACCACAAATCCATTCAACAAAAGTATATAACTGTAAGAGAGAGATGAACAACCATTGTCGCCGGAGTTTAATCTCCGGCCAGTGTCAAAAGCAAATAGGGAGTTCGGCGGCATCACTTCTGCGGCGAAGTACGTCGGAGAGACGCCGCCATAACAGTTGTATGAGTGTTGCGGGGCAGTGGCGAGGGTGACGGTAGTGTTCGAGGGGGTGTGGGGTTTTCAGGGTTCGAACTCCGGCGGTGTGACTTCGCCGGAGTTATGGTGGTGTAGGTGGCGTTGGTAAAGTGAGGGCAATTGAAAATAAAAGAGGGAGGGGGTCCTCTGCGGCTGACTGATGTTGTTTCTTAAAAGGAGGAGTAATGTTTTATTTATAGGGGTATTTAGGTTTAGGGTTTGGGTTTGGTTTTTGGGGGAAAAAAATGGGTGTTTGAAATTTAAAAATGGGCGGTTGGGCTTATGGAATGGTGGACTGGACTGATCCGGATTGTGCCTCGGACTGGACTGGTTTGACAAAATGCAAAACGGGTTAATTATTTAAAAGAAAAATTATTTAAAAAGATGCAAGATTATTAAAATTCAAATGTCGATGCAATAATAATAAAATACAATATTTAACAAATGTTTAATGTCAAATTAAAAATTAAAACGAGATGTCAATTAATTATTTAAAGAGATGCAAATATTATTAAAATAAACGAATGTGTAATAATAATAGAAACATAATATTAACAAAGACATGATGCTTAATTTTAAAATAAAAAGATAAAAAATGCAAAAAATGATGATTTGAATGCGGTGTCCTAAAACACATAAAATTGCAATAAATATACGAAAAACGGGTCAAAATTGACTGTCAACAATGAGCCTCAAACATTTAAAATAACAATGTCATCTTCTGATTCAACATTTTGGAAAGAAGCAGTCAATAGTGAGATTGAATCAATTTTAAACAACCATACATGGGAATTAGTTGATCTTCCTCCTAGAAATAAACCTTTAGGATCAAAATGGATTTTTAAAAGAAAAATGAAAGCTGATGGCACTCTATTGACAAATATAAGGCAAGACTTGTGGTCAAAGGTTATAGACAAAAAGAAGACCTTGATTACTTTGACACATACAGCCGTACATGGAACAACCTGAGGGTTTTGTGGTTCCTGATAAAGAAAGAAAAGTGTGCAGACTTGTTAAGTCACTTTATAGACTTAAACAAGCACCCAAACAATGACATGCGAAATTTGATCAAACAATGTTGGCAAATGGATTTAAGATTAATGAGTGTGACAAATGTGTTTACATTAAAAATACTCCAAATCATGAAGTCATTGTTTGTTTGTATGTTGATGACATGTTGATAATGAGTAAAAATATTATCGATGTAAATGCTACGAAGCATATGCTCGCTAGCAAATTTGACATGAAAGGCTTAGGGGTTGCTGATTTGATCTTAGGAATTAGGATCCATAAAACTCCACAAGGTCTAACATTATCACAGTCACATTATATTGAAAAAGTACTTGACAAGTTCAAGTATTTAAATTTCAATGTTGCAAAGACTCCAATTGATGTAAGTTTTGTACTTCAAAAGAATGAAGGTGAAAGTGATTCACAATTGGACTTTGCACGAGTTTTAGGAAGTTTGATGTATATTATGAATTGTACAAGACCAGATATAACATGTGCTATAAGAAAGCTGATTCGATTCACGAGTAATCCCAATCAAACTCATTGGATGACAATGAAACGAGTCTTGGGATATTTACAACACACCAAAAACTATGCTTTGCATTATAATAAATATCCCGCAGTACTTGAGGGATATAGTGATGCAAATTGGATCACCGGATCGTTTGAAGTTAAATCCACGAGTGGATATGTTTTCACCGTTGGCGGATGAGCAGTGTCTTGGAAATCATCAAAACAGACATGCATCGCCCGCTCTACAATGGAGTCAGAATTTATAGCTTTAGACAAGGCCGGTGAAGAAGCTGAATGGCTCCGAAATTTCTTAGAAGATATTTCATTATGGCCCAAACCTTTGGCTCCTATATGTATACAATGTGACAGTCAAACAACAATAGGTAGGGCAGGGAGCGTAATGTATAACGGAAAATCTCGTCACATACGACGGATACACAATACCGTTAGACAACTCCTCTCTAGTGGCGTTATCACAATTGATTATGTAAAGTCAAGAGATAACGTGGCGGATCCGCTTACAAAAGGCTTATCTAGAGAGGCAGTTAGTAGATCATCAATGGGAATGGGGTTAAGGCCAAGGACAAGTCATCATGGCGGTAACTCTACCTAGCAGACTGGAGATCCCAAGAGCTAGGTTCAAGGAGATCAAATAAAGTTGTGAATGTCGGTTCAACATTGTCAAATAACTCAACCAATTCTGGGATGAAGACAATGTTCAAAAATAAGGATAAGACTTTATGGCTTGTTAATGAGTTAATAAAGCATAAAGGTTTTTTAATGGTTATCTAAATCTGGAAATGTATGACCAGATAATATGGCTATAGGACCACATGTTTAGAAATCACCTATGTGAGTGTTAAGTGTAAGCTGCTTTAAAAGGGATTGACAGTAAAGGCCCATTCTCTATGCACTCGTAGAGACGGGCGGTGTTAAATGCATTTGAAAGCAACCGTGAGAACTATAAACGGTTGAGGGTTGATTGTGTGTCTTATGTTGTCTAGGTATACAACAAAGTTCGACGGTTCAAAGATATCAAATCTACCGATTGATCGAGTATATCCGATATAAGTTCACTACGGAAAGTTCAAAGAAAACCCTACTTATCCAGATCACGATCAATTCTCGCCAGATATCACACTCGTCCGTACATTCTTTTATCTTATAGCCATTCCCCATTCATGTGGGGGATTGTTGGGTTTTGATATTGGTGAATGGGAAATGATGGGATGAAAATTAAAGGGTGTAAAATTCTCTTTTGTCCCACATCGAAAAAAGAGAAGGAAAGAGAGGTGTATATATTACATCACACCTTCTCTAGTTGCTAAAAGGGTTGAGAGGGAAAGGACCCCTCGCGCCGTCGTCGTCGCTCGCTCGACTTCGGCTTTGGATTTGGATTTGTCAAACGATAGATTGATAATCTTTTTGGACAAATTTTTCTTTAATTAATTAATTAATTAATTATTTTATTAAAATAAATCCAGACGGATCGACCCAAGACCCTCGACCGACCCGTCCGGTTTAAGTCCTTTTTATTTTCGAATTTCCCTCCAAAATTTTGGTGACTATTCTGAATGGTTGCAAACATTCAGAATCAGTACCTCCAAAACCTATAAATTCATGATTTGTTCCAAGAATTCATTCACTGATTTCCAATCCGAATTTCTCTATATTTCGAAAAATCCATTCTTCTTAAGTCTGTGTGATATACTACTGTTGAGTGGCTCGCTGCTACCGAAATTTGGAGTACTACTATTCTGGTAACATAATCGTTCTAATTAGGGAGACGATATTTCATTAACCTCGAGTACTGTGAGGAAAATAATTTCCTTAAGGACACACTTTGAACTAAGTGGGCTCAATTATATTCTGAAATTATTTTCCAAAACAGATTTTGTTTTCGTTTACTGTTTCATGATCCATTTACTGTTAAGTAATTTCTATACTGTGTAATCTGCTTTTTACTAAGTGTTTAAACAGATTGTGTTGAAATATTATTTTGGCCATATACAGATTATTATACCAACAGATGATACTAATATTATCACAATACACCAAGGTAGATTTCTGAATAGGACAATGGATCTCTAAAAGAAGATTACGTAACCAACATGACTCAGAGACCACATTGGCTACCCCTCGATACTCGGCCTCTGCACTCGAACGTGAAAGTGTGGATTAACGTTTGACAGACCATGAGACTAAGTTATTACCAAGAAACATACAATAACCAGACGTAGAACGCCTGGTATCCGGACAACCACCTCATTCAGCATCTATATATGAGACAAACGTAGACGTCGACGAAGGATACAAATGCAAGCCATAATCAAGTGTGCCCTGAACGTACCTAAGAATACATTTGAGCGCATTCATATGTTCAATCCTGGGGTCATGCATAAACAAACACACCTGATGTACGGCATATGTAATATCAGGTCGCGTGAACGTAAGATACTGAAGGGCCCCTACAAGACTACGATCGCGGGTAGGATCCTCATAGGGGGAGCCACCTGCAGCGCTCAACTTGTGTTTAGTATCAACTGGAGTGGAAGTGGAGTTACAAGATGACATCCCAACCCTCTCAATGATCTCAGTTGCATATTTTCTCTGTGATAAGAACAGTCAATCTGAATGGCGAGTGACAGCAATCCCCAAAAAATAACTCAATGGCCCCAAGTCTTTCATGGCAAACTCAGAGCTGAGTATTGTCATGATAGACTTACGTAATGCGTTAGAAGAGGCATTCAAGATAATATCATCCACACATAATAGTATATAAGCCATCGAAGAACCCTGATGATATATGAATAATGAATTATCAGACCTATTGTGAGAGAACCTAATAGTCCAAATATAGTCAGCAAACCTCTTATACCAAGACCGTGGAGACTGCTTAAACCGATACAAGGACTTCTTCAACAAACAGACATGAAGAGGATATCGAGTATCCCTAAACTCCAAGGGCTGATGCATATGAACTGTCTCTTTGAGATCACCATGTAGGAAAACATTCTTCACGTCTAGCTGATGAATGGGCCATGCTTTTGAAAGAGCCAAGCTAAGCACAGTGCTAATGGTAGCTGACTTTACCACCGGACTAAATGTCTCACCACAATCAACCCCAATCTGCTGAGTCTAACCATCACCTACAAGACGAGTCTTATGTCTTACAAACAAACCGTCAAAATTATCTTTATGAGCAAAAATCCACATAGACCGAATAACATTAACACCAGATGAACAGGGTATCAACTCCCACGACTTATTATTAATAAAAACATTATATTCATCGGTCACGATAATATTCCAACTTGGGTCATTTATAGCAGACACAGAATTTCAGGGGTAAGGGTGATTTAAGAACATTAGAATTAAAATTAAAATGTCTTTTTGGTTTAAAAATATCCTGTTGACCTCGGATGACTGGACCATGACTCGGGGCTGAATTGGGTAAATTTTAGGAATTTTTGGGAGACGTGACGGGCTGACCAGCTGGAAATGGGCATGCTGGCCCAAGACTGGAAACAGTGGACACGAAGCGATGGACCGTTCGAGTGGATCGCCCAAACCAGCCGCCCAATAGCGATACTTGGGTCGGTTCTTTGTGGCGATGAGGTGAACCAGCGGCAGCGCGCGTGGAGAAGTCAGGTGCGAGATATCCGAAAAATGGTGAATAATATATAGGGATATATCATCATCCAACAAATTATACGAACTAGGCACGATATTATCTACCTTAGAAAACGGAAATCGGGACTCATAAAAAATAACATGACGACTAGTAATGATTCGTTTTGATGACAAATCAAAGCATTTATAATCAACGTGATTTGACGGATAACCCAAAAACACACAAGGGGTAGAACGGGCCTGAAGTTTGTTAATTGTGGTGGACGAAAGAGTGGATAACATAAACACCATAAGACCCTAAGATGTGAATACGAATGAGTCTTATTATATAAAATATGTAGAGGGGACGAATATGTCAAACCTTTGGAAGAAAGAATGTTAAGAATATATGTAGCCATATGTAGAGCATGATGCCAAAATGATGGGGGTACGGAAGCATGGATCAATAAAGTGCGGATAATGTTATTAATGGTACGAATTTTACGTTCAGCTTTCCCATTTTGTGAAGACGTATGAGGACAAGAAAAACGAAAATTGATCCCATTTTTAGCACCAAACTCCTGAAACTCCCTATTGTCATATTCTTTCCCATTATCACATTGAATATTTTTTATTTTCCGTTCGAATTGAGTTCTAATGAATGCACTAAATTTTAAGAAGATGGAAAAAACTTGAGATTTCTTCGCTATTGGAAAAGTCCATTAAAATTTAGAATAATCATCCAAGAATAGAACATAATACCGATGACCCATAGAACTAAGAATAGGAGATGTCCATAAATCTCTATGAATATTATCAAATGGCATTAAAGTGTGAGAATTAGAGTCTACAAATGACAACTTAACAATTTTCTCTAAAGAACAAGATTGACAATTCAGAGTACTACGCATACCCTTACAAAAGATAATATTATTTTTATCTAAAACAGACAAAATAGACGACCCCGGATGACCTAGACGAGCATGCCATAAGGAAGGAGCAAGGGCGGCAAACGTAGATGACAAGACTTGACTCGAAAGATCTAAACTTAGTGTGATAGGATAACGATACCCCGTACTATCACACCTCATGAGAGGAATTCCCGTTTTGAAATCTTTCAGAGAAAACCCAAACGGATCAAAATTAATAGATACAAAATTATCAGTGGTGAATTTACGAATATACACCAAATTTTTAATCAATTTAGGGGCATGAAGGGTATTTTTCAAGATAATAGGTGGATGGGGTGGAGACAAAGTTTTATGACCTTAACCATAAATTGGAATAAAATTACCATTATCAACAATTATTCCACGAGGGTTGCTCAAATTTGAATAAGAAGAGAGAGTACCTCGATCGGACGTCATGTGGGTAGTCGCACCGGTGTCCATGTACCAATTTGGGTCCGATGGATTTATTCCAAGTGTGTGCATAGCCGCCTCAATATCAGTTGGATTGGGCCCGGTGCATGATGGGCCTGAGGAGGTCGGGGCCCAAGCACACGCTGCCGCCTACCATAATCGAGGTGAAATCCACTCAAGGCGAATCGCCAGCCCATTGGCGCATCGTAGATGTAGGACCGTAAGGGCCACTGCTGGGCCGATAACATTCTTTGGGCCAGAATCGCCACCAGCCCGGGCCATTGACTAAAATCGCTGGATCGAAGGGTTGTTGGGCCATCGCCCACCGCCAGTACGGCTGAGACTAGTGGGACGGTGGCCACTATCGATCGACATTACCATCGGCACCGGAACCGCCTTGTTTACCTCCGCGGTTTTTGCCATTATGTTTCCGAGTGTTCTTGCCACGACCGTGAGCACGGTTTGACCCGACTTTTCAACGAAAATTGGAGAATTTGTGGAGGACATCATCATGACTACGGGACTTGCACCGATAGCCACATTTTTAGCCAAGCCGACTTCTTCCAAGGTAAACATGAAACGGGCCTGATAGAACTTCGGGAGAGGATTACTCTGACGAAGAATAGTTCCAACACTATATAGGCCTCGGAGAGGCCGACAACCATCTGCAAAACAAGATGATCGTCACTAATGGGCGCACCAACGTTGCAGCGTTGGTCTACCAATTCTTTCAACCTTTTGCAATAAGCTGAAACGTTCGGGATATTTTCCATGTTAACGTGGAAAAATTCCTGCTCAAGTGTAACAGCTCTGGTGTTCTGATTATCTTGGAATATGTCATGTAGTCTATCCCAAGCAGCCTTTGCCGTAGCGTCTGGCTCAATAATCATTTACAATAGGTCGGTAGAGATAGTGGAGTAAATCCACTGAAGAAGTACGATGATATCAAGCATCATCCACATCTTTGGATCATCCTCGCATTTTGGCACCTCAGTATTCTCAAGATCCACGGGGATTATGTGATGTATTACTTGATGCGAGCGTGTGTTAATCTTGAACAGTTCGGCCCACGTCTCATATAGGACATATTCTATTTCAAGAACAAGAGGGATGTGATTCTTGATGTTAGAAACTGTAAGGTCAAGATGGAACATGTTCTTAGATATAGACATATTGATAGAACAATATGTGATTGAGGGATTTGGGAAACATAATTTTGAAGGGAAGGTACTTTTTTTGGTCGAGAAAGTGGCACAAAAACCGAGAGGAATTTTTGAGAGAAGCGGAAGCAAGGAAGGAAAAAATACCTAAACTTGTGATATCATGAAAGAATTAATCCCTTGATTATTCTTATTGATGAAAGACATATATATACAAATTACAACTTTTCCTATTCTACATCTAAATCCCTATTCTATATGGGGACTAATCGTACAATTATGGTAAGACTGCAAGACTAATTAATATACAAATAGTCTATTATACAAAATATACCATATTTATCAATGACCTCAGACATATAATCAATCAGTCCTATTTTGATGCATCATATATCCACCACTTTTCATTTTCATGCAGGTGCTTATATAGAGTTATGTTGGGCTCAATCAACTGTAGATACTCTTAACATGATGTGATATTGTTCATTTCGGGATAAATCCGCACGTTGTTTCCCAAAAAGCGTCACACACTAAGATATTTTATACACTTTACAGGTTGACTCCCAATTTCTTAAGCTACTGATGTGGGACTTTGTTTGCACACCCAACAATATCCCTCTCAAACTAAATTCAACGTGGCCCATCACCACGATCAACGAGTCAATTTTCGATCCACAATCCGCTGTATGCCACCCACATCTTATGAGTGCTATGGCAATCGAAGCCCTGCTACTACTAGATTTTTCTTGTGTGCGTATCTCCAAGATGGGACCGCGCCATGTCTCTGCCATCGTGTCACGACCCAGACTGGAGGCTATGACGGGAGGTACCACTAATCACATATTTATCAGCTAACCGTAATCAAGCATGGCCCTGAGGTCCGTCACAAGGTAACCTGCTAACACATGAGAATAATAAACTGAAAAGGTACTGCGTAAACTCTTACAAACAAAAAACAACTAGAAGGACCCAACTATATACATACACATACCAAGGCCGACAGGGCCATACACGACTACTATACATAGGATAACTGTCTACTAGCTTCTAAAGAGTATGTGACATCATATGTAGGGTTTTGTTGGGTTCGTGTACGCAGCGAAATTTGAAAATTTTATGTTTCAAACCCAACAAACAACGAACTGCAGGATGAATTTTTTTGATAGATCGATGACATATTTGAGCTTTTTTCTTTAATATAATAACATAATAAAAAAAGGCATCCCGATGTATTAAATTCCTGCTATGCATAGAGTCCGTGGAATAGTCGGTCCAAAAGGGTCTGTAGTACGCATCAATATATAGAAAATACGTTAAAGGTGTGTGTTTGGTATGTAAAAAATATTTTCTAATGTTTTCATATTTAGAAAAATATATTTTTTAGGTAAACAAGTTAAAGATGAGCTGATGACGAAAGAAAAAAAATAGAAGAGTAAAAGTAAAATCATTTAGCGCGAAAAGAAGAGCAAGAAAGGGAGACCAACTAAGAACATTAATAAGATACTTTTTAATTTTCTTTGTAGAGTACATAAAGTGAAAGAAATGAAGAAAAAGCCAAAAATATTAGCAAAAAAGATAAATAGAAAGCTTGACTTATGAGATGTGTCATATCATCTCTCTATAGATAAATTATATGATAGATAGATAGACACACAAATCAATCAACAAACAGATAGACATATAAATAGATAGAGAGAAAAAGAGGTGAGAGTTGATCTTATTTCCGTCCGATTTTTCCTCCACGGCGATAAGGGCAGACTAGCAAAGGATAGATAAATTCCTTCATAGAAATTCATTTACGCTTCAAAGCGACAAATAATTGGCATGACTTTTCATAATTAGCTTTCATCCATGCTGAAATTTCTTCACTTTTGAGAATAGTCCTTGCACAAGCTTCTTCTGCAATTTTACTTCCAAAGTGATTGATGAAAAGTCCTTCTACAACAGCCCTTAGATTTATCATTAAAGTTTTTGCATCAGCCTCATCCACGAGCTTTGATTTGGGATATGTCAATTCTATTCTCTCAATGCTAAAACAATCATTTTTCTCCACCACTTTAGTCATGTCTTCAGCAGAGAAAAAATACATTGGCAAATTGAATGAGTCAACTAAAGATTCATCTAACTTCCCCTGTCAAAAAAAAAAAAAAACAATTATTCAACTAACTACTATTGGTATTGTACCACATCCCATTTAATTTAATAGGTCCGAAATTTAATATTATGGGACATTCTAGATATTTTTTCAATGGAATATGTATCCCATTTTATAAGCGTGAGCTAGGATTTTGAACTCGTCTTGTAGAGTCCCACAAAATTTTGATGTTTACAAATACCCCTACTTCAAGGCTTTTTGGAGTGTAAACTTGATGGAACTCAAAGATGAGACTTGAAATATTCATAAATTGAGAGAAATTATGAAGGGCAGACTTGGTCCCGTTGGACATGCCAATTTGTTTGCAACATAATTTCAAGTTATGAAAATAATTGTAACCACAAAATAATAATTTTATATATCAAGATTGTGAGTATAAATCTGTGTATTTCCTTGATTCTTCTTGTCACACCCCATTTTAACCTGAGTCGAAATGCCGTACAACATATGGGTGATTCCTGAATTTATATTTAAGGAGTCGCCACCTAATTATTTTAAAGTTGAATTAGGACATCTACTTAGCAAAAAATAAACTCCAATTAATGGTCTGCAAAACTTAATGATATTCCGAGGAAAGGTTCTTTATTATCCTAAAGGGAAGGGGTTAGACATCCTATATGATCCGCTAACTTACGGTTGCCCGATCAAACTTAGATTAATTATTGTATTTAAAAATGCATGTATTTTGAAAGTATAAAGCTAAAGATGTATATATTCTTTGATAAATTTGCATGAAGTTTATTTTAATATGCGAACTTCTTATCACAAATACATGAGTTGAGCCGAAGTTACTTATTCTGTCGACCCATAACTTCAATGGTAGATCCGCCCTTGCCTTTAGGTTAGCTAATGATATAATTTTGTTATAGAAACAGTATATATAACTTAAACTCAAAAGAACAAAATGAGTATTAGAAATTTGTGTTGATGAAAGCCTTATACTTACCTCATTCACCAAATCCATTAGACTAGAACCAAAAAATTTCATGAGACGTGTATAACTTGAAAATGGTGAAACAATCACCATCATTCCTCCAGTAACAATCTCCTCAGCTCTTGCATTCAAGAACATTTCCATGTCCTTTTCAAATTGAGCAATATAAGAATTCACTACTTCAATATTTGAGGCACCAATATAGTGAATCAGTCCTTTATTCCATGCAGGGGATTTTTCATCTAATAACTCTTCTGGACACTTAGATAACCAATGTACAGAACAAGAAGAATGTGCAAAATGTATCGATCGCGATGGAAATAATCTACCATGGAAAGATCCCGGAACTCCGAATGCATAATAGGATCTATCAACAGGTAGTGATCGAAACAGGGTGTTGAAATCATTGGTGATATGATCATTGAAGAATACTTGGAATTCGAGAATATTATTAGTTAAATTTGTGACTTGGTATAAGTACTTGTCCTTTAAAGCTTCTACAATATGTTGCATTGCAATGCAAGTATTTGGTCCAACCGAACATCCCAATTCTGTAATACTGATTGTGTTTGAAGAAGATAACAATATGCTTTTGATGTCAAGATTATTAATAATCGCATCTCTTATCATCTCCTTTGAACCATCTAACACTTCTCTCTGCATGGAATTATAACAGTAAAGTCACATTGATAAGCCGGTATGGTTGTTATAGCGAATTTACTTATAAATGGAAAAATTAAGTTACTTCAGTATGACGACACAGAATATACTTTGTGTTGTTTTTGTTATAGAGGATAAAGTTTACATACATTACTATGATAAATTTAATTATTTAATGTGACAAATATAATCTTGCTTTATTGCTACGGTGGATAAGTCTTTTTCTTGCTTTATTTGTGATTATGCTTTTTATTGGTATGATCTCCTGAAGCATTAGCTCTCACATATCATATTGTGAGATTTCACTGGGTATGTTGTTGTTGTTGTAGATAAGTCTTTTTCTAGTAAATACTTGCATTCAAGAATTTAAGATCTTAATAAGTTAACCATTAATTCTAAGACAGCATTGACAAAGCTTGAAATTAAAATTAACTAAATTCAGCATGTTTTCAAATTTCAAGTGTGTGTATATGTATGCATATGTATATGTGTTTGTATGTATATAGTTGTGCAAGAAATTAATTAGTACCGCCAATTGGGAGTTTTTGGAGAAGCTGTAAGGACCATCACCACCATTCATGGGGAAAGATGTTGTCATTTTGTCTAATGCTGATATGCTGCTTCTTCACATTGTTGTCTTTATCTTTGAGTTCTTGCTCAATGTTTTCTTAACACACGTTCTTATATATGTGGATGTTGCACTGTTCAACTCCATCAGTCTAAAAAAAATCATATTGATGATCCAAGACCCTACATATTGATAAAAAGAAATTCTATTTATTTGATGAATACACAGGCACATGCAGATTGAAAAAATCACCATTTAGTTACAAGTAATAAATTGTCACGCCCCGGCTTTTCCTAAGTGTTTACTTAGGGCGTGATGGCACCTGGACAATTATTTTCCACCAGGAGCACCATTTAATTCTCTTTATTTAGAAATTTAAACTTATATTCAAATACGGAGCTATTAATAAAAATAACAATAAAGAAATTTGTTTATGACTTTATTGAAAATATAACGCGAGCCCATGCTCGTGCAAATATTGTTTCTACATAGACATACTGACAAATATTATTCTAAGTTTGAAGGGAGTCCATCCCACACGGGCATTTCCCGAGACATTGAAACTGACATTCTGAACCTGACGAGTACCAAGCCCGAAACAATGGACTTGGTATGACCAGAGGCTGCGGGACGATCGCTAGCCTTGGCGTGGAGTCTTTCCTCTATCACGCTTTCCTGAAACATGTTAAATAAATAGTCACCCTACCATCCAATGTGGTGAGAACCTTACTGCAATTCAAAGTAACACCACAATATTCCAAGCGCAATCACATTATAACGTAATAAGCATATTGCAAAACATATCAAAGTTACAACATTTTTAAATATGCAACAACTCCTCATAGGAAATTCTCGGTTTAACTAACACTTCATTTTATCTCGTATTATACGTTAAGACATTCTCCTGCATTTCCACATGTTTATTACATTTATATATTTATGAACGCGTATTCACTTTTCATATTTATATATAGGTGAACATGTATTCATCTTTCATATTTGTTGCGCGCAACCCGATCCATTATATTTACGTATTTGTGAACACGTATTCACTTTACGCTTTGTTGCGCGCAACCCGATCCATTATGTTTACGTATTCGTGAACGCCAGATTCACTTTACGCTTTGTCGGCGTGCAACCCACCCATTATATTTACGATTTGTGAACGCGTATTCACTTTACGCTTTGTCGCGCGCAACCCGACCCATTATATTGACGTATTTGTGAACGTGTATTCACTTTACGCTTTGTTGCGCGCGCAACCCGATCCATTATATTTACGTATTTGTGAACACGTATTCACTTTACGCTTTGTTGCGCGCAACCCGATCCATTATGTTTACGTATTTGTGAACGCCGTATTCACTTTACGCTTTGTTGCATACGCAACCCGATCCATTATATATTTATATATTTATGTGAACACGTATTCACTTTTCATATTTTTCAGAAGATCGAATAAATACTATTCTCTTTTCTTACATTCTGTCATTCATACTTGTAACGATTTTAACTTTTAACCATAACTCCAACTAAGGTGTTTCTCAAGCGGAAACTAAGGTAAGACGGGGATATTTCACTGTACCAAATTTCATTTAAAACTACTTTGGGTAACTAACACAAATTTATCCTCAAACAGCCACATGAAATTTATTTCGGCAGAATTTTTATTAAACAACACCCAATCTTAGAATAGTCATAACTCCTAATCTGTAAACCCGTTCAAGCCCCATAAAATCTCAAAACGACGAGAACAGAGAGCTACACGTCTCCATGTGAACCATCCTTTCATATTCTGTACCATTTGGTACAGTTTTACCCTTTTATTCGCTGCCCTTCCTGGATCTCGATAGATCCGAGGCAGAAACTTTAAACAGCGATAACTTTCAATCCGTAAGTCGGATATACCCCCGTAAGGTCTCAAAATGTCCACAACAGAGAGATCTAGAACTTTCATTTAGCAACAATTTTCATATTCCCCACAGATTAGTACAGTTTTACGTTTCAACGTCCTGCCCTTCCGGATTCCGATGAATCCGAGGCAGCAACTTCAAACTATAATAACTCTCAACTCGTAAGTCCGTTTTAATAAATATTTATCTATATCTGTCCGTAACAGAGATATTTACAACCATGTAAATTTTCATATAATTCTAATAAGTAAAACTCAATAAAAACAGTCCGTAATTATGTCTTATATTAGAGAGGTGTACCACTCCTCCGAATTTCATCAAATTCTAACAATTATAACTCAGTGAGAACAGTTCGTAAAGTTCATGACGCAACTAGTTGTCTAAACAATCAAAAGGTCAATATTTCTTTTCAACACTCAATTCTTATTCTAACATGTATTGAACTTAAAATAAAGGATTTTACCAAGAATTTCTGAGTGAGAAAACTCACCTTGTAAGTGTGAAGATTATTGTTGTGTGGTTGCTAAAATTATCCTTACTCTCTAGTATTTTGATTCTTGTTCTTCTTGCCCTCTTGGTATTTGTTTCCTCTTCTTTTCACTTATTTTTTTCTGATTTTCTAACCTTTATGTTATGTACTTTGTTTGTGTGTAAATACAATGTATAAGTGGGGATGATTACATAACTTATGGGAGGGAGAGATTGAAGGAAATGAAAAGGGAAGGGGGCTTGGCTTACGTGCATTCTGCATGTTTTTTTTTCTTCTTATTTTCATTTCATCTATCTATTTATCCAACTTTAATACTAACTCTATCCCATGCAATTTATTCTTTGTTTTCTTATATATATATTTATTAACCCAACCACAACTATATATTATTATTATTATTATTCGTATTTTACATAAATAATAATGAAGAAATGAAAATTATACAATTTATTTTGCATTTTTCATTTTTATAGGGCTATACAGACTTGAATCGTAGACCTTCTTAGTAAAACAGATCAAACTTATTATTATTATTAAAATGATCTGGAATAAGAAGAGCTTTTTGAATTTGAAAAAAAAGAAGAAATAACTTCGCTGACAATTACATATTTTTTATTTTGTCAGAAGAGTCTCTGAATATTTTGGTCTTCCATTAGTTTCGATAGCCGAGTCACGAGGACTTCTTATTTACTCACTTCCCCGAATATAGAGGAAACTTAGCCTCTGACAAAGTTGTAGCTGACATAGAAATAACTGACAAAGGAAGAACTTCCGCTTTGTCAAACAAGGATTTGTTTAGCAAGGAAAAGCCCAAAGAAGAAGAAACCTTAGAAAGACGTGTTTGATTTTACTATTGTTGATGTCATGTCCTTTTACTATTGTTGATGTCATCAGTGATATCAACAAAAGTATTTCACCCTTTATCTGAGTCTTGTCCCATAAGGAATCGTTCTATTTCGTGCGGCTGCAATTAGTGAGATAAGTAAACAAGAAGTTTATATCAGATCAGGTACGTCCTAGATGTGCAAGTAGTGTCGATCGTATGCCTATATGTCTATTTAATGGCCTTTAGTGTTATGAGACAACAAGAATTAACGCAATGATAACGAAAAGAAAGAACACACAATTTTAATGTGAAAATTTTTAAGGGGAAGAAAATCACGATCGTCACTGACTCTTATTAATTTTAATGAAAGATATTCTTTTGGCATATATAATTATGCGAAAAAATAATGTATATATAGGATGCGAAAATTCTAAACCCACAAACTTAACACTTTAGATCTTTCTGTGAGTTAGACCTAATACTTTACTATATAGGCTAGGATCCATCCTCTGACACGAATTCAAAATTTTAAATTTATGAAGTTTTACTATTTTAAATTACTGATTTCCAAATTAACATAATTTGTACATATTAAGTACCTACTAGTACTACTCTTTCAGGGCCGTTTTTGGGCCTGTGCGAGAGGTGCTACCGCACAGGACCCCCGAATAATGAAAAATTTTAGGGGCCTCTTTTTTCATTTTTTATTAAGTAGCATTAGCTAGAATTTATGGTAAAAACTCATAATTCGCAGGTCTTAGCCCAATCAAAGTAAAGTGATTCAGTTCCAGTGGCGCGGGCATGTGGAGACCCAAATTCAGATTATTGAAATCGTATATTTACTTATATTAAGGGTCCACTTTTACGAATTAGATCAGGGCACCCAAAATGTTTGAGACGGATGCTCTATCTCCGCCTCTGCTTGTAAAATGGAAGTTCTTTGAGTATTTGCGAATATTCTTCAAAATATTCACAGTATATATTGTATTTATTAGTATCATGTATTTAAGGTAACTTAGGATTTTTACTGTATTAGGAATCAAATTTGTACAACTATATATATTGTGATTAATGAAAAAAATCTCAAGAGAAATTATTCCAATACCTTACATGGTATCAGTAGCCTAACCCTAGAAATTCTTCTCTCAAAATCCCCCCCCCCCCCCCTACTCCTCTTGGCCGCAGTGCCTTCTTCCTAAATTTCTAACCTTGTGGCTATCATGTCTCCTCCTAGCTCTCCTAAATATAATGGTTCTACCTCTGGTTTGGTTGACACCCCTCCTCCTTCATCAAAATCTTCTTTTCATCTAGTGTTTGCTGTCACAAATATCAAGAATTGTGTCCCTATTATTCTCGATCAAGAAGACTGTCAATACTCTATGTGGGTAGAACTATTCTATATTCATGCTTGTGTGTACAACGTGCCCGACCATATTGATGAGTCAATCCCTCGCCTATCTAACATTGATGATTCAACATGGCGTCGCCTGGACGCCATTGTCAAACAATGAATCTATGGTACCATCTCAAAGGACTTGTTGTGTACTATCCTGAAAATAGGTTCTTCGGCACGCGAACTTTGGGTACGCCTGGAGGAAATATTTCAGGATAATAAAAATACTAGGGTTGTGTATTTAGAGGAGAAGTTCAACAACACACGCCTTGAGAATTTCAACAACATGACCGAATACTGCAAACAACTGAAATTTGTTGTTGACCAACTTTCTCATGTTGGGACTTCTGTGTCTGAAACTAAGATGGTACTACAACTCGTTGCAGGATTACCGAAGGGGGAATATGATACTCTTGCAGCAATGATTCAACAGGCTGATCCACTTCCATCTTTCAACAAGGTGCGTTCACAATTATTGTTGGAAGAAACACCACGTGCTAAACAGGATGAGCACAATAAAAAAGCATTAGCTGTTGAAAACTTGCAGTCGCCGACCACTACTCCACCACCGCTGGACCACCAGTAGCAGCAGAACCGCGGTGGAAGCAGAGGCAGCAGAGGTCGCGGACAAGGAAACAAGGGAAAGGTTCGAGGCAAAGGAAGAAGAAGCGCGGCTTCACGCCATCGCCTCAAGTGGCCGAATGCCCAAAGAAGAAGATTTGCACCGACTCAAGTGGTCGAATACTCGTGCCCGGGCCAAAGAATGGCGCCAGGTGTCCCTGGCCCAAAGACCAACAGGCACATCTCCTCAACAGGACCATCTGATGTCAACCCAACAGTTTCCTTTAGCCCAGCAGATGCAACTCACTGATTTGGTCCAATCTTTCAACACTCTCACTCTGCAACAGCCTGACAATAATTGGTATATGGACTCCGGAGCCACATCACACCTGACCAACTCTTCAGGTAATTTTTCTCAACTGCTTCAATTAAATTATCCTCAATACATTAATATTGGCAATGATCACCGCATTCCAAATGTAGATTATGGCAATACACACATTAAAAATCCCCATCCACCTTCTCAGTTAACCATGTCCTCTATGCCCCTCAAATTATTAAAAAATTGATATCTATTAGGAAATTCACTCGTAATAATTGGGTGTCTGTAGATTTTGACCCTTTTGGTTTCTCTGTGAAGTATCTCAATACGGGGAGAATTCTTATGCGCTGCAATAGTGTGAGAGACCTCTACCCTTTCACAAACTCTTCCGCTGTCAGAACTCAACAACCAGTCTCCCTTGCTGCATTATCTCCATCCATCTGGCACAATAGGCTTGGACATCCAAGAGATCATGTTTTTTCTTTTCTTATAAACAATCAGCGTATTAAATGTTATAATGGGAAACTTGCCCAAAACTGTTTTTCTTGCCCGCTTTGCAAGCATACACATCTTCCTTTTATGTCTTCAATGAGTATTACAGTTTCACCACTTGATATTGTTCATGCTCACTTGTGGACCTCTCCTGTTGTTAGCTCTCTAGGTCACAAATTCTATCTTGTTTTATTAGATAATTTTTCACATTTTTTATGAATTTATCCACTCAAATTCAAATCTGAAGTTTTTGCTAAATTCCTTGAATTTCACCGATTTATTAAAACTCAGTTTGAAAAATCCATAAAATCCTTTCAATGTGATAACGGACGTGAATTTAATAATTCGGCTTTTCATAATTTTTGCTCCCAACAAGGCATGATATTCCGCTTCTCTTGTCCTCATACCTCATCTCAAAATGATAAAGCTGAAAGAATCATTTGTACTATTAATAACATGGTATGTACCCTCCTCTTTCATGCCTGTCTGCTATCATCTTTCTGGGTCTATGTTGTCAAAATGGTAGAATATTTCATAAATATTTTATCTACTAGCACCCTACAAAACAAGACCCCCACAAACATTCTATATCGTAGGACTCCATCTTATGAATACCTACGGATCTTTGGCTGTCTGTGTTATCCCAATCTTACTTTCACCGCCCCTCATAAGTTGGCTCCTCGAACTATACCTTGTGTGTTCCTCGGTTTTCCACCCAACCATAGGGATTATCTGTACTATGACTTGTCCACTCGTTATATTCACATCTCTCGTCACGTCACGTTTGACGAGATGATATTTCCATTTTCGAACCCTCAAAAATACCTAAAACTAGACTATTCATTTCTTGATGAACTAGTCCTATCTCCCAGCATTCTAAGTCAGCTCACTCACATTTCACCTTCTGATCGCGTCCTGCGGCGGTGCTAACCTTCCAGATGAGTCCATTATCGCCGCTTTAGCATGATCGCGGCCCTCGAGGATGAATCGCGGTGCGATCTTTCCAGCCGAGCAACCGCTTCAGATCACCTTTAGCACATCGGTCCCTCGGGAATGAGCCGCGGTGCCATTCTTCCAGTGAACAAATTATCTCGGATCCTCGCTACTTCACAACGGCCACCCGCCTCTACCACCAAATGGAAACTCGTGCCAAACACGGGATTTTCAAACTCAAAGTCCAGTTTAACTTGTCTGCCCAAACCATTTCTCCACTTCCAAAGAACCCCAAATTGGCTAAACTTTACCCTAATTGGAATGCGGTCATGTCTGAGGAATATAATATTTTAACTAAGCATCATACTTGGGATCTTGTATCTATATCAGAGGGGGTGAATGTGATCATATGCTTGTGGCTTTTTGATTACAAATTCAGAGACAGTGGTGTTTTGGAATGCTACAAGGCCAGACTTGTGGTAAATGACACTAATCAACAGGAGGGCATTGACTATGGTGATACTTTTAGCCCGGTTGTTAAATCGACTACGATTCGTACTGTTCTTAATATTGACATGGGTAAAAAGTGATCGATTCATCAGCTGGATATTAAGAACGCATTTCTTCATGGGGATTTGAAAGAAATTGTATACGAATCACCACCGTGTTTTGTTCGCCCCGCTTCCCAGATTCGCTGCCTCGGAAGTTACTATATGGTCTGAAACAGGCACCTCGTGCTTGGTATGACCATTTTGCCAGGTATATTATGCAGATTGAGTTTATTTACAGCATGTGTGGCACCTCTCTATTCATTTTTCATCATGGTAGTGGCATTGCTTACTTGTTATTATATGTTGATGATATTGTTCTCACTGCCTCATCTGACAAGTTGAAAATGACATTATCGCTCTTCTCAAAACTGAATTTGCTATGACTGACTTGGGCAAGCTGAGTTATTTCTTGGGCATATTAGTCACTAGATCTGCAGATACTATGTTCATGAGTCAGCGTAAGTATGCAGAATAAATTGTGTTCAGAGCTAAGATGTCGAATTGCAAGGCTATGCCTACTCTTGTTGATTCGAAATCTAAGCTCAGTGCTTCTGAGGGTGATCCAGTGTCTGATCCTACTCTCTATCAAAGTCTTGCACGTGCTCTTCAGTACCTCACATTTACCAGTCCTGACATTGCATATGTCATTCAGCAGGTGTGTCTGTTCATGCATGCTACGAGGGAACCCCATTTTGATGCTCTTAAGCGTATTATCAGATACATTAAGGGTACTCCTGACTATGAGTTGCTTCTCTACCCCTCCGCTCCGAACAGGTTGCTCTCTTACACAGATGCTGATTGGGCAGGGTGTCCGGACACGCGACGATCTACTTCAGGCTATTGTGTATTTTTAGGAGATAATCTTATCTCTTGGTCTGCCAAACGTCAGGCTACCTTATCCCGATCCAAAGGTCGGGCGAGTATAGGGTGTTGCTAATGTAGTCCGAGATATGTCTCAAATCTTCTCTTGGAGCTCAGTTGTCCATTGTGTAAGGCATCTATAGTTTATTGTGATAACATATCTGCTATTTATATGTCTTATAATCCGGTCCAGCATCAGCGGACCAAATATATTGAGATGAATATTCATTTTGTTCGTGAGAAGGTCGCACGTGGTCTAGTCAAAATTCTACATGTACCCTCTTCCTATCAGTATGCAGATATCTTCACAAAGGGACTACCTGCATAACCTGCTCATGCACTTCGATCCAACTTGGGCATTCGGCCTCCTCTCGCTCCGTCTGAGGGGAGTATTAGCGAATATTCTTTAAAATATTCACAGTATATATTGTATTTATTAGTATCTTGTATTTAAGGTAACTTAGGATTCTTACTATATTAGGAATCACCTTTGTATAACTATATATATTGTGATTAATGAAAGAAATCCCCAAAACAAATTATTCAAATATCTTAGATTGAGGACTTCCTTATATTGTTTGTAAACCATACCAATTCACAGATAGAAGAATTAATATTGATGAAGAAAAATTCAGGATTTGAGTGTTCTAGCCTCGAGGACTTCCTTTCAGCATAAAGTAATTATACATTAATGTCTGATTGGAGGGATTAAGAAAAATGATCCATGCATAACTAATGAAGTGCGCTTGATTGGTTGTATAAGAAGAAAAAATCTCAAAATAATTAATGCAACATTTAGTTGACAGTTTAATATTTGCATTAAGTTAGGCAAGAATTTAAATCTTATTTTATGTGTGATACAATATAGAATGAGAATATGTGTATTAACAATATATGAATAAACCGATAAAGTATTTGAAAATATAAATGCCTTCCAAGTAATAATAATCAACTAATCATATATTCATATACATTACATAACATTTCATGTATCATTATTATTGTATAACAATTCATTCAATGTTGTTGTTATTCATCCTACAAACAATCTTGCATTATAATTCATGTGTACAACTATTATGTGAACCAAAAGAGTTACAAGAACCAACAATCATGGGCCGCTGAATACCATGATTTATCTTCCTCCACCAATCTCTGTCGGATCGGAGGGGTGAGGGCCCTGTGGGCGAGGAATTTCGCCTTTTTCCCAAAATTAGGTACATGGAAATATTTTTAGCATTTGTACTCAGTGGGTCCCCTAATGTTGAAGGACTCTTCATGTTAACGAATGGTCACCCTGCTATATAGTACGTACGTACTGCCCTTTGATCACTATTTATATTTTTTCTCACTTCACAAATTAATGAATGGTCTACTTTTGTCCACACTCTATTATAGTATCCACATAAAAGGATAAAAATATCCCTAATGTATGACAAATAATTTATAAATATCTTCCTATTTTTTGGGTTAAAAATGTTGAAAATATTTATTAAACGTGAAATAAAGTTAATCCTATTTAATTACGAATTGAATAATTAGGGGCCTCACACGTCGGAAACGTTCCACACACGTGTACATACAATGTCAAAGATCATAATTTTCTTAAATGAAAGAGATATTGATACGTATACGAATTGTTTAAGATGTAAGATAATAGACGGTTATTGGCCAAATGACGTTGGTTTCACGTTGGTAAATGAAGGAAGAAGTGTACAATGTGTTTAAAGATGAACTGCAGGGCCACGACGCCAACTCTCTGAAGGTGTGGCACCGTGGCGCCCAACTGCAGGGCCACGATGCCAACACTCTGAAGTTGTGGCGCCGCGGCGCCTCCCTGCAGGGCCTCGGCGCTGGTTGTCCATAGGTTGCGACGGGAGACGAAAAGACATGACTCTTGGACTGGTTTTTGAGGCATTAAAACTCCATAACATCCCAAATGAATTCAGCCATTATTTGGCTGAATTAACACTCCATAATCAAGGTCATTACATGTCATTCAAGGTCATTACATGGGCAATTGGAAAGTCATCTTCACAACACTATAAAATGAGGCCTTAGACTCATTTGCAAAACACTTGAAATCTGAAATACTTCTTCCTCTCTTGCAATCACAAAACACTCAAAGATCTTTCTTCCAAAGCAAACACTTGAGTTCCCTTTGTTCATTTGTTTGATTGATGTTTTATCTTGGGAGATAAGTTGTCATTGCAACCGTTGAAAGGATATATGGGGCAATATTATCTTTAGGATAGATCGAGAATTTGGTCGACTCAGCAAGCCCTTCTATTTGATTATTTCCAAGTTTTATTACAATTTGTTGTTGTTGTTATTTTTTCGTTTTACACATTACCACTCACAAAAAATACCTTCATTTTTTATTTTTGACTAAAAAATACACCTCTTTTCATTTTTTGGTCTAAAAATATTCTCAACCTTATTAGTATTATTTTATATTTCATAAAATTATATTTTTTAGACCCGTTATACTTCTTTATCATGTTGATATTTTTTATTTCTCTATCACATTGATGCACATTTTTTTATATTTCTAACTTCTAATTTATTTAGTTGTAGTTACATCTTACATCCCATGCATTTCTAAACCAATATGTAAACCCTCTTAAATAATGAAAATCCTAACCTCTTTAGGATTAATTTTAAATTTTGTAAAAAAAAAAAGAATATTAACAACTGAAAATCATATGATATGGAAATGGAAGCGTTCACTATAGTTTACTGAATTTGCAAATAGAAAAGAGACGAAAAGTAGCAGCGAAATACATAACCTAACTATACTGCGAGTCTACAATTAAAAAGGTATGAATCCAAACTTTTTCATTAAAACTTATAAATCTTAAGACATTTTCTACATAATTAATCTAAGAAAATTATAACCATCACAATAGAGGGTAATAATGGATTATAAGTTGGAAAATGATAAAAAAAAAATCCTAATATTGTAAGAAAAAATAAAAGAGATAAATATATCATTAAGTTTAAAAAAAATTAAAAAACCAAACCAAACCGACTACAACCAAACCGATCAATGTGTATTATATTTAGTGTTGTTTGGTTTCTTGGAGGCTACTCTACCCTAAACCCTAGTTCATGCCTATATAAAGAGGACATATTCCCTTGAAAAGGAATCTCTAAAATCCCACAAATTCATAGAATATTCATAAGGAGATCAAGGCATAAGAGATATTCTAACAAGAAGCCAGAGAGAGCTCATGGATCAAAGCCGCAGATTTCTCTACAAGCTACACGCACTCAAGTATTTCTCTACAAGTTCTATAGATCAAAACGAAGATTCAAGATCAAGCTTCAAGTCCATGAATCCAAGTACAAGTCAAGATCAAGATCAAGATCAAAAGCTCTTGAATTCAAGTACAAGTCAAGATCAAATTTATCAAATTCAAGATCAAGCTCAAAAGCCCGTGAATTTATTATCGAAAAGATGAAGTAGATGATTCATAGAGATTGTAATCAAATACTACAATTATTGTGATATTTTCATGTCTTGATTATTATTTCCTCGACGTAAATTTTATTGTCTACAAATTCTAGCATGCCCAGTGAGATCAAATATGCTCTTCATCTCTTCTCTCCCAAATCAGATATGAAAAATATGGAGTCACAAAACCATAAAGATGGAAATTATATATATGGGTACTTCAAGTCTCGTCTTTGAGTTTCGGCAAGTCTATACTCCGACAAGCCTTGAAGTAGGGGGATTTGTAGACATCAAATTTTTGTGGGACTCTACAAGACGAGTTCAAGCCATCTTCAAACTCTAAGGTCTTTTAGGGTTTATTGGAGGCAACTCTACCCAAAACCCTAACTCACATATATATAAAGGGACACATATTTTCTTGAAAAACTCATGGAATAATTACAAAGAGATCAAGATATGGCCATACACTTCTTGATAATCAGATACTTTAAGAAGATCCAAAAAATCCTTTCATGGAGATAAATCTCAAGGATGCATATATCATCCTAGTTTTAATAATACGCTAACGACCCTCGAATCATGGATAAATTCGAAGAGAAGAATCAAGTGAACAACACAATTGTATTCACAAGACTCATTAATAAAAAAATTTTAATTTTTTTTATTGCAGTTAATTTTTGGCACTTGAAAATTTATTGTGAACCAATTGCATGTTGTTGGGTCGATAGCCACGTGCTCACGCAAGTGTATGTATCGTTACACGTAATATAGTCTGTAAGACCGAATATCGTCCACAGAGACTGGTTACCAAGTACCGAACTTCTAAACTTTGGTTTCTATTTGGCAATTGATAAATTGTCTGGTTTTATAACTAAGACTATAATTAAAGTAAAGTGCATGAATTTAAACTAAGGTTGATAATACTTTGGGTTTATAACAATTATGAAGGGAATAGGGCTTTCAATCTCCTCAACTATCCACTATTTCACTTGTTAATGCAATGCTAATATGTCTTCTTCTTATTAAGATAACAGGTTAACTAGTCTGTCATCATATTCCGGTTAGGATATACGAGAGCTCAATCTGTGCAGAAATCTTCTATATTTCTATGATAGGTTTTACCACACAAGAGGATTAAGAACAGTAACCTTAAACACTACGCAAGTATGGGGGTAGTTTCGTCCACGATTTTAACATACGTCTAAACAATACATCATATTCAAATCTCCCCTCTCGGTTCTTGACTCGAAATCATATAAGTACTGATAATTAGTAGCTAATTATTTATCAAACAATCAAAGCAATATTGAATAGTTGTTTCAATTTCCGGGAGTGAATGTAGTAAGTGCAGACAATCAGACGCGAGCCCCGCATCGGGCGGATTCCTCCTTTTGCTCCTCAGCCTACGAGGTATTAACAGCCGTTTCCAACTGTTGTTCCTCACTTGACTTCAAGCTGGGGAAGGCTAGTTCAAGAACTAGAAAGATCTCACTTCTATTTACTCAGACGCCTCTTTCTTATCGAAGACTCTGGCAACTGGAACGCCCAACGATGGGGAACTTTTTTTGAGGGAGATCTAATAAAGTTGAAGAAGAAATCAATTAACTATATGAAAGAGCTTCAAGAAGATTCGACGGAAACCCTACTAAAGTAATTAGCTCCTAAACATTGTCATGTCAAGAACTAAATTATAATCCAACATAACTGAAATAAACTAAGGAAAAAGAAAAGAAATACTGTGAACTAAAGTCTCCAATTGTGGCCTCAAATATGCCCTGAGTTGTGTTGTTTGATAGAATGTCCCACCTCTCTCACTAAACTAATCCCTAGGGCTTAAGTATGTAGCAAATTTTCATGCCCTATAGACCCTTCTGCCCTTGACCAGTTCTAACTCGGATCTGAAAATTTGCGCCTCGGCACCGCGGTCCTGCAGAGTGGCACCGTGATCGGTGTATTTTATACACACTTTTTGAGTCTTTTTTAGTTAGTATTTTACTCATTTTGTTTATGTTTAGTATAGTATTAGGGTCGTTTTCCTTTCTTTTGTGTCACAGCGGTCAGAAATGAAGAAATGACAAAAAGGAGATGAAATGAGCATAAATGAGATGGAATTGCACACTTAAAGGGGCCAATAAATGAAGTCTAAGAAGTCCCGGGAAATATAGAAAAGATCAAACGAAGTTCGGATGAAAACTGGACGACGAAGCGAAGAACCGCCGAAAAAACGCCACCGGCGCCGCGGCGCCTAATGTTCTGCGGAGTCCGAAAGTTGCAGATTCTTCAGCGCCGTGGCACCGGACTGGAGGGCCACGGCGCCGACGCGATATTTTTGACGTTTCGGGCTGAATTTGACACGTTTTCAGGGTCCAAAAGGGATAACTTTTCCTACCTACATAATCCCTAACCCTTGACCTAAAGGATTCTTGGGCTATATATATTCTCTACATCATTCTCTAGAGGGGAAATTCACTCCATCCATTGTACATACAACACAACTTAGGAGGCTAAGATTTGAGACTTTTCAAGTATTTTCTTTTCTTTCTTTTGCTTTGTTTATTTCAGTTCATGTATGGATATTGTATTAGTTCTTAGCGTGACTATGGCTAGGAGCTAATTACTTTATTAGGGATTTCCTTTTGATTCTCTTGAAACTCTTATTCATGAATTAATACATTAGTTGATTTCTTCTTCACTTGATTAAGGTTTATTCAATAATTGTTTTGATTGCTTGATAACTAATTGATCACTAGTTATCATCACTTACATGAGTTCTAATCGAAATCCGAAAGAGGAGATTGTGAATATTATATAGTTAAATAAACATAGGTTTAAATCGTGGACGAAAGTACCCCGATACTTGTGTAGCTTAATAGGTTATTGCTCTTAATCCTCCTTTATAGTCAATCTTGTTATCGAAAGATAGAAGGGTTCTCCATTGGGGTTGAGTGTTTATATTACCTTAACAGTAGTATAAGACGGTCAAGTTAACCTGCTATCTTAACGTAGAAGAAGACGTTAGTCTAATTGTATTAAGGATTGAATAAAGTAGATAGTTGATGATCTTGAAAGCCCTAATTCTCCATCATAACTGATTTAAATCAAAGTATTTTCATAATTAGTTTATTTCCTGCATTATTAGTTTAGAATTCCAACTCAATTAACGTTAACCAAATAGAAACTAAAGCATATATAATCGGTACTTGAAAACCAGTCCCTGAGGACGATATTCGGTCTTACCTAGACTATATTACTTGTAACGATACGTGCACTTGCGTTAAGCGTGTGTATAAATCGCACATCAAGTTTTTGGCGCCGTTGTCGGGGATTGACGTACTTTCAATATCGATTTATCTATTCTTATTTCTAATTTGGTTGCTCAAACAACAAGTTTCTAACTTGTTCTTCGAGCATTTTTTTATCACCTTTTGTTGTTTTCTTAATTTGCAGGTTAAATTCGAATAAAATAAAATAAATGGACTATTACTATCAGAGACAGTGGAGTCATCAACAGCAGCTTAACCCACAAGTTCTAGATGAAGATCTAGATGAGTTGCAGGCAGGCATACTCAGGCTCACCAAGTGCCAGACTCAGTTTATGTCTGAGACAAAGGAGTCCCTCAAAAATTTGGAGACCCACATAGGGCAACTGATGGATAATATGAGCAATACACCTCAAGCAAATCTGCCTAGCAACATCATTATGGGAGGTGGTAAGCAAATTGAGGAGCCTGAACCACACCCAGCTATTGAGGAATCTGGCGAGATAGTTGGTGTAGAGAAGGAAAAGATTGCTGAGATCCAATTATTCACCTTTTTGGATTCTGTAGAAATTTTTTTTCCTGCACCTATTGCAAAAGAAACACCACTATCTATCAATGTTGATCCCCAAATAGGAAGTCCATACCATCAAGGGCACCCTCTAGATTTGAGAGATGTAGGAAATTTCACTGATCCCTACATTATAGAGAGCCTAAAAGACAAGTCTGTCTTGTGTACTTGGGGGATAATCTTATGTCTGAGGCCCTTGTTTGAAAAAGGTGTTGTAGGAAAAGTGAGACCTGCAACAAACACTGTGCGGTTTGCAAGAAGTTAACAGAAGGATCAGTCGGGCACTAGTAAAGGTTAAATGCGTCCGGCTAAAAGACGTTAAAGACAACGCTTGTTGGGAGGCAACTCAATGTTTTTAATTATGTTAGTTTTATTTTTGTCTTTAGTTTGTTTTATTTTGTCTTGAACAGTCTCACGGTCTTGAGTTCTTGTTTTGTGTTGTTGGATGACAGGTGGACTAAAAGCTAACTCTGAGGAAAAAGGAGCAAAAACGCTAAAAAAAGGAAAAGCCGTCGTCAGCGCCACGGCGCCCAGAATCAGCGTCGTGGCGCCGGAACTTCAGAGAGTCGCAGTGCTTGGGGCGCCACGGCGTCGAATCTCAGGGTCGTGGCGCCGAAGGTTCAGAAACCCAGATTTCGTGCAAATTCCAGAATTTTTCCTCCCAGACCTCCGTTATGACCGCTGTGTTGTGTCAGTAAGTTGTCCTATTTTTAGTCTTCACACATTGGGGACAATGTGTGATATAAGTTTGGGGGGTGTCTTATTGTTTTTGAGTCTTTTTTATTTGTTTTGTGTGTGTTTTGAGTATTTTTAAGTCATAATTGTTTTTTTATGATCATGCATACTGTAGTTATTTGAAACGCCTAGTGAAGTAAAGTGGGATAATGTAATGGAATTAGAAGCAGAAAATCTGAACGCTTAAGTTAGATATGCCAAGAATTCATGAAATCAAATTATTTGGGGTATATGTGCTTGATTTATGCATTGTTAGTGATTAAACCTATGCGTATGCTTGCTTGTTATTTGAGGCGAAATAGTTAGGATATGCATGTTAGGGAGATGATTCAGGCATTTATTTGTTAAACCCTTTCTTACCATTCATTTCCTATCCCTGACAATAAATTGTATCCCTAGTCAGCCCCTTTGAGCCTAAAACTAAGATATTTTCTTTGACACCCTGTAATTTCATACTTGTGTCATAAGTGGAAAAAAAATTGAGATGCTTGGAATACAAAGTGTTGAAAAAAAAGACAAAAGAGAGTGAACAATTTTGATGCACCCCAATGAAATGTAATAATAAATAGGCAAAAGCCTAAGTTTGGGGGGTGCTTACTATTCATCAGACACCTCATTCTCTCAAAACAAAAGAAGGGAAAGATAGGTATGAGGTGAAAAAGAGAATCAAAAGAAAATGGAATAATTGAAAGCAAAAGAGCTTATGGTACGTACGTTGAGCTTAAATGTCTATTTTTACCTACCCCTGCCTAAGCCTACATTACAACCCTGAAAAGCCCTGAAGATCTCTAATGTGTGTATTCATGATTAGTGGAGAATAGCAAGTAAAGAGGCCATAGGATTTTGAAATTAACATGCATAGTTAGATATTCTTACTTCTATTGAGCATGATTAAATTGAATTTGCGTAATATCTGACTTGAGTGTTTAGAATGCTAAAAATCCATGCTATATGTTCCTGCATATTATACTAACCTTCATGCTTTTCTAAGTGACAATTGTGCAGCAAATTGATCAGTGTCTTTGAGTCATTTTATTTTCTTTTCTTTCGTGTCTTTATTTCTATCTTTTTGAGCTTTACTCGAGGACGAGCAAAGTTTAAGTTTGGGGGTGTTTGATCGGTGTATTTTATACACACTTTTTGAGTCATTTTTAGTTAGTATTTTACTCATTTTATTTATGTTTAGTATAGTATTAGGGTCGTTTTCCTTTCTTTTGTGTCACAGCGGTCAGAAATGGAGAAATAACAAAAAAGAGATGAAATGAGCATAAATGAGATGAAATTGCACACTTAAAGGGGTCAATAAATGAAGTCTAAGAAGTTTCGGGAAATATAGAAAAGATCAGACGAAGCCCGGATGAAAATTGGACGACGAAGCGAAGAACCGCCGAAAAAACACCACCGGTGCCGCGACTCCTGGCAGCAGCGCCGCGGCGCCCAATGTTCTGTGGAGTCCGAAAGTTGCAGATTCTTGGTAGCGTGGCGCCGATCGCAGGCTACCACGCGCGACGCGGTATTTTTGACGTTTTGAGCCGAATTTGACACGTTTTCAGGGTCCAAAAGGGATAACTTTTCCTACCTACATAATCCCTAACCCTTGACCTAAAGGATTCTTGGGCTATTTATATTCTCTACATCATTCTCTAGAGGGGAATTTATTTCATCCATTGTACATACAACACAACTTATGAGACTAAGATTTGAGGCTTTTCAAGTATTTTCTTTTCTTTCTTTTGCTTTGTTTATTTCAGTTCATGTATGGAGATTGTATTAGTTCTTAGCGTGACTATGGATAGGAGATAATTACTTTATTAGGGATTTCCTTGTGATTCTCTTGAAACTCTTATTCATGAATTAATACATTAGTTGATTTCTTCTTCATTTGATTAAGGTTTATTCAATAATTGTTTTGATTGCTTGATAATTAATTGATCACTAGTTATCATCACTTACATGAGTTCTAATCGAAATCCGAAAGGGGAGATTGTGAATATGTTATAATTGAAAAAACATAGGTTTAAATCGTGGACGAAAGTACCCCGGTACTTGTGTAGCTTAATATGTTATTGCTCTTAATCCTCCTTTGTAGTCAATCTTGTCATTGAAAGATAGAAGGGTTCTCCATTGGGGTTGAGTGTTTATATTACCTTAACAGGAGTATAATACGGTCTAGTTAACCTGCTATCTTAACGTAGAAGAAAAAGTTAGTCTAATTGTATTAAGGATTGAATTGAGTAGATAGTTGATGATCTTGGAAGCCCTAATTCTCCATAATAACTGATTTAAATCAAAGTATTTTCATAATTAGTTTATTTCCTGCATTATTAGTTTAGAATTCCAACTCAATTAACGTTAACCAAATAGAAATTAAAGCATAGATAATCGATTGAAAACCAAATTCGAGGGCGATATTCGGTCTTACCTAGACTATATTACTTGTAACGATACGTGCACTTGCGTTAAGCGTGTGTATAAATCGCACATCACACCGCGGTGCCAAAAGTCCTGCAGCCTCTCAGTAAATATGGCACCGCGGTTCTGTCTGAATGACACCCCGGTAACGAAAGTCCTGCGGTGTCTCTGATCTTTTGGAACCGCGGTTCTACTGCTGGGCACCGTGGTGCTGCTTTTCCTTCGTCCGAATCATCAGTTTTCAACCTTTTTCTACCTCGGGACCTTCTTTTATGCCCATTTTTGCTCCTTTTTGTCATTTTGCCTTTTTGAACCGTTGTGACTTAAAAGAAAGAAAAATGACCATAATACTATACTAAACAGTAAACACAACAAAAACAAGTAAAATACTAACTTAAAATGACTCAAAAACGTATATAAAATACGCCTAACAAACCGCCAAACTTAAACTTTGCTCGCCCTCGAGTAAAGAAGAAAACAAGAAAAAAGAAACAAAATAAAAAAGACTCAAATCAAGCAGCTGCACAAGGTTACTTAGAAACACGTGAACGTCAGTGGGATAATATGTTGGAACATACAACATGAAAATAGCAATCTAGAATTTCAAGCCAGATATTTTGCAAATTCATTTCAATCATAGTCAATGGAAATATGAACACTAACATATGCATGTCAATTTCATTTAGTTTTATGGGCATGTTTACTTGCTATTCTCCACTAATCATAGACATACATTTTAGAGATCTTCAGGACTTTTCAGGGTTGTAATGTAGGCTTAGGCAGGAGTAGGTAAGAGTAGGCATTTAAGCTCAATTTACGTATCATAAGCTGTTATACCCCGTAGTTCTGGCCACACGTGTGAGAGCGTGCGAAGGAGAGTAAGACTTAAAATATTTCGAAAGATAAGTTGACGGATTGTTCGGACGGGTTTTAGTCAACTTTGAGGCGGGTTATGACCCGGTAAGTTGAGAGTTCCTAAGTGTTTCAAAGGCCTAGGGCGTAGTTCGTTGAGTCTAGTTTCCAACGCAACCAACCGTTCATCGATAGACGCGTCGGGTAGAAAGTTATGGGAGTTACAAGTTCGGTCTTGTGACGTAAATGCGTTTCGAGCAAAGCGGCGCGCGCCGGATGCAGGGTCGCGACTCCGGATATACTGAGGGGTCACTGAAGTTGCAGCGCCACGGCGCCAGGACAGCAGGGCCGCGACGCCGGAAGTTCCGAGAGTCCGCAGAGGTTTCAGCCATGGCCAAGCGGATTCCTGGCGGAAAAACTTAGAAAAAACAGATTTTCTCTTTTAAAAAGACCTTGGGAGGGTGACAAGTGTCCCCCCCCCCCCCCATCTGATTTCTTGCATGCCTTATATTGACCAAGTCTTGAAGACTTGGTCATCTTTCAAAATCTCTCTCTCTCTAAGCTTAAGCTCCCCCTTCTCTCTAAAATTCCAAGAGGAATTCAAGCCTAAGAAAAATCTGAAAAGTTAAGAACAAGAAGGAAGCTTGTGGCTAGCTTGTTGGTGTTATTGTGGTGGTGTTCTTGGAAGGAGGCTAGCAAAGTTGTTGGAATAAGCTTGGCTAAAGCTTTAAGGTAACATTTCTTCTCTTGTGGTTAGTTATTAATGTTGCATGTGAAGAAGAAGGGATGTGTAGTAGTAAATAACGCACTTAGAGTCCTTGCATGTAAGAAATGTGGTTTGGATATGAAAAAATTGGTTAAGAAGATATTATGAGCATGTTGTAGCCTAAAAACTATCTACGAATTGTTAAGTGAATTGTTGTACCTTATGGGGCAAAATTTTACACACCCAAGTTTAGGTGTGTAATCCCCTTTGAAATGTTTGGATTGTTGAGCCTTAAAAGTGGCGTTTGGATGTTAAATTCGGCCTTGAGAAAGGTGGCAAAGTATGTAGAAACAAAGGAAATGCTGCCCAATTTTCCATAGAATTTAGTGACTTTGAACTTGGATTATTCTACATTGAAATTAGAGGTTAATAAACGTATCATGGTTATTTTAGGTTGACATATTACTTGCGGTAGTTGGACTTAGCAAGTGGATTGACCGAAGAGGTATGTGGAGCTTTCCTATCTCTTGAGCATGAGTAGATGTAACTATGTAGTACGGTAGACGTACAAGATTTGGTATTCTTACTTGTTTTAAGTATATAAAGACTTGTTTCGTTTTAAGAATGTATAAGTCCCTTGGTTAGGGGAAAAGTGTAATTTTACTAAAGTGTAGGGTTAATATAACAACTTTATGGGAAGTTGGTTTATTAGCTTTATAAAAGGTTAATGAGAAGATGTTTACTCTAAGTAAGACAAGTAAGGACAAATGATTTGATTTATGAAAGAAAAATTGATTTTAAGGCATCAATTGCCCAAAGATTTTATGTATGAAAAAGAGTCACTTTTAAAAGAGTTGAAGTATGTAGTACTTGGGTTAAATTCCCGGTTTTCTTTTATTAAAGATATGATTAAGTGTCTTAAGTAAACTAAAATGAGAGGGTATATGAACAAGACTAATAAGAAGTTATAAGTTTTCTTAACTTATTTATGATTATGATATGATGACAGTTTGAGCTAGGGTAAGAGTATATCTGAGGGGCAAGCCCCAAGATCGTTATACCACCTTCTCCAGGGTAAGAGTATGTCTGAGGGGCAAGCCCCAAGATCGTCATACCACCTTCTCCAGTGTAAGAGTATATCTGAGGGGTAAGTCCCCAAGATCGTTATACCATCTGCTTCAGTGTAAGAGTATATCTGAGGGGTAAGTCCCCAAGATCGTTATACCACCCGCCTGTGGTAAGAGTATATCCGGCGGTAAGTCCCCAAGATCGTTATACCACATTCCGTGGATTTGTTACCCACGACGCGAGGAATACCTCACGCGAGTCCTTATGGGCTTACGCGGTGAAATAGTCCCACGCGGACGGCACACTATCACGAGAATACCGCACGCGGTCCACAGACTCCACGGGTGAAATAGTCCCGCGAGTATGGGTGCTATTGATACTACTGCAGGTACCTGTTTTGATCATGAGGCCCCTATTTTATGCAAAGATGTATATATACTTGTCACTCTATGTTAGTAAGACACGAGAAAAGATATTTTGATTGTCTTCCATGACTCCAAATTACTTTTAGACTTATGATATCATTATTACGGATTTCCAGCTTTACATACTTGGTACATATTGTGTACTGACCCCCTTCCTCGGGGGCTGCGTTCATGCCGCAGGTAAGGGTAAGCAGATTGTGGATCCTCGTTCTTAGGATCACTGTTCCGGTGTCAGAAGCTCCATCCCTCCGGAAGCTTGTTTTGTTGGTACGGATATTCCCTGATGCTATAGGTATTTTGTACATTCAGGGGTATGGCGGGGCCCTGTCCCGCCACAGTTGTTATCCTTAGAGGTCTGTGGTCACATATGTGTTTTGGGCTATAAGAACAAGTTGTACTTCTATACTTTTGATTAAGTATGTTTTATGGAAGGCAGCCTTATCGGCTGGCCAGTGATGTTTACCTTTTTATAAGTTATGTGTTATGTATGTTCCGCTGCTATTCTCTGATGTATACCTGACAGGGTACCCCGGTAGGGTACCAGTCGCGGCCCCGGGTTCGGGTCGTGACATAAGCATTCTTTTCATTCAATCATTTGTCCTTCTTTTTGGTATTCTTTTTCAGTTCATACCTATCACTCTTTTTTCTTTTCTTTTTGAGAGTATGAAACACATTCACATAGGCACCCCCAAACTTAAGCTTTTGCATTATTTTTTATTGGGGTGCATCAATTTTTTCATTCTCTTTTGGAATTTCTTTTTCACTCTTTTTCATCTCAATATTCAATTACTGCTTATGGGAATCATAGAGTGTCAAAAAAATAACTTATTTTAGGCTTAAAGGGGCTGACTAGGGATATAATTTACTGCAAGGTAGGTAATGAAAGGTAAGAAGGGTTAACAAATTAATGCCTGAGTCATCTCCCTAAATATGTACGTCCTAACTATTTCGCCTCAAATAACAAGCAAGCAGACTTCATAGACATTTTTCAATTGACAACGCATAAGCTAAGTACAAATATCCCAAATAATCAGATTTTCATGAATTTTTGGCATATCTAACTTGAGCACACAAATTTTAGCTTCTAAATCCATTACATAATCCCACTTAACTCACTAGGTGTTTCCAGCAACTACAGCATGCATGATCATAAAAAAAAATTGACTCATATGGACACAAAACAAAGACTAAAAAACACAAGGTACCCCCCTCCAAACTTAACTGACACATTGTCCAAAATGTGTAACGACTCAAAAATTAAACAGGGACGACTTACAGACATACAACAGCTCAAAATGGTGGTGGTGGCGGCGGATATTGCACTGACCACGGGTTGAACCTGGTGCTCAAATCATCGACGCGTTGGCTCAGGTCCTGATGCCCTTGCATCATCTGTTGCTGATTTAAGAGCATCTGTTCATGGTTTTGCATCATTTGTTGTTGGTTTAAGAGCAGCTGCTCCATCATTGATATTGGAAGTCCAAGGACATGGGAGGCTGGTGGATTCTTTCTCCTGCTTCATGCTGTGTGGTTGCCTCAGGCTCTTCCTCATCCATGGCTGTTGTGTTTGCTTCTCCTGGGCCCCATCTTCTTGCTTCTGGTCTGGGAGTGGGGTCAAGGAAATAGTGCACTAAACTATAGGTCATGGGAGACTGAATCGTCTCGAGAATATCCATGACGAATGTTAGGACTCCCTGCCTAGCACATAAGGCAGAAATGAGTGACCCATGTCCCAGTCCGCCAGTAGTAACCAGCCTGCTAATCTCCCCTATGCTCTGCACTATTTCTCTCCCCACATAAATTGTCTTGCCCGATATGATGCCATAAATGAGCTTGATTATGTTTGTAGGCACATTGGTAAAATAGGTTGACAGAATCAAGCGAGCAATTACGAAATATAGTCATCATCTGACTGTTCTGTCAAATTGGCATCGGCAAGTCTCCTGGACCCGTTACGAGAAATGTTGAATTCGGCGTCTGGGTAGCATAGAACTGTTGCAACTGTGTTCCACATGATGTGGTTGACATCTCTCGACCAACTTCTGAAATGTTGCGGGTTATATCATTGGTCCTCAATATCATAGGTCATCAGTATCACATTCACTGCTTTAAAACTTACGGGCACATATCGCCCTCTAACAAAGCATCTCCCATTCGCCTCAATCATAGCCCTGATGGGCTCGTAGTCATCATCATCATCAAATGGTGTGGTCTGGTAGTCCATGCCTCTTTCCGGTATCAATGCTCTAGTGTTTATTTTGTTATACCGATCTTCCGCCTGTTTGTTGGTAAATAAAGTAACATCATATTCTAGAGTTGATGAAGATGGGGAGGCTCTGGCGGTTCATTTTCTAGAGGTCATTTTGAGGGATGTTGGAAAATTTCAGCAGCATTTCCTTCATTTAATTGAGGTTTTCCAACAACTCTCACTCCACACAGCAGCAATAACCAAACAAAATCAATTCCACATAGCAATAACCAAATAAAATCAGACCACAACAACACTAACCCACGAATCAACTCTACACAGCACCCCAAAAAACACAACCAACACAGCACACAAAAACCCGCAACACATACCCACAACTACACAACACCCTACCAACACAGCTCGTACAACCCCCAAACTTGCAAGCTACTCTCCCTACTAGCCTTTAAATTGCAAGAACAATGATGAAGATTACCTTTTTGAAGAGTTGTTCCTCACCAATTTCTTGACCTAAATGGAAGAAGTGATGATGGTGTAAGATGAGATGGTTTTTAATGGGGTGGTGTGTAGGGATTGATGAAAGACTTTGGGGAAGTTTGTGGGTATTTTTGTGTGTGGCGGAGAGGATTTTCGAAACTTTTAGAGAAAGGAAGGGTTTGTGTTTGTGTGGGAAAGAAATTGGGGGTTTAGGGCTTTTTAATTCTGAAATCCTGTCTCGGCACCGCGGTCCTGCAGAATGGCACCGCGGTGTCGACCTAATTTTTTGTTTTTCGCCATTTTCTTCCTACTCATTCCGACTCCCGCACCTGTCATCATATCACAACAAAAAAATACCACAAGTGAGACTATTCAATTGAAAATAAAATAATTAAAACAAGAATTAAAATAACATAAGTAAAACAATGGTATGCCTCCCAACAAGCATTTTCTATAACGTCTTTTAGCCGGATGCAGTTCACTTACTAGATAAAGGGGGTAGAGTGTCCCCTCCACATAACCATCTCAGCACCAATCGCTTCCTCTTCATCCTCTTCTTTTTCACAGTGTTATTTTCAGAAGCATTTACCATCTCGGCATCTTTCACTATTTTCTTGACCTTACTCACATGTTCTATTCTTTGTTTTAATGGTATCCCACGAGCATCAGTACTCGTGAGGCTTTACTCAGGCACAACCTTGTCAACTATTCCAATATCATAACATCTCTTAATGAGTGATTCAGTGGGTGGTCCAAAAAATTTGAAGGTCATCTCTGGCTCAGGTGGTGGCTGGAACACTTTGAATGTCATTTCTTCATCTTAAACTCTGAGCTTCAACTCTCCCTTCTCAACATCAATAAGTGCCCTCCATGTGGCTAGAAATGGTCTCCCAAGAATGATGGCATATTTTCATCTTCCTCCATATCAAGAATGAGGAAATCAGTAGGAAAGATAAATTTGCCCACTTTCACCAACACATCTTCAATTATACCTCTGGGATGTACGATTGAGCGATCAGCTAGCTGCAAGTTGACTGTAGTTGGTTTCGCTTCCCTCAAACCAAGTCTTTTAAACATAGAGAGGGGCATCAAGTTGATACTAACCCCTAAGTCACACAAAACCCTCTTACATGTAACCTTACCTATAGTGCAAGGTAAGGTGAAACTCTCTGGATCTTTCAACTTAGGGGGCAGTTTCTTCTGTAAGATAGCACTGCACTCCTCTGTCAGCGCTATTATCTCATAGTCTGCAAGATTCCTCTTCTTAAACAGGATGTCTTTCATGAATTTTACATAAGCTGACATTTGCTCTAAAGCTTCAATGAACGGGAGATTGATATGAAGCTTTTTGAAGATCTCTAAAAACATGGAAAACTCCTTGTCTAAGGACTTCTTCCGCAGTCTTTGAGGATAAGATATTCTGTCTACATATTCCCTCATGACTGCCGGTGGAGCCTTCTCTATAATAGGGCGGTCCTCAGTAACCCCCTCCTTTTCTACCTCAACTGTCTTCTCCACCACTGGTTGGGATCCAATCTGCTCTAATTGCTTCCCACTTCTCAAACTGACTTCTTGGAATTGCTGGCTCGGATTTATCAATGTATTACTGGGGAGAATACCTTACTCTCTGTTATTCATTGTGTCTGCCAGCTGTCTATACTGTGCTTCTAAATTCTTGATGGATGACCTAGTCTCCGTCATGAACTGGGTCTGAGAGTCGGTCATTTGTGCTTGGGAGTTTGCCAAGGTTGAAAGTGAGGACTTTGTTTCTGCCATGAATGACCTTGTCTCAGTTATGAATTGTGCTTGGGAGTTTGCCAAGTTCAACAGTGCTATTTTCAACTCATCTGACTTCTCTTGTGGGGCTGGTGGGCTGAACTGCAGTGAGGAAGATGCTTGAGTCAAGGGTTATTGTGGATTACTCTGTTGATAGTGCCCCTAAAACTGAGGCTGCTGCCCTTGATCATTCCTCCATGAAAAATCTGGGTGATTTTTCCTCCTCTGGTTGTATGTGTTGGAGTATGCATTGTTGTAGGATCTTTGAAAATTCCCCACAGCCTGACATTGAGCCTGCTCCATTGGGATGTGGTTGGGATCAGTTGCTGGACATCTATCGAAGGTGTGTGGATCCACACAAATCTCACAAACTGCTTGCATCTGGATCGCCTTTACGAACATGGTATTCTGCTGGAGTTGCTTAGTCAAGAGAGTGACTTGTGCTTTCAGTGCAGCGATGGCATCTAGCTCATGAACCCCAACTGCTTTTCTGCCACCTATTCCTCTATCATCTGGCAAGTGATTGTTCGTGGCCATGTCTTCCAACAAGTCATGGGCTTCATGTACTGTTCTCTTCATGAAAGTGCCACCAGCAGCTGCATCAATTATTATTCTAGTAGTCTCACTCAGGCCATTATAGAAGATGTGCACAAAGTTTCACTGCTCAAGGCCATGATGTGGACACTTCCTCTGCAAATCCTTGAACCTCTCCCAAGCATCATACAATGACTCTCCATCCATTTGATAGAAATTGTTCAATTCTCCTCACTTTGCGCGCCATTGAGTGGAAAGAATTTTTCAAGGAATTTCTGGGCTAGGTCCTGCCATGTGAAGACGTAGTCTGTTGGCAGGAAGTTCAACCAAACCTTTGCTCTGTCCCTGAGTGAAAATGAGAATAGCCTCAACAGAATGACATCATCAGTAACGCCATTGTATTTGAATGTGGCACAAAGCTCCAGGAAATTCGCAATGTGCATATGTGGCTCTTCATATGGTGACCTTCCAAACTGGGATGTGTTCTGCACCATACCCAGAATAGCAGGTTTGATCTCAAAGTTGTTGGCTCCTATTACTGAGAGCCTGATGCAAGTATGCACCCCTGTAACTGTAGGCAATACATAATTCCCCAAGCTCCTTCCTGGAGGGACTTGTCTTAAGACAGGCGGTAACTCACCATCCGCCAAATTATTGTTTTGCTGATTTTCCATTGTCAAAGGATCAACAATTTCCTTGTTCCTCCTGCAAGTGATCAAAAACAAGCAAACATATCACGTCAAAATGTTCTAAAATAAAAGACAGAAAAATAAAAACCAAATTAGAAATAAGAATAGATAGTTTGATATTGATTATACGCCAGTTCCCGAAAACGGCGTCAAAAACGTGTTGGGTAGATAGCCACGTTCTCACGCAAGTGTACGTATCATTACAAGTAATATAGTCTGTAAGACCGAATATCGTCCACAGAGACTGGTTACCAAGTACCAATCTTCTAAACTTTAGTTTTTATTTGGCAATCGATAAATTGCCTGGTTTTATAACTAAGACTATAATTAAAGTAAAGTGCATGAATTTAAACTAAGGTTGATAATACTTTGAGTTTATAGCAGTTATGAAGGGAATAGGGCTTCCAATCTCCTCAACTATCCACTCTTTCACTTGTTAATGCAATGCTAATGGGTCTTCTTCTTATTAAGATAGCAAGTTAACTAGTTTGTCATCATATTCCGGTTAAGATATACGAGAGCTCAATCTTGTGAAGAAACCTTTTATATTTCTATGATAGGTTTTACCACACAAGAGGATTAAGAACAGTAACCTTAAACACTACACAAGTATCGGGGTACTTTCGTCCACGATTTTAACATATGTCTAAACAATTACAACATATTCAAATCTCTCCTCTCGGTTATTGATTCGAAATCATATAAGTAATGATAATTAGTAGCTAATTATTTATCAAGCAATCAAAGCAATATTGAATAGATCTTAATAAAGTTGAAGAATAAATCAATTAACTATATGAAAGAGCTTCAAGAAGATTCGACGGAAACCCTACTAAAGTAATTAGCTCATAAACATTGTCATGTCAAAAACTAAATTACAATTCAACATAACTGAAATAAACTAAGGGAAAAGAAAAGAAATATTGTGAACTAAAGTCTCCAATTGTGGCATCAAATCTGCCATGAGTTGTGTTGTTTGATAGAATGTCCCACCTCTCTCACTAAACTAATACCTAGGGCTTAAGTATGTTGCAAATTTCGTGCCCTATGGAACCTTCAGCCCTTGGCCAATTCTAACTCGGATCTGAAAATTCGCGCCTCGGCACCTCGGTCCTGCAGAGTGGCACCACGGTGCCGAAAATCCTGCAACCTCTCAGTAAATATGACACCGCGGTTCTGTCTGAATGGAACCCCGATGCCGAAAGTTCTGCGGGGTCTCTGATCTTTTGGAACTGTGGTTCTGCTGCTGGGCACCGCGGTGCTGCTTTGTCATCGTCCGAATCATCAATTTTCAACCTTTTTCTGCCTCGGGACCTTCTTTTATGCCAACTTTTCGCTCTTTTTTGCCATTTTGCCTTTTTGAACCGTTGTGACTCAAAAGAAACAAAAAACGACCCTAATATTATACTAAACACAACAAAAACATGTAAAATACTAACTAAAAAAGACTCAAAAAGTGTATACAAAATACGCCTAACATACACCTAGTGGGACTCGAACCCACAATAGCTTGATTAGAAGGCAAGAATCCTTTCATGGAGATAAAAGCGCAGATCCAAAATTTGTGGGATATTCGAGATGTCTTTTCAATGGAATATGTGCCCTTTTATATATGTGTGAGTTATGATTTAAGATAGAGTAGCCTCCAAGAAACTCTAACAGGCCTTAGAGATTGAAGATGGATTGAACTCGTCGTGTAGAGTCCCATAAATTTTTTATATCTATAAATGCCCCTACTTCAAGGCTTGTCGGGGTGTAGGCCTTCGACTAATTTTAAAGTGATGAAAATTGACTGCAATCACAAACAAAATATGAAGAAACAAAGTTTATTGATGAATATTTTGAGTACAAATCTATTTATTCCCTTGATTCTTCTCTCCTAATATTTCTCTGTATTCCGAGGGTATTTAGTAGCGTATTTCTCTATTGTATGATGATTTGGACCTCATTGAGATGTATTTGATCGCCAAGAATATCGGTCGGCGGCTTTGATAAAGGCAACATTTGATGCCTTGATCTCTTTGTGAATATCCTAGAAGTTTATGGGATATTCGAGATGATGTATTGATCTCCTTATGAATATCCATGAATTTATGGGATATTCGAGATATCTTTTCAAGGGAATATAGATCCAATTTTATAGGAGTGAGCTAGGATTTAGGGTAGAGTAACCTCCAAGAAATCCTAATAGAGCTTAGAGTTTGAAGATGAATTGAACTCGTCTTGTAGAGTCCTATACAATTTTGATTTCTACAAATACTCCCTGTTCAAGACTTGTCGGAGTGTAGACTTGCTGAAACTCAAAGAAGAGACTTGAGAAATCTCTAAGTTGCTGAAACTCAAAGAAGAGACTTGAGAAATTTCTACAAATACTCCCTGTTCAAGACTTGTCGGACATACTTGAAGTATTCATAAATTGAGAGAAAAGATAAAGGACATACTTGGTCTAGTTGGACGTGCCAATTTGTTTCGAACATAATTTCAAGTTCTGAAATTAATTGCAACCACAAAATAATGATTTTATATATCAAGATTGTGAGTACAAATCTGCTGTTCATTTATTATGAGTAGCTAATCATATATCTAAGTTTGTGGATCTCAACGGTGATATTGATGTAATGGGTGTTACTACTATTATTATACTCTGTGAATGCTTTATTGTGTAATGACATCAACGGTGACCAACATTGGTAGTGACTATAACCCTTTATTGTTTGAAAAAGAATAGTGGGTAGGAAAATCATTAATGACAAAGATTTAGGAATTTAACTCTCATTTATTAACCAAAGCTAGGAATAGAATGATTAATTTGAGATCAAATTGGTGTATTGAATTTCACATCGTAGTGCTTGGAAAAGCCTAGTGATGATATTTATCATCTAGGTTGGAAAACTAGTGATAAACCATTAATTGACCCATAGTCTAATATAATAGATATTTAATTAACATCAAACTTAGCCCCAAATTGCATTGATTAACCTAGAGGGAACACAATCCTAATCCTCAACAACTTGAATTACCAATTTGAATTATTCCATTCTTGAAGTAATTAGTAGATCATTATCAAAACAAACAATATTTTTTCAATCACCTTTGAAATTTAGACTAATTGTTGAGGTTTACAATTAAATTATATTTTTCTCGTCGTATTCCCTATGGGATACGACCCCAACCTTAGTTGGGTTCTATATTTGCATTCGTCCGCTTTACATTCTTTTCGAAGGTGCAATATGGGCGTATCAAATTTTGGCGATCAAAAAGAGTGTTCACATAACCATTTACACACCCCTTGAGAAAATATTAACTTCTAGCTAGGCAAAATAGATAATTTGATTAAAATGTCCCTAATTAAATAGGTATTAGAATTTGGTCATTTAAAACTTAATAATGATAAATCTGAAAAAGTAAGGTTAATTCTTTCTTGATTTGATAAGTGAACACTATTTTTATTCAAAAAATTAAAAGATAAGTGAACACTCTTTTTGATAAGGATGGAGTATTACCAACCCCATAGTTTAACCATAAATGGATTTGGAAGCAGTCATTCCTGAATAAACTCAAGTACTTCCGTTATCTAATCCTGAAGAATAAATTGCCCACTGCTGAATATCTTGCCCACGTAAATGTTCTGCAGAGCAACCAATGCCACCATTGTCAAACAACTGAAACACCTTAACATATCTTCCTCCAATGCCCTAAAGGAAGTCATGTTTGGGGTCAACTAGGAATCCAAGTTCCACCTGATATAACCCTCTCATCTTGGTTAGAAAATCAATGCCAATCCAAGAATTCCATTAGCCTTACTATGGAGTCATAATACCCTTACAAATTAGCATTCCCATAGCACGTTGGAACAAGCTGCAGAATTTTACCACCTAAGAAATCACCAACTTTACAAAAAACATGACCCTAAAACAAGCATCATGGTAAAATGGGAGAAACCTGCAAACAATTCCTTCAAACTATCCGTTAAGAGTCTCACACCGGAAATGGAATGGAAACATTGACTTCTTATATGGACTTGGACAATTCTTACCCTAAAAACTAACTTTTGGAGTTGAGTTAGGCCCAAGTTTCATTTTTTACATGATATCAGAGTAAGACCAATTCAAATTATATGTTCACAGATGTTGGGCACTATATTATATTATACACGCTCCAGTTAATAAGGTCTGGGCGTGCAGGGGAGTGTTAAGAGTTTCACATCGGATATGGAATGAGAATGTGGACTCCTTATATGGACTTGGTCAATCCTCACCCTACAAGCTAGTTTTTGGGGTTGAGTTATGCTCAAGATTCATTCTTTACATGGTATGAGAGTCAGACCAAATCCAATTATATATTCGCAGATGTTGGGCGCCATATTATATTATTCACGCTTCAGTTAACAAGGTCTGGGCGCGCGGTTGAGTGTTAAGAGTTCCACATAGGATATGGAATGAGAACATGGACTCTTTATATGACTTGGACAATCCTCACCCTACAAGCTAGCTTTTGGGGTTGAGTTAGGCTCAAGATCCATTCTTTACATGATATCAAAGTCAAACTCATTCCAATTGTTTGTTTGTCAATGTTGGACCTCCAAATTATATTGTCCACGCTTCAGTTAATGAGGTCTGGACATACGAGGAGTGTTAAGTGTCCCACACGACACTGATAAACACAATGAAGGAGAAACTAGTCTTTGAAATGTTCATCCTAATTTTATAGTGCCAGTTTTAAACAATGACATTTTAGAGATAGAATCGTTTAGATATATCTCAGCCCTGTAAAGAAATTTTAATTCCTGCATTTTATTTATGAAAAGCCTTACGTTTCAGCACTTTTTTTGTTTCTTTCTTCATATATATTATTATACTTTAATATATGGACAAAGTTGCCCTTATCCAAAAAAGCAACTAATTGCTGGGTAAGTGCGCTCAAAACCTTTCTAAGGATAACCAGACGTCCAAGTCACCATGTCAGTTGTGATAAGTGCAAACAGGTTGTAAAAGATAAGAAAGCAGTATCTCCAATAATTCAAGAACCATTCTAAAGTTATCGTCCACACAATTACATATAAAAGAGAAGAAAACAATATCTCCAATAATTCAAGAACCATTCTAAAGCTATTGTCCACACAATTCCATATATATGTGATTTGATTGAAATGGTAAAAAATGAATTTTGGGTCTAACTCAATCACAAAAGTTAGTTCATGAGGGAGGATTGTCCAAATCCATAAAAAGAGTTCAAATTCTTATTTCATTTTCGATGTGGGACTCTTAACACTCTCTCGTACGCCCAGACTATGTTAACTGAAACGTAGATGACATAATTTGGAACCCAATATTGAGAACATATAATTGAAATATGTCTGACTCTAATATCATGTAAAAATGTATTTTGGACCTAACTCAAATCCAAAAGTTAGATTAAATGGAGGAAGATTGCTCAAGCCATATAAGGAGACCATGGACCACTTATTCCACCAATGTGGAAGAACTCAATAGAAATTACCTCGGACATATAATCAATAAGTCCTACTTTGATACGCATCATGTATCCACCACTTTTCATTTTCATGCACGTGCTTATATAGAGTTTTGTTGGGCTCAATCAACTGTAGATACTCTTAACATGATGTGATATTGTTCGTTTCGGGCTAAATTTGCACGTTGTTTCCCGAAAAACCTCACACACTAAGAGATTTCTACACCTTATATGTTGTCTCCCAATTTCTTCAGCTATCGATGTGAATTTTGTTCGCACACTTAACAATCTCCCTCTCAAATTAAGTTCAACGTGGCCCCCAAATTGTATACTCTAAAAAGATGTATATATTTCACTAATAAAAATTAAAGAAAGCTAATAAATTATTAATAAATTGACAACTAAATGTACAAAGATATAAACTCCAACCCACACATTTTCAAAATTCTAGTTCTACCCCTGTTTTGGAGTTCTGGTTATCTTTAGTTATTACTTGGCTCACATGAAGCCCACAAAACAAATTTTATTAATCTTTAAATTACTGGAAATGTACTCTAATTTGAAAATATAACTGGAAAATCATCTACGTAGTGGAAAGATATTTAAGTATTTCAATCATACGTATGCAGTCATGATGTATGGGAAGTCATTTATTAAGTGAGTCTAGAAGTGTCTCTTGACACCTATAAAAGTATCATTTGTAAGGATATTATGTAAGATTAGAGTTTTTATATATATGAAGTGAGCTACATGTCTCCCTCCCTCTTCCATCCTCTTTGTGCCACGTGATATTATTAAGGACCCGCCTTATATTTCTAACACTAATCCATATTATATAAATAGGATATGGCTGAACTTCAAGGAAAAATGTCTGAACTTGTTAAGATAAACTTTAATTACAGTATGTTTGATACTAGTATATAAAGTGTAAGATTTTATATGTTTTTTACCTTCAGCAAAATAAATTAAAATATCAATATTGTTATAAATGTATAACAGTTATTCGCTACAGCAGTTAAAGTTTTTGGACCATCGTTAGGGTAGATGGTGAAAGGGCAGTAGAATAATAGGGTGACCATTCGTTATCTATCATGAAGACTCTATATACTATAATTGGATATTTCATATACCTAGTGGACTATTTCCATATACCTAGTGGATTCGTTTGGTTCACATATTAGTTATCATCACGAATTTAAATAAAGGAATTCAAAAAACTTATGCCAAAAGAATTTAATAATTTATATATATATATATATATATATATATATGCATATATATATATATATATATATATATATATATATATATATATATATATAAATAATATCATTACCCAATTTACATAGTAGAAATATTATTTTTCAAAGAAGGTTTTATCTCCCCTGATTATACACATGAATAATAATGCATGATCGTTTATACGGTAAATAATAACGAATGGGTTATTACAAAGTGAATAATAATGCATAAATTGTTATCATATGATTAATTAGTTGACTACTTGGAATGCATTTCAGTTTTCAAATACTTTATGTGTTGAAAATAGCTATGTCAGGTCCACCAATAAGGTGGGCTTCTTTAGTCCCAAATCAACATGCAAGTGTTCTATGTTGTTACCCCATCATTTGCACATGCTTTCCTCCACAAATTTCTCAAAACAAAGTTGAAAATCCTTAGCCAAATCGTGGGGCGGAATTTTACACGTCTTGTAGGCGTGTAATCCCCTATTGTTAACTACATTGTTGAGCCTTAAATGTGGCGTGTAACATGGAATCTTTAATTACAAAAGTAAGATGAAGATTATACCTCATTTAGCCCAAATATGATCCAAGATTACAAGTCGATCCTTAGCAACTTTAGCGCCTCTAGTTTCATTAGGAGTTCCTAGGTGTTTCAAAGGCCTAGTACGTAGTTCGTTGAGTATAGTACCCAACGCAACAAACCGTTCGTCGATAGGACATCGGATTAGAAAGTTATGAATCTATGGGTTTGTTGAGTATAGATTGATAAGTATAGTTATAGAAAAGACTCTGTCGAAATATTTATAGCATGAGACCTATTATGAACATTCGAGGACGAATGATTCTAAGAGGGGAAGGACCGCCCGCTATGACTGTGGGTGTGTTAAATATACAGAAGTATATGCAATATACATGTGTATACTAATCAATTAGATGTGAAGAATGTTTTCTTACATAGTGATTACTATATAGCACAATGGAGGGTCAAGATGTGTACAAATGGGTGGCTTGGATGAGCTTCTATTAAATATCAAGACTAGTGGTCCCATTGACCGTTATGAATGTCGGAAGAATGATTATTTTTCACATTAATTGATGGGTAGGGTTTACAATAGATAAAAATGTTCTGCATTCCGACGATCGGTCACACGAGTCGTAGTTGTTGTCAGTGGTGTTGGGATCGATAAAACAGGGCATCATGCGGAAACTAACAATTGCAAATCTTGCTGACGATAAATCGGAAATAAAGACAATTATACTAAATATGCATAAACTTTAATATGATTTTAGTCAATTGACCTACATATGAAAAACTAAGATAAAAAAAATATGAAAATTGTAGAGATAAAATTGCCCCCCCCCCAACAAGACTCTTTTAGAGACTACATTGTGGATGTTATTGTGTTATAGTTATGAGGAGAATGAGAATGAAGTCTTCAATTTATGAATGTCCAAAAAATTTCCTTCAAGTCAAGGAATAGCGAAATATGAAAAACAATTATACTTTCCTTTTACGAAAAGTAAAGGCAATCATGGTAATACTTTGACTTTCATTCAAGACAAAAGTAAAACTCAAATATGGTAAGAAAATCAGGGCAAAATCCCTAACAAATCTCCCTATTTTTGGCCTGGATTTTTTTACAAAATAATTTTAATTTTGCTTTCACATAATCTTCATCATTGTTGTTTGTCGTGGTTAAAATAAGGTTAAAAATATTATGAGTTAAAAATAATTTATTTTTTTTATTTTTAAAGATGCGCAGCATTAATGTTGTAAATATGATTGAAATTTCGTCACCATATGTAGCACTTCAGATTTTCTTATTTCTTATTTGATAAAAAAATTCCATGATCGTTAAAAGGTTGCAGTAGCTTGATCTGAATCTTCCTTGAACCTATCTTCAACCTGGTTCAACCATTGACTCTGATACCACTTGTTGAGATCGAAATAACATGACTTCATGTGAAAGCTAATAATTGCAAAGCTTGTCGACGATAAATCAAAAATAAAGACAATTATACTAAATATGCAGAAACTTTAGTATGATTTTGGTCAATTGACCTACATATGAAAAACTAATATAAAAACTATAAAAATTGTAGAGAGAAAAAACTCTCCCTAAATAAGATTCTTTTAGAGACTACATTGTGGATACTATTGTGTTGTAGTTGTGAGGGTGTAAATGAAGTCTTCAATTTATAAATGTCCAAAAAAATTCCTCCAAAACAAGGTTTAAAACCGGATCTGACCGGACCGAGGACCAAATTTTCAGAAAATTAGGATCGAAGACCGGACCGAATTTATCGGTCCGGTTCAAGTCTTTTTCGGTCCGATCCGGTTATATAGACCGAATGGACCCTGTACGGTACAGGGTCGGTGGTGTCATTAGCGACCATCGCGGCGCTACAGCGATTCCGGCGAGCTCAGGCCTTAATTGGAGATGAGACTAACACCATTAGCTCCGTCTCATCAAACCCATCACTCCCATACTAACCACATCGGTCAATTTTAAGATTTAGGCATTCAATTTTCAGATCGATATTCGGGTTCAGTTCGTCCTCGATTTTTTTTATTTTCTGGCGAGTTCAGTAACAATCGACAGTGGTGAGTGGCGTCATTAGCACCGCCTGCTCCTGGCCGTCATTTCTATACCTCCAACGTCCCTCAATTCATCCCATACACCTCCGACGACTAGATCACAAAACACCGAAACCCTAGCTGTCATTTCTCATTTTTCAGCGAACTTAGGTGGTTTTAGGCATCGATAATGGTACCATTAGATTCGTCTTGGTCCATACTACAAGAAATACTTACCCCCGTTCCTCGATTAACAATCGTCGTAAAGACACTATTGTTGATGTCGACGGGTCGAGCTTGAGTTCGGACATGGCTGATGCGTTCACTAGGCAACCTTCACTGGACCGGACCGACCCTGGACCGGACCGGACCGAAACCCAAAAATATAAATTAAAAGGATTGAGGACCGGACCGAATCTTACCGGTCCGGTTCGTTCCGATCTGAACAGGGTCGGTCCAGTTCTTTTTTCGGTCCGGATCAAATTTTGTGCAGCCCTAATGATGATAGCTAATAGTTTAAGTAGTGTCAAGCAGAACAAGCTAGATTTGTCTGCTTATCTTTTTTATTAATAATGTAATCTCAACATAAAGTTATTTTAAAGTAAAAAATACATATATTTAGTCATTATTTTGCCTCACTTCTTCGTATTTTTATTACCGTTTGAGTATAAATTACATTGCTATAAGCTTATTATGTGTTTTGTATGTGAAGGAAGATCGTTGGACGAAAGTGATTGAAAAACAAAGTTTAGATAAAAAAAATAAAGATCGGAGAATGGTTGAGCTCGCCTTGCGGGAAATATAGAATCGATTCTCAAAATAACCAATCGGGTCATTACATCAAATACCAATTAAATAATCATTCATCCTCGAATGATAAAGAAGAGTACGAACGCGGACGGTAACCAAGGAAATATTATTCTAAACCTCATGAAAGCCTACAGGGGTAAGAAATACGCCGATAGTACTGCTCTTTTATGTTATCAGTCAAAACTTCCTCTAACTTAACTCAATGACTTAAATTTCCACCTTTCCATACCCGAAATTTCTTCAACAGATGGTTCCTATATATTTGAACTGGCTCCGCTCGAATTCCGTGATTTGATCACCATGTACCTTTTTACGCGTCCGATTGAATCCACAATTATCACCATAACTACAGTAATCATTTAGTTGTAGCCACAACAAAAAATCCAACATGTACCTGGTAACATAGTCATATTCCACTAGCTTTCCTTCTCAATTATAAAGATCGTCATTGCACAAAATCTCTTAGAAACTTAGACACATACGTCACAAGTCCAATTTTCTTTGAATCTCTAAATCAACATACTATAAGCATACCTACTGATTACCTTGCCGTGTCAGATCCGTAAAATATCACTGGTCGCTCTACTGACTTCCCATAATCATTTGTACCCTCCTCAACACATCACCAAGTACCCGTGTAAACTGTTAGAACTTTCTGAATCATTGCCATAAGAAAAATATCATGAATCCTACTTGCAAACTCTAATGAGAACTGGTAACACTATCATACCTCTATTCTGAATCAAAATCCATCAAATCCTTATCAGTGGTTTACTAGAATACAATAAGTACTTCAAACAATATAAACACAGGCTACCCGACCCTAAATGAATAAATCTAACTCGGAATAAAATGTTAAATCTCCAAATCATCTATAGTCATTTGAACTGATTCCATACATAACTAATAGGCTTCCCATAAGCATGAGGTGATCTATTCTATCTCTTTTCTCATGAGTAATTAATCATGTGCCATCACCCACGACTCTAAAAGTTGAATTCCATCTAAGTCATCAACTTAGTACTGCAGATATGTACCTTTGATTGTAACCTTCATTTTTCTCAACTTCAATCTGATACACAAGTCTGATAGGAACACCATGAACTTTAAATACAACAAATCATCCGTGTACCTTCTCTTAACTAGCCAACAACTTCGAACATTTCGCAAGGCATGCAACCTTGTTTACTATACCTCCACACATCTAGTCTCTAATAGTAAGACCTTACTATTCTTTATCAATCCAGAAGATATCAAATCCTGCAACTCTCGCGCCTTACCAAAATCTTAACACATCTACTATACAATCCATGCACCTTACCTTGCGTAATTACCTCCAAGTCTTTACTATCTGAAATGCCCGTCGTGTTATTAATAAACAACGCTTTAACACAATCTACCACCACGATCACGACCTCTCCTTACCTTCAAACTGAAGAGATTCTCAAGATTTCCTCTTTTTAATCCATTCTAGACCATTCATTCAAGAACACCGTGAGATTACCCATTTTAATACAATGCCAACTGTCAATCCATAAATCTTATCACATTTGTCACCCGAAATTCACTTCTCACCAGTCGCCAATCACAAACTCCATGTAATATTCATCATAACACTTAGTTAATTACATAGACCTACTCCTCCGAGCATACTAACAATTTTACCCGATCTAAAAGGTGCAAAATTAAAGCCACTATAATCCACACCTAACCCAAGAATTCCCATTCCTTTTAATCCAAATTCTCCCATTTCTCGAAGAGATACCTTACTCATTTCAAATTATCTTAATTTTTCAATTTACATCTTTCATTCAAATCATAACCACTACTAATGACTGATTACTGCTCAAACCTGCTAACATTCTTATATTTGTTTGACAAAGCACCATTGCCCAAAATCCCTAACTGAAATAATACTTCTTCTATATTGGTTCATAAGTTCACTTACCTGAACATCACTAACCTCGAGAATGTCAAGTGAGCCCACGAACACACTTTTTAGTTGAAAAAAATGAATGTCTATTTTACTAAGCTTCACTCATTACAAGTAACATTGTCACCTGATTTCGATCAGAAAACATTCGCCGAAAGAACTCACAATTCCTAATTCTACTATGTTATCACAATACTATCAAATTGCAGATAACTCAATATTTCATACCCTATACGACATCTGCCCGCGTACACCTTGCAACATATCCCAACAACATGTCAGATACCAATTGTTCCTTCCTATAGCGGGAATTGATCCATTTAAATTCTCTTTCTTATGCCTCAAATAGGCACTCCTACCATCCAGCCTTAAGAAGTCTTACCTTCTCACAGCTTATCACCAAAAGGTCGCCCTTCAAGTCCATACTCCAAACTTCTTATTGCAGTCTTAGCAAGGTCACTATCATCTTTGTCAAATAAAATGATCCTCAACCACCTAGCCTTCCTTCCTTTCTTTGGGCAGCTGAAGTTTACACTTGCGTTCAGTTATCAAGATCTATATTCTTCCATTGCTGAATTTTTTACTTGACATTGATACACTTGTGCCATAAAACTATCATACTAAACTTTGACGATGTTGAAACTTTCTGACTCCAAGCACACCTCGAGCAACCTTTTTTGTTAAGCCATAACTACATTTTCCCTACTTCTGAGAAACCAACTGATGAAGACATGTCGAAATTACAATCTCTTCCATTAAGGACAGAAAAGGTGAAGAAGTTTCAGATACCAATTGACATTGACCAGATACCAATTTGAAAGAAGTAGCATGAAAGGAATGAAAGAATAAACATTTCCTAGATGTCCTATAGTCTCCCAATTATAAGTGTGACATGCAACACACCTATAAGTAGAACTATACTAGACATTGCTCTTGTACTTATAGACCGACAACCTGTGGCTCTAATACCAACTTGTCACATCCCAAGTTAGGGAAAACGCGGGCACCTACTCGTTTTCTACCTAGTAGGCGAACCCATCCCTTACATATTCATCCAACAACATAAATAAATAATAAGAGCAATAGAAATCTAAAATATAGATATATGATCATGTGGAATACAACACTACCCAATGAATCTGGTCTAAATAGTACAAAAGCTTCTAAGTATATAACTGAAATAAAAATTACAACCACAACCTGAATACAACTTACGTTTATATTGAGAATGAAATAGAAAACTTTAGATGAACCCCGTAATATCCTTGAAGACTAGTCGAACCATGCTCATGTATATGCACCAACTCTACACCCCGAAAAAGTGTCGCAAAAGTAGTATCAGTACAAATACTATGTACTGGTAGGTATCATAGGCCGACAACAGTTAGCTAACATATATAAAGTAGGATTCTGAAGAATAGATAGGCTCGCAATCAAGTACAACACAACATATTCCAACAATAACCACTCAAGTATAGAACGATCAATCGTCGAATCATAGTCTATAGTGAAGCACCTATACCCAAGTCTGCCAATTTTTTTCCATGATTCCTCATAATAATCTCAAACACAAGTACAATCAACAAATTCGATCCATAGATATAAAATGAGATGATGAAAATGAATGCATATGTAATGTATGCACTGGCGCACATGCTCCAAGCAAAATAACTCTACGTCCCGACAATCATGACCCATGGAGAACCCGCGAAGTCTATATACCACTCTCTTGATATCGGTAAAAATCGTCAGTAATCAGACACTCTTACGATCTCCAGACAAAAGACGTCGGGTATCAGACATTCTCAAGTTCCACGCAAAATACCTCGGGCATCGGCCACTCTCACGATATCGATAAATACCTCCAGCGTCGGACACTCATCTCTCTTTTACGCTCTTCCGCAACTACCTCAAAGGCTACACTCTCTCACTTACCATTATTTCCAATCACAGTTCATAACAAATCATCAAATGAATAAGAATGTATGTCTTGCATGATAGAAATTACACTTGTCATAAAGTACACTTCACAATTTCAAGCCATTTATATTATCCTTCTAATAACGATGATAAGTGAGATATCAAGAGGGAGATGAATGCAAACACAAGTCACAAAATATAGCAAATATGGTGATAAACCGACAACCGGTCAATAATATAAACCTAAGTAATTCATCCCAACTTCATACCCAAAGGCGTAATATGCTTTCTCTGAGAGTATCAAACTCTACATATGCTTTGATAACCGAAGTCTAATCAGAAGATAAGTCGCAACCTGCCTGGAAGGACGGATAGGCGCCACGAACTATCCAACTCAAGCTTTGTTCTTCCGAAACATCTCAGAATAAGCCAAGTCTAGCAATTAGAATTTTACATTAAAATGAGATTCGAAAGATACCCATAAACGTCTTAGGAGAATTTTGGGTTAAAAAGTTAGTTCGAAAACCCATTTCCCACTTCGAAGGGTAAAATAGTAATTTCATAGGAAATTTGGGTTCGATTTAGTCAAACTATTATTTTAGGAAGTCATATGAACCCAATGGTACCCATATTGACAGACTTTAAATTCGGACCCACAAGTCACTGAAAATAGGATTCCGAGCCATGAAGGAAAAAATAGAAAATTTAGTGAAACATCAGTTTACCCATAACTTATAGATTCTAAATTACCAAAAATAGTCGAAATCCATCCACTAATTGTATCCCAAATTGAGAAAAATCTTATTTTATTTTTATATCAAAAACCCTCATTTTTCCCAGCTCAAATTGTGGATAAAAATCACTACCAATTGAAATAATCATGGGAAAATAATAAAATGAAGGTTAGATACTTACCCCCTTGTTGATACGAGAATAAATGATACTACGAAGCTTCTGGAATAGATGATACACAAAATAGAGAATTGATTTTCAAAACAACTTATCGGGTCGTTACAAATATTATGTATTGTAGCAAAGAAGAGTTCAAAGTATAACACCAACAATCTAACCAAACAGAATTTAATGATGTTGATGGGGAATAAGTGGTACTAGAGTTAACCAAGGACCTTACATATGCAATTTTAATCGACTCTAGTTTATGTCAAGAATAGGAGGTCGATAATAAGTTTAATTTTTTAATTTGAGCTCATTGGTCCTCACTCCACACATTTTTCGACATTGTGTTAGAAAGGAGATATGAAATGTGGTCCATACGAATCGATGCAGAAATTAAAGGATGAGATAGCTGAGTCATATATTCTAAACTTTTTGAGGCCGTTTAGGAAAGGAGACACTCCTCAAATGAGAGCAAAAAAATGCATAAAGAATTATCCAATTTTTGGCCCGCACTAATTTGTACTGCCCCAAGAACATAATCATAGAGCGAAATCAAAACTGAGGGTACAATTCATAAGTTTGAAGTGGAGATAAAAAGTGGTTCAAGTCGTGCTGCGATGTTAAATCAGACGCTTGTTGGGAGAAAATCCAATTTTACTGCTTTCTTTTATTTTATTTTATTTTTCAGTATATTTTTTGTAGTGTTGTTTTTATTTTTATAGGAGTATGAGCATGCAATCAAAGCCATTGAAAATATGCAAAAGCAAGCCACAGAGTTGGAACTAAGTGTGGGGTGCCCGCGTAAAGAATCATATCTTATTGGGAGAGGTCTGATTACCCCTTGAGCTCTTAATACTTCGGGCTTTGGCCTTCCATGAATTTTCTTTTACCCTCCTTTTATTTATGGTATGCACCGAGGACAGTGCATAGTTTTAAGTATGGGGTGGGAGATACTATATGCTCAATTAGTAACTAATAACCACTCTCGGGTTTTCTTTATGCATCGGTTCTTTTTCGAGAGATGTAGATTGAACCGGGTAATTTTAAATGTTTTAGGGTTATTTTATTTTTATTTATTTTAGGAGTATTAAAAGGGAGAGAATAAAGACCTTGTGACTTGATTGATGCGACCATATTTAAGCCTGGGCTTGAGTAGTACTTTTTGTGAGGGTTGAAGTGTTAATATAAAATAACCGATTTTTGACACCTAGGATCAGGGTAGTTACTCTCTCTCTCTCTATATATATATTATTCTTATTTTGTAGTTTCCGATGATCTATTTGTCTTAGAGTAGAATTGATCTATCTGGATTGATACTTGTGCTATGTGTGCTGAGGATTTCTTGCATATTCCATGTTTTGCATCTAAGTCTAGAACTTGCCCTGCATGTTATTAAAGCGAAATAAAAAATGTTGTTCTATTTAGAAGATGATAATAGGCTTTCTTTGATATGTCTTGTGAATTTTAGTATTTTCAGATATTATACCACTAGTTATCCCTTTGAGCCTGTAGTCTTTCGTTTGTTAACTGTATTTTTGCCTTAACCTATTTGTTTGAATCCCTAATTTTTGCACTATGCTTCCTTGAGAATTGTAGCTTATATTGTGATAAAATTTATAAATGTGAAGAAAGGGATGGTTGAGTGTAAAAGGTGACCTAAGGTGACGAAAATTCTCTCTTAGAAAGAATGTGATAAAAAAAATATCTAGTGTAATCTCACAAAGTGGGGTATGGGTTAGTAAGAATGTGACATAAAAAAATGTCTGAAAAAAATAATTGAAACTTTCTTGATATGAGGTAAATACTTGTGTTAATTGATGAAGAGAGGGTTGAAAAATAAAGTGAAGAGAAGAGAATAATGGGTGACGAAATCTATAAATTGCAAAGTGCTTAAGAAAGTGTAAGTCACTAGTATATATTTGTCCTACTCGCCCCCTAGCCAATGTTACAGCCCGCTAAAGTCCTCTTTGATTCTATTCGAGCACGCTTAATTAGTGGAGATGTACATTTTTTGCAAGCCTATGATTTTTTGTGTATACATGTGAATTCTTTTGTGAGTTAGAGAGATTGATCTTTGATGCAAAGTTCATAAATTATATTAATTCTTTGATTTGAGTGTGTGGATTATTTATTCTTGTGAGGGCACTTGTTTCATGATAGATAGGTGATGTTATTATATTGGTTGACATGGTATGTGATCGAGCTTAAATTTGATGAGTTAGAGTCCATCTTTGAAGTTTGGAGGTTAGAAGTTTATTATTTGTGTGTTGACTTGTATATCTTGCATGATTATTAGGAAGTGTATTTTTGATGTTTTGTGTTACAATAAGGCATAATTGTTGGTATCAATCAAAATGGTGACCCTCCTGAACTTGATTTATAGAGATTAGTTTAGTACATGCTCGAGCACATGCAAGAGTTTAAGTGTGGAGTGATGATGTTCCAAAAATACATATATTTAGTCATCATTTTACCTAACTTCTTAGTACTTTTATCGTCGTTTGAGTACAACTTATATTGCTTTGAGCTTATTATTTGTTTTGTATGTGTAGAAAGATCGTTGCATGAAAGCGATTGGAAAAACAAGTTTAGATAAGAAAAAAAGATCGAAAAATGGACGAGCTCGCCTATGCTCGCCTTGCGAGCAGCTTGACGAGCCAAGAAGTTTAGACTCGCACAAAACAGCAAAGCGAAGAAAAAGGCAAGGAAGTTGATGAGTCAGGCCAAAAACATGACTGAGAGGGCTCATCAACATCCTCGCCAGGCGAGCCCGTAGACAAGCCAAGAAACAAGAGAAAATTTAGAGTTGGCCAGGCGAGCCTGTGATCCTCGCAAAGTGAGAGTTCAGACTAACCACAAAAAAAATTCCCAACGAATTTGAATTAATTTATTTGATTTCCTACACATTCTAGGTCATCTAGATACATCCTAAGACACTTTATATTGGGGATTCAACCTAAGGAGAGCAAGGATTCATCGTGGAGCAGGGAGAAAGATCCGGCAACGAGTTTTTCCTTTCTTCTTACTATTTTCTATTGTTGGTTATGAATTTTAGTATTTTATTTTCACATACTTAGATGAGTAGCTAATTTTCTACTCTAGGATTTTGATGGAACCAATTGTTGGATGAATTCTTGTTACGTTTGAATATAATTAAGCCTTTGAATTTCTCTACTTGTTCAACTATATGCTTATTTTATATGCTTATTTCAGTTGATTGAATGACCATCGATTAGATGTGTCTATTTATTATGTGTTGGTCAAGAGATTTCATATTTAGGTAGTTTTTGAACAACGTCACTCCTTATGTATATGAGAGATCAATATGACAAGTTTAAAAGAGATATTAGATATAAAGAAGCTTTGATGTGGTCGAGTGGTGAGAAATTGCTAGATGTGGTTAGTTCGAGAGAATAACTCTAGAAAATTACTACAATTGATCGAGAGATAATTGCGGTAAGTTAAGTGCTCACGATCCGTAGAGAATAAATCGATGAAATTATTAATAACTTAGCGAGAAGGATTCCGATAATTGGAAAAATTATAAATCTAGGCCTCCTTAATCTTGAATTCAACCCATTCTCTAATTAGTTGATAATTTTGACTGATTTACTATTTAAATAGTTTAAATAGAAATCTTAATAGTTATAATTCAGAATATTGTTCGAACTTATTTTCTTAGTATTATTGAATGGTTATAGCGAACGCTAGTTCTCTGTGGGATTAGACTCCGGACTTTTAGAACAGATTATATTTTTATCGACGCTTATCATTTTTAGGACTAGAGTTGGACGTGATCAAATTTTGACGCCGTAGCCGGAAAACTAACAGTTTAGTTATAGTTGTAAATATTGCTAGAATTTAAGTTTGAATATATTTTTTAAAAAATTAGTTGTTGATTTGTGAAACATGAAATCTTGAAACTATAGGAGTTTTGGTGTTGGTAATTCTACTTCTGATCTTCCTTTTGCATATTGTGGAGGAAACCACTCGTGCCAATATTGTCATAATATTTTGGGTAGTGAGTTATGCACTAACTCAATCTTATGTGCGGAAAGTGTGTGATGTGTGGTGGTCAAGATGGTCACTTTTATGGTTGTGCTTATATTTCATACCCGCCTCAACCCTTATTATGATGGTTCTATTTTTTCTTGTGAAGTTAATAGGAATAAAGAACCAAGGGATGCTGATATGAAGGAGATCAAGGATATGTTAAAGTGCCTTGTGGAGAAATATGACGAGAAACATTTATGTATACAAAGGCAAGAGGAAACTATTCACAAGTTGTAGGCTCAATTGAGTCAATTGGTTGAAGCTTTTACAGCTCAACATGCTAATATTGTGGATTGTAGCCAAGAAGAGTTCAAAGTAGAACACCACAATCTAACTAAACAAAATTTGATGATGGCGATGTTGAAAAAGTGGTACCAGGCTTAACCAAGGATCATACAGATGTAATTTTAATCGACTCTAGTTTTATGTCAAGAAGAGGAGGTCGATAATAAGTTTAATTTTCAATTTGATCCCATTGGGCCCTACTCCCTGCATTTTTCGATATTGTGTTAGGAAAGATATATGAAAAGTGATTCATACGAGTCGATGCAGAAATTAAAAAATGAAGTACCGAGCCATATATATTTAAAATTTTAGATGACGTCTAGGCAAGGAGACACTCCTCAAATGAGAGCCAAAAAGTTCATAAAGAATTATTCAATTTTTGGCCCGCACTAATTTGTACCACCCCAAGAATAAAATCATCGAGCAAAATCAAAACTAGGGATACAATTCATAAGTTGAGGTGGGCATGCTGCCTCAACCCTTTACCCATCACGGCTAGTGCCCACAACCACCGGACATCATCAAATGGGTAAAACGTGAAGGTGGGTTTGTTCACAAATCCATAAAAATAGCACAAGGTGGTGATTCTTTTGGACTTGATTTAATTGCTTGTGAAGATATCCCAAAAGGGTCTGATATCATTGCCCTTCCTCAACATATTCCCCTTAACTTTGGGTTAAAAGTGACAAAATGATCTCTTAAGTATCACTTTGATTAGTTTTGGTCCTTTTAGTTTGTCAAAAAATGATTACTTTTGGTCTATGTCAGATATTTATCAGACTCAAATTGTGTAACTTAATGAAAACTGTTAAAATGAAAATTATTTAATGGGAACTCGCAATTGAAGTATAGATTTTGTGATTTATTTTTGATCTATTTTAAGAGTCTAGTGCAACTTTTTGAGGTGCGATTTCTATTAGTATTGGTCTATTTTTTTATATAATATAGTCTTTTATGTTGTAGTTCTGTAATTTTGACAATATATTTTTGGTATTTACGATTAAATTTCATTTTTTCATAGTTCCGATTAAATTCAATAATCATAATTTAATAAATATCTGACGGAAATAAAAAGTGTTCACTCTTGAATCTTGATAAACTTAAAAAACTTAAAATAACCAAAACTGCTCAAACTAATACTTAAGGGACTATTATAAACATATACCACAGGTAAGGGACCATTTATGTCATTTTCTAAAAAATTCCTCAACATTTTCTACCCCAACTCAGCAAAAATGTCAAGCAAAATGATTTTAATGGCTAAATCCTTAACATACGCCCGTCCTCTAACTTGCGCCGCCTCATCATCAACCCTTTACCCTACACGGCTAGTGCCACAACCACCAGACCTCATTAAATAGGTCAAAACTGAAGGTGGGTTTGTTCACAAATCCATTAAAATAGCACAAGGAGGTGATTCTTTTGGACTTGGTTTAGTTGCTCCAGGTGAGCATATTCCCCTCAATTTTAGGTTCAAAGTGACAAAAATGGTCCCTTATGTATCACTTTGACTAATGTTGGTCCTTTTATTTTGTAAAAAATAATAATTTTTAATCTCTGTCAGATATTTATTGAAATTTAATAGGAACTCGCAATTGAAAGTATAAATTTTGTTGTTTATGTTTTTTGATCTATTTTAAGAGTCTAGTGTAACTTTTTTAGGTGCAATTTCTGTTAGTATTTATCTATTTTTTATGTCTGGTGTAAATTTTTATGTTGGAATTTCTGAAATTTTGACGAAATATTTTTGATAATTACAGTTAATTTTTTTTCATAGTTTCAATTAAATTGCGATAATCAGAATTTGATGAATATTTGACGGAAATAAATAATGCTCACTCTTGATAAAATTAAAAAGAATCAAAACTGCTCAATTGATACTTAAGAAACTATTTTCACATAATACAAAAGATAAGGGACCATTTATCTAATTTTCTCGAAAAACTTTTCATTTTCTTCCCCCCAACAGCCAACCAAACAGAACACTCAGCAGAATGTCAAGCAAAATGGTATTAGTGGCTAATTCCTTAACGTACACCCGTCCTCTAACTTGCGCCTCCCGCCACCTCAACCCTTTACCCGACCCGGTTAGTGCCACAACCACCGGACCTCATAAAATGGGTAAAAAATGAAGGTGAAGTTTATTCACAAATCTATTAAAATAGCACAAGGTGGTGATTCTTTTGTACTTGGTTTAGTTGCTTGTGAAGATATCCCAAAAGAGTATGATATTATTGCACTTCCTCAACATTTTCCATTCCAATTTGGGTCTGATAATTCACTTGATGGTGGGTCCCATTCTGCTTTGGTTAAATTAGCTCAACATGTTCCTGGTAAGGGGTTTTCTTTCTTCTCACTTTGTAGCCATTTCGCTTTAGGGTGTGTTTGGTATGAAGGAAAATGTTCTCTACGAAAATAAGTGAATTTCTTACTTATTTTTTTGTGTTCGGTATTATCCTAAAAATATTTGTATATAATCTAGAAGGGATGGGGTAGGGGTGGTGGGGATTGGCGCTACATGGGTGGGGGTGAAGTGGGAAGTGTGCACCAGCACAACTCTCAGATTTCTGAAAGCATGTAATGTTTCTAGAAAGATTTTCCTTTTTATCCACTAAAGGTGTGGGGTTAATGAAGTGGACGAAAACGACGAGGTCTCATGTTCAAATACAAGCGAAGGCAAAAGAACACTAGGTAATTTCTTCCCATTTGCCTCCCGATACTTGTGTTGGTGGGAGGTAGCAGATATCTGGTGGAGTTAGTCGAGGTGGCCCCGACACCATCGCAATTTTTTTTTTCCATTTTTATCAATCACATTAACAGAAAACTAGTTGGGGTTCACTATATAGTCCTTTGTATCCATTCCTCACTTTCCAGGCCAGTTGTTTAGGAAGTTCCATAAGAATTAGATTATCTTTTATGCTGACTGTAAGCGTACATACCCCAACTGTCATCATTTATCCAGGCTAGAGACGGACTATGCTTTGTGAAGCTCACATAGGCGGAGTCAAAGGATTGCCTTTCTGTTGTAAATTTGTTGATTAGCGGATTAACTATGATTGGTTTGTGGTGTGCCTGCTTGGTCCCCTTGCTTGTTCCATTGCAGCTTTCATCTCCTTTCTGTCCCATATAGGGGGAAAAGTAGACAACCCTATTTTCACTCTAAGAAAGCAATTCTAAATCACATTTTTATGCGTGTAGTCAGTCATATTAATGCTATTAGGGCATCCAACAGACAGAGTGATGGCATACTTTTCCTTAAACTAAGAGCGTTATACATCTGCTTGAGTATAGCATCTGATTTGGGAATGTTTGAATATCAATTCTGCTGAATTTGGAAATGACATTTGGTGGAGTAAATGCTGAAATTAAGTAGCCAGAGAAAAGTGAAGTGGAGGGAATCAGATAAGACATCTGTGTAAACTAAGTACTATGTTGTAGTGGAGAGGCTTATTTGTAAGATATATATATACACGGCGGAACCTCGAGCTAATTAAGAAATAAATTAGGGGAGTGAAACGTTACAATCGTAGCCAAATAAATTCATCTGAACAAGAATAGGATTATGGTGAAATATACACTAGAAAGCAGTGATAATCATGATAGTTAGAAAAGATAGTACAACATATGAAATTGCCTCGATGAAACGGTAGAAACAAGAAGATGAATCATAATTCTTTGAATACCTACGGACAGAAAGATCTAAGTTGAATTCAAGATTGCCCCAAATGATGGATTACAGTCACCTTTGGATTAGAAGTGACATTATGCAACACTCAGTTATGGATGAAATTGACTTAGGAGGGACGGTTAGGGAATTATGGATGTATTAGATAAAACTTTTCATATTAATGTAAAGGTATTAGGGTGGAACTTATAGCTTGAACTAATTCTTTTAATTGTACTTTCTCAACAACAAACAACAACAACCTACCCAGTGTAATCCCACAAGTGGGGTCTGGGGAGGGTAGGATGTATGCAGACCTTAACCCTGCCTTTGTGGGGCACTGTTTCGGAAAGACCCTCGGTTCAAAGGAAAGGAAAGGAAAGGAAAGGAAAGGAGAAGGGGAGGGGAAGGGGCAGGGGCAGGAGGGGAGGGGAGGGGAGGGAAAAGGAAAGGAAAGGACAAAATGAGAAAGAATTAATGATTAGATAGGTCTGATGAGTGTACTAGGTTAGGGGTGGTAGAGATTGAAGCAAATCCAGATTGAACCAGATTAGCTATTCAACCCATACCCTGGATTATTGATCTCGGCATAAGATTACATAGACTAACAGTGACAAATGCCAAACATATCAGTCTTTATTCCTCCCATACTCCAAAAGCCAAACTGCACCTTGCTGTTTAGGGGTGATAAGATTGATGCTCCCACAAACTAACAAACCTGCTCTCTGCACAACCTAGCTGAATTCTGAAAGTCAAGGTGCCAACATGCAAAAATGTTAGTTAGAGTGAACCATAAACGGGTTACTATGAGTGTAATTACAGAACTAAGTGCTGATCAGGGGCTACTTTTGACCCGGAGTATAAATTTGTGTGAAAATTCACTAAAATTGTAATAAATAGTAGAGATATGAACCCATAATTTTAAAAATATAATGGGTTCAATGCTAAGAACCTTAAAGGTTCAACCCATAGAGTTTAAATGGGATCCGCCTCTGGTACTAATGACAGATATAACTGGGGAAAGAGGAAGTGCCAGTAAGGGGGATAATGCAGCCCACATTAGCGGGAAAATTAGTACAATCTGTGCTGAAGACTGAAGTTGAGAAAGCGACTGATGCCAGTATTAGCCCACCGTGTCTGCTGGCTACGTGCAATCTCTAGGTACTCGGGAAACAATATCCTTCTTTGGGCTTAGGCACCAGCTTTACAAATCATATTTCTGATAAGCCAATTGAAAGTCCTAGTTGACGCTCTTGAGTTAAGATGTCATTCTTTGGCATGTTAACGAGGTACCATGTTCCACTGGGGATGTTGCCCCGTTGCCTTAACCTCTCATGATCAGTCTGCTATCATTTATTGCATCCAAATTCCTGACTAAAATAGTACCATGGGTGCTGATGAGATTGCACCACTTTCTAGGGATAAAATAAGCTATCTGCAGGCGATCAATTCTTAATTGAATGCTGTCAGTTGCATTCTAACAAAAGAGACAAATAAAAAAGGGGGAATTTAGCAAAATGAATATGCTTGCCATCCCAAGCAATTCAGATAGATATGACCGTTATTAGTGATTGTATGGTGATTCTTTTGTACCTGGTTTAGTTGCTTGTGAAGATATCCCAAAAGGGTATGATATTATTGCACTTCCTCAACATATTCCATTCCAATTTGGGTCTGATAATTCACTTGATGGTGGGTCCCATTCTGCTTTGGTTAAATTAGCTCAACATGTTCCTGGTAAGGGGTTTTCTTTCTTCTCACTTTGTAGCCATTCGCTTTAGGGTGTGTTTGTTATGAAGGAAAATGTTCTCTACGAAAATAAGTGAATTTCTTACTTATTTTCTTGTGTTCGGTATTATCCTAAAAATATTTGTATATAATCTAGAAGGGATGGGGTAGGGGTGTGGGGTGGTGGGGATTGGCGTTACATGGGTGGGGGTGAAGTGTGAAGTGTGCACCAGCACAACTCTCAGATTTCTGAAAGCATGTAATGTTTCTAGAAAGATTTTCTTTTTATCCACTAAAGGTGTGGGGTTAATGAAGTGGACGAAAACGACGAGGTCTCAAGTTCAAATACAAGCGAAGGCAAAAGAACACTAGGTAATTTCTTCCCATTTGCCTCACGATACTTGTGTTGGTGGAAGCAGGTATCTGGTGGAGTTAGTCGAGGTGGCCCCGACACCATCGCGAAAAAAAATGTGTCCATTTTTATCAATCACATTAACAGAAAACTAGTTGGGATTCACTATATAGTCCTTTGTATCCATTCCTCACTTTCCAGGCCAGTTCTTTAGGAAGTTTCATAAGAATTAGATTATCTTTTATGCTGACTGTAAGCCTACATACCCCAACTGTCATCCTTTATCCAGGCTAGAGACGGACTATGCTTTGTGAAGCTCACATAGGCGGAGTCAAAGGATTGCCTTTCTGTTGTAGATTTGTTGATTAGCGGATTAACTATGATTGGTTTGTGGTGTGCGTTATACATCTGCTTGAGTATAGCATCTGATTTGGGGATGTTTGAATATCAATTCTGCTGAATTTTGCAATGACAATTGGTGGAGTAAATGCTGAAATTAATTAGCCAGAGAAAAGTGAAGTGGAGGGAATCAGATAAGACATTTGTGTAAACTAAGTACACTATGTTGTAGTGGAGAGGCTTATTTGTAAGATATATAGATACACGGCGGAACCTCGAGCTAATTAAGAAATAGGAGGAATACTGCTTTTGTTTCGTGTACTAAATCATTAGGGGAGTGAAACGTTACAATCGTAGCCAAATAAATTCATCTGAACAAGAATAGGATTATGGTGAAATATACACTAGAAGGCAATGATAATCATGATAGTTAGAAAAGATAGTACAACATATGAAATTGCCTCGATGACACGGTAGAAACAAGAAGATGAATCATAATTCTTTTAATACCTACAGACAGAAAGATCTAAGTTGAATTCAAGATTGCCCCAAATGATGGATTACAATCACCTTTGGATTAGAAGTGACATTATGCAACACTCAGTTATGGATGAAATTGACTTTAGGAGGGACTGTTAGGGAATTATGGATGTATTAGATAAAACTTTTCATATTAATGTAAAGGTATTAGGGTGGAACTTTTAGCTTGAACTAATTCTTTTAATTGTACTTTCTCAACAACAAACAACAACAACATACCCAGTGTAATCCCACAAGTGGGGTCTAGGAAGGGTAGGATGTACGCAGACCTTACCCCTGTCTTTGTGGGGCAGAGAGGCTGTTTCGGAAAGACCCTCGGCTCAAAGGAAAGGAAAGGAAAGGAAAGGAAAGGAAAGGAAAGGAAAAGAAAAGAAAAGAAAAGAAAGGAAAAGAAAAGAAAGAATTAGCTAGGAAAATAAAAGAAAGGAATTCTAATTGTACTTTCTCATACAAAGTAAATGAAAATTGAAACCAAGAATACAACTTAAAAAATGAGAAAGAATTAATGATTAGATGGGTCTGATGAGTGTACTAGGTTAGAGGTGGTAGAGATTGAAGCTAATCCAGATTGAACCAGATTAGCTATTCAACGCATACCCTGGATTATTGATCTCGGCATAAGATTACATAGACTAACAGTGACAAATGCCAAACATATCAGTCTTTATTCCTCCCGTACTCCAAAAGCCAAACTGCACCTTGCTGTTTAGGGGTGATAGGATTGAAGCTTCCACAAACTAACAAACCTGCTCTCTGCACAACCTAGCTGAATTCTGAAAGTCAAGGTGCCAACATGCAAAAATGTTAGTTAAAGTGAACCATAAACGGGTTACTATGAGTATAATTACAGAACTAAGTGCTGATCAGGGGCTACTTTTGACCCGGAGTATAAATTTGTGTGAAAATTCACTAAAATTGTAATAAATAGTAGATATGAACCCATAATTTTAAAAATATAATGGGTTCAATGCTAAGAACCTTAAAGGTTCAACCCACAGAGTTTAAATTGGATCCGCCTCTGGTACTAATGAGTAATGACAGATATAATTGGGGAAAGAGGAAGTGCCAATAAGGGGGATACTGCAGCCCACATCAGCGGGAAGATTAGTACAATCTGTGCTGAAGACTGAAGTTGAGAAAGCGACTGATGCCAGTATTAGCCCACCGTGTCTGCTGGCTATGTGCAATCACTAGGTACTCGGGAAACAATATCCTTCATTGGGCTTAGGCACCAGCTTTACAAATCATATTTTTGACAAGCCAATTGCACGTCCTAGACGACGCTCTTGAGTTAAGATGTCATTTTTTGGCATGTTAACGAGGTACCATGTTTCACTGGGGATGTTGCCCCGTTGCCTTAACCTCTCATGATCAGTCTGCTAATCATTTACTGCATCCAACTTCTTGACTAAAATAGTACCATGGGTGCTGATGAGATTGCACCACTTTCTAGGGATAAAACAAGCTATCTGTAGGCGATCAATTCTTAATTGAATGCTGTCATTTGCATTCTAACAAAAGAGAAATAAAAAAGGGGGAATTTAGCAAAATGAATATGCTTGCCATCCCAAGCAATTCAGATAGATATGCCCGTTATTAGTGATTGTATGGTGTTGGATTCTGAACTAATTTTTATAATACCTTATACAGTTGGTGTTTTTATATTTACAGTTCTTTTTTCTTGGACGTTCTAATCTTGTCTGAGTAGAAAGAAAATGAGAAAACTCTATGTTATGTTTGCTGGTTTCCAGCAGTTTGTATTGTTGTTACTTGCCTATCTATTATGCAAACTCTTTACCATTTACTCTCGCTGTTCTGTTTTTGTTCCTTTTCAATAAAATTAGTCTCTTTCTCAAATTAGGTGGCTAAATGCTATACCATTGAAATTCCTTGTGATCTCTATTAGGTAAAGTGGTTGTGTCTCAGTATAGATTGGTAACTACATTTTTATAAATTAGGCTTTTGAGTATTTTATAAAAGGAGTAAACTGGGAACTTGGAGCATTTGGCAGAGGAGCTGTGGGCTATGAAATTGGGTTTGAAGCTTCTGCAAGAGATGGCACGGTACAAAAACAAAAACTACATGACATACGTACGTTAAATGGTAGGCCCATTACGAACTGATTTTCCTACCCCCAGAGGGAAAGGTACTTCCCTTTTGGGCCGGTTGTGGGCGAGGAGGGATTCGAACCCCCGACACCGTGGTTCGTAGCCACATGCTCTAATCCTCTGAGCTAGAGGCCCCACCCCGTCTCCACTGAATCTGTTCCATCTCTCTCCAAACCTAACGTGGTAGTTTCCCATCATAGGGCTTTCTATCTATAGATTAAGCCATTACCAAGGAGCTAATTCGTTCAGAACTCAGTTGACTTGGTGGCTATACATCAGCAATCTCCCGGGGACTTATACAGTGCCGGTTTTCTTTCCTGGCGAGGATATAAAGAACTTGCAATATGCCCCTCTTCTTTATCAGGTATTGCAGGGATATGCTGAATATGTTTTTCCCAATGGAAATAATACTTTAAAGGTGTGTTTGGTATGGAAATAACTCTGGATGTAAGCTATATGTTGCCCTGATGTGAAACTCGTAAACATTTTCATTTGTCAGGTGAACAAAAGATGCCGGTTTCTACTGGAATTTGAGAAACTTTCTGAAGCATGAACTCGAGAATGTTAAACCCGATGATCATCCTTTTGGTGGCCAAGATGTGGATTCATCTGCACTAGGATGGGCTATGTCAGCTGTTTCATCTCGAGCATTCCGGTTGTATGGCAGTAAACGTCCTGATGGTACCCGGAGTAATGTTCCTATGATGCTTTCACTTATTGATATGTGCAACCACAGCTTTGATCCAAATGCTGCAATTGTACAGGAAGAAAAGAACGGCAATAGCAATATACTTGTAAAGGTATTTAACTGCTTGCCTCTGAACTTGAAAATGTGCCCCAATAAATTGGTTCTTCCTTTGTCATAGATGAAGGTGTTAGTTTGTTCCGTTCAATGTTCATGTATATATCGTATTTTTTCTTAACAGGTGGTTGCAGGAAGGGAGATAAAGCAAAATGATCCGTTGCTACTAACTATGGCTGTTTAAGTAGCGTTCTTTTTCTTCTAGACTATGGTTTTGTCATTCAATCAAATCCCTACGACTGCATTGAACTTAGATATGACGCTGCTCTTCTTGATGCTGCCAGTATGGCTGCAGGGGTTTCATCCCCAAACTTCTCTTCACCGTCCCCATGGCAGCAGCAAATTTTATTGCATTTAAATCTAGACGGACAAAACACTGATCTCAAGGTTCAAGCTTTCCATCTATTTTCATCCTACACTATAAAGTTCTATCGTTTTTGAAGCACTGTTATGACTTATGCCTACGATGAAATTTCACAAATATACTTGCTTTGCGGAAAAAAGCTCCGTTTTGAATCTATCGAGGCGATTAGTTCTGGGATTAACTGATTTTCTTTGCTGGATTATCTTAAAGGTGACACTAGGAGGTGGAGAGCTAGTAGAGGGCCGGTTATTAGCTGCCTTGAGAGTTATCATATCAAATGATGAAGAAGCAGTGAAGCAGCACGACTTGGAGGTGCTCATATCATTGGCAGTTGAAGCCCCTCTCAGTATATTGACTGAAGTATCCACCCTTCGCACCGTTGTCGCGTTGTGTGTAATCGCTCTCGGTCACTTCCCGACCAAAATCATGGAGGACGAGTCGTTGCTGAAGCAAAATCTTTCTCCTACTACTGAGTTGGCTCTCCAATTCAGAATACAAAAGAAATCCCTCATTATTGATGTTATGAGGGATCTTAGCAAGAGGGTAAAGTTGCTCCTTGCTAAGGAATCAGCTCCATAAAAGAGCTAAAGACATCAACTTACTGAGGAGTTATTACCGTGGTGTCCAAGCCATCTCGACTAATTCCACGGATACCTTATTGGGTAACCCTGTTCGCCAAGACTTGTGGAATTCATCTTAGATAGATTAGGACTTATTTTGCCCCTTTTCTGGCATTTTGGGAGGTCTTATTCAGTTATACCTTCACAAGTTTTGATAATTAATTATGGTATTTCTTTTTATTTAAAAAGAATAGATGGCGAGGGAGAGTATAATTATCATGAATAAAATCTTCGATTTAGATATTTTTGCATCATCGTTTATATATTTTTAAATGATATATGTTCACTTTAATTGAAATTCTAAAGTTAAATTGTTTAGTTTCATATAAACATATAAGTATTAATCCGGAGTAAACACCCAAGCTAACGAAAACCTCCCACTGCTCTAACTATGTCGCCTCCCACCACCCTCACCCCTACCCCAAACATCTCCACCCCTCTAAAAAAGGATTTTATTCACGAAGTATCCTATGTTCACGTAGGGCCCGAGGAAGGGTTTGAAGTAGGAATTTATCTTGACACAAACATCAATAGTGTATTCCATGGTCAGAATTTGTGACTTATTGATTATATGGAGTCAACTTTATTGTTGCTTCAGGCAAGACTTTCCCGCCATAAAAAGGAGGAAAATTGAATTTTGGCGGTGGAAAACAAAATAACTCCTCCAGCAGAAATTAACCTCACCTGATTTTCATAATTTCGTAGGTGAGCTTGAAATAGTAAAGTTTCCTATACAAAATTCATTTGAAACTTATGTCCGTAAGATTCAAATTCGGCAGCTTCTTTGTTTTCTTGTTCAACAACGTTATATTCATAATATTTCTTAGACCTGAAATCATAGCATAATTAAGCATACTCTCCGGTTTTATCCTTATTAAAAATGGTATCTTCCAGACTTCAAATGATAGAAGCTAGTTTTGCATTTTGTCAGAAACTTAATTCAAAGTGTTAATATTAGTAGTTGAAAGGGTTGAATAGCTACAAATAAGGTATAGATGGACTAATGGTGTGAGATTTTCTCGAAAAAATCGTGCGGGTTTAATCTAAAACGGATAGTATCATACCATCTTTGAGTATATTTGAGCTGATTTAGTCCAACAACTTCTATTAGAATCAATAGTTTGACCCAAAATGAAACTCTAACAGCTAGGTTTCGAGAGGGCTTTATCTATCTCCGGAACAGGGGAAGAAAGGGAGGAAGGAATTCTATTCTTTACAACCCTTTCCAGACCTTATGTAATGTATAAAAATGACGAAGTGACTATGTGGGGTTTGGTTTACTACCTTTAACATCCTAAAGGTAGCTTGAAATGTTGAATTCTTCACCATTAAATACATAGAATTGAAAGAAAAATCATTGTAGAGTAGAAGTAGAGAAGAGGAAAGAGTAGAGAGGAATGTAGTGTAGTGTGTATCTTGTGATTTATTCATTAGAATGTATCTTTGCATTACATCTTAGGTCTATATATATACATGAATTTACAAGATAGAGGAGCCTCTTTAAAGTTAGTTAGTTGCTAACTTCCTTAACTAACTTCCTTAACTAACTTCCCAACTATTTAACTAATTTCTTGCTTAACTAACTTGTTGACTAGTCTAACTTACTTCCTAACTAGCTTTTGTCTTTGTTTGTCTTCTCAACAGCCCCCCTCATGGAAGTACATTCAGTAATCTAAGTTTGGAACACAAATACTGATGTTGAATTCTATTTAACCCTTTGGTAAATAAATTTGCAGGTTGGTTAGTAGTGTTTATATATTCAGTTTTTATTATACCTTTTTTAATTTTCCCCTTATGAAGTGTAGATCAATCTCTATATGTTTGGTCCTTTCATGTAATACTGGATTTGCAGTAATTTGTATTGCAAATTTGCTGTCAGTGTATACTGTCACTGGTAAGTCAATTTTGATCACAATTTCTTCTAGTATGCTAAGTATCCAAGTCAATTATGCCATTGTTCCTGCTAGACTTCTGTATTCTGATTCAGCTGAGCTTCTGAATATTGTAGATTGTTTCTTAGATTTTCATGATATAAGAGTGTCTTCAAATTTAATAATGTATCCAGTGATTGATTCCTTGTATGAGGGAGGCAGCCCAGTCAACATCACAATATGTTGTTACTGTTTCTTGTGTTTTACTAGATAACAAAATACATTGTCCATGCTGATTTTTGATGTATCTGACTATTCTTAGTGCAACATCAAGGTGTGATTTCTTTGATTATTGTAGGAACTGACTTAGTGTCTGAACACTGTAGGCTATATTTGGTCTTGTAACTGTTAAATAGAATAGTTTTTCTATCAATTTGGTAAGAATTGATATCTCTCAGTATTTCATCTTCTGGCTTTATCTTCTCTCTTTCTGTGTGTTGTTATTGTTTAATGTAATCATAATATTCTTCGGTAGTTAATTTCAGATTGTAGTCAATAGGGGTATTTATAGGTTTAGCAACAAACATGCCAAGCTCGGAAATGAGTTCTAGAGCATACTTTCTTTGGTGCATTAGAATTCTTTTTATGATCTTGCAAATTCTATGCCCGAAAAATACTTTAATTCTCCTAGATCTTTAATTTTGAATTCCTGTTGTAGGGACTGTTTTGTCTCATCTATTTGCTTAATGTGATCTCCAGTAATTAGCATATCATCCACATAAATCAATACAATTTTTTTTTTCTGTCTTTCTTATAAACGAGGAGCGATCATATTGTGATTGTTTAAACACATCTGAACTAGTGTTTCTATAAGTTTAAAATCTCTTGGTGCTTGTTTAAGTCCATACAAAAATTTAATCAGTCTGTATAGTTTCATGTCCCCCTGACTGATGAATCCTTGTGGTAGTTCCATATAGATTTTATCATGTAGATATCCTTGTAGAAAGACATTATAGACATCCATTTGGTGTATATGTCAGTGTCTAGATGATTCAAGTGATAGAATAACCCTTACAGTAACCATTTTGACTACTGGAGAAAAGGTTTCTTGATAGTCAATGCCCTTTTTTTGACAGTATCTTTTTACCACCAATCTAGCTTTGAGTCTTTCAATCTCTCTTGTTTCTCTGTATTTGATCTTGTATATTCATTTACATCCTATTAGATATTTTCCCTCTGGTAAAGAAACCACATCCCAGTAGTGCCTTTATTTTTTATTTATTGCTTTCACCCATCTTGGATCCTTAGATGCCTCAATATAATTCTTTGATTCTGTTATTTTTTAGAGTGCTGTGAGATAGGCCCTGTATTTGGGTGATATTGTTTCATAGAATATGTAATTGGCTATAAAATAAGAAGTGTTGTTGGATTTATTTATGATAAACTCCTTAAGCCAAATTGAATGTTGTTTTGATCTAGTAGACTTTCTGGTAGACATTGTAGTGGTAGGTTGATTTGTAATTGGTGCATGATGTTGTACTTGTGGTATATCATTCTGGTTTATATCTAGTGTTACTGTTTCAGTTGATAAACTGATGTCTGAGTATTATCTGGAGTGTGTGATCTTTGATCTGATCTTTCTTGTACAACAACCTGATGATTATTTGCAGGGTATAGACATATATATTTGTATTAGTGTATTCATTGTCACACTTACCAGTTTGATCATTATAGAGAAATATTTCTCTTTCTGGTGTTTCTGATCTGAATGGGAACTGAATTTTCTTAAAAGAGACATCTCTATTGACAAAGAACATTTTGTTTTGCATGTCATATAATACATAACCTTTTTGTGTTTCAAAATATCCCATCATTACACAAGTTTTCACTTTAGAATGCAATTTATCAGAAACAGTCAAGTCATTAGCATAGAACAAACATCCTAAAACTTTTAGATGATGAATAGAAGGGTTTTTTCTATACAACTTCTCATAAGGTGTTATGCCAATGGTCACATAAGGTAGTTTGTATATTAAGTAAACTTCAGCTTGAACACATAGTCCCCAGATCTTCAAAGGAATGTTATCTTGGAATCTTATTGCTCTAGTTATTTCTAGTATGTGTCTATGTTTCCTTTCAACCACTCCATTTTGTTGGGGTGAATAAGCACAAGATATTTGATGTATAATTCCTAGTTTTAAGAATAAGTTGTTACATACATCATTTACAAATTCTGTTCCATTATTAGTTCTTATAGTTTTTACTGTTTTATTGAACTGAGTGTATATATATGTTAGGAACTGCTTAAGTACCACACATACATTTGATTTGAATTTAGTAAGTAAATTCAGGTCATTCTTGTGAAGTCATCTACAATTATTAGAAAGTACTTATTACCATTGTGAGTTTGAACCTTATAAGGACCCCAAACATTCATGTATACAATATAAAAGCTAGAAGAACTTTTATTAATACTGATTGGAAATGGAAGTCTATATTGTTTGGCACATGGACACACATTACATTTCTTTATAGTACTAGCTATAACATTATACTTTGCTCTAACTAGTCTACTTAAAACAGTACTAGAAGTATGTCCAAATCTTTTGTGCCACAATTCTACTTCCTCTTTTGACATTGTAGTAGGTTATTTATTCTTTTTCACATTTAGTCCTATGTTGACTTGTTCATTAGGATGTCTGATTTACTAACATGTATAATCTATCTTGTAGCCTACAAATCTCTTTCACCCTCCCATTGTAAAGATCTTGAAATAGACAGAAGTCAGGATAAAAAGTGGCTGCGCATTGTAACTCTTTAGTTAGTTGAGACACATACATCAGGTTAAACTTAAACTGTGGTAAATAGAACACATTGCTAAGTGTACTTCTATTAGAAATAGTTCTTGACCATGTATGGGTTATATTAACCAATTTACCATTTGGTAAGTGTACTTTCTTAGATTGAGAGGTATTAGTTACTCTGGTGGCCTTATTTAACATTTCTATACCAGAGACCATATAGTTAGTGACACCAATAACTATAATACATTATTTAACTATATTAGCTACAAACAAAGCTTTATGACTGAACATACCTGCAACATTAGCAGAAGATTGAGTAGCAGTTGACTCTTGAGAAGTTTTAGACTGCATGTTATGATTTAATAGTTGAATAAATATGTTCATATTGATCCTTAGAGAACACATGTGCTCCTTGTACTTGCCAGTTTCTTGTATTTGTTATACCAACACCAGATGACTTGTCACTCATGCTATTGATTCTGCATAATTTTCCAGGACTGTTATCCTTCTCATATGTATATACATTGTGAGCAACATGTTCCTTTCTTTTGGATTTAAGATGTGGAGGATAACCAACCACCTTATAATAGAATTCTTTTGTATGCCCTTTCATCTTACAAACTTCACAAAATAGATTAAAGTTCTTTTTGAACCTTTATGAACTTGTGCATGTTCTTGAGTACATAATAGTAGGGTCATATCTCACATTGTGACTAGAACCACTTGGTCATACACCTATAAGTCCATCAGACTTGACTGTGATTGAGTTTTGATTTTCATTACTGGTTGTCATAAAGTAAGCCTTATTGACAGTGGGTAGTGGTGACATTAACATAATTTGCTTCTTGCCTGCATGTAATTTTCATTTAACTCCATTCTTTTGTCTTTGTAGGTATTCTATAAACTCTTTTGACTTAGGACATCCAAAACTAGGAGGTGGAACTAAAGATTGGAATTCTACCCATAAAGTATTTAGTTAGAGAAATATTCAGCCACACTTGAATTTCCTTCGGTTAATGTGGCTATTTCTCTATGGATATCATAAGTTATTGATCCATCTACTTTATCAAACCTTTTCCTTAGATATGCCCACACTTCATAGGCAGTGTCTGCATACAACACTCCACTGAGTAAGCCACTTGAAAACTAAGTTCATCAACCAAGCTTGTACTACAACATTTACCCTATCCCACTGATCCCACCATTCTTCATCATAGTTTTCCTTCTTGCACTTACCATTTACAAAACCAAGTTTATTCCTACCAAGTTTATTCTTACACCACTTACATCTGAAAATTGAAGAAAGAGTGAGTGATTGTGGTCTATATGACCTGTAATTACTGGATTTGGTCTTGTGTTGTTATTGTTGTTGTCCTCAGTTTGATGTGTATTAGGGTCCATAGTAGAATAAGAATATGTTGAGATGATCAAGAAATGTGTGTAAGATTATAGTGTTGATATAATTTTTTAGAAGAAACCAAAATATATGTGTTATGTGACTGAACTCAATCAGAAATAATACATACAAAATTCAGAATTTTCCAGAGAAGGTAGACTTTACTTCAGAATTAAGAAGTTAACAGGGGAGAATATGAACAGAGAAGTGTTGTTCAAATGAATGTAGAACAACACAAACTCAGAAAAGAAAATAGAAGATCAGAATTATGCAGAAACAGAAAGTAGAGAAGAGAGATTAAATTAATATCAGTAGATTGACTTCAAGATTGTTGAGGAAGTCACGAGTAGTGGATCAGGCTCTGATAACATGTTGACTTTTTCACCATTCAATACATAGAATTGAAAGGAAAATCAATGTAGAGTAGCAGTAGTAGTTACAGATGGTAGTGGATCCTGGACCCGGTCCGGATCCGGTGGATTCAGATTCAATTTATAGGATATTAATCTTCAAAATTTGGACCTGACGGATCCGGATCAGACCCGGATCCATTTCTGATGGTTCAAATCTGTATCTTGTATTTGAGATCCGTATTCGGTCCAGATCCGACCCATGAATCCATTTTTATTATTTGTATAATTCAAAATATTATTGTTTCGGGGGCTATTAATCGAAAGTTAAACAAAAGACTATTGCCTTGGCATTACTAAATATCTACTCCTTTAATATGATAATTACCATAGGAATAAAAGTGATTGATTATTTGATAGGAAAACTTAATATAATCAACCTCAATTGATTATCATTGGTCATTTCATTCTTTTTATTTTCAAATAAAAATGAATTTTATTATCAAAGTGCTAACTTTACATCTCAATAAAAAAACTCTGAATGCTAGCAACATACTCATCTACTAAAGCGCATCAACAGTAAACTCTAAACTAACAGTTAGGGATAAAAATTCATCTCCTCCAGCTTCTTCCCTAACCTCATCTTCATGGAACCTCTGAAGAAAATATCTGGACAATTTACTTGTGGATTAGTCCTTGAAAATTACATTGTTCCTCTCTATCCAAATGCTGTAGACACATGCTTCCAAGGCCATTCTATATATTGCATCAGCAACACCCCACCCCTATAAGCATTAGTTTGTGCCCATTCCAGCTCATCTTGCCATATCAGTGCTTGCTTATTAACTCCTTGTCAGTGCAAAAGTTTGTTCCATATCAGCCTTGAATATTCACATTCAAAAAACAAATGGTCCATAGTCTCATTTTGGCCAGTGCACATAGGGCAATCTTGGGAAAATAATTACATGTGGATTCAAATCTGATTCGTGAACCCGGTGATCCGATGGATCTGAATTTGGATATAATTTTATGGACCCAATGAATTTGGATCCATGTATGAAAAAAATATATGAATCTAGTAGGATCCGGTCCAGATCCAATCTGTTGCAATCTCTAATAGCAATAGCAGTAGAAGTAGTATTCAGGAAGTAGAAGAAGAGGAAAGAGTATAGGGGAATGTGTAGTATATATCTTGTGATTTCTTCATTAGAATGTATCTTTGCATTACATCTTAGGTCTATATATATACATGAATTTACAAGATAGACGAGCCTCTTTAAAGTTAGTTAATTGCTAACTTTCTTAACTAACTTCCCAACTATTTAACTAAATTCTTGACTATTTAACTAACTTGTTGACTAGTCTAACTAACTTCCTAACTAGCTTTTGTCTTTGTTTGTCTTCTAAAAAAAAATGTATGTGCACAAGAAGAAGCTGGCCTTGGACGTTGACAGTTATAAATGCTAGGTCATTTCTATTACTATGAAATTCATAAATGAATTCCTAATTCTTACACGGATGAGACTGATCACACATGATTAGTGAGAAATTATGATACCAATCATTTACGAGTGAGTATTACACCAAGAATTTACAAGCGGATCGAGGGCGGCTGAAAAAGAGACTCGACCGTAAGGGAGAGGAATGAAGGGAGCTCGACCGGGAATTATAATAGAAAGAAAGAGACGGATGGGTGGTAGTGAATCTCAAAAATTGGTTCGTAGGTTATGATAATATGCCACGTGAAACGTATTTTGAGGTAGAACCTCATAGATCATGATGATTGACCATGTTGAACTTAGTTTGAGGGGCATATGGTTGATTGTTTGAACAAAGTCTCATATTGATAGTTACAAAGATAGAGAAACTACATATAAGATGTATTCTCTGATGTAAGCTTTTTTCGGGAAAATTGTGAAAGCGAATATTATCATACTATGTAAAACGTTCTTTAGTTGATTTATCCCAATAATATACATGATGGAACAAATCATAAGTGTAAGATTGTATTAATCTCTCTTGGGGAGCCTTTCACATTAATACAAATATATATATATGTGTACAATATTAAATCCTTCTATAATAATGATCTCAATCCTACTATAATTATACAATATAAAATATGGTAAATATGTAACCTAGTACACATGCTAATACACCCCCTCAGTCAGAGCGAGAGGAGGTCGGATGCTAAGACTAGATCTGAAGTTGAGGAAGATCTATCTAGGAAGACCTTTTGTGAATATGTCCACATACTGATATAAAGAATGCACATGCAATACCCTGATATGACCAAGAGAAACCTTCTCACGAACAAAGTGGATGTTCATCTCAATGTGCTTGGTTCGCTGATGCTGAACCGGATTATGAGACAGATAAACGACGGATATATTATCACAATAAACCAAAGAAGCCTTATGTAATGACTGCAGCTCCAAAAGAAGGTTTCAGAGCCAACAGATCTCAGCTACAACATTAACAACACCTCTGTATTCTGATTTTGCACTCAAACGATACAATTTGGGCTATTGTTGCGATATTTCTCTATGCTTACGTAAGTGTACATATCGTTCAAGTAATAATGATCTGTAAGACCGAATTATCGTCTACAGAGACTGGTTTATCAAGTACCGAATATCTAATCTATGGTATCTATTTGGTAACCGTTCTTTTGTTTGAGATTTTAGACTAAGAATTATAACTAAGTAAAGTGCAGAAAATAAACTAAGGTTGATAATACTTTGGTTTAAAACAGTTATGAAGGAAATAGGGCTTCTAATCTCCTCAACTATCCACTCTTTCACGCGTTAATGCAATGCTAATGATTCTTCTTCTTATTAAGATAGCAGGTTAACTAACATGTTCTATATTTCGGTTAGGACATATAAAAACTCAACCTTATGCAGAAACCTTCTATATTTCTATGATAGATTTTACCACGCAGGAGGATTAACAATACTAACCTTAAACACTACACAAGTATCGGGGTACTTTCGTTCGCGATTTTAACCTATGTCTAGACAACTACAACATATTCAAATCTCCCCTCTCGGATCTCGATTCGAAATCATATAAGTTATGACAATTAATGATCAGTTAACTATCAAGCAATCAATACAATATTGAATAGATCTTAATATGCTGAAGAAGAAATCAATAAATATGCATTAACTGTATGAAAAGAGTTTCAATTAATTCGACGAAAAACCCTAATAAAGAGATTAACTCCTAGACATTGTCATACTAAGAAATAATACAAAATTCAACATAAACTGAAATTAAAATAAAGGAAAGAAAAGAACTTGAACAATTTGATGTCTCTAATCTTGCTCTTGCCTCCTTTCTTGCCTCTCCAAAGTGTGATCCTGATATAAGACATGATTTCAGGGTTTTATATCTGAGAAAGACTGCGTTTCAGACCCTTTTACCCTTCTGAAATTCGAACTTTTCTTGCCCAGTTCTGCGTCGGCGCTGACTTCACCAAAACGAATCAGAGGCTGCAGGATATTTGGCGCCACGACGCTGCTTGGCGCCGCGTGGCGCTGTCGACGTGAAATTCCGAAACTTCTTCATTTTTCTGTCCGGACTTCGTCAGGTTTCTTTCATGCTTCTCGGCACTTCTTAGGCTTCTTTTCTTGGCCTTTTAGTGTGCAATTTCATCCTCAAAAGAAATACTTTCTCCTTTATGACCGCTGCGACTCAAAAGAGAGAAAAACACATCTAACACTATACTAAACGCAAAAGAGAAGAGTAAAATACCAACTAAAAAAGACTCAAAAGTGTGTATAAAATACACTCGACAAACACCCCCAAACTTACACTTTACTCGCCCTCGAGTAAAGCACTAAACAAAAACAAAAACAAAAACAAAGAAAAGACTCTAGAAAATGGATCAAGTAGTTATACAGCAATGATGCCTCAAAATCATGGATGAAACTAGGATAATATGTTGGAATATAACATGAATTTTCAGCAATCTAGAATTTCAAGTTAGATATGTCACAAATTCACTTAGATCATAATCACTGGGAATACAAACACCTAACCTATGCATGTCAATTTCATTCCATCTTTCCCAAAACTCTATAGACATGTTTACTTGCTATTCTCCACTTATCATAAACATACACATTAAGGATCCTCAGGACTTTCAGGGGTTGTAATGTAGGCTTAGACAGGGGTAGATAAAAGCTGGCATTTAGGCTCAATTTTTGTACCATAAGCATTTTTCATTCAACTCTTTTTTCCTTCTTTGGACTTTCTTTTTAGTCTCATACCTATTTTCTCCCCTCTTTTCATTATCAATAACAAGCACCCCCAAACTTAGGCTTTTGAATATTTTTCATTGGGGTGCATCAAAATTTCATTCTCTTTTTATTGCTTTTTCAACATTTTTCATCCTAATATTTTTCAATTATCACTTATGGCACAACCAGGGAATCATAGGGTGTCAAACAAAGATATTATTTAAGGCTCAAAGGGGCTGACTAAGGATACAATTTATGTCAGGGTAGGTAATTAATTGTAAGAATGACTATCAAAGAATGCCTGAATCATTTTTCTAAACATGTATCTTAACTATTTCGCCTCAAATAACAAACAAACAAGTTTCTAGACATTTTCAACCTTTCTTTCCATAATTGACAACACATAGGCTAAGCACAAATATCCAAATAATTAGATGTCATGAATTTTTGGCATATCTAACTTTAGCACACATATTTTTGCTTTTAATTCCATTACATTATCCCACTTTATTCACTCAATATCTTTAGCAACTACAACATACATGATCCATAAAAATAATTATGACTCACAAACACATAAAACAAACAAAAAGACTCAAAATAAACAACAAAACAAAATAAGATCCCCCCACCCAAACTTAATCGACACATTGTCCCCAATGTGTAAAGACTAAAAATTAAAGGGACAACTTACAGACACAAAATAACTATCACAACGGAGGTCTGGGAGGAGGTTATTGAAATTGAATATGCATGGAACTCTCTGAACTTTCAGCGTCGCGACTCTGTAGGTTGGCGTCAGGGCGCTGTAACCACTTTCGGTGTTTCTGCGCCTCTTTCGTTTGGAGTTGGTTCTTAATTCACCTGCCATCTAACAACACATTAAACATACCAGATCGTGAGACTGTTCAATACAAAATAAAATAACTAAAACAAAAATTGAAATAACATAATTAAAATATTGGGTTGCCTCCCAAGTAGAGCTGTCTTTAACGTCATTTAGCCGGACGTAGTTTTCTTTCTTACTCAAGGGGGTAAAGTATCCCCTCCGCATATCCATTTCAGAATCATTCTATTTTTCCTCCTCATCTTCTTTTTCACAGGGTTGAGTTCAGAGGGGTTCATTCATTTTTCATCATTCGCCGGTTCATTCACCTTGCCATCAGGCTCCACATTTTTCTTCAATGTTACCCACGAGCAACAGTACTTGTGAGGTTTTCCTCAGAGATAATACTTGTGAGTATTTTCTCAGAGACAATCTTGTCAACTATCCCAATGGCAAAACATCTATCATTGACTTGAGGTTCAGTGGGTGGCTTGAAAACTTTGACTATCATCTCCTCATCTTGGACTCGAAGATTTAACTCTCCTTTCTCAACATCAATCAGTGCCCTCTCTGTGGCTAGAAATGGTCTCCCAAGGATCATTGACATATTTTCATCTTCATCTATATCAAGGATGAAGAAATTAACAGGTAAGATAAATTTACCCACTTTCACCAATACATCTTTAATTATTCCTCGGGGATGCACTATAGAGCGATCAGCTAGCTGCAGGTTGATTGTGGTTGACTTTTCTTCTCCCAAACCAAGTCTTTTAAACACAGAGAGGGACATCAGATTGATACTTATCCCAAATCACACAAAGCATGCTTGCATGTCACTTTCCCTATAGTGTAAGGTAAGGTGAAACTCCCTGGATCTTGCAGCTTTGAGGGAAGTTTCTTCTGCAGAATAGCACTGCAATCCTCTGTAAACACCACTGCCTCATAGTCTGTCAGCTTCCTCTTTTTTAAGAGGATATCCTTTATGAATTTGACATATGCTGGCATTTGCTTCAAAGCTTCAATGAACGAGATATTGATGTACAACTTTTTGAAGACCTCCAAAAACTTGGAAAACTGTCTGTCTAGGGTCTTCTTCTGAAGTCTTTGAGGGTAAGGAATTATGTCTGTATATTTCCTCATGACTGCAGGTGGAGCCTTCTCTAAAATAGGGCTGTCATCAGTAACCCCCTCTTTCTCTACCTCAGAAGTCTCTGCCAGCTCATCTTTCTTTTCCACATGTGGTTGAGCTGCAACCTACTCTAACTGTTTGCCACTCCTTAAGATTATTGCCGGGCACTGTTCTGTTGGATTTACCACAGTATTGCTGAGAATGTTTCCTTTCTCTCTATTGTTCAGCATGTTTGCCAGCTGTCCCACCCGTGTCTCCAAATTTCTAATAGATGACCTAGTCTCTGTCATGAACTGGGTCTGCAAATTTGTGAGTGTTAACAGTGCTGCTCTCAATTCATCAGGCTTCTCTTGTGCCTTCTGAGATGAAGAGGCCAGATTCTGTGTTTGATGCCCTTGGTCCGTCCTCTATGAAAAATTGGGGTGATTTATCCACCTCTGATTATACATGTTTGAAAATGCATTGTTGTAGGGTCTCTGAAAACTCTTAACTTCCTGAACCTGCTCCATAAGTACATTGTTTGGATCCACTGCTGTGCACCTATAAAAAGTGTGGGTACCCCCACAAATCTCACAGATCAATGGTGTCTGGATAGCTTTAACGGACATGGTGCTTTGCTGCAACTGCTTTGTCAAAGTGGCAACCTGGGCAGTCAATGCAGTGATAACATCCAACTCATTAATCCCAACCACTTTCCTGCTGTTTGTAGCTCTCTCATCAGCCCCCAGATGGTTATTTGTGGCCATGTCTTCTAGAAAATCATGTGCCTCATTGGCACTCTTCTTCATGAACGTTCCCCCTGCAGAAGCATCAATTATAGTACGAGTAGTGCCATATATCCCATTGTAGAAGATATGGACTAAAATCCACTTCTCAATCCATGATGCGGACACTTTCTCTGCAGATCTTTAAACTGCTCGCACACATTATAGAGTGACTCTCCATCCATCTGATAGTATTTATTAAGCTCTCCTCTGAGCTTTGCTGCTTTGGATGGAGGGAAGAATTTGGCAAAGACCTTCTGGGCTAAGTCTTGCCATGTAGTGATGGAGTTTGTTGGCAAAGAATGCAACCAACACTTGACTCTATCCCTGAGTGAGAATGGTAATAACCTCAATCAAATGACATCATCAGTAACACCATTATACTTTAATATAGCACACAACTCCAAAAAATTAGTAATATGCATGTGTGGGTCTTCAGACGACAACCCCCCAAACTGGAATGTGCTCTGTACCATGTGCATAATGACTGGTTTTATCTCAAAATTATTGGATTCCACAGCTGGAAGCCTGATGCAAGCCTGCACACTAGTGATTGTAGGTAGAACGTAGTCTCCCAATCTCCTCTCTGCAGGAAGCTGGACTCATTCTCTCATTTCTGCTCCTTCATTCAGCCCGTTTTGATTCTGTTGATTTTTCCATCGCTAAAGAATCAACAATTCGTTTATCTTTCTTATTCTGTCTGCACAATCTTTCAATTTCAGGGTTCAAAGGAATAGGAGTGTCTGCTCCTCTCCTACTTCGCATATAACAAACAAACGGATCACGGCAAAATGTTGTAAAATAAAAATAATATAAAGACAGAAAACAAAAACCAAATTAGAAATAAGAATAGATAATTCGATATTAAAAGTACGTCAGTCCCCATCAACGGCGCCAAAAATTTGTTGCGATATTTCTCTATGCTTACGTAAGTGTACGTATCGTTCAAGTAATAAAGATCTGTAAGACCGAGTTATTGTTACACCCCGTAATTCTAGGACATGTTTAAGAAAATGTACGTAAGGAAGCAGGACTTAAAATTTTTGAACGAAAGAAGAATTCATTATTCTTAAGGAAATTCTTCCGTACCTCGGGAAAAAGAAGTTTTTGTTAATGAGAATTGGGTTCTCAAATTTGTTATTTGAGACTTATATAATTTATCGGAATTATGGAATATTATTTTCGGATTTGGTCACGTGGGGCCCACTCGAGAAATTTTACGTTTTGTGGGGCCCACGGGATTTTCGATATTTTGACCAATTATGGAAATTTCGGAAAATAAAATATTTTAGACCAATAGGAGGGCGACACGTGTCACCCTCCACATGGCTTGGTCGAAAATGACTTGGTCAAGAAAGACCAAGTGGAAAGCTTGACATTATTGACTAAAATTGACCACATCCTAGCCATCCATTTGGTTTAATCCAAGCTCTTGATTGTAATATATATCCTCTGCTCCAAGATTACTCTCGAATAAAGAAGGAAAGAGGGTTGTGACTCAAATGGATCGTTGAAAGACTGTGCAAGGCAAATTCCACACTTAGAGAAAAATCAAGAAATCTTGTTGAGCACAATAGGAGCTCTCGGCCATAGCTATCTAAGAACAAGAAAATTTTGCAATCTTGCTTCATAAATCTCAATATTCAAACCCAAGATCCCTAAAGGTATTCTAAGGATATCTCAACACAAAAATCCCGGAAAAACTACGTTTTTACGTTAGTCGAAACATGAAAACCTAAGGAGTTTTTCATAGTTGGAGTTGGAACTTGAAGTGGGGTTCTTCACAAACTTCTAAGGGTTGCAAATAGCGGATTGGAATGTGAAGGAAAGGAGCTAAAAGTACTAAGGATCGAATTTAGGTTTTGGATTGTATTTGGGCTTAAAGAGGTAATAATCTCCGTCTTGCTATTGTAATTCAAGATTTCATGTTGTAGTAGTTGATAGATGAGAATGTGATATTTAGAATGAAGATTGATAAATGTTATGGAATTTGGAAGTTTAAGTCTGAGATTGGCATGTTAGCCATTAAAAATTGGAAATCAATTTGGTCGATAGTTATAATCATCACATGTTATATAAGAAAGGGATTATAGTTGTTATAATTGATTGCGACTATACAACATGTTAGAATAACAACTTGGATTAAAAAGGAATTGGAAAAGAATAGATGTGGTGTTATCCTTGTGATTGCCGAAAATGGCCAAGAACATTGGACAGTTTTACATTAATTGTGGGGCAGAATTTTACACGTCGTGTTAAGGCGTGTAATCCCCTTTGAATTGATGGTTTGTTGCGCTTTAAATGTGGCATGTTGGTTGTTGATTTAGGGCCTTGAAAAGGTGGAAAAGTACGTAGAAACAAAGGAAGTGCTGCCCAAATTTCCGTAGAATAAGAGACCTTACACTTAGTATGATTCTACTTTAAAAGGCTAGGAGTTGATAGACGTATTATGGTCCTTATAGGTTGAAGTACTACGAGTAGCGTATTCTACTTGAAGGGTGGAATAGCTAACAAGGTTGAAGTACTTTGGAGCATATTGCTACGTATCGTTAGTCGTCGCGAAGTATGTGAACCTCTTCCTTCTTTTGGCATGATTCTACGTATGAAATATACATGTGGTGTTCTTTCGTGATTCCTTCTACTCTTAGAAGTTAAGAGGTACGTATGTTGATTTACTCTATGTAAAAAGTATGTCTAAATTATCCTAAGTCCTTACCAAGTCTTATGGGAGATGTTGGTAAGAATGGTTAGAAAGTTATGAGGTTTGATTTAAAGCTATGAGCCTTGATTTATTTGAAGTAAGTAAGTTGATTTTATATTTGAAAATGACTTGAATTTATATGTGAAAAGGGACTTGATTTCATAAGTGGAAGTTATATGATTTTAAAGAGAATAAGTTACTTGGTTTTGGAAGTGTATGAAACTTTATTTTCAAGTTATGGGACTTGATTTCTAAAGTATAGATGACATGATTTTATATGTATAAGCGACATGATTTTAAAGAATGTATGTTATGAAGTTTTAAGACTATGAACTTTGATTTCTTTAAAGGATTATGAGACGTTATTTTCAAGTTATGGGACTTGATTTCAAAAGAGTATGTAACTTGAGTTTAAAAAAAAAGTAGAATTTTATGGATTTTAAAAAGAAAGGAGTCCTATGACTCTTTTAAGTATGTATGTACGTAGTACTTTTGGGTTTAGTTTCCCTAATGTTGTAAGAAATGAAAGTGCCTTAAGTTCTCAAAAAAAAAATAAAAGGTTGTTATAATAGCTTTATGAGAAGTTGTTATAACGACTTAAGAAGAAATGAAAAAATGGTTTAAAATGTTATGTAAGGAGAATTACACCGTGTCCCGTAAACGGGTCGGGTTACGTTATGTAAGGAAAGTTACATCGAGCCTACAAATAGGCTGGGTTATGTTATGTGATACACCGAGCCTACAAATAGGCCGGGTTATGTTATGAGATAGATCGAGCCTACACATAGGCCGGGTTACGCCATATACACCGAGCCTACACATAGGCCGGGTTACGTCATTTTACATCGAGCCCCACAGGCAGGCCGGGTTATGCTACAGATTCCATAGTACACCGAGCCCCACAGGCGGGCCGGGTTATGCTACAGATTCCACAGTACACCGAGCCCCACAGGCGGGCCGGGTTATGCTACAGATTCCACAGTACACCGAGCCTCACAAGCGGGCCGGGTTATGCTACAGATTCCACAGTACACCGAGCCCCACAAGTGGGCCGGGTTATGTCACATGATTCATCAGTACACCGTGTCCCGCAAATGGGCCGGGTTACGTTATCACGTATGGATAATCAAAGCAAGCTAAAAAAAAATAAGAAGTCACTCCATAAAGGGTCGGATTATGTTATGTAAGATATGTAAGTTATGTGGAAAAGAACTTGATCAAAATCTTAAGTATGTATGTAAGAATATGATGTTAATTCTTATTGAAAGAAGGAAAAGAACGACTAATGTACGATTGATTTCATGAGTTAAAATGGCACGGTAGGATCTGGTACTAAATTTTTATATACTCGCCCCTGTCATTTTTTTTATATAGTTATGATTTGGTTACTGTACCTTATTTCCGTTCCATACTCGGAACCTGTTGTACTGACCCCCTTCGGGGGGCTGCGCAGGTATTAGGTACCCAGGTTGGTGATCCTCGTTCTTAGGATCTCTGTTCAGTTTTTGGGAAGAAGCTTCATTCACTCCGGAGGCTTATCTTTTGGTACGGATCCCTGTTGATATAGATTATGTATATTCAGGGGTATGGTGAGGCCCTGTCCCGTCACAGTGGTTATGTCAAAATTCTTAGAGGTCTGTAGTCATATCTTGTGGGTCGGTTTGTAAAGAAGAAGGATGTAACTGCTTTTGGTTATGTATAAATATATATATATGTCTAGGGAGGTAGCCTTATCGGCTAGCCTATTGTTTATTTCTTGTTAATGTACGTTATGAATTTCATGTATGTTCCACTGATTTTCTCCGATGTATACCTGTAAGGGTGCCCAGGTAGGGCACCAGTCGCGGGCCCGGGGTCGGGTCATGACAGTTATCATCCATAGAGACTAGTTTATCAAGTACCGAATATCTAATATATGGTATCTATTTGATAACCGTTCTTTTGTTTGAGATTTTAGACTAAGAATTATAACTAAGTAAAGTGCAAAAAATAAACTAAGGTTGATAATACTTTGGTTTGAAACAATTATGAAGGAAATAAGACTTTCAATTTCCTCAACTATCCACTCTTTCACGCGTTAATGTGTTAAGTGTATTCTGTATACACTTTTGAGTTCTTTTTAGTTAGTATTTTACTCTTTTATTTTACGTTTAGTATAGTGTTAGGTGTGTTTTTCTTTCATTTTTGTGTCACAACGATCATAAAGGAGAAATACATAATCGAGGATGAAATGAGCTTAATTGAGGTGAAATCTGCACAAGCACAGCCCAAGGAATGAAGCCTAAGATGTGCCAAAAAGAATAGAAGAAATCTGGCACATTCCGGACAGAAAATCAGAGAGGCACCGCGGTGCCATAGAACCCCGGTCAGAAAAATTAGCACCGAGGCGTAAAAATTGCCGAAAGTTCGAAATTGAAACACCGTCGAAGGCACCGCGGTCCTGGCTAGAGGCACCGCAGTTCCATATGTCCAGTGAGCTACAGTGGTTTCAGAATAATTGGCACCGCGGTGCCTGCCAACGGAACCACGGTGCCGACGCGTAATTTTCAGGTTTCCTGAGCCGAATGGGATAGGGTTTTTATGGTCGGAAATGCAATTTTTCTCAAGTATAAATACCATAAACCTTGTCATTATTAGAAGACTTTGGAGAAGAGAACGACGGCTACAAGCTACAATTGGAGACATCTTATTGTTCAAGTTATTTTTTTCCCTTATTTTATTTCAGTTTATGTTTGATTGTAATTTAGTTCTTGACATGACAATGTTAAGGAGCTAAATACTTAGTAGGGTTTCCATCGAATCTTCTTGAAACTCTTTCATATAGTTAATGCATTGATTATTGATTTCCTCCTCAACATATTAAGATCTATTCAATATTGTTATGATTGCGTGATAATTAACTAGCTATTAATTGTCATCACTTATATGATTTCGAATCAAAAGTCTGAAATGTGAGATTTGAATATGCTGTAATTGTCTAGACATAGGCTAAAGTCGTGGATGAAAGTACCGCGATACTTGTGTAGTATTTAAAGGTTATTGTTCTTAATCCTCCTGTGTGGTAAAACTTATCATATAAATATATAAGGTTTCTGCACTAGGTTGAGCTCTTGTATGTCATAACCGAAATATAATGACAGATTAGTTAACATGCTATCTTAATAAGAAGAAGAATCATTAGCATTGCATTAACACGTGAAAAAGTGGATAGTTGAGGAGATTGGAACCCTATTTTCTTCAAAACCGTTATAAACCCAAAGGCTTATAATCTTTAGTTTATTTTCTGGACTTAGTCATAAATCTAAAACCAAAGAACGTCAACCAAATAGATACCATAGGATAAATAATCGGTACTTAATAAACCAGTTTCTGTGGACGATAAACTCGGTCTTACAGACTATATTACTTGGAACGATACGTACACTTACTTAAGCATCTAGAAATATCGCAACAAGTTTTTGGCACCGTTGTCGGGGACTGACGTACTGTTAATATCGATTTATCTATTCTTATTTCTAATTTGTTCTTTATTTACAGTTATTTTTATTTTTATTTTGTTTTAGTGCTGTTTGCCGTGATCTGTTTGCTGTTTTTGATTTGTCTCAGGAACTTGGTTTATGCGAAGTAGGAGAGGATCTGACATTTCTATCCCTATGAACCTTGAGATTGAGAGATTGTGCAGACAGAGCAGGAAAGATAAAAGAGCAGTTGATTCCTTAGCAATGGGAGATCAGCGAAACAACAATTTGGGGGATGATGAGTTACCTTCTGTCTTAAGACAAGTCCCTGCAGAAAGAAGCTTAGGGGACTTTGTGTTGCCTACAATTACAGGGGTGCAAACTTGCATCAGGCTTCCAGCTGTTGAAGCCAATAATTTCGAAATCAAACCAACAATCTTGCACATGGTCCAAGGTTCAGTCCAGTTTGGGGGATTACCGACAGAAGATCCCCATCTGCATTTAGGAAATTTACTAGAGCTGTGTGCAATGTTTAAATACAATGGTGTTACTGATGATGTCATTCGGTTAAGGGTATTCTTATTCTCACTCAGGAAGAGAGCAAAGTGTTGGTAGAATTCATTACAGGCGAACTCCATCACTACATGGCAAGACTTAGCCCAGAAGTTCCTTGCCAAGTTCTTCCCTCAATCCAAAGCAGCAAAGCTCAGAGGAGAGCTTAATTACCACGACCCGAGCCGACTGGCCGCGATTGGTGCCCTACCTGGGCACCCTTATACCCACATATCACATATAAACAACTGAGACTCGTAACGCCACATAACAAAGGGATCCTGTCCCCTGAACTGTAATGGTAAACTCATATAATAAATTAGGAAAGCCGACAAGGCCGCCACTGTATATGGAGATGTCCAAAAAGAACTACGACTCACACATGTCAAAAAATAGATTTACCACCCACACATGTCTACAGACCTCTAAGAGTATGATAATGAAATGTGACGGGACAAGGCCCCGCCGTACCCCTGAATATACATAAGTCTATAATCAAAGATCTGTATCAAAATGACAAGCCCTAGAACAATGGAGCTATCTCAAAAACAGGAGCAGAGATCCTAAGCTCGAGGATCACCAAACTGAGTACCTATACGTGCGGGCATGAAACGCAGCTCCCCCGGAGAAGGGGGTCATTACAACAATGTACCAAGTATGTAAACATAAAGTACTGTAAATAAGATCATAACTGGCCAAAAGATGACAGGGGACAAATATGATAATCAAAATACCAAATCCACCCGTGCCATATAAAATAAGAGTCAACTGTACCTTTGTAAAAATAGAGAGTCAACTGTGCCTTATAAAATATGAGAGTCATTTCAAAATCATGAATGTATGTCCATATAATCATATACTGTCATGGGTATCTATACTCGCATCATGGATACATGTCCATAAAATCATATACATATACTTCCCGACCCTCTAGTGAAGGACGCGGTGAACATATAGGGGACCGTCATGAATCTGCCCGACCCATTATGGGATGCGGTGAAATCATATACTGCCCGACCCTTTCTAGGACGCGGTAACTGCCCGACCCATTATGGGACGCGGTGAAATGGAATAATAAGACTTGCACGAATAGCTATCATGAGCAACCATGTGCAATTTAAATCATCATTTGACTCTCAATAAAATCATTAAAATGAACTTTCATTTTAGAAAAACCAAGACACTATCATATCATGCATCAATAGAAATTAGGATTCAATGGAATTACGTACGTCCGCCGTACACCCATTTCATATACATCATGCCAAAAGAAGAAATGATAGTTTCACACACCTTATCTGCTATACCAACACGATAAGTAGAATACGTCTCAATTAGCACTTCAACCTATAATAACAATAACACGTCTATCAACTCCATGCTTACTAGTGTAGGTCATATACCAAATGATGGTTCTCTTTTCATATAAAAATTTGGGCAGCACTTCCCCTATTTATACATACATCCACAACTTACAAACAAGACCAATAACATCACTAACCAAGCACCAATTAAGGATAGTACAAAACAACAACCAAGGTGATTTACACACCTACTTCTCATGTTAATCCAGCCTCTTGATCCATATTAAAACAGTCCATCAAAACAGTCCATACTTCACCAACAACGAGGGTAAAATGTGAATCTTTCTACACCTTTCTATACCATTTTTCCTTTAGGACAAACGTTAGCAATTACCACATTAAACATGCATAATTGTAACTAAATTTCCAACATTATAACCCCACAAAACAGTCCCTAAAACAACACAACAATATCTAACAGTTTCATACATGTCTCGCCCAACAACCAATACCAAAGCCCTTTTCATAACTCCTTATAATCCAATTCATATTTCAACACTTTTATATAAACTACTTCAACTTTCAATAACAAGATTTCCTTCAATATAACATGCAATTAGTGACGATAATAAAAATAACAACCAACGAATCCAATATAATAAAAACAGTCCATAAATCGGCTAACTTGCCAAAACTGTCACATGCACTTCTTATTCTCTATTTTTCTTAACACAAGTTCATCCCTTAACTACAACATCATATAACTTCTATTATTCTTAAAGAGGAAGAAGAAATCTTACCTTAACTTTTAGCCAGAACAGTCCCTAAGTCTCGGTCATAACTGCTTCACTTTTGCACCACTTCTTCAAGTTACAATAACACACATGTACCCTTTACAAGCTTGTAACCATCCTACTTTCTTGTTTTTCTTCCAAAAAGTTCACCTCCAAGCTTAGGGTTTTTCTTGGGCAGAATCGGTCCAACCGTGACCCACTTCTTTGAGTATTTAACTTGGCTTAGAACTTAGTTAAGGAGCATAATCTTGGAAGAGAAACTAATTTTGGTATTCTCTTGGCTATGAATTTCGAAACTTGTGGGAGAAGGTAGAGATAAGAAAGGTTGAGGGAGAAGATATTTATGATACATAAGGTAAGAAGCTCTTGCAATTCATCTTTATAATTGGAGCTTGTACACAAGTGGGGGAGGGACCCGTGTTGACCCAACCTTTCCCACAATAATTCTCTTCACAAAAATTAATCCCACACTTAGTTAAATCTTGTAATTTTCGATGGTCTCATGCTTCTCAATGCCAAGATTTAATAATTCAACACTAAGTCCATAACTCTATTGGAAATAATTCAACTACAAGTATTAATTCTCGTCGTCACATTTGTTGTATCCAAAATTATTCCATACAGAAAATATAAATATACTTTCCTTCCAACATTCAAATCTTATTTCCTTAATTAGGTTCTCATTTAATTGCCCTGGAATTACGGGGTGTAGCATTCTTCCCCCTTAGAAACATTCATCCCCGAATATACTCAGCATTTTCAAGCTAGACAAATTTCGGCATAGTCTCCTTTAACTATACCTACCAACCTATACTCAGCAAAACCAAATATGTCTCACATAGCCACAATATAACACATGTATTATTGACCAATCAATATAGCCAAATAAGGAATCGAATTACCTGTAGACATAGGGAACAAGTGGGGATACTTCTTCTTTATCTCGTTTTCTGCTTCCCACGTCATCTCTTCCCTATTATTGTTTCGCCACAACACCTTAACGGTAGTCACGTCCTTAGTACGTAACCTTCTCACCTGGCGATCAAGTATGGCTATAGGACTCTCCTCATAAGTCAACTCCTCTATCACCTGAACATCATCTACAGGAAATACTCTAGAAGGATCACCAATACACTTACACAACATCGATACATGAAAAACCGGATGTACCACTTCCAAATCAGATGGTAGATCTCACTCATAGGCAACCTTGCCTATCATACGAATAACGTGATAAGGCCCATTATATCTCGGGCTAAGCTTCTCTTTCTTACCGAACCTCATCACACCCTGCATGAGTGATACCTTCAAGAATAACCAATCATCAAGCTGAAATTCTAAGTGTCGACGTCGATTATCTGCATATGACTTATGTCGACTCTGGGCTGCTAATAATCTCTCCTGGATAAGCTTCACCTTATCAATAGCTTGATGAATCATGTCTGGGCCGATTAACTTAGTCTCGCCCACATCAAACCAACCAAAAGGTGACCTGCACTTCCTCCCATATAAGGCCTCGTACGGGGCCATCTGAATACTAGAATAATAGTTGTTATTATAGGCAAACTCAACAAGTGGTAAATGATCATCCCAACTACCCCTGAAGTCAATAGTACAGGCTCTCAACATATCCTCTGATGTCTGAATAGTACGCTCTGCCTGCCCATCAGTTTGAGGATGTAATGCTGTGCTAAGACTCACCTGTGTCCCCAATCCCTTCTGAAACGATCTCCAAAAGTTAGCTGTAAACTGATATCCTCTGTTCGATATAATAGATGTGGGAACCCCATGCAGTCTCACTATCTCCCTGATGTATAGCCTAGCATACTCCTCCACTGAATAAGTAGTCCTGACTGGAAGAAAATGGTCTGATTTCGCCAGCCTATCCACAATAACCCATATGGAGTCACACTTCCGCTGAGTGCGAGGTAATCCTGTAACGAAGTCTATCTTAATCACTTTCCACTTCCATGTTGGGATCTCTATCTCCTGCAATGATCCACCAGGCTTCTGATGCTCGACCTTAACCTGTTGACAATTCGGGCACTGAGCAACAACCTCCGCTATGTCCCTTTTCATGCCATCCCACCAATACATACCTTTTGGGATCATGATACATCTTAGTAGATTCATGGTGAACGAAATACTGTGAACCATGGACCTCCGTTGTAATCTTGTTTCGTAATCCTACTATATTCGGAATGCACAACTTGACCTTTCATCTGAGTGTCCCTCTTCTATTATACTCGAAGGTTGCAGTTTTTATTTTGTTAGACATCTTTCCCAATCTATTCCATAAATGGGATCTTTATCATGACGTTCTTTTTCCTTCCCGTATGAAGGATGACTCTGATGTATTCTGAGTCATAGGGCTATCACTATCTGAATCCTTTAATCGGACACCCACTTAACTAACTGATGTGTTCTCTCATGTCAATTTCTCTCCTTAGTCCTCGCATTAGTCAAGCTGCTTGTGGGTGAATGATCCTATTGTCAACTTAGCTTTGTTTACTAACTGGTGTGCTGGAAATTCTTATAATTGGAGTATCTCAATCATGAACACTTTATGGACAATGTCATTGAATCTAAAGTGTGTGTATCATCACAATTAACTCTCATTCATGGTCTGAAATGAATCTTTTTTTTATATATCTTCTCACTACTCATAATTATAAACAACTTTTGACACTTGTTCATTCCTTTTCTTACTTGTCATACTCTTCATAATTCCAAAATATTCTGGTATACATACGTAATCTCAAACATTGCTCCTGATTCCAATCCATGGGCGTTACTACCCCTTAAGGGATGAATTGATAACTTATTCCTTTATCCAATATGTAGAAGACTCTGAAGAATTGCATTACATGATGTTGATCTACCATCTCCAAACCTGGTCAATATACTTCGCTTCTAATTCTTCCACTTGCTTTATGGCTAACTATTCTGTCAATAGCGTTTTAGGAAAAGATTTCCTTGATCTCGTTAAGCTGTAAACCCATTACTTTACCTATCTCATCGAACTTATGGTCAGTTAAAAAATGTTCATAGACATTTGTGTTTGCCTGACAATTTATCTGTTTTATAATGTCATTATTGATGCACGATTTAATGCACACACTTTAACGCAAGTGCACGTTGTCAAGTCAAGTAATATAGTCTTTGAAGACCGAGTTATCGTCCTCAGGGATTAGTGTTCAAGTACCAACTTCTATTCTTTGTTATCTATTTGGTGACCGATATTTGAGTTTGTTGATTATAACTAACAATTATAAAGGCTAATTAACTATGTGTTTACTTCAGTGATGATGGAAATAGGGCTTCCAAGTCTCCTCAACTATCCACTTATATTACTTACTAATGCAATTAACTGTGGTTCTTCTTCTTTTGGAGATAGCGGGTTTACTAATTCGTTTTATACTCCCGTTAAGGCTATATAAACAATCAACCCCAGTAGCGCTCCTTTCCACCTTTCGGTGATAAGGATGACTCTATAGGAGGATTAAGAACAAAAACCCTATTAATGCTACACAAGTAATTGAGGTATTTTCATCCCCAATTCGACCTATGTCTACCCAACTATAGCATAGTCACAACCTCCTCCTTTCGGAGTTTGATTAGAAATCATATAAATAATGATAATTAGTGATCAATTAATTACCAAGAAACCAAATCATCTATTGGATAAATCTCAACAATAAGAAGAACAACCATAAACATGCATTAATTCATAAAATAAGGTTCAAGTGAATTGACATGGAAAGCCCTATATTAGAATTAGCTCCTAGCCATTGACATGACAAGAACTAATTCAATATTCAACATAAAACTGAAATAATGTAAAAGAAAGAAAAGAAATTACTAAGTAATGTTCTCCAATCTTGAACTCCAAGAAGTGTTGTGTTATTGGCAAGAAGGGAACCCTTTAAAACTGCCTAGGGTTATCTTTTTATAGCCTCCAAACCGCCCTTAAGGTTTTCCTTCAGGCCTGGCCCATAAACTCGTCCAAAACCTGACTTTTCCCGCGCCGCGTTCGCTCAGCCATCTGTGGCCGCGGTTCTGCGATGTTCTGGAGATTAGGCGTCGCGGCGCTGCACTCTGCTGTCTGGAGGCGCCGCGACGCTGGATCTTCTGCAAGCCTCTGAATGTTAGGCGCCGGGGCGCCTGGACCTGCTGGCTGGAGGCGCCGCGGCGCTGGCCCTTGTCCGTGCCTGGTTCGCCACTTTCTCGCATTTTAAGCTCTGGAACCTCCACTTTTGCCCTCTTTTCGCTCCTTTTCCGCCAAAGGGCCACTTTAACCAATTTGACTCAAAAGAAAGAAAATCTATCCTAAGACGACACGTATTTGTACAAAAAGGGACAAAATACTAACTAAAAATGACTCAAAAAGTGTATATAAAATACACCGATCAAATACCCCCAAACTTAACCTTTGAAAGAAATAAAGACTCAAGTAAAAAGAAAATAAAAAGACTCAATGACATTGATCACTTTTCTGCATTGGTGTTACTTAGAAAAACATGAAGGTTAGCAGAATAATATGCAGGAACATATAACATGAAATTTTTGCATTCTAAACACATTAAGCTAGATATTTCGCAAACTCATTTTTATCATACTTAATGGAAGTCAAAATACTGAATCATGCACGTCAATTTCAAAAATCCTATGGCATGTTTACTTGCTATTCTCCACTAATCATGGATATGCATAAAAGAGATCTTCAGGACTTTTCAGGGTTGTAATGTAGGCTTAGGCATGGGTAGGTAAAAATAGGCATTTAGGCTCATTTTGTGTACCATAAGCTCTTTAGCTTTCAATGTTTTTCCCTTTTCTTTTGATTCTTTCCTTCACTTCATATCTATCTTTCCCCTCTTTTGTTTTGAGAGCGTGAAGTGTATTATAATAACAAGCACCCCCAAACTTAGGCTTTTGCCTATTTCTTATTACTTTTTATCAAAGCATCAAACTTGTTCGCTCTTTTTGTCTCTTTTTTAACATATTCTATTCCAACTATTTCACATTTTTACTTATGGCACATGTGTGGAAATATAGGGTGTCAAAGAAAAAGTTTCATGTTTAGGCTCAACGGGGCTGACTAGGGATATTTTTTAATGTCAGGGATAGAAAAGAGTGGTAAGAATTGGCTAACAAAGAATTGTCTGAGTCATCTCCCTAACATGCATATCCTAACTATTTCGCCTCAAATAGCAAACAATCATACACATAGGTTTTTAATCATTTAACATGCACAATTCAAGCAAGAAACCCCAAATTGACAGATTTCATGAGTTTTTGGCATATCTAACCTGAAGTGTTTAGATAGTTGCTTCTAATTCCATTACATTATTCCACCTTACTTCACTAGGTGTTTCTAGTAACTACAACATGCATGATCTTTGACAAACAATTATGACTCAAAAAGAAAAAAATTTATGACTAAAAAAATACACAAAACAAATCAAAAAAAGACTCAAACATACTACAACAATACGACACAAATAAGACACCCCCCAAACTTAAATCACACATTGTCCCTAATGTGTGCAAGACTCAAAGACAATAAAAGAAACAAGACACTTACAGACATGGTTTAAAGTGGTGGCGGTGGCGGTGGGTAGTGCATTGAATCTCGTGAGAGGGAAGGGGCTCAGGATTTTTTGATTTTGAGAAAGGGCCGTCGGATTTGGGCGTCGTCCAAGAATTTAGATTTTCCGTTGTGGCGCTGCGGCCCTGCTACTGGGCGCCGCGACACTTAAACTTCAGCGCCCTACTGATCTTTTGGCGCCGCGGCGCTAACCCGATTTTCTGGAATCCCTTTGTTGTTTCAGTTTTTTTTTTCGCCCTCCAAATTTGTTGGCCCCTGTACCTGTCAACATAACACAAACACTACCTCCGTGAGACTGTTCTTAGTAAAACTAACTACATTAAAATAAATAATTTAAAATACTTTGGGTTGCCTCCCAAGTAGCGCTTTCTTTAACGTCTTTTAGCCGGACGCAACTTCCTTATTATTTTAGGGTGAGAGAGGTTAATAAGTTCATATATTCCATTTCATTGATCAAATATGGTTTTAACCTCTGTCCGTTTACCTTGAATGAGGCTCCCTCTCTCCCTTTTATTTCGACTGCACCATATGGGAATACTCTTACCACCGTGTATGGACCTGTCCAACGCGATTTTAACTTGCCTGGAAACAATTTTAACCTTAAGTTGAATAAAAGCACTTGTTGTCCTTCTTGGAAGTCTTTTGGTATCAACCTCTTGTCGTGTCATACTATCGTTCGTTCCTTGTAGATCTTTGCATTCTCATAGGCGTTGTGCCTGAATTCATCCAACTCGCTCAGCTGTAGTAGCCTCTTCTGCCCTGCTGCTTTGGCATCCATGTTTAGCTTCCTCATCGCCCAATACGCTCTATGTTCCAACTCTACTGGCAAATGACATGCCTTACCAAAAACTAACTTATATGGTGACATTCCTATTGGTGTTTTGAATGATGTTCAATATGCCCACAGTGCGTCATCCAGTTTGATAGACCAATCTTTCCTTGAGCTATTCACTGTCTTTTCCAATATGCTCTTCACTTCCCTATTTGACACTTCTGCTTGCCCATTCGCTTGAGGGTGGTAGGCAGTTGTGGTGCGGTGGTAGACTCCATATCGGGAAAGCAATGAATTCAGCTGCTTGTTGCAAAAGTGACTTCCTTCGTCACTGATGATGGCCCTCGGAGTGCCGAACCTTGTGAAAATATTCTTTTGAAGGAATCTTTGCACAGTCTTACTGTCGTTTTCTTTTGTGGCTACTGCTTCTACCCATTTGGACACATAGTCCACTGCCAGAAGGATATATTGATTTCAAAGGGCGCCGAATGGACCCATGAAATCGATTCCCACACATCAAATAGTTCCACTTCCAATATCCTCATGAAGGCATTTCATTTCGTCTTGAAATGTTCCTGCTTCTCGACAATTATCACATCTATTCACAAAGGCATGGGCATCCTTAAAAGTGTTGGCGATAGAACCCGCTTGCATTTTGCCATGCTCGATGCCCCAAAGTGTCCACCACATGGTAGGGTATGGCAATGAGTGAGAATCTGGTGCATCTCCTCCTATGGTATACATCGCCTGATGACTTGATCGGCACAGTGTTTGTATAACATCGGCTCATCCCAATAGTAGTGCTTTACTTCAGAGTAAAACCTTTTCACTTCATTGTCTTGTCAGTGCAGGGTATTACCTTAGCCGCAATAAAATTAACAAAATCGTAGCGTAGGTAAATTAAAATTCGCACTTACTCAAAACATTTGCTCGTCCGAAAGTGATCATTTATCCGCACATCCTCGTGTTCTCGTTCTCTGTGTTCTCCAAATTTTTGACAAGTGGTCCGCAATCAATTCTGTCCCTTTCTTGTCACGAATTTCCACGTCGAATTCTTGTAGTAGCAAGACCCATCGAATGAGGCGAGGTTTTGCATCCTTCTTTGTCATCAAGTACTTTATGGCAGAATGGTCAGTGTATACTATCACCTTATTCCCAATCAAGTATGGCCTGGATTTCTCAAATGCATACACTATTGCTAGTAATTCTTTTTCTGTAGTCGCGTAATTTAACTGTGCGTCATTCAGAGTTTTACTAGCATAGTAAATGGATCTAAATACCTTGTCGATTCTCTGTCCAAGCACTACTCCCACTGCATAATCTCTTGCATCGCACATTAGTTCAAATCTCCCAGTTTGGTGCAATGACTATGGGTGCTGAAATAAGCTTCTCATTGAGTGTCTGAAAAGCGGTCAAACATTCCTTATTGAAATCAAAAGCAACCCCCGTCATTAGCAATGTGGAAAGGGGTTTTGAAACCTTTGAAAAATCTTTGATGAATCTTCTATAGAAACCCGCATGACCAAGGAAACTTCTGACTCCTTTTGTTGATACTGGAGGTGGGAGATTTTCGATTACTGAAATCTTTGCTTTGTCTACCTCAATACCTTGGTTTGATATTTTGTGTCCCAGGACAATCCCTTCTGTTACCATGAAATGACACTTCTCCCAGTTTAGCACAAGGTTAGATTCTTCACATCGTCTTAACACAGCTTCTAAGTGCCTCAAACATTCATCGAACGATGCTCCACAGACCGAAAAATCATCCATAAAGATCTCTATAGTCCTCTCCACCATGTCTGAGAAAATTGTCATCATACACCTCTGAAAGGTCGCAGGTGCATTGCAAAGCCCGAATGACATCCTTCTGAATGCAAATGTACCAAAAGAGGCGGTGAATGTTGTCTTTTCACGATCTTTGGTGCTATCGCAACTGATGATACTGAGTAACCATCCGTAAAACAAGAGTAGTTGCCCGCAAGTCTATCCAACATCCGATCTAGAAATGGCAACGGAAGTGGTCTTTTCTCGTTGCCTTGTTCAACTTGCGATAGTCGCAGATTCTCCATCCAAGAATCGCTCTAGAAGGAATGAGCTCGTTCTTCGCTGGTCACCACCGCCATTCCACCCTTTGGGTACCACTTGCATCGACTCACCCACGCCGTCGATTTAGGATAAATTACTCCGCGTTGAGCCATTTCGTGATTTCCTTCGACTACCTCTTTCATGTTTGGGTTTAGCCGCCTTTGTGCCTCGATGGATGGTCCGCTTCCTCATCTAGACGGATCTTATGCATCGCTGACGGACTTATCCCCTTTATGTCCGCTAATGTCCACCCAATGGCACGCCATGAGCCCTCAAAGACTCTCAAAGAACTTATCAGTCTCTAATGTGGATAGGTGGCATGAAATGATCACGGGTAAGGATTTATCTTCACCTAGATATTGGTATTGTAAATGATTGGGTAGGATTTTTAACTCTAACTATGGAGCCTTCTCTGTGGATGGTATTGATCTTTCTGGCATCTGCCCAAGCTCTTCATACCTCATCTTATCCCATTTCTCATAAGCATTCATCCAATTTGCATACTCCATCAGCCTTGGGTCGCTTCCACTACTATCATCCCATTTGGTCAGTACTTCTTCAAGCGTATCCTCATTTCTGAACCCCTTGGCCGACACTGCATCTTCGATAATATCAATGGCCGAGCAGTTATCATTGGCATCTGGAAAAGTTGCTGCCCGAAACACATTGAAAATCACCTCTTCTTCTTCCACCCGAAGCTTCAACTCCCCTTTGTGAACATCAATGAGAGCCTGTCATGTGGCTAAGAAGGGTCTGCCAAGTATGATGAGGATTATGTCGTTATCTTTTATGTCTAAGATAACGAAATCAACGGGAAAAATGAACTTGTCCACCTTCACCAATACATCTTCTATGACTCCTCTAGGATGGACTATGGAGCGGTCAGCTAACTGCAAAGTGATGTTTGTAGGTTTGACTTCTCTCATTCCAAGTTTGCAGAAAACTAGATAAGGCATCAGATTTATGTCTGCCCCCAGATCGCACAATGCTTGCTGACATTCAAACTTTCCAATGGTGCATGGTATGGTGAAGCTCCATGGATCTTGTAATTTCTGAGGTAATTTTCTCTGTAGGATGACACTACATTCTTCAGTCAACACCACTGTTTCATAGTCCTCTATCCTCCTCTTTTTGCTAAGAATATCCTTCATGAACTTTACATAGCTCGGCATCTGCTCTAGTGCTTCAGCAAACGGGATATTGAGTTGCAATTGTTTGAGAATTTCCACAAATTTAGAAAATTGCTTGTCAAGAGCACATGTTTTTAGCCTCTGGGGATATGGTATCTTCACCTGGGGTGCGTTCACAACAGCTTCTAACACGCTGCTGGCTCGGGCGCCGCGCTCGCCATGGCGCCGCGCCGATTTCAGACTGCCTCAGATCTTTGGCGCGCCGCTCGCCATCGGCGCTGCTGCTGCTGCGAACTTTCCATCTCCACTGATTCGACATTCTTCAGGTCAATCGCCTGACATTGTGCTTCCATATTTCCTCCCACATGTGCAGATTGCTTTTCTTGCATTTCGTTGTTCAACATGACCGCGAGTTGTCCTATTTACGTTTCCAACTTCTTCAAGGACATTCTCGTTTCGTCCATGAACTGAGTTTGATACCTAATCAAACTGAGTATGTCTGCTCGTAACTCTTCCCTCTTTTCTTGTGGGGTTGGAGCTTTATCATATTGATAGTAGTAATCCATGTCTTTAGGATCCCTGAGATGAATCAAAACCAACAACGGATCACGGCAACTGGTTCTCACAAAAAAAAACGTAATAAATAAATAAATAAGAAAAATAAAAACCAAATTAGAAATTAAGAATAGATAAAATTGATATTGAACTATGCCAATCCCCGGCAACGGCGCCAAAAACTTGATGCGCGATTTAATGCACACACTTTAACACAAGTGCATGTTGTCGAGTCAAGTAATATAGTCTTTGAAGACCGAGTTATCGTCCTCAGGGATTAGTGTTCAAGTACCAACTTCTATTCTTTGTTATCTATTTGGTGACCGATATTTGAGTTTGTTGATTATAACTAACAATTATAAAGTCTAATTAACTATGTGTTTACTTCAGTGATGATGGAAATAGGGCTTCCAAGTCTCCTCAACTATCCACTTATATTACTTACTAATGCAATTAACTATGGTTCTTCTTCTTTTGGAGATAGCGGGTTTACTAATTCGTTTTATACTCCCGTTAAGGCTATATAAACACTCAACCCCAGTAGCGCTCCTTTCTACCTTTCGGTGATAAGGATGACTCTATAGGAGGATTAAGAACAAAAACCCTATTAATGCTACACAAGTAATTGAGGTATTTCCATCCCCAATTCGACCTATGTCTACCCAACTATAGCATAGTCACAACCTCCTCCTTTCGGAGTTTGATTAGAAATCATATAAATAATGATAATTAGTGATCAATTAATTACCAAGCAACCAAATCATCTATTGGATAAATCTCAACAATAAGAAGAACAACCATAAACATGCATTAATTCATAAAATAAGGTTCAAGTGAATTGACATGGAAAGCCCTATATTAGAATTAGTTCCTAGCCATTGACATGACGAGAACTAATTCAATATCCAACATAAAACTGAAATAAAGTAAAAGAAAGAAAAGAAATTACTAAGTAATGGTCTCCAATCTTGAACTCAAAGAAGTGTTGTGTTATTGGCAAGAAGGGAACCCTTTAAAACTGCCTAGGGTTCTATTTTTATAGCCTCCAAACCTCCCTTAAGATTTTCCTTCAGGCCTGGCCCATAAACTCGTCCAAAACCTGATTTTTCCCGGCCGGCCGCGTTCGCGCATCAGCCACGGCGCTAAGTTCTGCGATGTTCTGGAGATTAGGCGCCGTGGCGCTGCACTCTGCTGTCTGGAGGCGCCGCGGCGCTGGATCTTCTACAAGCCTCTGAATGTTAGGCGCCGGGGCGCTCGCCTGGCTGGCCAGGCGCGGCTACTGCCTCGTCTGCACAGTTCGCCACTTTCTCGCATTTTAAGCTCTGAAACCTCCACTTTTGCCCTCTTTTCGCTCCTTTTCCATCAAAGGGCCACTTTAACCAATTTGACTCAAAATAAAGAAAATATATCCTAAGACGACACGTATTTGTACAAAAAGGGACAAAAGACTAACTAAAAACGACTCAAAAAGTGTATATAAAATACACCGATCAATTATCTCTTGACATATATCTTTAATGTCTACCTTATACTTATATCCATATGCGACATTGGCCTCTTTTCAACAGTTTAGGTGCTAATCTCGAACTTTACTCATTGTTACTTCTGTTTACACACTTTCTGAAACGTATGACTGCATATGTTGTGGAACCGATGCTTAATATGTTTAGATCCAATTCATGGTGTTACATGATCCAATGGCTTGTCAAGCTTTCTCGTCTTATCATTATTAGGTCTCTCATCGACCGAGTGTCCATTTGTCTTACCTTTACATTTCCATTTCAAGTTGCCTTGGGGGTATCTTATCTCAAGTATTTCTCATACTCTCTTCCGGAATATCAGAGGTTCGTCACCTTTGGCCGAAGTGTTCTTACTGTCCCTGCGCTACCATTGGTCCTTACACTATTCAGGAGTAATCATACCCTTGTGAAACCTGTATAACTATAATTTCATTCACCTTTATCAGTCTTGTCGTAATCTTTCCTTCTACTCGTCATTACATGAAAGAAAGAAAACATTTCTACCTTGATACTTGATCATACCATTCCATTCCTACTTATTCATTGTTTTCATATTTCTTACCGCCATTCTTCGACTGTTTCATAGTTCCCGTCCTCAATTACCCCCAACACACTTTTGTTATCCAAAGGTTATGTAGAATTGTAACATGTTGCACAACGTAGCTGAAGCCGAGGACTTTACTAGTCCAATATCTATAGAATACCTTAACTTACTAACCTTGATACATGTAATTCTTAATAATACGCAATATCGCCCTTTACTCGAGGAAGAGGGCTTATCTTCCTTTCATAATCTTTCTTTCTAGAATTGTTCCCTGTTCCTCACTTACCACTGCTCCTTGTCTCACTATATTACTGGTTGTATGATCCCTTTCGAGGTTCTTTGTTCTCGACAAGTTAACGTAGAATTCCACAGAAGCTTGCATGATCCCTGACGTATCATTTAGAGTATCACCCTTTTTGTCATTTATATTGAATATCATATTATCAAGCTGTGGAATACTTTTGTATTCATATCTCTATATTTTAGCCATTGAATTTTTGCACTTCTGTTGAAAGACTTTCGTCCTTGCCTCATTCCACCTATGATAGTCCTTAGCACATTGTACTTCCTTTGTAATCAAAGTCACATTCATAAGGTCATATTGTAGTTCCCTCTAGGATTCTAATCAGCAAGAGTCACCATAAAATGTGTGGATCTTTATAACCTACTAAACCTTCCAATGATGTCTTCTATTTTTCCTATGTACCACTTATACTCATCTTATTCTTACTTTGCGCATCCACTTGAGACACTTCGGAATGTTATGGCCATGGCTGCCATACTAAACCAACTCCAAGTACCTTTGTGTCATACTCCAGCATGCGCTCGACCATACTAACTACAAGATGGTTGGGGTAATCTCATTCGACCTTTGCAACTTTGATCCTGAGATATTTCTCTATGCTTACGCAAGTGTACGTATCATTCAAGTAATAAAGATATGTAAGACCGAGTTATCGTCCACAGAGACTAGTTTATCAACTATCGAATATCTAATCTATGGTATCTATTTGGTAACCGTTCTTTTGTTTGAGATTTTAGACTAAGAATTATAACTAAGTAAAGTGCATAAAATAAACTAAGGTTGATAATACTTTGGTTTAAAATAATTATGAAGAAAATAGGGCTTCCAATCTCCTCAACTATCCACTCTTTCACGCGTTAATGCAATGCTAATGATTCTTCTTCTTCTTAAGATAGCATGTGTTACATGTTCTATATTCCGGTTAGGACATATAAAAACTCAACCTTATGCAGAAACCTTCTATATTTCTATGATAAATTTTACCACACATGAGGATTAAGAACATTAACCTTAAATACTACACAAGTATCGGGGTACTTTCGTCCGCGATTTTAACATATGTCTAGACAACTACAACATATTCAAATCACCCCTCTCGGATCTCGATTTGAAATCATATAAGTTATGACAATTAATGGTCAGTTAACTATCAATCAATCAATATAATATTGAATAGATCTTAATATGCTGAAGAAGAAATCAATAACTATGCATTAACTGTATGAAAAGAGTTTCAAGTGATTAAAAGGAAAACCCTAATAAAGAGATTAGCTCCTAGACATTGTCATGCTAAGAACTAATACAAAATACAACATAAACTGAAATTAAAATAAAGAAAAGAACTTGAATAATTTGATGTCTCTAATCTTGCTCTTGCCTTTTTTCTGGCCTTTCCAAAGTGTGATCCTGATATAAGATAGGGTTTCAGGGTTTTATATCTGAGAAAGACTGCATTTCAGACCCTTTTACCCTTCTGAAATTCGAACTTTTCTCGCCCAGTTCCGCATCGGCGTCGTGGCGCTGCTTGCCGCCGCGTGGCGCTGACTTCGCCAAAACAAATCAGAGTTTGTAGGATATTTGGAGCCACGACGCTGCTTGACACTGTCGACGTGAAATTCCAAAACTTCTTCATTTTTATGTCCGGATATCGTCAGGTTTCTTTCGTGCTTCCCGAGACTTCTTAGGCTTCATTTCTTGATCTTTTAGTGTGAAATTGCATCCTCAAAAGCAATACTTTCTCCTTTATGATCGATGCTCAAAAGAGAGAAAAACACACCTAACACTATACTAAACGCAAAAGAGAAGAGTAAAATAACAACTAAAAAGGACTCAAAAATGTGTATAAAATACACTCAACAGCTACCTCTTGGCAGACCAAAAAATAAGATTATCCCCTAAGAACACACAGTAGTCTGAGGTGAAGCGTCACATGTCTGGAAAACCTACCCAATCAGCATCCGTATATGAAAACAACATGGTCGGAGCTGAGGGGTATAGATACAAACCATAGTGTACGCCCTTAACATATCAAATGATACGTTTGAGGGCAGTAAAATGAGGCTCTCTGGGGACATGCATAAATAAGTATATCTGCTGAACAACATAAGCAATATCAGGCCTGGTAAAAGTGAGGTACTGGAGTACACCTGCGAGACTCATGTAAAGAGTGAGATCTGACACTAGATCACCATCCAAAGCACTAAGCTTTGATTTAGAGTCAACTGGAGTAGACACGATTTTGCAATTTGCTATTTTAGTCACGTATACAATATCTTCGGTATACTTACACTGATAGAGAAATACAGTGTTGGTAGATCAAGTCATGAAAATCTCCAAAAAATAGCTCAACTTTCCCAAGTCAGTCATAACAAATTCTGATTTGAGTAGTGCAATTATCTCATTTTTCAAAACATTAGAAGAGACAGTAAGAACAATATCATCTACATATAATAACAAATAAGAAATATTACTACCTCTATGAAAATAAATAGAGAGTTATCACACTTGCTGCATACAAACCCAATCCACATAATGTATTGTGCAAAGCGATCATACCACGCTCTAGGGGCCTATTTTAAACCATAAAGTGACTTACGAAGGCAACATACATAGTGTGGGGCTGCAGGATAGAAAAAATCAGGCGACTGGTGCATATAAATAATTTCTTTCAGATCCCCATGAAGAAAGAAATTATTCACATCAAGCTAATGAATAGGCCAATGTTTACCCATAGCTATACTCAGAACTATGCGGATAGTGGCCTGTTTAGCAACTGAACTAAATGTATCACCACAATCTATACCCCCATGATGGTTTGTGTCATTAGCCACAAGTCATGTCTTATACCGCTGTAACAAACTATATCTATGTATTTGTGACGAAAAATCCACATGCATCATATCATATTCACCCTTTCCAGTCTAGGAATCAAATCCTAATTGTGTTATTTTGATATAGCATTAAATTCCTCATGCATGACCACATTCCAATTAGGGTCTTGTTTGTCTAATTTTGGATTTTGGAAATTAGGGATATATTTTGTGTATAGAGGTTAAAGTGAACTTTGGGTTTGAAAATCCCGTGTCAGGCATGAGTTTCCATGTGGTAAGTGGGGGCAAGGGTAGTTTGCGTTGTTGGTGTCGGGAAGTGGGATGTGGGGTCTGTATCGGGTTGATTGCTCGTGTAGGTGTCAGGGATATGTGAGACAGAGGTCGACGATGGGGGTTTGATTGGGAATGGTGGCGGGATGATGGGTCGACGATGATTTGGTGACTGCGAGTGGTGGAGAGTGTCGGTTGATGTCAGGGAAGGTTTCCACGGTGTAGTTGGTGTCGAAGATGGTGACAGGTTACTGTGACGACCAGGGGAGGGGTAGGTGTCGGTGGGAGTTTTGGGTTCTGATGCGGGGCAGTGGAGGTTGACGGTATCGGGTCTGGTCTGGTGCGGGGAGCAATTGTGTATGGCGGACAATGCACAGAGGATGAAGGTTCTATCGGATGAACGACGGGGATGATGGGTTAGCCAATGGACGACGACAGATATGAGGTCATTGTGGTAGCAGTGATGGGTGTTAGTGGCGTAGTTACTGTTGTAGTGGTAGATGTCATGTGTGGGGTCACTATGCCAGTAGTGCTGGTATGAGAAAGCTCGATGAGTATGACGGGGGACGTGGGATTTTTATTGGGTATGTTGTTGTTGTTGTTGTTGTTGTTGGTCATAGGAGGGGATCCGACGGAATAAGATTTAGGTGGGGGTCATGTTATGAAGAGTACTAGTAGGCAAAATGTTGAGGATGTATTCTGCCATTTTAACTGCATAGACCCAAAATGAGGGAGGGAGAGACGCATAAAACAGGAACGTATGAACCATATTATTAAATTGTGCGGATGATCTGTTATGCTTTGCCATTTGAGAGGAGGTGTGGGGACACGAGAAATAAAACACCATGTCATTATTTTTACAAAATTTGTGAAAGGTTGAATTATTAAATTCACGACTATTATCACACTGAAAAGATTTAATGGCTTTTTCAAATTGTATTTGGAAAAAAAATGTGAAATTCAAGAAATTTGGAAAAGACGTGTTGAGTCTATTTTATATACACTTTTGAGTCCTTTTTGTTAGTATTTTTCTCTTTTCTTTTGCGTTTCGTATAGTATTATGGTTGTTTTTCTTCATGTTAAGTCGCAACGGTCCTAAGGGAGAAAATACTGAAATGAGGATGAAAGGACTGATTTGGAGGATGAAAATGCATAATCAAGGCCCAAGCAATCAACTAGAGAAGCTCGGGAAGCAATTTAAAAACAAAATTACACTGTCAACCGCACGGGGTCTACAAGGCTAATTTGCAGAAGTTGCTCGAAATTAGAACCGCAACGCCGAGGCGCCGGAATTTTCTCGTCGACAGCGCCGCGGCGCCGAAACTCCTGCAAGGTCTGATTTTTTGTGCCAAGATAGCGCCGCGGCGCCGACGCGTATTTTTGCTGAAACTGGGCCGAATTTAATAAGGGTAAAAGGGTCTGAAACACAGTTTTGCTCAGATATAAAACCCTGAAACCCTCTCATACTTTATATCATACTTTGGAGGCTAGGAAAGGAGGCAAGCGCAAGATTAGAGACATCAAATTGTTCAAGTTCTTTTCCTTTACTTTATAACTTTATTTAATTAAGTTTATGTTGGATATTAAATTAGTTCTTAGAATGACAATGTCTATGAGCTAATTTCTTTATTAGGGTTTTCCGTTGAATCGCTTGAAACTCTTTCATAAGTTAATGCATAGTTATTGATTTCTTCTTCAGGTATATTAAGATCTATTCAATATTGTATTGATTGTTTGAAAATTAACTGATCACTAATTTTCATAACTTATATGATTTCGAATCAAAATTCTGAAAGGTGAGATTTGAATATGTTGTAGTTGTCTAGACATAGGTTAAAATCGCAGACGAAAGTACCCCGATACTTGTATAGTATTTAAGGTTATTGTTCTAAATCCTCATGTGTGGTAAAATCTATCATAGAAATATAGAAGGTTTCTGCATAAGGTTGAGTTTCTATATGTCCTAACCATAATACATAACAGATTAGTTAACATGCTATCTTAATAAGAAGAAGAGTCGTTAGCTTGCATTAACAAGTGAAAGAGTAGATAGTTGAGGAGATTGGAAACCCTAATTCCCATCATAACTGTTTCAAACCCTAAGTATCATCACCTTAGTTTATTTTCTGCACTTTACTTAGTTATAATTTTTAGTTTAAAATCTCAAACAAAAGAATGTTAACCAAATAAATACTATAGATTAGATATTCGGTACTTGACAAATCAGTCTCTGTGGACGATAACTCGGTCTTGCAGGCTTTATTACTTAAGCGATACGTACACTTGCGTAAGCATACAAAAATATCGCAACAAGACGTCAGATTTGAATTTGAGTGGATAAGTCCAAATAAAATGAGAAAATCATCTAATAAAACTAGATAATATTTGTGACCTAGTGAGCTAGGGACAAGAGATGTCCATAAATTACATGCACAATGTCAAAAGGAGCAAACGTAACACTAAGAGATGACTTAAATGAAAGACGAATATGTTTGCCTAATTGACAAGAAACACAATTTTGGGCCAATTTCCCATTACATCGAATAAAACTATTGCTTCTAACAAAATTAAAGACAGGAATTCTTGGGTGTCCGAGCTTATTATGCAAAGTTGATGAGAAAATAGCAGCAAGAGATAAAGGTGAGCACGAGCTGGCAGCGGAGGCGGATGGGAAAGGATAGAGATCCCGCATGCTATTGAGTCTCGTAAGATGTGTCCCCGTACGAAGATCCTTCACAGTAAAACCAAAAGGGTCAAAGTCAACAGAGACAGAATTATTACGAGTAAATTTTCGGACATATATTAAATTTTTAATGATGTTGGGAGCATATAGGACGTTATTTAGGGAGAAGGGTGGGTGAGGTCTACAGGGTGAGGGGTAGAGTTGTTGATATGGCCAATTACGTTGTACGCAAGCGTGGATATTGAATAGTTCAACCCACGAGGAATATTGACCGTCTTCCTGATAAAAAATTATTGGGATGAAATTCTTGATATTTGTGACGGTGAAAGCATGATGGAAGAAGGGTTTTGAAGAGGGAGAGGGATTATCAACGACATTTGAGGAAGATGCGGAAGCATTAGGAGAGGTGGGAGGAGAAAAAGTTGGAAAATTCCAACCGATTGGGGGGGGGGGGGTTACGGCGGGTAGAGGGAATATTTTAGGGTTTTAATTGTTGGCGCTTGATACCATGTAAGATTATATTAATCGCCCTTAAGGAGTCTTTCTCATTAATACAAATAAATATAGATGTACAATGTTGAATCCTTCTATAATAAGGACCTCAATCGTATCATAATTATACAATACAAAATATGATAAATATGTAACCTAGTACACGTGCTAAAAATAAGAAAATAAATACATATAAAGAATTTATTATTAATCATTATTGTAGTAAATGGGACTATAGCAGACTTGCTCGAGTAAATAAAACAACTAATTGGAGATCAAGAGAGTGTTTTAATTATGAAATACTTTTGGCCAAACAGCTTGAAGTATGCAAATGTTGAAGGATTATAGTGATGAAATATGCACTAAAAATATATTGGAGAATCAAGTAATCGCATGCATTATGCATGCACTGTATGATCAAACTGTTTTTTGTTGTTGTTTTTGCTGGAATTATAATGTTAATTAGTCCTAAAATATCATAATTAATCATTCATATATATTAAGTTCACACAGTTATATTGCTTAAAAGAAGTAACGAGTGTATTATTAGTATTACGCATGCACTATGTATGCTTTATGTATTAATTAGGTGCATGTTTTTTAGGTCCTTGTCGGATCAATTGGTCAGAAACTGGTGAATCTCATCCATTCTTTTTTTCAATTATCCCCCTAGAATTTCATTTTTAATTAATCCCCTTGAGAATTTCATTTTCAATTATCCCCCTTGTGAATCTCATCCATTCTTATATATATTGTGTGGCTCTTCAAAAATTCCCTACTTATCATAACATCAACGATCTTGTCACGTTGCATAGCTGAATGACAAAGGAGGTGAACTTAAAATTCAGCCGGAGGCCTACAGATTGGTTCGAATCCTGGTGGGGGCACTTTGCTCTCTTCTAGGATAGGACCTTGTAGGTGATATCAATTGCTATGTTCTCAAACCCTGGTCATTCAAGCACATCTCGCGATTTTCTAGTAGTAATGTTGAGAGATTGTTACTGCTATCTTCATCAATAGTGTGGCGTAAGCCAGAAAGCTGAATATAAAAAAAGGGAAGAAGAAGAAGAGACATAAAGATGATGGAAAAAGTCAATTTTAAACTCTTTATACAGATAGCCTTGTCGCTTCTTGATAAGACCATCTCCCAGGCAGGAGATAATTCTCTGCCACATCAGATGAATAATCTGTCACATCATCAATTATCTCCGTTTATCACATACACTTCATAACATGAGATATTTCAAAAAATAATTCATTTTCTATTTCCTCCACATCAATACATATACCCCACCATATATATTCATTCTATCTCATTTTTTATTTTTTATATGATATTATTCTTGTAATTCATATTATTACAAATATAATAATAAAATTATAAATTACTTATATTCATTTAATTTTGACACTTATTAAATATTAAAATACAACAATACATGATTTTATTAATGAAGATAAATTAATCGTACAATTTATCAAAAGCACACTAAAACATTGATAATATTAAAATCACAAATTGAAAATTAATTTCCGGTTGTTCCAAACTTTTGCCAAAGGTGCTCGACGAGATCCTCCTTCAATTGAAGATTGGATGGCATATTTTGAAAATTTTGTGGACGTTGAATATTGGGATTTGTAGTTAGTTAGGAAATATAAAATTTGGAGGAAGATTAAAATTTTGATTAGGATCCATATTAAAAAAAATAGCAAATACTTTGGAAGAAGATAGAAATTTGGAGAAAATAGCCAAAATATTTTGGTGTCCAAATGAAGTAAACTTAGTCTCTATTTTTATAGATCTTGAAAAATTTAAAAATTTGGTTTTTTTTTTATTTTTAAATTCGGTTAAATTATTCGTCAAAAATAACAATTAAAATACTGGTGGAAAATAAATGTCTGGCAGCCAATCGCAGGCTGTCACATGGCACTGAAGGAGACAATCTTTTGCGGCAGGAGACACTGTCTCCACGTGGCAAGATTATCTCCTATATATTCAATTATTTCCACGTCAACATGTCAACATGTCATTCGAATTGTCTCCTGCTGTATGTAATTATCGGGGACAATGTCCCCTGCGGGAGATGGTCTAAGTCACTATCACAATAATGCTGTGCCTAAGTACTACTCTCTCTATTTTGTATTTTATTTTATGAGATATAAGAATGTAAAGAAGATTTTTTAAAAGTGTGATATTAAATTAGATCTATGTATAGCATATCAAATTTATTTTAAAATTTTATAATCTTAAATATGTCATATAATTCCTATGTATATCATTCAGAATAAAATGTGAATATTATAATTAAAAACTTACTAAATATAAAAAAAGTGATTTTTTTTAAAACAAACTAAAAAGAACAGTCCATACTAAACCTGGCCAGTGGGTCGGGACGACCAGGTCCCGCCCCGACACCGCCACAGTCTCGCTCCGACACCGTCTCGGTCCCGCCCCCACCCTAAAATTAAAAAAAATAATTGTACCAGACAGATACGGTCTCGTCCCACAAAGCCAGTCCCGCCTGGGCCAAGACCCGCCCGCCTCCCCCCCTCGCAAATAGTCGTTGCACCAACGACCACTTTACATTTTGGCCGTAGTGCAACAACCATTTTTTGCCTCCCCCCTCCCCCTACCCCTTTATATTTATTTTTAACCCCTAAGTTATTATATTTACACTTTAACTCAATTTTCTAACTATAAATACTTCATTTTCTCTTCATCTTTCTCACAAATCTTCCTACAATCTCTCTAATATCTCAACGAATCTCTCTAAAAGTCTACATTGTCTACTAAATATTCAATTTTATTTCTTCATTTAGGAGTGAAGTTTGTGGGATTTTCACTAGGTATGTTGTTTTTGTTGTTGTTATTTGAGAGTGAAATTGGCAACTAGCTTGAGGATCATCCATCGAGAAAAGTTTCAATTTTTAACCTCTCGATTACACGTCGGCGTTTGGTACATTCGTTCTTTCATGAAATTGTTATTGTGTCTTTACTTTATTTAGCGCACTTAATTTCATTATCTTTAAGTCCTTAACTATTTATTAACATAATTAAAATGAAAGAACTTAGAGATATATTTAAGGGTCAGGCTTCTGCTAGTAGGGGTAACAAGGGCAAGGGTACTTCTTCTGGTATTCCTAGCCCTACTCCTAGACATGATGATTTTATTGATACTGGACATTTTCCTGAAATACCATATGATTTAGACGACCAGATATTTTCTGAAAATGAACAAGACTTTAATTTAGAAGATGCTCTAGATGATGACACACCCACTAATGTAGATAAAACACCCACTAGTGAACCTCCAACTGGAACGCCTCATATTCCCCCTAGTATGAGACGAGGTCCAGCAAAACGATCATTAAAATCAGATGCATGGAATTTTTTTGATAGGGATGTACAAAATCAAGTAACTATATGTAAAACTTGTAAAGGTGTTTATAGTTTTAAAACTGGAAAAGGTCATGGTGGGACGGGTGGTTTAATGAGACACATAAAACAAAAACACATAGCTAGGTATGCCCAATACAAGGCTGAAGAAGATTGTGCGCAAGCGCCCTCTCAATCGAGACAAGATTCATATATTGTCCCGGACCAAGTACAGAGTCAAATTAACCCTGCGGCGGGGAGAATTGTAGACCCTAAATACGATAAACATCGAGATAGGGAAGCATTATCAAAATTAGTTGCTGTGGAGGGTTTTCCTTTTTCATTTCCTACATCTCCTGGTTTATTCATTATATTAGAGATATATATAATCCTTCTTATAAAGGTTTTCCTAGATCAATTGTTAAGAGATATGTATTTAAATTTACACATGAATATCAACAGTATTTATGTTATTCATTATATCATTTTATGGCAAAATCGCTCTCACTTTTGATATAGGCCGTAGTACTAACGGTCATGATTATTTAACAGTAACCTGTCATTTGATAGATTATAAATAGTCTATGCAAAAACATATTTTAGCGTATAGATATATAGATAGTAGGCACACTGTGATTTTATTTCAGAAAATATTTATGTAGTTTGCGATTATTACGGAATAACTGATAAAATTATGAGTATTACATTAGATAATGCATCTTCTGATAATGTTGCTATTAAAGTTTTAAAATATGCTTTAACTCCATCTTTTCAAATAATTTTCATATAAAATTCGTGTGTCATATTTATAATTTAGTTGTAAAGGATGACCTATTACTTTTTCAAGATATTCTTGAAAAATACAATTTGCTATACTCTTTATTTTTAAAAATAATAGAATACATCAAAAAAACAATTATAAAAAAACTTATCACGATTGCCAACTACCTTATAGAATAGTTCCCGAAGAAGTACTCACTATGTGAAATTCTTTATATGAACAACTACTTGTTGCTTATGATTATAAAAAATCTATAACTTTATTTTTAACGCCCATAATCAAAATTCAACTGATATGATTGTAGATAACGATTGGAAAAAAATTAAAGAACTTATTGTATTTCTAAAGAAATTTTTTCATGCAACTAAAGAATTTTCCGGTATATATTATCCTACTATTTCAACTATGTTGTTTTATATAGCTATAATATTTTTACTGCTTAGAGAATATATGAAAACCAGCTTATAAGGCAGCTATTAAGAAAATGTTTATGAAAATAAAGAAATATTTTATTCCTATTCCCCCTATTTATATTATTGGTGTTGTAATAAATCCGACTATTAAAATAGACGGTTGTAAATCACTTATTGAAAATATTTATAACTGTATAGAAGTACTACCACTATGGTTGTAAATCACTTATTGAAAATATTTATAACTGTATAGAAGTACTACCACCTCCAACTCCCAAAAATTTAAATGCCCCACCACCTATTAAAATTGAACAAATGAAAGAAAAAGTGTTGTGTAGAAAGGTCGATAACGGGCTGGCTATCGGACTCGACACTCGACCCCGCTTGACCCAGTACCAAAATCGAATATCGGTATTCGGTAAGCGGTCTGGAATTTTCCCCGACTCCGACCCTTGCTCGTTGCACAACATCTATTTCAGAATTTGGCCATTGTGCAATAGCCAAATTTCACCCCCGACCCCACCCCAACCCTCTACCCCTTAATATTTATTTTTAACCCCTAAGTTATTATATTTACACATTAACCTAATTTTTTTAACTATAAATACCTCATTTTCTCACAAATCTTCCTACAATCTCTCTAATAATCTCTCAATCTATCTCTCATTCTCTCTGCATTGTCTACTAAATATTCAATTTTATTTATTCATTTGGGAGTGAAGTTGACAACTAGCTTGAGGATCATCCATCGAGCAAAATTTCAATTTTCAACCTCTCGATTGCACGTCAGCGTTTGGTACATTCGTTCCTTCATTAAATTATTGTTGTTTCTTTAATTTAATTAGCGCACTTAATTTAATTATCCTTAATTATTTATTTATATAATTATAATGAAAGGATTTAAACGTATGATTAAAAGTAAGGGTAAGAGTATTGCTTCTTCTAGTAGGGGTAATAAGGTTAATGGTACTTCTTCTAGTTATCTTATTCCTCCTAGACAAGACGATTTTGTTGATACTGAATTATTTCCTGAAATACCACTAGATTTAGATGAGGAGCTATTTTTTGGAACTCAACAAGATTTTAATTTAGAAGATAATCTAGATGACACACCCACTAATCTAGATGACACACCCACTAATCTAGATGACACGCCCAGTAGTGCACCTCAAACTGAACCGCCTCCTATTCCCCCTAGTATGAGACGAGGTCCACCATAACAAAAATTAACATCAAATGTATGAGCTTTTTTATAGGGACGTAGAAAATCAAGTAGCTAGATGTCAAATTTGTAAAAATAATTATAAATTTAAAATGAGAAAAGGTAAGAGCGGGACGGGAGGTTTAACTACGCATTTGAATAGATTTCACAAACCTAGGTGGGAGAAATACTTGGCTAAAAAGGCGGGTGCGCCAATACCCTCTCGGTCGGGACAACAACAACAATAACATACCCAGTGAAATTCCTGGCGTGGTGCAGGAGGGTAGAGTGTATCTGAGACCTTACCTCCACTTGATAGGTAGAGCGGTGCTTAGGGAGACCGGCTCAAGACAGAGCACAGTCACAAGCAAAGCAGAGCAAAGTAAAGCAAGAAAAACGGACATACTCAGACGAGAACGGAAAATTAAAGCATTATGAACATACAAATAATACAATCAAATATGACATGGTAGTGCATTCTAGCAACATGAAGCAGTAGTTAGCTGAGCTAAATAAGATAAACAAACTACACTAAAGCACACATAGTAGCATGAATTAAACTATCAGGCACTACAAGGAACTACAAAGCACTAATGCGCCTATAAGTATGCTATGCTAATCGGATCTACAGTTATAACACTACCCTATCATTTAGTATGCGTAAGTGGGTCTACACACGACTTCCTACTACCTTTCTATCATAATTCGTGTCCTCCACAACCCCTTATCTAAGGTCATGTCCTCAGTAAGTTGCACATGTGTCATATCCCGTCTAATCACCTCTCCCCAATAGTTCTTCGGCCTACCTCTGCCCCTCCTGAACCCATCCATATCTAACCTCTCACACCTCCGCACCGGGCTTTCGTGTCTCTCCTTTGCACATGTCCGAACCACCTCAACCTCGCTTCCCGCATTTTATCCTCTATCGAGGCCACTCCCACTTTATTTCAGATATCCTCATTTCTAATCATATCCCTTCTTGTATACCCACACATCCATCTCAGCATCCTCATCTCCGCAACTCTCATTTTTTGTATATGCGAAGTCTTGACTGGCCAACACTCTGCCCCATACAACATAGTCGGTCTAACCACCGCCCTATAGAACTTGCCCTTAAGTTTTGGTGACACATTTTTGTCGCACAAGACTCCATATGCGAGCCTCCATTTCATCCACCCTGCTCCAATACGATGTGTGACATCGTCATCAATCTCTCCATTCCCTTGGATAATAGAGCCTAGGTACTTAAAACTCTCTTTCTTTGGAATGACCTGAGTGTCAAGCCTCACCTCCACGTCTGTTTCAAAGTCTCTCCCATTGCTGAACTTGCACTCCAATTATTATGTCCTGGTCCTACTCAACCTGAACCCTTTAGGCTCCAGAGTCTGTCTCCATACCTCCATTTTATCGTTCACTCCGCTGCGAGTCTCATCAATCAGGACTATGTCATCTGCAAATAACATACATCATGTCACCTCTCCTTGAATTTGTCGCATTAGTCCGTCCTTCACCAAGGCAAATAGGAAAGGACTAAGAGCTGATCCTTGGTGCACTCCATCGTCACCGAAAAGTGCTCTGAGTCCCCTCCTACTGACCGTATCCTAGTCTTGGCTCCAGCATACATATCTTTGATCGCCCTAGTGTACGCCACAGGTACACCTCTAACCTCCAAACATCTCCATAAAACCTCTCTAGGTACTTTGTCGTATGTCTTCTCGAGGTCGATGAAAACCATATGTAAATCCTTATTCCTCTCCCTATACTGCTCTACCAACCTCCTAATAAGATAAATAGCTTCAGTAGTCGAACGCCCCGACATGAATCCAAAATGGTTTTCGGAAATTGACACATCTCTCCTCACCCTTATCTCCACAACCCTTTCTCAATACCCTCTCAGTCGGGACAAGGTTCATATACTGTTCCGGACCAGGTATAGGGTGGAATTGATCATATGACGGGGGGAATTATAAGCTCTAAATACGATAAACAAAGAGATAGGGAACCATCCTGCCCCACTCCGATCCCACCGAAACCCGCTCCGTCCCGGCCCGTTGGCCACCCCTAGTCCATACACATTTAGTAGTGAAAATTTTAATAAAAATAATTGACTTCTAACTCTGCTCCTACCTAAAGCATGATACATGTACAAATTTATCGTTATTTCAAAAATCTTTATTACTAAATGATGAAACCAAAAGACAAAAGAATAGTATAAAGTATTTTATATGTCCCGTCATTCACTTTCCACAGAGAAAAAAAGATTTAAAGAGTGCTGTCTTTTCTTTTCTCTTCTTTTCAAGGATAGAATTAGTATATACTATATAGTAGACAAATACTCATGAGATAGACGTAGACATTTTGGCCTTTTTCTTTGCCACGCACGACAATAGCCCATAGTTCTGGCTTTTTTCTATTGGCATCTAACGTGTCCCAAGTTTGTTAGTCTCATATTATATCTACTTGATATCACTTTTTCGGCTTATCGCTATCGAAAAATAAGAACGAGTGCGGATAAATTTTATAGTTAAATTAATAACATTTGTTTATTTTTCTAGATTAGGACAAAGAGGAGTGATTCTGGGAATGATAAATTTTTAAAGGTTTTAAGATAATACACTTAAGTCCCTTTCTTTTGTGTTTTAATATACAAAATATCCATCTCTCTTCAATTCCTTTCACTTTCTTAAATTAAAATTTTCTCAAGCTTCCAACCTATTTTTCCTCTCCCCAACCTTCGATATTATGCAGTCATCTTTCTCAGGTGTTTTTTAAATTTGGAAACTCTTTCGGAGCATTTTGAGCTTCATATTGCCGGAAAGTTTTTATTTTTTTTCGATTCATGGTGTTCAAAAAGTTCTGATTTTTATTCAAAATTTTGAAATTTTAGCTTGTATTTCTAGTTGTTTCAATCTTTCTTTTTCTGTTTTTGCTTATGTGTTATTTATACCTATTTTGCTTGTTTCAATCTTTTTTATTATGGTTTATACTAGACTTTCGATCGATTATTCTTATTACTATATCATGGTTGATCAACATCACTCTATTATTTATATATAGATCATAATGAATGCCTAGATGTAGATGAAGGGGAGGAAAAATAGTCTCCCATTATGTTAATATGACATACCCGATCTAATGCGACTGTTAGAGAAAACAAAGTGGTGAAGAAGTGGTTAGACGAGAAGGAAAAAGAAAAAGAACTGTAGAAGCTGACAGTGAGGCCTACTCAGACCTCATGGATGAGCATATTGTGGATGAAGATCAAGATGATCGAAGTGATAGTTATGTTTTTAGGATGGTTCAAAGTAGTCTGGTTCTAATGAAGATATTGATTTCCTGTTCTGACGAGAAGGATTCAAGTTCGACCACGACGTAATCACTACCAACACCGTCAACTCCCTTCACTTGACATACTCCTCTTGAGAAGATATGTAACGTCTCTTCATGAGGCTCGGAGATGACATACAACAGTTGAAAATGCACACTCTGTGTGTAATCTTTGAAAATTTTGGAAAAGAGCTTGATGAGTGGACCATCATCTACCTACCCCTAATAAATTATTATTTTTATGTAATTTTTTATAAAAGTTTTATTTATGAAAAGAGAATGGAGGAGTTTGATCAAGAAAAGAGACCGTGGAGGAAATAAACTAGAAAATAAGTCAAACTGGAAATAAACCATCTTACTCTACAATAACTCAGTGCTTGGGATAATTTTAGACAATTTTTGTCGATGATAAACTAGAGAAATAAGGTGACTGTTGCAATGTGAAGCATGTTGAATTTGCACTAGTCCAACGAAAAAAAATAATAAAAAGGAAATTCAAACCCCAAACTCCAAATACCAAACCCCAAACCTCAAATTGCATAAATCTAAAGGATTGTGGGTAGGTATACCATAAATTGACATTCGTCAATAGCTAACCGTTATTATTTAGGCTTGACTTCACACATGGTCAATAATTATCCACATGTTATGTATAGACCAAGGATAATATTTATCTAAAAAGCTATAAATAAATAAAAGTACGTGTCACTATTTAATCATTATAATAATACTTTAATATATCATAGGAGAGTCCTCTTCCATTGAATACACGATCAAAAGAATTTTAGGACAATTAATGATGCTTAAAAGACTAATATTTATCTAAAAAAATATAAATAAAATAAAATAAAATAAAATAAATAAAATAAAATAAAAAGATTTGAAACTATTTAAACATTATAATAACACTTTAATACATCATATGTGAGTCCCCATCCATTGAACACATGATAAAAAAGTTTACGACAAGTAATGATACTTAAAAAGTCAATATTTGTCTAAAAAGATCATAAATAAATCAAATAAATAAAAACACTTGATACTATTTAAAAATTATAATAACACTTTAATATATCATATGAGAGTCAACAATCATTAGATACATGATCCAAAGAGTTTAAGCACAAGTGATGATTGTCCTTAAAACAAGGTTGTACTTTTAGAACAATAACATGTTGTTAGACTAATTGGATACTAGTGCTATGATTATCATTACTTGTTCTAAAACTATTTTGATCATGTGTTTAATGGATGGTGACTCTTATATGATGTATTAAAGTGTTATTATAATATTTAAATAATATCAAGTTTTTTTCTCTTTCAGAATTCGCTATCATGACTTACTCACTTTGTTTGTCTTACTTTGCTTATGTGTGTGCTTTGTCTTGAGCCGGGTGTCTCACGAAAACAACCACTCTACCTACCAAGGTAGAGATAAGGTCTGCGTACACTCTACCCTCCCCAGACCCCACATTATGGAATTTCATTGGGTATGTTGTTGTTGTTGTTATTATTATTTATAACTTTTTAAACAAATATTGATCTTTTAAGTATCATTACTTTTTCTAAAACTCTTTTGATCATGTTTTCAATTGATGAGGACTCTCATATGATGTATTAAAGTGTTATTATAATATTTAAAATAGTATCAAGTCTTTTATTTATTTTATTTATTTACTACCATTTTTAGATAAATATTGGCCTTTTAAGTACCATTACTTGTCCTTCAAATTTTTTGATCATGTATTCAATGGATGAGGACTCTCATATGATGTATTAAAGTGTCACTATAATGTTTAAATAGTATCCAGTCTTTATTTATTTTATTTATATATGTCTTTCTTAGATAAATATTGACCTTTTAAATATCATTACTTGTCCTAAAATTCTTTTGATCATGTATTCAATGGATGGAGTCTCTCATATGATGTATTAAAGTGTTATTATAAATATTAAATAGTGACATGTTCTTTTATTTATTTTATTTTATTTATTAATATATTTTTTGACAAATATTATCCTTGGTCTATACATAACATGTGGATAATTACTAACCATACATAAAGTCGAGCCTAATGATAATTGTTAGCTATTGACGACGATCGGTTTATGCTATACCTACCTACGGTCCTTAGATTTGTGAAATTTGGGGTTTGAGGTTTCATTTTTTTATTTTTTTGTTCTTTACACTCTTCGTCATCACTATTAGCATCATCCTGTCACCTTCCAAAATTTTGAGGTCTTCTCTCATTCACCCATGTAATCACCACCTACTATAATATATTTTGCAATTGACGCAATAATAAATCTATAATTGACTATGGTTATGATCTATACTGCAATGGACGTTATAATAAGTCGTTCGGGACTGAATTTTTTATGAAAATCCATTTTTTTTGTCGGAAATGGGATATGAAATGTGGAGAAATCGAAATCTTTTGGAGGGAAATATTTAATTATTTATTTCTTTTTGGTGTAATTAAAATACAACAACATACCCAGTGAAATCCCACACCGTGGGGTCTGAGGAGGGCAGAGTATACACAGACCTTACCTCCACCTTGGTAGGTAGAGCGGTTGTTTCCGGGAGACCCTCGGCTCAAGACATTGTTAGGCATATTTTATATACACTTTTTGAGTCATTTTTAGTTAGTATTTTATTCATTTCGTCTGTGTTTAGTATAGTATTATGGTTGTTTTTCTTTCTTTTGAGTCACAACGGTTCAAAAAGGCAAAATGACGAAAATGAGTGAAAAGCGGGTATAAAAGGAGGGTCCCCAGGCAAAAAATGTTGAAAATTGAAGATTCGGACAATGGCAAAGCGGATGCGGTCTTGGATCGTAGGATCATGTGCCATAATTGCGAGAAGTCGCGATGCTTTTCGGCACATGATCTGCGAGCGGATCTGCGCGAGAAAAAATCAAATTTTCTGACTTTTCGAAGGGCAAAAGGGTCTGAAACGTAATGTTTCTCAATTATAAAATCCCTAAACCCTAGCCTCATTATTCATTTGGGATCTTACATCTCATATCATACTTTGGAGAGGAAAAGGAGGAAACAACACAAGATTGGAGACAACTTTGGTTCAAGTTTCTTTTCTTTTCTTTGTTTTTATTTCAGTTTATGTTGGTATTTGTATTAGTTCTTAGCGTGACTATGGCTGGGAGTTCAACACTTTATTAGAGTTTTCCTATTGAATCGCTTGAAACTCTATTTCATGGATTAATGCATTAGTTTGATTTCTTCTTCACTTGATTAAGATTTATTCAATATTTGGTATGAATGTTTGATAGTTAATTGACCATTAATTATCATAATCTATATGATTTCGAATCAAGAACCGAGAAGAGAGATTTGGATATGCTGTAATTAAATAGACATGGGTTAAAATCGCGGACGAAAGTACTCCGATACTTGTGTAGCATTATAGGTTATTGTTCTTAATCCTCCTATGTGGTAAATCCTATTATAGAAATATAGAAGGGTTCTGCACTGGGGTTGAGCGATTATATATCCTAACCGGAATATAAGACAGTCTAGTTAACAGTATCTTAACGTAGAAGAAGAAGTCATTCTAGTTGCATTAAGGATTGAAAGAGTGGATAATCGAGGATATTGGAAGCTCTAATTCCTTCATAACTGATTTAAACCAAAGTATTATCATAATCAGTTTATTTTCTGCAATTACTTAGTTTTAGTTATTAGATAAAAATACAAACAAATTAACGTTCACCAAATAGAAACTAAAGCTTAGATAATCGGTACTTGATAACCAGTCACTGAGGACGATATTCGGTCTTACCAGATTATATTACTTGTAACGATACGTACACTTGCGTGAGCATTTGGAATATCGCCTAACAAGTTTTTGGCGCCGTTTCTGGGGATGGCGTACTTTCAATATCGAATTATCTAATCTTAATTCTAATTTGGTTTGTATATATTCGGTTATGTTATTTTATTTCTAATTTGGTTTCTCTAGGAACAAGTTTCTAACTTGTTCTGCGAGCATCTTTTTATCAGTTTTTGTTGTTTTTCTTATTTTGTAGGTAAAGTTGAAAAAAAAGGACTACTACTACTTTCAGGGGTAGTGGAATCATCAACAACAGCCTAACCCACAGGTTTCACAGGAAGATCAAACTGAGTTGCAGGCAGGCATACTCACGCTCACCAAGTGTCAGACTCAGTTTATGACTAAGACAATGGTGTCTCTAAAAATTTTGGAGACACAAATAGGGCAGCTGATGGATATGGTGATCAGTGTACCGCAAGAAAATCTGCCTAGCGACACAGTTGTGGGGAGTGATGAGCAGAATGAAGAACTTGAACAACAACAAGCTGTTGAGAATAATGAGGAATTGAGAGAGATAGTTGGTGTAGAGAAAAAAGAGGTTACTGAGATCCAATTGTTCACCTTTTTGGATTCCTTGGAACTTCTCTTTCCTATACCCGTTGCATAAAATACACCACCAACTATCATTGCTGAGCCCCAACCAGAAAGTCCATACCCTCAAGGGCACCCCCAAAAGTTGAAAGATGTAGGGAGTTTCACGGATTCCTACATTACAGAGAGCCTAGAAGACAAGCTTGTCTTGTATAATTGGGGGATAATCTTAGATCTGAGGCCCTTGTTTGGTGAAATTGATGTAGGTGGAGTGAGACTGTTAGCGATTTATCCACACGCTTAATTCAAGTACACGTATCGTGACAAGTAATATAGTCTGGGTAAGACCGAATATCGTCCTCATGGATTAGTGTTCAATTACCAATTTCTATCCTATGGTATCTATTTGATGATCGATATTTTGATGGTTGTTTATATCTATGACTACTAAATAATTATAAAAGTTAACTAAATTACTTTACTTAAATCAGATATGGTGAAAATAGGGCTTCCAATCTCCTCAACTATCCACTCGCTTTAATCTTTAATGTAATGATAAAGGTTCTTCTTCTATATTGAGATAGCAGGTTAACTAAGCCGTTTTATATTCCGGTTAGGATATATAAACACTCAACCCCGATGCAGAATCCTTCTATCTTTCGATGATAAGATTTACCACAAAGGAGGATTAAGAACAATAACCTATTAAACTACACAAGTATCGGGATATTTTCGTCCACGATTTTAACCTATGTTTATTCAACTATAGCATATTCACAATATCCCCTTTCGGATCTCGATTAGAAATCATATATGTGATGATAATTAGTGATTAATTAATTACCAAGCAATCAAAGCAATTATTGAATAAATCTCAACTATATAAAGAAGAAACCAAAATCATGCATTAAATCATAAAACGAGGTTCAAGTGATTCAAATGGAAAACCCTAATTAAATTTTAGCTCCTATACATATACATGCTAAGAACTAAAAGATTATCCAACATAAACTGAAAAATAAATAAAGTAAGAAAAAGAATTACTCAAGAACAAGCCTCCAATCTTGAAGCTTTCAAGATTATGTGTTGTGTAGAGTTAGGGATTGTGGAACCCTTCAAAAATCTGCCCTAAGGCCTTTTTATATCCTCCAAAAACGTTCCCAACTTTTCCCTCTTGGTCTTGGCCCATTCCCATTCGGATTTGGCTGAAAACCCACGTCGGCGCCACGGCCCTGAGACCGGCGCCGTGGCGCCGAACTCCTGCGACTCGTCAGATTTTTGGGCGTCGTGGCGCTGATTTCGCTGATAGAGTGGCGCCACGGCACCGCCCTGTCCTTCGTATGGGGTAGCAACTTTTCGTCTCTTTTGGCTCTGGAATCTCTGTTTCTGCCCTCTTTTTGCTTCTTTTCGCCAATGTGTCATTTTAAACCACTGTGACTCAAAAGAAAGAAAATTTATACTAACATGACATGTATTTGTATAAAATGACTCAAAAGGTGTATATAAAATACGCCTAACAAACACCCCCAAACTTAAACTTTGCTCGCCTCGAGTAAAGATCAGAAATAGAGACAAAGACACGAAAGAAAATAAAATAAAAGGACTCAAAGACACTGATCAATATGCTGCACAATTGCCACTAGAAAAGCATGGAGGTTAGTAGGATAGTATGCCGGAACATATAGCATGGATTTTTAGCATTCTAAAACTCTTAAGTCAGATATTTCGCAAATTCAATTCAATCATTCTCAATGGACGTAAGAACACTTAACCTATGCATGTCAATATCAAAATTCTATGGCATGTTTACTTGTTATTCTCCATTAATCATGAGTACACATACTAGAGATCTTCAGGACTTTTCAGGGTTGTAATGTAGGCTTAGGCAGAGGTAGGTAAAAAATAGGCATTTAGGCTCAACTTACATACCATAAGCTCTTTTTCTTTCAACTCTTCCCTTTTCTTTTGATTTTCTCTTTAATCTCGTACCTATCTTTCCCCTCTTTTTGTTTAGAGAGAATGAGGTGCATTGTGAATAACAGGCACCCCCAAATTTAAGTTTTTTTTTCCATTGGGGTGCATCAAAAAATAATTCACTTCTCTTTTTGTCCTTTTCTAACACTTTTCATTTCAAACATCTTAATTTTCCATTTATGGCACAATTATGGAATTATATGGTGTCAAAGAAAGATCTTATTTTTTGCTCAAAGGGGCTGACTAGGGATACAATTTTAATGTCAGGGATAGGCAATGAATGGTAAGAAAAGGCTAACAAAGAAATTTCTGAGTCATATCCCTAACATGTATATCCTAACTATTTCGCCTCAAATAACAAGTAAGCAGACACATAGGCTTAATCATTAACAAATGCATAAATCAAGCAAGATACCCCAAATAATTTGATTTTAAGAATTCTTGGCATATCTAACTTAAGCGTTCAGATTTTCTGCTTCTAATTCTATTACATTATCCCACTTTACTTCATTAGGCGTTTCAAATAACTACAGCATGCATGATCATAAAAAACATTAGACTCATATAAGACATAAAAATGAACAATAATAAGACTCAAACACACAAAAATAGACTCAAAAATAAACTATCAAAAATACACTAAGAACAAAAATAAACTAAGAACCCCACCCCCAAACTTAAATCACACATTATCCCTAAGGTGTGCAAGACTCAAAAATAAAATAAAGACGGGACAACTTACAGACTTGTGGTTTAAAATGGTGGTGGTGGCGGCGGGTAATGCATGGTCCACTAATTTCAGGGTGGCGTCGCGGCTCTGCATGTCGGCGCTGTGGCGCCCAAAGTACTGCGAGGTCTGAGAACTCGGCGCCACGACCCTGAGATTGGGCGCCGTGGCGCTGCTTTTGCTCCATGTTTTTGGCTTTGTACCTAGCATCACAACATCAAAAACAATACCAGACGTGAGACTGTTCTAACTAAGCAAAAAAAATGCATAAATTTAAAACCTTGGGTTGCCTCCCAAGTAGCGCTGTCTTTAACGTCTTGTAGCCGGACGCAAGTTTCTCTTCACACTGGTTTGAGATGGGTCACAGAGCTCACATGTTCCATGTCATTTATCAAGTACGGTTTCAATCTCTGTCTGTTCACTTTGAACGGTGCTCCCTCTTTTCCTCTTATTTCAACCGCACCATAGGGAAATACTCTTTCAATAGTGAATGGGCCTGACCATCGAGATTTAAGCTTACCTGGGAAGAGTCGCAACATTGAGTTGAATAAGAGCACTTGTTGTCCTGCTTGGAATTATTTAGGGGTCGAGTTCTTATCATGACATGCCTTGGTTCTTGCCTTGTATATCTTTGCATTCTCATAGGCGTTGTATCTGAATTCATCCAACTCACTCAGCTGTAGCAACCTCTTATGTCCTGCTGCCTTGGCATCCATGTTCAGCTTCTTCATCGCTCAATAAGCCATGTGTTCAAACTCCACCGGCAGATGACAAGCTTTCCCAAAAACCAATCGGTATGGTGACATTCCAATGGGAGTTTTGAACGTTGTTCTATAGGCCCAGAGTGCGTCATCCAACTTGATAGACCAATTCTTCCTTGAGTTATCCACTGTCTTTTCCAGTATGTTTTTCACCGCCCTGTTTGAAATTTCGGTTTGCCCATTTGCTTGAGGATGATAGGGCAGTATGGTGCGGTGGTAGACTCCGTAGCGGCCAAGTAGTGTATCAAGCTGCTTGTTACAAACGTGGCTTCCTTCATCGCTGATGATAGCTCTGAGAGTACCAAACCTTGTGAATATGTTCTTTTGGAGAAACTTTTGGACTGTCTTACTGTCATTCTCTTTAGTGGCTACTGCTTCTACCCATTTGGACACATAATCCACTGTAAGAAGAATGTATTGATTCCCAAAGGACGATGGGAAAGGACCCATGAAGTCGATCCCCCACACATCAAATAGCTCCACCTCCAAGATCCCGTTCAGGGGCATTTTATTTTGCCTTGATATGTTCCCCGTTCGCTGACAACGATCGCAACCCTTCACAAAGGCATTGGCATCTTTGAATAGGGATGGCCAATAAAACCCACTCTGCAATACTTTGGCGGCTTCTTTGATGCTCCAAAATGCCCACCACATTGTAAGGTGTGACAATGAGTGAGAATCTGGTGCATCTCATCTTCTGGTACGCAGCGCCTAATGACTTGGTCGGCGCAGTGCTTGTAGAGCATTGGTTCCTCCCAATAGTAATGTTTTACCTCTAAGTGGAACCTCTTCACCTGTTGTCTTGTCAATCCTGGGGGTACTACCTTAGCTGCAAGAAAATTAACAAAATCAGCGTACCAAGGTAAATTAAAGACTGCGATTACTTGAAACAATTGTTCATCTGGGAAGTGATCATTTATCTGCACATTCTTGGTGTTCTGGCTCTCTTTGTTTTCAAGCCTTGACAGGTGGTCAGCAACTGAGTACTCTGTCCCCTTCTTGTCACGGATTTCCATGTCAAATTCTTGTAATAGTAGTACCCATCGGATGAGGCGGGGTTTTGCATCATTCTTTGTCATCAAGTACTTTATGACAGAGTGGTCTGTGTATACTATCACCTTATTACCAATTAAGTATGGACTGAACTTCTCAAATGCATATACTATTGCTAGCAATTCTTTTTCTATAGTGACATAATTCAATTGTGCATCATTAAGGGTTTTGCTAGCATAGTAAATGGATCTGAATACCTTATCAACTCTCTGTCCAAGAACTGCTCCCACTGCATAGTCACTTGCATCACACATTAGTTCAAATGGGAGCTCCTAGTTTGGTACAATGACTATGGGTGCTGAGATTAGCCTCTTCTTGAGTGTCTGAAAGGCGGTCATGCATTCCTTATTGAATTCAAAAGCAACTCCAGTCATTAGAAAGGTGGAAATGGGTTTCGAAACTTTTGAGAAGTCTTTGATGAGTCTATAGAAACTAGCATGCCCAAGGAAACTTCTGACCCCTTTTGCTGACACCAGAGGTGGTAGATTTTCAATTACTGAAATCTTTGCTCTGTCCACCTCAATACCTTGGTTGGATATTTTGTGTCCAAGTACAATCCCCTCTCTCACCATGAAATGACACTTCTCCCAATTCAGCACAAGGTTGGACTCTTCACACCGTGTTAACATTGCTTCCAAGTGCCTTAAACACTCGTCGAAAGAAGACCCAAAGACCGAGAAATCATCCATGAAAATCTCTATGGTCCTCTCCACCATGTCAGAGAAAATTGTCATCATGCACCTCTGAAAGGTGGCAGGTGCATTGCAAAGCCCAAATGACATCCTTCTGAAAGCAAACGTACCAAAGGGGCAGGTGAATGTTGTCTTTTCCTGATCTTCTGGTGCTATGGCAATCTGATGATACCCTGAGTAACCATCCAAGAAGCAATAATAGTTGTGCCCTGCAAGCCTATCCAACATCTGATCTAAAAAAGGGCAATAGAAAGTGGTCTTTTCTGGTTTCCTTGTTCAACTTGCGGTAGTCAATGCAAATCCTCCACCCAGTGACTGTTCTAGATGGAATGAGCTCATTCCTTTCATTGGTCACCACTGTCATGCCACCCTTTTTGGGCACCACTTGCACAAGACTCACTTATGCACTGTCAAAGATAGGATAAATTACCTCAGCGTCAAGCCATTTCATGATTTCTTTTCTTACTACCTCCTTCATGTTTGGATTCAGTCTCCGTTGTGCCTCAATGAAGGATCTGCTCTCATCTTCTAGATGGATCTTATGCATCACTGTTGAGGGACTTATCCCCCTTATATCTTCCAATGTCCATCCAATGGAACACTTGTGAGCTCTCAGCAGCTTCTCAACCTCCACTGTGGATAACTGACATGATACGATCACTGGTAAGGATTGGTTCTCACCTAGGTATCGGTATTGCAAATGATCTGGCAGAGTCTTTAACTCTAACTCTGGAGCTTTTTCTGTGGATGTTACTGATCTCTCTGGCATCTGCCCTAGCTCTTCATATTTCTTCTTATAACATTACTCATACGAATCCATCCAATTTGCATACTCCATCAATTTCGGGTCATTACCGCTATTCTCACCCCATTGGGTCAGCACTTTTTCAAGAGCATCAGCACTCCTGGCCCCATTTTCTGAAACTGCTTCTTCAATCATATCAATGGCATAACAGTTGTCATTTGCCTCTGGGAAGGTTGCTGCTTGGAATACATTGAAAATCACATCTTCTTCTACCACACAAAGCCTCAGCTCACCTTTTCGAACATCAATGAGTGCTTGTCCCGTGTCTAGGAATGGTCTGCCAAGGATAATGGAGGTCATGTCATTGTCTCTCATGTCTAAGATGATGAAATCAGCGGGAAAGATGAACTTGTCCACTTTAACCAACACATCCTCGATGACTCCTTTGGATGGACGATGGAGCGATCAGCTAGCTGTAAAGTGATGTTTGAGGGTCTTGCTTCTCCCATTCCAAGTCTGCAAAGCACCAGATAGGGCATCAAATTTATATCTTCCCCCAGATCACACAACGCCTTCTGACATTCAAATTTTCCTATAGTGCAAGGGATGGTGAAACTTCCCGGATCTTTCAACTTCTGAGGTAACTTCCTCTGTAGGATGGCGATGCATTCTTCAGTCAACAATACTGTTTCATGGTCATCTATCCTCCTATTTTTATTGAGAATTTCCTTCATGAACTTTACGTAACTCGGCATCTGCTCTAGAGCCTCAGCAAATGAGATATTGAGTTGCAGTTGTTTGAGAACTTCCAAGAATTTAGACAAAATGCTTGTCAAGGGAACTTGTCTTTAGGGCTGTTAGTGGTTCGGATATACTCGAGAACCGGACCGAAAAATTAACGGTTCGGATATGAGTATGTGAAATTTACCCGGACCGGTAAGAGATCCGGTCCGGTAACCCGGTAAGAGAACCGGTTCATTACCCATATATAAATAAATTTACCTAACTGCTAACCCTAATTTCTAAATCCCTAAAATTCCATCGGCTGCTCTAGTGCTCTCAGCTCTGTTCCCTCTCGCGAATCGCCGATTCGCCATTGTCGTTCCCATATGGTGGTTGTCGTTCCCATCTTCGCGACTGCTCGACTCCTCTTGGCCCTCTTCTATCTCGATTCTCTCCTGCTCGAGTCTCGACTGGTCGTTCTCGCGACACTGTTCACGAATCGCCATTGTCGTTCCCATCTGCTAGTTGTCGTTCCCATCTTCGCGACTGCGCTGCTCAACTGCTCGACTCCTCTTGGCCCTCTTCTATCTCGATTCTCTCCTGATCGAGTCTCGACTAGTCTTCTTCTCCGACTGGACGCCTCCAACAGTTGTCCAACTCATCACTTCATCGGTCATCACTTCCTTTGTGACTTGTATGGTCTTCAATCTTCATGCTATCATACTTCAATAATCAATAATCATACATAATAATATATGCATGCAGCATGTTATTTATTTTTTATATGTTCAATACTTTATTCTCTGAATTTTATGTAATTCGATATCATAAATTGTTAAATTAAAGTACGATTCTCTGTTAAAACTTAAATTTTTTGGTGTCTTAATAATAATACATGCTCCCGTTGGCTGTTCTATGTAATAAATCTGTAATTATTTAATGTAATAAATATGTTCTATGTAATAAATCTGTAATTTACGATTTTATGTAATAAATCTGTAATTTTTTAAATAACATGTTGTAATAAATCTGTAATTTTTTAATGTAACAAATCTGTTCTATCATCTATGTAATAAATCTGTAATTTTTAAAATAACATGTTGTAACTTGTAACTTGTAAATTTATGTAATAAATCTTGAACTTATTGTGTATTTGTGTATTGTGTTATGTACTTATGCCATTTCAGGATTCTTCAGTGACTCCTATGACTTCACAAGATTCATACATAGAAGTGAATGACCATGATGATGATGAGGAGACCGTAAGGGGAATTGAAATTGGAGAGCATTTGAATTTAATTTCCAATGCTCAATTAATATCTGATAGTCAAACAGATGGATCGAATGATGTCTGTCAATCAACTGGAGGTGAGGAAGATCCATTGCAGAATGCATATGGGAAGCGTGTACGTGAAAAAAATCAATCATACACAAAGAAATGTCTATTGTCTCTCTCCCAGATTACTCTAAAAAGTGGAAATGCAAGTGGTGTGGATCTCTTTTCAAAGTTGATTCAAAATATGGTAGTGCCTCAAATGCGAAAAAACATTTGGAAAAATGTTTTAATAGAAAGATGGCAAATGAAAAAGAACCCACACAAACAAAGATAAGTGGTACATTTGGTGATGCTACTAGTCCGAGTGTTGCTACTTGGCAATATAACCATGCTAAGGTTAGAGAGCTTGCTGCCCATATGGTTTTAGGGCATGAATTTCCGTTTATGATAATGGAAGGTGTTATCTTCAATAGGTTTTTGAAGGAGATATATCCATGGTACAAAAGGATAACACGACATACTGTTAGTACGGACTGTGAAAGTTACTATAAAGGTGAGAAAGTAAAGATGAAAATAGTAATGTCTAAAGTTAATAGGATTAGTTTGACTACTGATTTGTAGCGGTCCGGCGAACAAAAGATAGGTTACATGACCGTAACTTCTCATTTTATTGACTCAAAATGGCAACTTCATAAGAGAGTCTTGGCTTTCATGAATGTACCTCCACCTCATTCTGGAGAGGTACTTGCTAGGGAATTGATTAGGGTTATGGATGATTGACGCATAAAGGAGAAAGTTGTCTCTATTAGTGTGGATAATGCATCTGCCAATGATAACTGCATTGCACGTCTGAAGGCAAATTTTACTAATAAGAGACAACTACCATTAAATGGCCAATTATTTCACGTACTATGTTGTGCACACATCTTGAACTTGTTGGTTCAAGATGGCCTTGATGTTATTAAACCAGTGGTGGATAAAATAAGAGGGGGTGTAAAATATTTATTGAATTCTGAGGCAAGATGCAAACATTTTGAAAAGATAGTTAAGGAGTTAGATCTTATGGGCAGGCTACAAGTTTTGGATACTAAAACAAGATGGAATTCGACATGGTTAATGTTGTCCGCTGCTTGTTCTCTGTTAAGGACTTAAGGTAACCATTTCTTGGAGAATTAACATTGTCTCTCTTTACTCTTTAGGTATAAAATGGTGTTTATTTCATGGGATTATCCTTACATGTATGGGCCTAATGGTGCTATAAGAAATGAGGCGTTGTTATCAAACAACATATTGTCTTTGTTTAAGGAATATGAGAAAATACACAAGAAAGAAAATAGTATGCAAGTTCATAGTAAAGAAGGGGGAAGTAGTTCAAGTTCATGGTTGGGAAAAAGAAGTTTTGAGATGTACCTTGACAGTGTCGAGGTAGTTGATAAAACAAAGTCTGATCTTGATTATTATCTTGAAGATGATCCACTTAGAGTTCGAGGGGAGGGGAAAAAGTTTGATGTCTTACAATGGTGGATGGTTAACGAACCGAAATATCCCATTCTTAGTAAGTTTGCGAAGGATGTTCTCTCTATTCCTGTTACAACTGTTGCTTCAGAAGCAACTTTTAGTGCGGGCAAAAGAATTATTGACCCAAAGAGAGCATCAATGAAGGTAGAAACTGTTGAAATGCTAGTGTGTGGAGGTGATTGGGTTAAAGAGTTATATGGAATCAAGAAAGGTCACGGGCGCAGTATAATATGTATTCCTTCATTTATTCTTTTCCTTTAACTTTATGAATGTATATGTTGTGTTCTTTCTAATGTTTTAAAATTTGGAATGTAGCTTCAAGAAGAAGAAGAAGACGAGCATTTAGAGTATAACTTTGCAAATGTAATATTCTTGCCCGGTTGATTCATTTGCATTATCCTTTAATTTTATATTGTACGTTGTGAATTGTGATACTAACTTTTCTTAATATTTTGATTGTAGGATGAAATTTAACTCAACTTTTGAATCATGCGTTGTGGACTTGTGGTCTTGAGGACTTGTGGGGAAATAGATTTGGACTTGTAGTTTTTGGATTTCAATATTTTGGACATTTGTTTGTTTGGCTTGTTTCCTTGTAAAGTTTAATGTTTTGGATTTAACTCAAATATTTTGGTTGAACTTTTGGCACGTTTCTTGCTTACTGGTAGTGGCACTGCCGCACTGGCAACAACATTTGCCTACTGTGTTTGGTTTTATTTGATGTTAATTTTGATTCAAGGAATTGAAATTGGATATCACTTTACCTGTTAATTTTGCTGCGTTTTTTGTATTTCTGTGGCTCTGTCGGTTCTCGATCCGGTGCGGAACCGGACCGATAACAACACATTTCTTGTTATGTCGGTTCATGGTCCGGACCGGAACCGGACCGGTAACCAGAAGATCCAATAAAAAATTATCGGTATGACTCGGGTACCCGACCGGTAAGGTACCGGACCGGTCCAGAAAATAGGATCGATAGGCTTATCGGACCGGTCCGGATATATCTGATAAGCTTAACGGACCGGTTCCGGTATGTCGATACCCGGACCGATAACAGCACTACTTGTATTTAGCCTTTGAGGATACGGTATCTTCACCTGGGGTGCGTCCACAACTTCGCGATCCTCGTTCGGATGAAGGTCTCAAAGAACCATCGCGCCACGATCTTGCGGCGCCACGACCCTGAGATTCGGCGCCTTGGCGCCCAAACTCCTACAAAGTCTCTGGACTTTCGGCGCCATGGCGCTGCTAAGTGGCGCCACGGCGCTGCAAATCCTGTGAGCATTCTGGACCATCCTTCTCTCGATACGGCGGTAGGGAGCTTGCTTCCACTGGTTCGCCATTTCTTAGGTCAACCGCCTGACATTGCTCTTTTGGATTCGCCCCAATATTTTCAGGGTGATTCCCTTGTATTCTGTTGCTTAGCATGCTCGTGAGTTGTATTATTTGTCTCTCCAAATTCTTTAGGGACATTTTTGTCTCATCCATAAACTGAGTTTGGTGCTTAGTTAGCCTGAATATAGTCGCTCGCAACCCATTCTGCTCTTCCTGTGGGACATGAGGGTTACATTGCTGTTGATAGTTCTATAGCCCGTGATAGTGGTAGTCCATATTTGCTGGATCCCTGAGATGAATCAAAACCAACAAACAAATCACGGCGCACGGTTCCACAAATAAAATAAAATAAAATAAAATAAAAACCAAATTAGAAATTAAGAATAGATAAATTGATATTGAACTACGTCAATCTCCGGCAACGGCGCCAAAATCTTGTTAGCGATTTATCCACACTCTTAATGCAAGTGCACGTATCGTGACAAGTAATATAGTCTGGGTAAGACCGAATATCGTCCTCAGGGATTAGTGTTCAATTACCAATTTCTATCCTATGGTATCTATTTGGTGATCGATATTTTGATGGTTGTTTATATCTATGCCTACTAAATAATTATAAAAGTTAACTAAATTACTTTACTTAAATCAGATATGGTGGAAATATGGCTTCCAATCTCCTCAACTATCCACTCGCTTTAATCTTTAATGCAATGATAAAGGTTCTTCTTCTATATTGAGATAGCAGGTAAACTAAGTCGTTTTATATTCCGATTAGGATATATAAACACTCAACCCCGATGCAGAACCCTTCTATCTTTCGATGATAAGATTTACCACAAAGGAGGATTAAGAACAATAACCTATTAAACTACACAAGTATCAGGGTATTTTCGTCCACGATTTTAACCTATATTTATTCAACTATAGCATATTCACAATCTCCCCTTTCGGATCTCGATTAGAAATCATATATGTGATGATAATTAGTGATCAATTAATTACCAAGCAATCAAAGCAATTATTGAATAAATATCAACTATATAAAGAAGAAACCAAAACCATGCATTAAATCATAAAATGAGGTTCAAGTGATTCGAATGGAAAGCCCTAATTAAATTAGCTCCTAGCCATATACATGCTAAGAACTAAAAGATTATCCAAGATAAACTAAAAAATAAATAAAGTAAGAAAAAGAATTACTCAAGAACAAGTCTCCAATCTTGAAGCTTTCAAGACTATGTGTTGTGTAGAGTTAGGGATTGTGGAACCCTTCAAAAATCTGTCCTAAGGCCTTTTTATATCCTCCAAAAACGTTCCCAATTTTTCCCTCTTGGTCTTGGCCCATTCCCATTCGGACTTGGCTGAAAACCCGCGTCGACGCCACGGCCCTGAGACCGGCGTCGTGGCGCCGAAACTCCTGCGACTCGTCAGATTTTTGGGCGCCGTGGCGCTGCTTTCGCTGATAGAGTGGCGCCACGGCGCTGCCCTGTCCTTCGTCCGAGGTGCCAATTTTTGTCTCTTTTGGCTCTGGAACCTCTGTTTCTGCCCTCTTTTTGCTTCTTTTCGCCAATGTGCAATTTTAAACCACTGTTACTCAAAAGAAAGAAAATCTATACTAACATGACATATATTTGTATAAAAATGGGTCAAAGACTAACTGAAAATGACTCAAAAGGTGTATATAAAATACGCCTAACAGAGACCTGCAACAATAACTGTGCGGATTGCAAGTCATTCGCAGAAGGATCCACTGGGCACTAGTAAGGATTAACTGCGTCCGGCTAAAAGACGTTAAAGACAGCGCTACTTGCGAGGCAACCCAAGGTTTTAATTATGTTATTTAAATTTTTGTTTTAGTTTGTTTTATTTTGAATTGAACAGTCTCATGATCTGGTATGTTGAGTGTTGTGGATGACAGAGAAAAACAGGGATTGAGAAAAATGCTGCAAAAACGGGAGAAATTTGGCACAGCGTCGCGACGCCATAATGCAGGGTTGCGACGCCCGTTGATAAAACACGACATCTCCAGATACCGCCTCAATGCAACATCCGCCGCCACCATCACCATTTTGAACCGCTTTTTTTGATGTCTGTCAGTCGTCCTTTTTAATTTTTAGTCTTTACTCATTTGAGACAATGTGTCGTTTAAGTTTGGGGGGTGTCTTATTTTGTTTTATTGTTCTGTTTTTAAGTCTTTTTATTGTCTTTGTGTGTTTTTTGAGTCATAATTTTTTTTTATGGATCATGCTTGTTGTAGTTGCTAAAGATATTGAGTGGATAAAGTGGGATAATGTAATGGAATTGAAAGCGACAATCTGTGTGCTTAAGTTAGATATGACAAAAATTTACGACATTTAATTCTTTGAGATATTTGTGCTTAGCATATGTGTGTCAGTTATGGAAAGAACGGTTGAAAAATGTCTAGAAAATCTGTTTGTTTGTTATTTGAGGCGAAATAGTTAAGATGTACATGTTTAGGGAGATGATTCAGGCATTTCTTTGTTAGCCCTTCTAACCATTCATTACCTATCCTGACATAAATTGTATCACTAGTCAGCCCCTTTGAGCCTAAAAATAAGATCTTTCTTTGACACCCTATGATTTTTTGTTTGTGCCATAAGTTATAATTGAAAACTCTTGGGATGAAAAGTGTTGAAAAAGAAATAAGAAGAGAGTGAAAAGTGATGCACCTCAATGAAAAATATGCAAAAGCCTAAGTTTGGGGGTACCTATTATCTATAATGTATCTCATTATCTCAAAAGAAAAGAAGAGAAAAATAGGTATGAGATTAAAAAGAAAATAAAAAGAAGGAAAGGAGTTGAATGAAAAAATGCTCATGTAATTGAGCCTAAATGTCTACTTTTACCTACCTCTGCCTAAGCCTACATTACAACCCTTGAAAGTCATGATGATCTCTAATGTGTATGTCTATGATTAGTGGAGAATAACAAGTAAACATGTCTATAGCATTTTGGGAAAGGTGGAATGAAATTGACATGCATAGGTTAGGTATTTGTATTTTCAATTGATCATGATCTAAGTGAATTTGCGAAATATCTAACTTGAAATTCTAGATTTCTAGATATTCATGCTATGTATGTTCTAACATATTATCCCAACTTTCATCCATGATTTTGAAGAAGCATTGCTATAACTACTTGATCCATTTCATAGAGTCTTTGTTTTTATTTTTGTTTTTGTTTTGATCTTTGCTCGAGAGCGAACAAAGGTTAAGTTTTGGGGTATTTGTTAGACATATTTTATATACACTTTTTGAGTCATTTTTAGTTAGTATTTTACTCATTTCGTCTGTGTTTAGTATAGTATTAGGGTTGTTTTTCTTTCTTTTGAGTCACAGCGGTTCAAAAAGGCAAAATGGCGAAAATGAGTGAAAAGTGGGCATAAAGGAGGGTCCCGAGGCAAAAAAGGTTGAAAATTGGAGATTCGGACGAAGGCAAAGCAGGATCGCGGTGCCATAATTACTGAGAAGCCGCAGTACTTTCGGCACCGCGGTGCAGAGGTGGTTCTGCGCGAGAAAAAGTCAATTTTTCCAATTTTTCGAAGGGCAAAAGGGTCCGAAATATAATTTTTCTCAATTATAAAATTCCTAAACCCTAGCCTCGTTATTCATATGGGATCTTACATCTCATATCATACTTTGGAGAGGAAAAGGAGGCTACAACACAAGATTGGAGACAACTTTGGTTCAAATTTCTTTTCTTTTCTTTGTTTTTATTTTAGTTTATGTCGGTATTTGTATTAGTTCTTAGCGTGACTATGGCTAGGAGCTAAACACTTTATTAGGGTTTTCCTATTGAATCGCTTGAAACTCTATTTCATGAATTAATGCATTAGTTTGATTTCTTCTTCATCTTGATTATGATTTATTCAATATTTGGTATGAATGTCTGATAGTTAACTGGCCATTAATTATCATAATCTATATGATTTCGAATCAAGAACCGAGAGGAGAGATTTGAATATGCTGTAATTGAATAGACATAGGTTAAAATCGCTGACGAAAAGTACCCCGATACTTGTGTAGCATTATAGGTTATTGTTCTTAATCCTCCTAGTGGTAAATCCTATCATAGAAATATAGAAGGGTTCTGCACTGGGGTTGAGCGATTATATATCATAACTGGAATATAAGATAGTCTAGTTAACCGCTATCTTAACGTAGAAGAAGAAGTCATTCTAGGTGCATTAAGGATTGAAAAGAGTGGATAGTCGAGGATATTGGAAGCCATAATTCCTTCATAACAGATTTAAACCAAAGTATTATCATAATTAGTTTATTTTCTGAAATTACTTAGTCTTTGTTATTAGATAAAAATACAAACAAATTAACGTTCACCAAATAGAAACTAAAGCTTAGATAATCGATACTTGATAACCAGTCTCTGAGGACGATATTCGATCTTACCATACTATATTACTTGTAACGATACGTACACTTGCGTGAACATTTGGAATATCGCTAACAGACATCATATATTATGCTACTTATATTTTGTTTACTCAAGACTTTGGTGTAATTAAAATGAATGGAAATATTCTATTTTTATTTATTATTTCACGTAATTAAATGATTGGGGTTGGGGATCGAATTTTTGATGAAAAGCTGGAATTTTCATCGGAAACGGGATCTGAAAAGTAAAGAAATCGGGAGCTTTTGAAGGAAAATATTTAATTATTTATTTCTCTTTGGGGTGATTAAAATGAAGGAAAATATTTTACTTTTTATTAATATTTTTGGGTAATTAAAAGGTTGGGATTGGGGATCAAAGTGTAATTTTTAAAATTTTAGGGTTAGATTTGGACGCAACAAAATTTTACGTTGTTGACGTCATAAATGGAGGTCATCCACCTAATTTTATGAAACTTGAGGTCTTTTATCTAAATAAATTCTAGATAGGCCTTCTCTGCAAAAGCCCCCGGTTACTTTCTATCTTTTTTTTTGGTGATTTTGGAATTTTGAATGTTATACTAAGATATTAGTGCACCAGACTGTTTTTTTTATACTAACATATAATCCTATTTTGGAATTTTGAATGTGGTACAGTCGTACTACCCATATAATCCTATTTTTAACCCTTCTAGAAACACTACTCACTCTTGTAATAATGTCATCATCCATTGCTTTTTTAGTCTATTGAGTATGATTTCAGTTCAGGAGTATTTATCTAAAAGTTACACGTGTATAAGTGCATCTGGTTTAAGTTCTTTCAATTGATGATTATAGTACTATTTATAGTGGTTGTATTTTGGAATTACAAATGCGGAAGAATTAATTTAAATAATCGTTCATCCAATCATTTAAATTAAAAATAATTGGCATGTAAATGATATATGTATAATTATGTGTAAGGAAAATATAATCTATGTATACCAATTAGAAAAAGTACACAATAAATTTGGGCGCCCGTTATTTATATAAAGACCTATGAGCGATTTTTTAATGTGTTTGTTATGAAGAAGGCATAGTAAGTGTAAACGTGTAAATATAGGAAACAATATATTTCCTATTCATAATTAGAATATTTCCATATATTGTGTAAATATAATTATGGTAAGACTATGAATCCTCTTTTGTATAGACTTAGAATTCCTATTGTATAATGGATGAATATTGTACTCTATATATATCTTGATATTAATGAAAGACTCCACAAGGGAGATTAATATCATCTTACATGGTATCAAGAGCCTAAAACAAAAACCCTAGCTTTTTTGTTGAGCTATCGCCGACCCCCCCTCCCTCGGTTGCCGCGGCGCCTCCCCCTCCTCCCTCCAAAATTTATAGGTTTTTCTTTTTCTTTCTCCTGTTCTCTAAATGGCTATCTCTGAATCTTCCACACTTTCTGAATCTTCTACCTCCACAAATTCCACCACACGTTGTCATCTTCTTTTCATTCAGCCCTAACTGTTACAAACATCAAGAACTCTATTCTCATTCTTCTTGATCAAGAAATCAGTCAGTATTCTCTCTGGGTTCAACTGTTTCGTAATCATGCATGTCTCTATAACGTGTTTGATCACATCGATGACACCATTCCGCGCCCTCCGGAGGTTGATGAGTCTACTTGACGTCGTCTAGACGCCGGTGTCAAACAGTGGATTTATTTCTCAGGACCTTCTTCTTACTATCATGAAATCTGGCGCCACAGCCCTTGAGTTATGGAATCGTTTGGAGGAAATTTTTCAGGACAATAAGCACACTCGTGCTGTGTATTTAGAGGAGCAATTTAACAATACACGTCTTGAAACTTTTTCAATGTATCGAGTACAAGAAAAGCGATTAAAGCTCCGACGGATCAACTTGCTGCTGTCGACGATCCTGTTACTGACACCAAACTGGTGTTACAATTGTTTGCTGGCCTTCCTAAAGGAGAATATGATATTTTGGCCACCATGATTCAATAGGCAGATCCGTTACCCAGCTTTAACAAAGCTCACTCGCAGTTGTTGCTCGAAGAGACTCGACGTGCTAAGCAGGAAGAGCACAGTCAGAAGGCATTAGCGGTCAAAACGCGCCCTCAAGATCCAACACCGCCAGAAAACTCTCAACCGCAGCAGGGACACGGTGGAAATGGTGGCAGGGGCCGCGCCAGGGGAGGCCGTTGTCATGGTAAGGGTCGCGGTCAACAGAACCAGTAACAGCAACAGGGATCGCAGAACAACTGGGCCGCGGCACCGAGTCCATTCCAGTACCAACAGCCCTACAATCCTTATTCTTACCCTGGTTTGTTGGGCCCCGCTTCAGCCTCGCAGCAGGTCCACTTCATGCAAGGTCAGGTTTTGCAGCCCTCATCCGACATGATACCCACTAAGTTGGGGCAGCCATTCAGCACCCTCTCCATGAATCAGCCTGACAATACTTGGTACATGGACTTAGGCGCCACATCTCACGTCACCCAATCTGCAGGTACTATCCCTAAACTGTTTAGTTTAAAGCATCCTCAATATGTTACAGTTGGTAGTGGACAACGCATTCCAGTTAAAGGGTATGGTACCTCATACACACAACCTCTTCATCCACTCTTCTCCCTCAAAAACACCCTATATGCCCCACACATGATTAAGAACCTCATATTTGTCCGCCAATTTACTCGTAATAATTCTGCCTCCGTGGATTTTGACCCTTTTGGTTTACTGTGAAGGATCTTCATACGGGGACACCTCTTACGAGATGCAATAGCACGGGGGATCTCTATCCATTCAGTTTCACCTCCGCTGCCAGATCTTGCTCTCCTGTCACTCTAGCGGTTGTTTCTTCTTCAACTTGGCATAATAGACTTAGTCATCCGGAGTCCAGTTTTTAATTTTCTTAAAGGCAACAATTTCATTGCTTGTAAAGGGAAACTTGCCCAAATTGTGCTTATTGCTCTTTAGGCAAACATATTCATCTTCCGTTTAAATCATCTACTAGTGTTACACTTGCTCCTTTTGATATTATACATGCCGATTTATGGACATCTCCTATCTCTAGTTCTCTCGGTCATAAATATTATCCGGTGTTGCTTGATGATTTTTTACACTATGTTTGGTTATATCCTCTTAAATTTAAATCGGAAGTGTTTGCCAAATTTCTTGCGTTTCGCAAGTTTATCCACACACAATTTGGAAAAAGCATAAAATCATTTCAGTGCGATAATGGTCGAATTCAATAACTCTATGTTTCACCAATTTTGTACAAATAATTGCATGGTTTTTCGCTTCTCCTGCCCTCACACCTCACCACAAAACGGTAAAGCTGAAAGAATTATACGTACCATTAACAATATGATTCGCACCCTATTGATTCATGCCTCCCTCCCTCTTTCCTTCTGGGTATATTCTGCTAAAAGGTCAGAATACATTTGAAATATTCTTCCTACTAGCACTCTTCACAATATGACCTCTACCGAAATCCTCTACCATAGAGTCTCTTCCTATGATCATCTACAGATTTTCGGTTGTCCGTGCTATCTCAACCTAAGTTCTACCGCCCCTCACAAGCTTGCTCCTAGGTCTACTCCATGTGTCTTCCTAGGATTCCCTCCAAACCATAGGGGATATATATGCTATGACTGGTCGACTCGTCAAATCCACATATCTCGTCATGTCACATTCGACGAGACCACATTCCCGTTTTAGAATCTTCCAAAATTCTAAAAACCGAACTACTCATTTCTTGATGAGCCTGCCATCTCTCCCCTCATCCTCGAACAGCTCACGTCCTCTGTTCCGTCGTCAGAGCCGTGGACCCAAGGGGAGGCGTCGCGACGCCTGATTTCTAGTGAACAATCTTCAGGAATACCGTCGACAGCGCCGCGGCCCTATGCTGAGGCGCCGCGGTTCCAAAACTTCAGAGAAGCCTGTCAACCTTCTAGCGTCGCGGAGCTCGATCCAGGAGCCGCGGCTCCGACGACGACTTCACCCCCACCTTCTCCTTATCCGACTTTACCCACCATCTCAAACACCACTCCACCACTGATGCGCGATTTAATGCACACACTTTAACGCAAGTGCACGTTATCGTGACAAGTACTATAGTCTAGGTAAGACCGAATATCGTCCTCAAGGATTAGTGTTCAAGTACCAATTATCTATCTTTTGGTATCTATTTGATAACCGATATTTGATTTTGTTGATTATAACTAACAATTATAAATACTAATTAACTATGTGTTTACTTCAGTAGTGATGGAAATAGGGCTTCCAAGTCTCCTCAACTATCCGCTTATATTACTTATTAATGCAATGAATTATGGTTCTTCTTCTTTTGGAGCTAGCAGGTTTACTAATTCGTTTTATACTCCCGTTAAGGCTATATAAACACTCAACCCCAATAGCGCTCCTTTCTACCTTTCGGTGATAAGGATGACTCTATAGGAGGATTAAGACCAAAACCCTAGTTAATCGTCACGCGCCATGCGTGAAATTAGGTGTTTAAACCTCTTATTAACGCTACACAAGTAATTGAGGTATTTTCATCCCCAATCCAAAATATGTCTACCCAACTTACAACATAGTCACAACCTCCTCCTTTCGAAGTTTGATTAGAAATCATATAAATAATGATAATTAGTGATCAATTAATTATCAAACATTCAAAGCAATTATTGGGTAAATCTCAACAACAACAAGAATAACCATAAACATGCATTAATTCAAAACATAAGGTTCAAGTGATTTAACATGGAAAACCCTATAATGGAATTAGTTCCTAGTCATTGACATGACAAGAACTAATTCAATATCCAACATAAAAACTGAAAGTAAAGTAAAGAAAAGAAAAGAAAATTACTAAGTAAAGGTCTCCAATCTTCAACTCCAAGAAGTCTTGTGTTTGTGCAAGAAAGGGAACCCTTGAAAACTGCCTAGGGTTCTCTTTTTATAGCCTCCAAACCGCCCTTAACTTTTCCCTTCAGGCCTGGCCCAGAAAATCGTCTAAAACCTGATTTTTCCCGCGTCGGCGCCGCGGCCCTGCTATCGGCGCCGGAACTTCTGCGATGTTTCTGATGATTAGGCGCCGCGGCCCTGCACTCTGCTGTCTAGAGGCGCCGCGGCGCTGCAACTCCTGCAGGCCTCTGGATAATGGGCGTCGGGGAGCCTGGCTCTGTTGGCTGGAGGCGCCGCGGCGCTGCAACGGTGTTTCTGCCTGGCTCGCCACTTTCTCGTCTTTTAAGCTCTGGAACCTCCACTTTTGCCCTCTTTTAGCTCATTTTCCGCCAAATAGCCATTTTAACCAACTTGACTCAAAAGAAAGAAAATCTATCCTAACATGACACTTATTTGTACAAAAAAGGACAAAAGACTAACTGAAAATGACTCGAAAAGTGTATATAAAATACACTGATCAAATACCCCCAAACTTAACCTTTGCTCGCCCTCGAGCAAAGATCAAAAGAAAGAAATACAGACTCAATGAAAAAGAAAATAGAAAGACTCAATGACATTGATCACTTTGCTGCATTGGTGTTACTTAGAAAAACATGAAGGTTAGTGGAATAATATGCAAGAACATATAGCCTGAAATTTCAGCATCCTAAACACATTAAGCTAGATATTTCGCAAACTCATTTTTATCATGCTTAATGTAAGTCGCAATACTGAATCATGCATGTTAATTTCAAAAATCCTATGACAATTTTACTTGCTATTCTCCACTAATCATGGATATGCATAAAATAGATCTTCAGGACTTTTAAGGGTTGTAATGTAGGCTTAGGTATAGGTAGGTAAAAATAGGCATTTAGGCTCATTTTGTGTACCATAAGCTCTTTAGCTTTTCAATTTTTCCCTTTTTCTTTTGATTTCTTTTCTTCACTTCAAATCTATCTTTCCCCTCTTTTGTTTTGGGAGAGTGAAGTGTATTATAATAACAAGCACCCCCAAACTTAGGCTTTTGCCTATTTCTTATTACTTTTTTTATTGGTGCATCACTTTTGTTCACTCTTTTTGTCTCTTTTTTAACACAATTTATTCCAACTATTTCACATTTCTACTTATGGCACAATTGTGGGAATATAGGGTGTCAAAGAAAAGGTTCAATTATTAGGCTCAATGGGGCCGACTAGGGATATTTTTAAAGTCAGGGATAGAAAAGAGTGGTTAGAATTGGCTAACAAAGAAATGTTTGAGTCATCTCTCCTAACATGCATATCCTAACTATTTCGCCTCAAATAGCAAGCAATCATAACACATAGGTTTTAATCATTTATCATGCACAATTCAAGTAAGAAACTCCAAATAGCCAGATTTTGTGAGTTTTTGGCATATCTAACCTAAGTGTTTAGATAGTTGCTCTAATTCCGTTACATTATTCCACCTTACTTCACTAGGTGTTTCTAGTAACTACAGCATGCATGATCTTTGACGGACAATTATGACTCAAAAGAAAAAAAAATTATGACTCAAAAATACACAAAAATAATTCAAAAAGACTCAAACACTACTATAACAATAAGACACAAATAAAACAACCCCTTAAATCACACATTGTCCCCAATGTGTGCAAGACTCAAAGACAATAAAAGAAAATGACACTTACAAACTTGGTTTAAAATGGTGGCGGCGGCGGTGGATAATGCATCGACCATTGGTTGAACATGGAACTCATCTCATCAAATTGCTGGTGCAACTGTTGTTGCCCCTGCCTCAATTCTTGTTTCCCTTGTCTCAACTCTTGTTGTCCTTGTATCACTGTGTCGAAATATTGCATCATCCTTCTCTGGTTCTGGAGTAACTGCTCCATCATAGGCACTGGAGGTTCTGATTCTGTGGTTGGCTGGTGGTTGCTCCCTGCCGCATATTGAGCCTCTATTTCAGGCTCATTGTCACACCCATTTCCGACCGCGACATTATTTGGCGAATCCTCCTGCTTAAATAAAATGTTAGAAAATAAATAAAAATGCTAAAAGTGCAAAAGAATGCTAAAAGGTATAAAAGTGCAAAAAGGGTGCTAAAAGTGCTAAAGGGTTGCTAGGGAGTCGCCACCTAATTAATTGGGTGAATTAGGACACCTAAATTTTAACTAGTTTAAAGTAAACATTAACTCCATTTAATGGTCTGCTAAACTTAATGAGATTCTGGGCAAGAGTTCTTTATTATCCTAAAGGGAAGGAGTTAGACACCCTAAAAGATCCGCTAACTTGCGGTTGTCCGTTCAAACCTAGGATTAATTATTTATGCTAAGAATGCGTGTTTTGAAAATATAGAGGATGCTTCAGAATATTTTATAAAAGGAGGCATGTTGATAAAGGTTTGTGAGACTAATGCTATAAAAAGAAATAAAGCTTTAAAGCATGCATTTATATTGTTTATAAATATATGCAATGTTGATTTATGATCAAAGATATGCATTTAAAATCAGATATATATGACGTAGTGCAAAAGGTGGTTATTTTGTAATTTTATGATAAGAAGACTATTCAACATAAATTATTTATATTATGCTAATAAAAGAGCTTATGAGAAAATCAATTTGTTTTATCATGAATTTTATAAGAAACGATACGTTAGTTGCGAGTTAAATTGTTTAGTAAAGTTTAGACATGCATGACAAGCCCTTAAAATAAGTAATTTAAAAGTGCATTTCCGATTTTAAAACTACCCGCCCAATTTATTTATTCCAATGCTGATTGTTCTATGTCTCCTATTAATTACAAAGTTAGATAATAAAATTGCAATAACAAATAAAGACACAAAGAGGTTAAGAGAGTAAGGGATTGAAGCGGATGACTCTGTCCTATTTGTTTTTCTAGGAATTGCCGAAGAGGGAACTCGATGGATGTAGATGCAGGCCTTTACGTTTGCCACGATGAGTTTCGCTATGAGACTCTTTGTTGCTCCGGTGCGTGCCATGTAGGGGTGCACAAAGGGTCAAAACCGGACCGGACCGGACCGAACCGGACCGGACCGAGGACCGAACTTTCGGATTCTCCGGACCGAAGACCGGACCGAATTTCTCGGTCCGGTCCGGGTCATTTTCGTCCGGTCCGGTCATCGGACCGAATGGACCGAATCCCCTCTCGTGCAAAGGCTCTAACCTCACCGCCACAATTTCACCACGTGCGTATTGACATATCAAATATAAGTTGTAAATTAGTGAAACTTTAAATGGTCATAACTTTGCGCTCGGACGTCCGTTTGATCTAATTTTTTTTTTTATTTCGCGTATATTTTCGAGACGAATAATCCCAAACGGTTGCTTCACCGGATTTCTCCAAAAACGTCCATCTTGCCCCTCAATTTCTCTTTTCCCCCAAATCGTTACGTTTTTCCCATTTTCAAATCTAAATATTTCGCGATGTACAATAGATTTCAACGTAAATATTTCGTGGCACCGCGTACGAGAATGTCAATTTCAGTATTGGTAATTCAATTTTAAAAAGAAAACGGGCCCCGAAACCCGACCCGAAATTATATATATATTATATATTAGGAATTTAGAAAATTAGGAATTATATATATTAGGAATTATATATATTATATATATTAGGAATTATATATATTATATATATTAGAAATTATATATATTAGGAATTATATAAATTATATATATTAGGAATTTAGAAAATTAGGAATTATATATATTAGGAATTATATATATTATATATATTAGGAATTTAGAAAATTAGGAATTATATATATTATATATATTAGGAATTATATATATTAAATATATTATATATATTTGGAATTATATAAATTATCTATATTATAAAAATAAAAATTAAAAATTAAAAAAATTGGTCCGACCGATCGTACAGACCGATCGACCGATAATCTCGGTCCGGTTCGGTCCGATCCAAAGAGGGTCGGTCTGGTCCGATTTTTCGGTCCGGACCGAAAATTGTGCACCCCTAGTGCCATGTAAAAAAAAAGAAAATGATAAGGATTAGTACATGCTTTATTTCAGCTTATCACATAATAAATGAATGGGCATCAAATCTGAACATACACGGTCCAGTACGCATAAATTAATTGTGGATGCTGGCAGATTAACAAACCAATAAGAAGCAGGCAAAAAAAAGGCTTGGCCCAGACACAAACTCGCAGGCCCAACAGGCAGACAGAGGCATACATATAACAGACATAGGGTATAAGCATTTAGGCAGAAATCAAGCAACACGGAAAGGACATGAAACATTCCAGATTCCTTTTTTTTTTTGTTTAAATAAACGAGATGGACCCCTAATACAATCAAACAGTTTTCATGCTAACTGGGCCTTAAAAGTGTGCACAGGATCAATGCAAGTCATAACGATATATCAACATACTTTTCTAGTACACCAAATAAGCAGATTAGCAAGATCAAATTAATTGAGCAAATACACATTAGAACTGGATCTTTAGTGCGTATGTAGAGAGGTTCAGCTTCAGGCCTCTGTTTAGTATAATGTAAAGTTCCTGGATGATGTGTGTACATATAACTTAGGCTAACATACAAGTTTGAATCTCATAAATAGACTACTAAACCAGTGTTTCATGACATCTAATTTGCAAGACATATTGAGACTAGAATGGGAAATAAAAAAAAAGGCTGCTATGGAGATATCTTCACATGACCTGGGCAGACAACCAAGTGTTAAAAAGAAACTGATTTTAGACTAGTCAGGAAATACCATTCCAGGTAATTCAGCAAAACAGGAGCATATGATGACTTAGGAAAACTTTTATGTCAATATGGAGGCATTTTGCACTTAGACAAGCAAGGGTAATTATTTAGTTAGTTCAGAAGGTAGCATTAACACACAGGACTAGTTAGACGAACATGCTGAACATAGTGATGACAAGAATCAAACAGTAATGGCCCTTCGTATATGCAGAATATAAATTGGGCATGTAATCATATTCGAATTATATATTAAACATGATAACACTCCAAACAAGTTCAACACAATCGAGACAATTTCCAGTAAATCCAAAGTCAGACCCCGTCGCGCCACAACTAACAGACATCCCAAGCTATAACTAAAGGCAAAGTCGTTAAATATTACCCATATAACTGGAAAAACTAAACATGCTTGAACCATTCTTGACAAATCAAACGCAACTGGATAGCCGGTTCAGGGAACACGATTCAGGATATAACGATGCATAGTCTAACATATTCTTGCAAAAGAGTTGTACACATAACATATATCCAGACTTGACCTCGGGGAATAGGATTAATACTTAAGATTAGGCCCATGCTGTCTGAGACACTGACCCCAAAGTACAGAGGCTCAATCTGGACAACAACATATACACAAAAAGTTTTTAATCCCAGATTCATATGTTTACAGACAGGGATTCGAACGACATTCAACACATATTAGACATGCTTGAATACGAGACTAACAGTTCTAAAACTGAAACTAGAACTTAAACTAAATGTTGTTTGTCACATAATTAATTCATAAGAAACACACAACCGAAATTAGCGAGTAGAACTGAGAGGAAAAGGATTTACCTTCTCCGGGCAGCGAACCGAGGCAGCGTATCAAGTCGTCGATCTGCTCGGGTTTTGGTTTTGCGATGCGAATAAAAGGGCAAAGTTTGTTTGCTGATTTCTTGATTGATATTGAAAGAAAGGGTTTCGAAATTCCTATTCTTGCGATGCTAATTGTCTAGGTGCTGAGCCCCCTAACTCCCGATGCCTGTCGATTCCTTCTTTTTTCCGTTTCTCCCCGATCCTCTGCCCTGATGTTCTGCTGCTCTGCTTGCGTGTGTAAAAACGATTGCTACCCGACTGCTACCCCAACTGAGCTCTGCCTTATGGGGTTTCTATTGGGTGTATATGCTGTGTTTACTATTGGATTTTTCCATCTTTTCGGGAATGCCCTTTGCATGTGTAGTTGGTTGGCTTATATAGTTTTCATTTGACTCTAAACTTGGTAAACTACTGGTATCATTTCATGGGCGATTTGGGTTGATTTGAAGGATATTTTGTGCGATTCGTTACTGATTTTGAAGTAAGATTTGGGTGCTGGTTATGGTAAGAAGAGCTGGCTGGGTGTGCGTGGGACCTGGGTAAAGGGAAACCCCGGATTCTCCGGCCAGAAATCCGGGCATGGCGGCGATTGACATTTTAGGTTTTAGGATGCTTTTGAGTTTCGCTGTTGTGGGTTTTCTCGTGAAGAACGATGGGAAAAGGCTTTGTATATTGAGGGTATGGGCCGACGCCTGGGCCGGCGACGTAAAGAGAACTGGGCTCGCGTTGGGTCATGGGTTTTAGGTTTAGGGCTTCGTTAAGTTTGTTTGAGGGAGAGACGATGGGCAAGAGGCTGAGGGTATATGGGCAGCTGGGGCGTGGGCTGAGTATAAGGTAGAGTGTTGGTACGCTGAGTTTGGGTTCAAGCGAATTTATTAGGGGTAGAGTTTTAAGTGTATTAGTTTTAGGTATTATGTATTTAATTAGTGCTAAATTAGTTTAAGTTTGAGTTTAAATTTATTATAAAAAATAAAGACGGCGTGATATTTAATTAGTGCTTAATATTTTAAAATGCGGCGCTATTATTTAAAATCTTATTTATTGTGCATTTTTATTTAATTATTTAAAATAAGTTATGAAATTGATTTGCGTATTAATAAATGCGACTATGCTACTTGACACGACGTCATTGCTAAATTATTTATTTTATGTATTTATTATTAATTATTAAGAATTGTTTGACAGGGCTTAAAATTAATAAATGCGGGCGCGAGACTCTAAGTGCTTAATACTATACGTAAAATGCGGTGTTATTATTAAATTGATTATTTATGCCTGTATTAATGTTTTATCGCTGCATTTTTTATTATTTAAAATTATTTGAAAATTGGTGTAATTTTATAGTTAATGACTAGGCGGGAGGGTCAAAATTGGGTGTCAACACTCATCTTCGTTCATTGCGGCCTCTCGCTGCCGCCGCGCGCGGTGCTCTTCTTCACTTTGGGGGCTTGGAGTGCAGGAAGGAGTGCACTATCCCATAAGACACAGGCATTTGGTTTCTCTCATTAGTATCAGTGGGTAGGATTGAGACCCCATTCATGTGGCATAAATTAGTGATAAGTGAGCCATGTCCCAACCCACCTGTTGTTACCAACCTGCTGATTTCTTCAATACTTTGCACTATATCTTTCCCCACATCTATCGTATTCCCCGTCATGATTCCATATATCAATTTGATCCTATCTTCTGGCACTCTGGTGAAGTGCGTTGATGGGATCAGACGGGCACTGACGAAATAAAGTCAACCCTTGGCTGCTTTGTTGAACTGACATCTGCTCAGTCCTCTTGACCCATTTCTGGCGATATCAAATGCAGCCCCAGGGTAGCTCACTGTGTCTGCGACGGCATTCCAGTCAATACGGTTGGTGCTTCTAGACCATGATCTGAAGTAGCTTCTGTCATCACCTCTCTCCTCCACATCAACTGTTTTTAGAGACACATTTATCACTTCTGCCGTCACAGGCATATATCTTCCCCTTACAAAGCATTTATTGTCCACCTTCTCCGGAAAGTTTGCATAGAATTCACGCACCATTGATGTGTTCATTGGTGCTATCTTTTCCGGATTTACAAATCTCTTCCACCCCATCATCTCAATCATTGCCCGAATGGGCTCATAGACATCCTCCTCCCCAAGCGAATCCCTTTGATAGTCCATTCCCCTTTCAGGGATTAAGGGCCTAGTACTAAGCTTTTTGTATCTTTCATAAGCTTGTTGGCTAACGAACCTAGTATCATCGTATTGCGGGGCTGAGGTGGATGTGGAGGCTCTTCTCTTTCTGGAAGACATGGTTAAATCACTTTTTGCAGCGTTTTCTTAGTATCACAAATGTTTCCCAACACTATCACACAACAACTAGCAGCTACAACACTATCACCTCCAAACTCCAACTCCTGTACTACACAATACCCACACCCTCTTTGTATACTCCTCCTCTAAATTTTACAACCAATTTTTCAACACCCCAACGACTTCAACAATACAACACTCCTCCGAACGTCTACCTCATTTGACTACTGCAAAGCTTTCAAGAAAAGATGAAGATTACCTTTTTTACGGTGTTCTTCAAGGTTTTCTTGCTTCTAATGGTGGTTTGAGGCACTGGGATGAAGTTTTGTTAGTTGAAATGGTTAAGGGTTTAGGGACTTTAAGATTTTTTGGTTGTGTTTGGGTTTGATTTATGGAAGATTTGTGGGTGAGGTTTGAATTTTCGTGGGTTTTGTGGAGAAGAAATGTTAGGTTTTGGTTTGAAATTGGGGAAGATCGGATTTCTGGGCGTCTTTTAATTTCTGGATTTCGCGCCGCGTTCGCATTTAGCCGCGCGCCTGACTTATCGCAGACTACTCGGGAATTTCGCCGCGTTCGCATTGGAAATGCGCGCCTAGACTTGGCAATTTTTCTGGGTTTTTGGCGCCGCAACGCTTAATCTTCGCGCTCGCTTTTGGCGCGGCCTCGCTCTGGCCATGGCGCCACCCGCTTTTTCTCGAAATCACGCTATTCTTCGCCGCCTCCAATTTATCGCCTCGCACTGTCATCACAACACATACACAAGAACCCAAGACCGTGAGACTGTTCTAGACAAAATAAAATAAAATAAAGACATAAATTAAAATAACATAATTGAAACCGTTGGGTTGCCTCCCAACAAGCGTTGTCTTTAACGTCTTTTAGCCGGACGCAATTAACCGGTACGAGTGCCCATTGGATCCTTCTGCGAACTGCTTGCAATCCGCAGATTTATTGTTGTAGGTCTCAATTTCCCTACAACCATTTTTTCAAACAAGAGTCTTAAACATACAATTATCCCCCAAGTACACAAGACAGGCTTGTCTTTTATGCTTTCTATAATGTAGGAATCAATGAAATTCTCTACATCTCTCAACTCTAGGGGGTACCCTTGATGGTATGGACTTCCTAATTGGGGATCAGCAGTGATAGCTAGTGGTGTTTCTTCTGTAATAGGTGCAAGAAAAAGAATTTCCACAGAATCCAAGAAGGTGAATAATTGGATCTCTGCAATCTTTTCCTTCTCTACACCAACTATCTCGCCAGATTCCTCAATAGTTGGGTGTGGTTCAGGCTCCTCAATTTGTTTGCCACCTCCCACAGGTGAAGATTGCTTTTCTTGCATTTCGCTGTTCAAAATGACTGCGAGTTCTCCTATTTGCAGTTCCAACTTCTTCATGGCCAATCTCGTTTCGTCCATGAACTGACTTTGATACCTAGCGAAACTGAGTATGGCTTCTCGTAACTCCTCCCTCTCTTCCTGTAGGGTTGGAGCTTCATCATATTGACAGTAGTAATCCATGTCTTCAGGATCCCTGAGATGCATCAAAACCAACAACGGATCACGTCACCCTTGTTTTCACACAATAAATACATAAAACGAAAAAAATAAAAAAAATAAAAATGAAAACCAAATTAGAAATTAAAAATAGATAAAATTGATATTGAACTATGCCTAATCCCCGGCAACGGCGCCAAAAACTTGATGCGCGATTTAATGCACACACTTTAACGCAAGTGCACGTTATCGTGACAAGTACTATAGTCTAGGTAAGACCGAATATCGTCGCCGAGTTAGTGTTCAAGTACCAATTATCTATCTTTTGGTATCTATTTGGTAACCGATATTTGATTTTGTTGATTATAACTAACAATTATAAATACTAATTAACTATGTGTTTACTTCAGTAGTGATGGAAATAGGGCTTCCAAGTCTCCTCAACTATCCGCTTATATTACTTATTAATGCAATGAATTATGGTTCTTCTTCTTTTGGAGCTAGCAGGTTTACTAATTCGTTTTATACTCCCGTTAAGGCTATATAAACACTCAACCCCAGTAGCGCTCCTTTCTACCTTTCGGTGATAAGGACGACTCTATAGGAGGATTAAGACTAAAAACCTAGTTAATCGTCACGCGCCATGCGTGAAATTAGGTGTTTAAACCTCTTATTAACGATACACAAGTAATTGAGGTATTTTCATCCCCAATCCAAAATATGTCTACCCAACTTACAGCATAGTCACAACCTCCTCCTTTCGAAGTTTGATTAGAAATCATATAAATAATGATAATTAGTGATCAATTAATTACCAAACATTCAAAGCAATTATTGGGTAAATCTCAACAACAACAAGAATAACCATAAACATGCATTAATTCATAACATTAGGTTCAAGTGATTTAACATGGAAAACCCTATAATGGAATTAGTTCCTAGCCATTGACATGACAAGAACTAATTCAATATCCAACATAAAAACTGAAAGTAAAGTAAAGAAAAGAAAAGAAAAGAAAATTATTAAGTAAAGGTCTCCAATCTTCAACTCCAAGAAGTCTTGTGTTTGTGCAAGAAAGGGAACCCTTGAAAACTGTCTAGGTTCTCTTTTTATAGCCTCCAAACCGCCCTTAATTTTCCGCCCGGGCTGGCGGAAAATCGTCTAAAACCTGATTTTCGCGTCGGCCGCGCCCACCTTATCGTGCGGAACCTGCGATGTTTACGATGATTAGCGCGCGCCACGCGCACTCTGCGTGTAGGCGGCGGCGCTGCAACTCCTGCAGGCCTCTGGATAATGGGCTTGGGCGCTGGCTCTCTGTTGGGCGGAGCGCGCTGCCGGCAGTGTTTACGCCGCCGCCACTTTCTCGTCTTTTAAGCTCTGGAACCTCCACTTTTGCCCTCTTTTAGCTCCTTTTCCGCCAAATAGCCATTTTAACCAACTTGACTCAAAAGAAAGAAAATCTATCCTAATATGACACTTATTTGTACAAAAAAGGACAAAAGACTAACTGAAAATGACTCGAAAAGTGTATATAAAATACACTGATCAACCACCCACTGTCCCTACTCATCCAATGAAAACTCGTTCAAAGCATGGAATCTTCAAACCCAAAGTCCATTTCAACTTGTCTGCCCAAACCATCTCTCCACTTCCAAAAACCCCAAAATTAGCCAAACAAGACCCTAATTGGAATGCGGCTATGTATGAGGAATTCAATTCTTTAACTAAACAGCATACGTGGGATCTAGTACCTAGACCTGAGGGGTGAATGTAATTCGATGTATGTGGCTTTTTCGTCACAAGTTCAGAGATAATGGGATCTTGAGAGGTATAAGGCCCGTCTTGTGGCTAATGGCAAAAATCAGCAAGAGGGCATTGATTGTGGAGAGACCTTCAGCCCAGTTGTCAAACCGGCTACTATTCGCACAGTTTTGAGCATTGTCATGGGCAAACACTGGCCGATCCATCAACTTGATGTGAAGAATGCATTCTTACATGAGGACACGAGAAAGCGATTATACGTCGTCACCTCACGAGTTCACCCATCGATCGCCCTCACTATGTGTGTCGTCTTCGTAAGTCACTATATGGCCTGAAACAGGCTCCCCGTGCGTGGTATGATCGTTTTGCCAGGTATATCTTGCAGATTGGGTTTGTATGCAGCAAGAGTGATGCATCACTCTTCATTTTTCATCGAGGTAGTAGCACTGCTTACTTATTACTGTACGTGGATGATATTGTTCTGACTGCCTCCTCAGATAGATTGAAAAATGAGATTATTGCCTTGCTTAAGTCCGAATTTGCAATGACTGATTTGGGAAAGCTGAGTTATTTCTTGGAGATATCAGTGACCAGGTCTGTCAATCACATGTTCTTTTGTCAGCGTAAGTATGCAGAGGAGATAGTGTATAGGGCTAAGATGGCGAATTGCAAAGTTATGCCTACTCCAGTCGATTCGAAATCTAAGCTCAGTGCTATGGATGGTGTTCGGTCTCGATCCTACTCAGATAGGATCCTTGCGAGTGCACTTGAGATCTCACATTTATCGGGCGGACATAGCTTATGATGTTCGGCGGTGTGCTTATTCACGCACGCCTCGAAGTCTCATTTCATGCTCTTGGCGTATCATTCGATACATTAAAGGTACTTGATTATGGTTTGCACTATACCCTCTGCGCCAAACAGGTTGCTCTCGTATACGGATGCAGATTGGCGAGTGTCGGACGTCGACGATCCACCTCCGGCTTTTGTGTTTTCTTAGGGTTAATCGATTTCTTGATCCGCGGCGACATGCTACCCTATCTAGATCGATCTGCCGAAATTTGATGAGGCGTTGCAAATGTAGTAGCTGAGATTTGTTGGCTCAGAAACTTACTGTTAGAACTTCAGTGTCATTTGCGTTAGGCATTTATTGTGTACTGTGATAACATCTCTGTCATCTATTTGTCTCATAATCCGGTTCAGCATCAGCGAACCAAGAACATTGAGATAGACCTACACTTTGTTCGTGAGAAAGTTGTTCTAGGCCATGTCAGAGTGTTACATGTTCCATCATCCTATCAGTATGCAGACATATTTACCAAAGGACTTTCCAGACAGTTGTTTCTTGACTTCAAATCCAGTCTCAACATTCGGCCTCCTCCCGCTCCGACTGAGGGGTGTGTAAACGTGTAAATATAAGAAACAATATATTTCCTATTCATAATTAGAATATTTCCATATATTGTGTAAATATAATTATGGTAAGACTATGAATCCTCTTTTGTATAGGCTTAGGATTCCTATTGTATAATGGATGAATATTGTACTCTATATATACCTTGATATTAATGAAAGACTCCCCAAAGGAGATTAATATCATCTTACAGTAAGTTCTTGTTGACTCAATTCAATAATAAAAATTCGTCCCCCGGGGCACAATTCAATGGTAAAGAAGGGGGACTTAAGGCGCTCTGTACACTTGCAGCGTGAGATCAATTCCCAGCAGAAGCATTCTGCTCTCTTCTGTGGTTGATCCTTGTAGGTGATATCAGTTGTCCGTTCTCAAACCTTGATTATTGGAGCACGTCCCGCGATTTACTGGTAATAGTGTTGAAGGACCGGTACTACTACCTCTAAGACTAGTATAGCGCAAGTCAGGAACCTGGATATAAAAACAAATAAAAACTAAAGGAATATTATCAAAATGGAAGAGTCTGCAACGGTATAGTTCAAAAATGATAGGGAATAGAGACTTGAGATATATTAATTTTAGTAGGTAAGTAAGCAAGTGTACATTAATGTTCATGACATTTGGGGAATTGTTAAAAAGATTCAATAATGCAAACTCGAGGAAGACTATTATCACAATAGAAAAGTCCTCAAATGAAGAAGTTTAGTACTATTATCCCAATTTCATTCACTTTCAAAGTTACCTATCGTCACTATTCACCATTATCCATTACCGTCATCAATACCTAGTAGTATATACTATATACTAGTAGTAACAATTATCATTATCAACTATCACCGTCCACCGCCCACAATCACCATCCTAATAAATAACCATTTAGTTCACCACTACTTACCAATCACCTCAGTAGGTTGTCACTATCACTAATCAACATTTATGATCAGCGCTATAAATTATCACAACTATCAATCAGTTCCAACAACAACACACACACAGGTCGTCACTACTTACCAATCACCAAAGTAGGTCGTCACTATCACTTATTAGCACTTACCAGAGCTACCAGTACCACAACCACCACCAATAGTCAACATCATCACCCCTTCGTCCGCACCCACAACCACAACCACAATCGTTAACTATCACGACTGCTGATATCGATTTTGTTCTTCTAAAATACTTTGTTGGTAGAGTATTAGATTAATGATATTCTATTTTATATTTATTAATTTTTAAGTAAAGATTGTTTTTATACATTCAGATGAGAAAACAAATAGGCTTAATTATTTAATAATCAGATCATACGACATCTTAATATTTCGATGTGTATTTAGATTCAAACATCTTATACTCAATACACATTTTAACATTCAGATATATAATTATATTCAAGCGTCTTAAGCTTAATAAAAGCAAACAAAATTTAAATACAACAAGTTGGATCTCCACATTAATTTGTACACATTCAGTAAATGGAAGGAGGGAAACTAATAAAACAAAAAAGCATTTGAAGGAAAGGAACAAATTATTCTTGTTGACTCAATTCAATAATGGAAACTCAAAGGACTATTATCACAATGGAATAGTTCAAAAGAAATGATAGGGAATAAAGACTTGAGATATGAATACTAGACTAGAAAGGTGCAGAGTTTTAGTAGGTAAAGATACAAGTGTACATTTATATTCACGGCAATTGGGAAATTGTTAAAAAGATTCAATAATGCAAACTCTAGGAAGACAATTATCACAACTGTATATAGCAGAGCTAGTCCATTAAGGCTCATTTGGTACGTCGCACTGGACTGTATATTTTTATATTGGACTATACTATATTGTAATGGACTAGAATGTATTAATATATAATGAACGGTATTAGAGTATTAATATATAATTGATTGTATGTTTTTTTAGTATAGTCCAGAGGAGACCCATATACTAGATGGATTTCAAAAATGGAGTTGAAGTGTACTATTTTTAAAAATAGTACAGTTCAGTCCGACTAAAAACGCTCACCAAACGTTGTATTGTGTTTTTGTTTAGTGCATTTCATCGTAATACATCGTATCAAACGTGCTCTAATGAATAAATTTTGTTCAGTTGATTATGCAATTGCACTTATATCCTAGACTAGCTAGCTAGGTAAATTAGTACTACCATTTTTTAAAAACATCCACTTGAAATTATTATTTTGTGTTAGACAATCTTGCCACATTGTTCCTAGCTCTAACTTTACTTGAGTAATTTCCTTTAATGTTGTTTGGATTTGGCATTCAAATCGATTGGAAGCATTTTGTACTCTTTTGAAACTTCACTCTTAACATCATTACTATGTAACACTTTTTATTATGCACGGAATTTAAAAATGTGAACTTAATTTGTGTTCCTCAGCGCACATCTTTTTTGTCTGTTCTTTTTGTTGACGAAGGAATCCGCGGTTACTATTCTTTCGAGTGCATACAGGATAAATCTTATTCTTTAATTTGTGTTCTTTTTGTCTGTTCTAACTCCCATCAAAATGCACCTTTTTTATATTTTAAACAATCTAAATTTGAAAATCATATTTATTCATCATGAGATGATTTATAATCACATAAATATTTACTCTCTCTGTTCAATTTTATTTGTCTATTATACTAAAAATAATTTTTTACTTTTATTTGTCCACTTTAGCATATCAAGAAAAGACAATATTTTTCTTATTTTATCCTTAATATTAATTACTCATTTTCAAATCATTTTTCAAGTTTATTGAGCATATACACCAACTAATATGGGTACTATGGTAAAATACATATTTTATTTATTATTCTATCTATCTCAATTTATGTGGCACTTTTCGATATTCAAACTGCATGAATGTTGACCAACATTCAAAGATGTATTTTTTTCTCCAAATTGATATGAGAAAGTTGCAACTTATAGCACTTTTGTTGTAGTTTTTAAATATATAAATTTTAATCTTAAAATATTGAATTAATCTAATTCAATATAGCTTCAAAATTTAGTCAAATTGACTATTGAAAAGTGAAAAGTATCACATAAATTAAGACAGAGAAAGTAATTTTTAAGGAATGCGAAAAGTCAATAGTAGACAAGTAAAAGTGAACGGATGAAGTAAAACTTATTCCAAATCACAAATTTCAAAAGTCTTTCATTATTTCTTAAATTTCGTGCGCATTCAAACAATGCTACATAATTACATTGACACATAAAGATACTACTTATTTTTTATACTACCCTCGTTCCAATTTATGAGAACCTATACTTGGACACAAGATTTAAAAAATGAAACTTTTGAAATTTGTGACTTAAAACATATTATATCATTTTTGTAGTTATAGAACTTTCTAAAATTTGTGGTGTCATAACATTTGTGTAACTATAAAAGCTTGTCATCAAGGATAAAAAGTGAAGTTTACGTTAAATTATTTTTAAATTAAAAAAAATCTTTTTAGCAAAATAAAAAAAATTACGTAAACCGGTACGAATTAATTAAGACTCATCCAAAGAGGACATCAACTTGGATAATGCAACAAAGAACCATTCATAGTAATTATATATAGTCGAATAATTCAATTTTGAGATGCTCTAAATATGTATCAGAAAATATTTAGTCACGAATACTCTTCCAATCATGGATGTCAAACATGGCAGGACCAAACTTGTTTGGTAACTTGGTCTGGTCAGTCTAGTCAGGCAGAACTTTCGCAATTTTTATTCCTTTCATTAATTCGAGAATATATGAAGAGCAGTGGCGGAGCCACGTGAAGCAAGGTGGTGCAACTGCCAGGGGTGGATCTATGTCCCTGGTATTGATTGTTCAAAAAAAAATCACAGCGTTGTATAAAGAGAATGAGAATGTTGTGGTTCTTCAAAAGTGGAAAATAGACTGCAAAAGAAAAAACCGGTTGTTCGCGTGAACAACCGTGCACCTACATAGGTCCGCCGCTGACAACTGCACCACCAGTTTTTTGGAAATTTTCGATCAAAACGACGTCGTTTTGGATGAACGGTGCGTTTTAATTTTCTTCGATCAAAATTTTTTTTTGGCTGGACAAAAACTTCTCTGCACCACTAGAATTTGTTTGCTGGCTCCGCTACTGATAAAGAGGTGCTTAATTTTCACTCTATTCCTTTATGATAGAAAATGTATGCATATTAATAAATTTAAAGTATTAACAGGTTATTTAAGAAGCAATGCAGGCCATTGTCTATGCTAAGCGTAGATTTTGAGTATCTAAAATAGGTACGCGGCCAATTACAATACTTAAATTACACTGATATATAGTGGAAAGAAAATTATTGCTATTACTGTTTTAAATTTAAATCCATAATTTAACAAATTTGATTTTGGAATCATCATGGCTGTTGATGGGTTGGATGTGATTTTTATCTGTCCTTAATAAAAAATTCCGAATTTGAGCCGACATGAAAAAAGTCATGATAAGGAGCGTTTTCTTTTTACACACCGCAAATCTGAAGTAGCAAGGACCCAATACGAGCAGGGCAGAGCTGGAGTATAATTACGCGTTTTGCTGAATTCAGTAATTTTAGTCCAAACCTTGTATTGGTCATAAAAAATTATTGAATTTAGAACTCAATACATAAAAAAAAAACTAGAATCCCAACCACCATAAGCTTCAAATTGACTCCACCTCTAATTATACGAGTATCGAATACCAGATGAGAAACTAAATATAAAAGAGATGAAATTAATGCAAAGCATATACATTTCATAATGAATCAAATGCAAAGGTTGTACATTAATTATTTGATCCATGTACCTCCCAAATTAGAGATAAGATCTGCGTATACTTTATCCTCCTCAGATCTTATTTCATGAGATTTTCACGAGATATGTTGTCATTAGTGTTGTATTCAATTTTTGAGTTGCTAGTCTCTTCTCTAGTTTTGAGCCAAGACTTTTCCAATCTTTGCATTGCCAAACACGACCTTGAGACAACTTGGAATTATAGGCCAATCTTTTGTCCACCTCATCAATATTTTTGTAAACCATTTACCCCGGCTAATATTCATTGTACCAAAGAAAAATAGCAACTACAGAGAAATATAAAAACACTTTTTTCTTGTGCATGAAAGTCTCTACTAAAAATATATGGTGTGCAGAACTTTTCCTAGTTTTCCAATGCACGTGCTTTCGACTAATAATTATGCTTCTTCAGTAAATATATTACTTTGAGAAAAAGATAAAAAGATGAGACAAAAGTTCTTTTGTGGAAATTTCTTGGTGTTTACTTGCTATATAATATTTTTGGTCCTCACTCTATTGGCCAGTGAGCCGGGTAGGCCCGATCCCGCCTTGTTTTCGTAAAAAAAGGGCACGGGACCCGTTCCACCCCGGTCCCGCCCGAATTCCTCCCCTTTGCAGAAAAAAAAGGTGTTGCACAACGGTCATTTATATTTTGGCCATTGTGCAACGACCATTTTTGTCCCCCAACCCCCTACCCCTTAATATTTATTTTTAATCCTTAAGTTAATATATTTACACTTTAACCTAATTTTTCAACTATAAATATCCCATTTTCTCTTCATCTTTCTCACAAATCTTCCTACAATCTCGCTAATCTCTAAATCCATATCTCTACAAGTCTACATTGTCTACTAAATATTAAATTTTATTTATTCATTTGTATAACTATCTCAAAGTTCAAAATTGAGAGTGAAGTTGGCAACTAGCTTGAGGATTATCCATCGAGCAAAGTTTCAATTTTCAACCTCGATTACACGTCGACGTTACGTCGGCGTTTGGTACCTTTGTTCCTTCTTTAAATTATTATTGTTACTTTATTTTAATTATCGCACTTAATTTTATTATCTTTATTTATTTATTAGCATAATTAAAATGAAAGGACATAGAGGTATGTTTAAGGGTAAGGGTAAAGGTGCTTCTTCAAGTAGGGGTAACAAGGACATGAATACTTTTTCTAGTCATTCTATTCCTAGACATGATGATTTGATTAATTACACACATATAGATGAAACTGAATTTTTTAACGGTATACCATTAGACGATGAGATATATTATGCAACTCAATCAAACTTTAATTTATAAGATAATCTTGATGACACACTCATTAATCTATATGACATACCCACTAGTGCACCTCAAACTGGAACGCCTCATATTCCCCCTAGTATGAGACGAGGCCCAACACAACGAAAATTAAAATCAGATGCATGCGTTTTTTTTGTAGGGACCAAGAGAATCAAATAGTTAGATGTCAAATTGTAAAACTGTTTATAAATTTAAAATGAGAAAAGGTCAAGGTGGGACGGAAGGTTTATTGATACATGTACAAAACTTTCACAAAGCTAGGTGGGACAAATACATGGCTAGAAAATTGGGTGCGCCAATGCCCACTCAGTTGGTACAAGGTTCACATATTGTCCCAGATCAGGTACAGGGTCAAATTAACCCGATGATGGGGGGAATTATATGCCCTAAATACGATAAACAGAGAGATCGGGAATATTTAGCAAAATTAATTGCGGTGAAAGGTTTGCCTTTTTCATTTCCTTCCTCTCATGGTCTTATTCATTACATTAGAGATATGTATAATCCTGCTTTTAATGGTTTTTCAATATCAAATGTTAGGATAAATGTTTTTAAATTTTCACCTGAATATCAATAGTATTTACGTTATTCATTATATCATTTTCCTGACAAAGTATCTATCACGTCTGATATAGGTTGTAGTACTAACAACCATGATTATTTAACAATAACATGTCATTGGATAGATTATAAATGTTCTATGCAAAACGTATTTTAGCATATAGATATATTGATGATAGTACACTGGTAGTTTTATTGCAAAAAAAATCATCAAATTTGTGATTATTATGGCATGACTGATAAAATTAGAGTATTACATTATATAATGCATCTTCTAATAATGCTGCTATTACAATTTTAAAAGATGATTTAACTCTATATTTTCCAAATCATTTTCATATAAAATGTGTGTGCCATATTTATAACTTAGTCGTAAAGGATGGTCTATCACTTTTTGAAGACATTCTTAATAAAATATAATTTGCTATAAACTTTATTTTTAAAAGTAATAGAATACAACGAAAAAAATAATATAAAAAAAATTGTCACGATTGTGGACTACTTTATAGAAAAGTTCCCGAAGAAGTAGCGACTAGGTGTAATTCTTTATATAAACAACTACTTGTTGCTTATAATTATAGAAGACTTATAACTTTATTTTTAACGCCCATAATCGAAATCCAACTGATATGGTTGTAGATAGCGATTGAGAAAAAAATTCAGAACTTACTGTATTTTTAGAGAATGTTTTTTAAGCTACCAAAGAATTTTCCGATATTTATTATCCTACTATTTCAACAATGTTATTTTATATAGCTTTAATATTTTTATTACTTACTGACTATATGGAAAACCCATCTTATAAGACACCTATTAAAAAATATTTATCAAATTAAAAAAAATTATTCTTATTTCCACTATTTATATTATTGATGATGTATTACATTCGGCTATTAAAATAGATGATTGTAAAGTACTTATTGAAACTATTTATGATTGCATAGTAGTACTTCCACTTCCATCTCAAAAAAATCCAAATGAACAACCACCTAATGAACCAACTAAGGAAGACGTTTTGTCTAGCATACAAGATGAATGCAAAAAAAAAAAAATAAGCATTACCAATAAGAAAGTGCTAGCAACCAACCGGATACAATACCATCTTCTTCTTCAACACAATCTAAAAAAGACATGATGTTTCTGCGGCTAGTATTGAAAGCCTAAGAAATAGAATGTTTATATATTTGCAGAAGGAAATATTGTCTCGTCAAACGTAATGTGACGAGAGACGTGAATTTGACGAGTAGACAAGTCATAGCACAAATAGCCCCTATGATTAAACGGAAAACCTACAAAGACACACAGAGTGATTCGGGGTGCTAATTTATGAGGGACGAAGGACGCAAGGTTGGATAACTCGAAAATCCGAATGTGATCATAGGATGGGATCCAACGATATAATATTTCGATTGGGGTCATGTTATGAAGAGTACTAGTAGGTAAAATATTAAGGACATATTACATCATTTTGATTCTATAGACCCAAAAGAACGGAGGGAGAGAGACGTGAAACATGAGAGTATGAACCATGTTATTTATTATGCGGATGATTCGTTCTGCTTTATCATTTTGAGGGGGGTGTAGGACACGAAAATTGAAAAACCATTCCATTATTTTTGCAAAATTTGTGAAACATGGAATTATTAAATTCATGACCATTATCACAATGGAAATATTTAATGGCTTTTTCAAATTGCATTTTGATGAAATTTGGCAAAAACATTTGTTTTGAATTTTAGTGGGTAAATCCAACTAAAATGAGAGGAATTATCTAATAAGACTAGATAATATTTATGACCCAGTGAGCTAGTAATGGGAGATGTCCATAAATCAGCATGAACAATATCAAAAGGAACAAACGTAACACTAAGAGACGAATTAAAAGGAAGGTGAATATGTTTGCCTAGCTGACAAGAGACACAATTTTGGGCAAGTTTTCCATTATTACAATGAATAAAATTATTGCTTCTAAGAAAATTAAAAACAGAAGCTCCTAGGCGTCCAAGCCTATTGTGCCAAGTTGACGGAGAGATAGCATTGCGAACTGTAATAAATTGAGGAGACTTTAAACTAAATAGTTAGGAGAGATTACCTGAAGACCGGGTGAGATGAGACGTGACTCCTGAATTCATTTACCAATTTTCATCGAGCTGCTGCATATTCAAAGAGCTGAAGGCCTAGCCCAAATCAGTGGAAGTCAGGCCATGGAATTGTTGTTGTTGAGCCTGGACAAAGTGGGCCTAGTTGTACACTGGGCGGTGACCTGGAGTTGGGCCCAAGAGCCTCAGCTGCTGAAACTTGGAAAGTTGGTCTGCAACAAGCTTAAATTATTTGCAATACTCTGACAGGTTGGCGAAGTTCTCAAGACGTGTGTTGTTGAATTGTTCCTCCAAATACACAACACGTGTATTTTGTTATCCTGAAATATTTCCTCCAAACGTATCCATAATTCACGTTTTTTAGGCACCTAACTTCATAATAGTGTGAAGCAAGTCCTTAGAGATGATGCCATAAATCCATTGTTTGACAATAGCGTCAATGTGACGCCATGTCGTGTCTGGGACGTCAAGAGGGCGAGGGATAGATTCGTCAATGTGGTCAAGTACGTTGTACGCACAAGCATGGATATAAAATATTTCAACCAACAAAGAGTATTCATCGTCTTCTTGATCAAGAATCAATGGAATGAAATTCTTGATATTTGTGATGGTGAATGCGGGATGGAATGAGGATGTGGAGGAGAGAGGGTAGTTTTTAATGACGAATGTGGAGGATGCGGAAGCTTTGGGAGAGGTGGGAGTAGATATGGTAGCAAAAAAAGACAGGAAAATATCGAAGTTTAAGAAGGAGAAAGTCGCCGACATGTGTGGGGGGCTGACAAAAAGAAAAAGTAGGGTTTAGGCTCTTGATACCATGTAAAATTGTATTAATCTCTTTTGGGAGTCTTTCTCATTAATACAAATATATATAGTATGTACAATGTGGAATTCTAATACAATAAAGATCGTATATCTACCATAATTATACAACACTAAATATTCCAAAGTATATGGAGTATATTTTATATAGTATGTACAATGTGGAATTCTAATACAATAAAGATCGTATATCTACCATAATTATACAACACTAAATATTCCAAAGTATATGGAGTATATTTGATAATATACGTTAATACAAAGTAACATAAAATCTCCCACTGATTGTCGCAGATTATATAATTTGAAAAAAGACACTGTAAATATGAAGAATGATATTTACGCTAATATGATCACTTATAAATAGATAAAATGACGTAATATGACATTGTGGCAGATACTGAAAGTAAAAGACACATAAAAGAAATTAAACAACCGATTTAAAAAACTTACTACACTATAATTCTTCTTGCTATGCACGATAGTTTCTGACCTATCAATTTCACAAAAACCTACATGAATAATATGAAAGTATATTTATGTCCTATAGATAATCTGTATTAGGACAAATGTATTTTATATATATTCGTATTATTATTATTAATGGAGATTAATATTTTGACATCTGCAATTATTAAATTATTAATTGATTGTTTGTAATATTCTATAATATGTATCCCTAGAGATTATATCATTATTAATAGTGTGAGATATTAATATTATAACGTAACTCTTAAAATAGCCTTGACTAATGATCATCGAGAATGAGATATCGATGATATGTGATAAGTCGACATGTGGTCTGCATCACATCCTTAGAGGATGTAGTATGTGTTACCTGCTAAGAGTAATGGTTACTCGTGATGGACACATGGATACTTTAGAAGTATTGGTATATATTGCTGATATATTATTTGGTATACAATGTCTAAAGTATGATCAGCGTGTGGGAGATAGAAGTCCTTAGACTTGAGGTCAATACGCACCTTGTCTACAGATTAATATACTTTGATCCTGTCCTAAGCTCAAATGCCTTATAGGTTGAGATACAACTTGTATTGGGTACATTACGATGTGGATTAAAGGTGGTAGTTGAGTCAAGATTATGATTCATTCCTCGACTGTATATTCGAGAGACCACTCAGATTCTCATGTGATATTAGGCTGACTAAGTCGTTAGCCAACACAATAGACATATCTAAGATATGATATTGTTGTCAACCAATATAGATGAGATATAACGATCAAGCCATTTGGATAGATACTTGGCAAATCCTAAGCTTGATCGAGTGTGTCGTGAATGAAAGGATTTTATCTTCCTACATAGAGGTTCAGTTTACCAGATTCGTGGAAATATACTTCACATATTAAGTACGTCTTCCGGCGCCGTCTAGACCCTGGTGTTGATATGTGAAGACATGTAGGGTAACACTAAGTCAATTGTTCCTTCGATCTAAGGATGTAATATGAGAATATAAATGTTTGATTTATGATCGAGACATTTGAATTAATAATGATTATTTAATTAAGTCAAAATTGGATATCAGTTTTAATTAAAATGAAAACGAGATGACGTCTCACACTGAACTAGGGTCGCGACTCATGGGACATAGGGCCGAGGTTCCTCCTATTTTGAGTAGCGGCGCCGCCAAGACAGTGGGTCAGTCTGGTTGACCCATTGCGCCTTGTTTTTTGGGTCTGGCCCACGTGTAACCCTAGCTGCATTTTAGACCTAAAACGCAGCTATAAATAGAGGGTTTAATTCATTATTCTATCGGAGTTAAAATATTCTCTCGAACCTCTGCCGAATTTTTTAGTTGTTTGGAAGAGGATTACATCGGAGTTCTAGGAACTTGCAATCGAGGATCAGTTGCGTGCACACCCTCAGACATTATACTAAAAGACTCCAAATATATCAAACTGTAAGTGTTCTATCGATGCATTACAGTTACTATACATGTTATATGATTACATGTATTTATATTATTGCATAATCATCCTACAGTTTGTTGTTTGTTGGATTTGAAACATAAATTTTTAAATTCCGCTGCATACATGAACCCGACAAAACCCTACAATGGTATCAGAATCAGGTTGTTTTGTGTGATTATGTAGGAATCATTAATAATAATATGGGTTAGAATTTGTTTAAATCTGAATTTATGTCTGTTGAAGCTTGAAAACCTAACATCTTAAGATTGCATAATCCGTGTCTATCGAATTGTTAAACAATGATGTAATCGAGGAAGTCATTCCAATCTAACTCTTCTAAGTCGGTGTACGTAACTGGTTCATTACGCGCATGGTGCATTGAAGCGAAGAACGAGAAGGGATTAGATGATGGTCGATAAACGTGTTGTTTTATGGTGAAGAATAACGAGGATGAATCTGCAAATCTGACCCTGAACCAGTTTTAGGTTTTCGGAAATGCAGATTTTGTGTTTCTGAGACATAGGCGCCTACTAGGGTTTTATGGCGGTGGCGCAGCTCCACAATAGAGCGTCGCGGCGCCACCTAGGGTTTGATAAGGGCGGCGCCGAGGCTCTAGATTCAAAAAAAAATCCAGAATCAGAAAACTGAAGTTTTAAAAGTTTTAGATTCTGATTCTGAAATTTAAAAGTTTCAGAATCTGAAATTAATTAAATAGGCAGATTTGGTCCTTTGGGGCAAATCTGTAATTAAATAAGTTTATGAAAATCAGATTTTTTTATTCTGAAAATTGCAGATAGGTCCCTGAAATCTGAAAATATTTTCTGAAAATTAAAATTGGATTTTCTGAATTTAAAGGGGTTCAAATTGAATTTTTAAATTCTTGAGGGACTAAACTGTAAATTCTAAAAATTTGGAATTTACAAAAACAAGCTAAAAATCAGTTTTTAAAATCAGAAAATGTTTAAGGGATTGTTTGGATTAGACTTAGACTTTAGAGTTTAGACAAATTAACCATGATTATTATTTGTTTTAAATTATTGAATAATATACGAAATATATGCTAAGTGTTTAAATGCGTGCATTTAATTATTAGCATAATGTCCGCTATAACTGTCTGGGTAGGTGACACCCAGTAATTGATCAAACCATTTTATATCATGCTTATTGGGTTGATGGTTCCCATCTAAATATGTTTTAGAAATTGCATGATAATATGTCGTATAGGATATGACACGAAAATGTTGATCTTAGTTAAAATCTCCAAAGCTAAAATGTTCCCCAAATTTTTAAATACAAGTCTAAATTAAAACGCGTCGTCCATTATAATTGTTAGAGTGCAAAATCTTTTTTGGCGATACGAGTATTTATGCCAAAACATTTGCTCTAAGTCTACGAGACTCACACTCTTTCATAAATGTGTTTAAATGTAAAAGTAGATGATAAACTTTTGTGGGTATTTACACCAAAGTGTTTGCTCACAAAGGTCAAGTTTACTTAGATAAATAAACGCAGTCGTGTAATGAGGTTGACTTGCTTAGACAAATATTGGCGTCAAAGTGTCGGACTAATCTAAGGACGCAAGATTAAATATAATATTTGATCAACCAAGAGTTGCAAATAAGTTTTGCAATTGGTTTAGAACCTACCAAGATATGTTATTGAAGTTATCAGCCAAAACAAACGCGGAGATATCATAGGCTTGGATCTTGGTCCATTATGACCTTAAATTAAATATGTCCTTATTCTACCATGGGGTCGTAGAAGTATGTTAAAATAGTGGGAGCTAATTAAACAAAAGACCATGTTAATTGGCCTAAACGAATGTGTATAATAGGAAATAAATTTTATTGTAGTTTCCTGTCTATCAAACTCTTCAGATTATCTAAAATGTCAAGCCTATCATTGAAAATGCTGATAGAAATTAACAAACTAATAGAACCAAACTATCTAGACTGGCTTAGGAATCTGAGAATTGTCCTAAGGCAAGAAAAAATTGAATACGTGTTGGACAATGTTCCCCACAGTCCCTGCCGAGGATTCAACAAATATGCCATATTTGATAAGGTGGCCTACTATAAGAACCTAGATGATGTCACTTCAACACATTGTGTAATGTTGTCTTCCATGTCAGTGGAGCTTCACTTCAGGGGGAGAATCTACCGCTGCGGGCTCTTGCATTTCCACGAACGTGATCTATCAAGAAGTCTTATTAGACAACACGAGAACACGGGCCCTAACGAGATGCTCGAACATTTGAAGAGTTTTTATGACTCTCAGTCCCAGACTATGGAATATGAGCTGTTAATATAACTCTTCAAATGTAAGCTGAATGGAGGGGGTCATGTATCTCAACACGTGTTGAAGATGATAGGGCTGATAGAAAGGCTGGCCTCGATTGGTATAAAGCTGCAGAATCTCGTTGCTTCCACACTCATCCTAAAATCTCTCCCTCGTTCGTTCGAGAACATTATTATAAACATCAACATGAACGGAATGAAGACAAGTTTGCCGGAGCTGCACAACATGCTCAAGACATTTGAATCTTCAACTACTAAAGGCAAAATTGTGCTCATGGTGAGCTCTTCTAGCCGGCCCAAACCGAAAGGTAAGGAATAACAAAAGAAGAAGGTCAAAGCAGTCGTTACACCCTCAGATATAAAGCCTAAGGTAGTTGTGAAGAAGAAGGTGAATTCGAGAAAGGATATATGTCTCAACTGTAACACGAATGGGCATTGGAAGAAAGACTGCACTGCACCAGGAGGAGGAAAAGCACCAGGTGCTCCTACCTTTGATGGACAAGGTATGTACGTCATTGAAATAAATATGTCTATAAACAACTATCATTCCTAGATATTGAATACAGCTTGTGGCTCACACATTTGTACAAATATACATGGGCTAACTGACAGTAGGAAGGTCGGACTAAGAGAGGTGGACCTACGCGTTAGAAATGGAGCACGAGTAGATGTTGAGCGCGTGGGAACTTATATATTAAATTTACCTTTTGGTTGTTGTTTAGTGTTGAATGATTGTTACTATGTACCCTCGTTAATGAGGAATATCATTTATATCCCTGTTTTGGACATGGAGGATTTTTCTTCATATATTTATAATGGCAGTCAAGTATTGTCTTTTGATAATGTTATATATGGAACTGCGCCTCTTGTGGATGGATTATATACACTAAACTATAGTCGAGAAATATTCAATGTACAAAATAAATGAGCTAAGAAAAGTAATAGAAACTCTACATACCTATGGCATTGTAGACTTGGTCATATCAATGAAACAAGGATAGCAAGGTTGAGGAAGCTTGACTACCTCAAACTATTTGACTTGGAGTCTTATGGTAACTGCGAATCCTATTTAAAGGTAAGATGACCAAAAAGCCACTTTCTGGGAAAGGTGTGTGAGCCAGAGAGGTGCTTGAGTTGGTACATACTAACGTATGTGGACCATTCTCGACTCAAGCTAAGGGAGGTTTCCCTTACATCATTACTTTTACTGACGACTTGGCAAGGTATAGATATGTGTATCTTATGAAGCACAAATCTGAGGCCTTCAAATAGTTCAAGGAGTACAAATTTGAAGTGGAAAAGCAACTCGCAACAAGTTTCAAGACCCTTCGATCTGATCGAGGAGGTGAATACTTGAGCAAGAAGTTTCTAGATTACTTAAAGATACACGGAGTTCATTCAGAATGAACACCTCCTGGAACACCACAGATGAATGGTGTTGTCGAAAGGAGAAACCGAACTATTACACCTCGAAATTTCAGGACATGTATATAAGAACATACGTAAGAAATCAGGACGCTAAAATTTGAGACTTGTAAAAATTTATCGGAATTATGGAAACGTCGGGAAGTGAAATATTACGACGAATGGGAGGGTGACACGTGTCACCCCCATTGGATGGTCTTGGACGAAATAGACCAAGGGCAAAAAGGTCAATTGACCAAAGCTTTGATGATCAAGTCTTGACTAAGCTAGAGCTTAAGATAATTGACTAAGTGAATGAGCCACTTGACTAGATTTTTAAATGAAATTCATCCAAGCCACACAAATGTTTTAATCTAGACCCTCCATGGCATTATATAATCATCCTAAGTAGCAAGACTTGTCTCCACACTTAGAATTTTTTTCAAGAAAGTCTTGTTCTTGCTAACAATGCTCTCGGGTTTGCCTATTTTTGAAAGAGAAAATTTTTCGTTTGTGGTTCAATAATCCCAATACTTTAACCCAAGGTTCCTAGGGGTATTGTAAGGATATCTCAATAGAAAGATCCCGGAAAAACGACGTTTTCACGTTAGTCGCAAGGCGAAAATCTAAGGTGTTCTTCAACTTTGAAGTTGAAACTTGAAGAGAAGTTCTTCACAAGCTTCTAAGGGTTACTTGGAGTGGATTGGAACGTCGAAAAAAGGAGCTAAAGTTGCTACGGATCGACTTTAGGTTTTGGATCGTATTTGGGCTTAAAAGAGGTATTAATCTCCGTCTTGCTATTATAATTCAAGATTTCATGTTGTAGTAGTTGATAGATAAGCATGTGATATTAGAATGAAGATTTATAAGTGTTATGGATATTGGAACCACTAATCCGAAACTAGCATGTTTAGCCTTTGAGATTGAAATTCAATTTGGTTATTAGTTTAGTCGTCGCATGTTATTTAAGGAAAGGACTATAGTCATTATAATTGATCATGACTTATATTACATGTTGGAATAACGACTTGGATTAGAAAGGGAATTGGAAAGAAATAGATGTTGTTGTTGTCCTTGATATTGCCGAAAAATCGCCTAAAGTTATTGGACGGTTTTATATTAATTGTGGGGCAGAATTTTACACGTCCTGTTGAGGCGTGTAATTCCCTTTGAATTGTTGATTTGTTGCTCCTTAAATGTGGCATGTTGGTTATTGATTTTGGGCCTTGAAAAAGGTGGAAAAGTACGTAGAAACAAATGAAGTGATGCCCAAATTTCCGTAGAATAAGAGACCTTACACTTAGTATGATTCTACCTTAAAAAGGCTAAGAATTGATAGACGTATTATGGTTATTATAGGTTGAAGTACTACGAGTAGCGTATTCTACTTGAAGGGTGGAAAAGCTAGCAAGGGTATAGTACTTTGGAGCATTTTGCAACTTGTCGCTAGTCGTCGTGAGGTATGTGAACCTCTTCCTTCTTTTGGCATGATCCTACGTATGAAATAGCCATGTGATATTATTTCATGATTCCTTCTACTCTTAGAAGTTAAGAAGTATCCACGTTGTTGAATCTAAGTTAAAGGTATGTCTAAATTATCCTAAGTCCTTACCAAGTCTTATGGGAGATGTTGGTAAGAATGGTTAGGAAGTTATGAGGTTTAATTTAAAGCTATGTGCCTTGATTTATTTGAAGTAAGTAAGTTGATTTTATATTTGAAAATGACTTGAAATTATAATTGAAAATGGACTTGTTTTTATAAGTGAAGTGTCACGACCCAACCCGGGGCTGATCGTACCTACCGGTACCTGTCAGTATATGTCGAGAGAATAGCGTGAACATAGCCTGACACATAACTTCATAAAAGGGTAAAACATATCGGCGGTAGATAAAGTTGCCCATCGCATACTTAAACAAAGTATTTATAATACAACTGGTTCTTATAGCCCAAAATACATCTGTGACCACAGACCTCTAAAGATAGCAACTGTGGCGGGACAGGGCCCCGCCATACCCCCTGAATGTATAAAATACCTATAGCATGAGGGAAAATCCGTGCAAAACAACAAGCGTCGGAGGAATGGAGCTTCGACAGGAATAGTGATCCAGAGCGAGGATCCTCAATGCGCTTACCCACCTGCGGCGTGAGCGGCCCCAGGAAGGGGTCGATTACACAATATGTACCAAGTATGTAAAGGTGGAAAATCTTTGTAATAATGATATCAAGTCTAAAAGTAATTTGAGTCATGGAAGACAATTAAAATACCTTTTCTTTGTACTTACTAACAATGAGAGTGACAAGTATATATATATATACATATAATCTGCATAAAATAGGGGCCTTAGGATCAAGGCAGGTACCTCGCTGCGGTATCCATAAGCACCCACTACTGGGACTATTTCACGCGTAGGTCCTGTGGACCCGCGTGAGGTACTCGCGCATCGGTGTACCGCGGCGTGGGACTATTTCACCGCGTAAGCCCATGGGACTCGCGTGAGGTATTCCTCGCGTCATGGGTAGCAAATCCACGGAGCAATTGGTATAACGATCTTGGGGACTTTCCCGCCGGATATACTCTTACCACGAAGCGGATGGTATAACGATCTTGGGTGTACCTCGGATATACTCTTTGCTGGAGCGGATGGTATAACGATCTTGGGGCTTGCCCGCCGGATATACTCTTATCTTTGGTGCGGATGGTATAACGATCTTGGATCTGCCCCTCGGATATACTCTTTGCTGAAGCGGATGGTATGGCGATCTTGGGTGGCCCGCCGGACATACTCTTACATGAAGGAGGTGGTATGGCGATCTTGGGGCTTGCCCGCCGGACATACTCTTACCTATCTCAAGCTCATCGTATCATAATAATAAATAAGTTAAGAAAACTTATAACTTCTTACTAATCTTGCTCATATACCTCTCATTTTAGTTTACTTAAGGCACTTAACCATATCTTTAATAAAAAGCCAAAAGAATTTAACTTAGTACTACATGCTTGACTCTTTTAAAGTGACTCTTCTTTATACATAAAAGCCTTTGGGCAATTGATGCCTTTAAATCAATTTGCCTCTTCATATCTTATCTTACTTAGAGTAAAATCTCTTCTCATTAACCTTTTATGAAGCTAATAAACCAACTTCCCATAAAGTTGTTATATTAACTCTATACTTTAGTAAAATCATACTTTTCCCTTAATCGAGGACTTATACATTTTAAAGCAGACAAGTCATTTTATAATCAAAACAAGTAAGAACACCAAATCTTGTCGTCTACCGTACTACATAGTTTCATCTATTCATGCTCGAGAGATAGGAAAGCTTCACATACCTCTTTGGTCAATCCACTTGCTAAGCTCAACTACATGAGTAATATCTCAACCTATAATAATCATGATACGCTTGTTAACCTCTAATCTCAAAGTAGAACAATCCAAGTTCTAAGTCACTAAATTCTATGGAAAATTGGGCGGCATTTCCTTTGTTTCTACTCACTTTGCCACCTTTCTCAAGGTCGAATTTATCATCCAAGCGCCACATTTAAGGCTCGATCAAACCAACAATTCAAAGGGGATTACATACCCAAAATTCTGTCCCATAAGTCTACAACAATTTACTTAACAATTCTAAGGTAGTTTTTAGGCTACAACATGCTCATAATCTCTTCTTAACCCATTCTTCATATCCAAACCACATTTCTAGCATGCAATGATTCTAAGAGCATTATCTACTATCACAAGTTCCTTCTTCTAAACATGCAACACTAGAACTAATTCTAAAGGAAGAAATGTTACCTTAAAGTTTTAGCCAAACTTATTCCAAATATTGCTAGCTTCCTTGCCAAGAACACCACCACAACAATGCCAACAAGCTAGCCACAAGCTTCATTTTCTTGCTCTTATCTTTCAGATTTTTCTTAGGCTTAGAATTTCTCTTGGGGTTCTAGAGAGAAATTTGGAAGTTTAGAGAAGGAGCAATTTGAGAGAGAGAGTGAAGATGAAAGATAGAAAATGACCAAGCCTTGGTCAATATATTGCATCTGAGAAAATCAGATGGGGACACTTGTCACCTTCCCAGCCTCTTTCAAAACAAAAATCAGATTTCCTAAGTTTTTCGCCTAAAAACCGCCTCGGCGCCCAGCCCGCGCCCGGCCAGCGTGAAACCTCCATGATCCTCTCGATCTTTCGGCGCGCCCTGCGCCACTGGCGCGCGGCTGTAGCTGCTGCGACCTGCGGTACTTTAGCGCGCGACCCGCTGCGGGCCGCGGCCTGTCGCTTTAGTCTGAAACACGTTTACGTCCATTGCGAACTTGTAATTCTCATAACCCTACTCGACGCCTATCGGCGAGCGGTTGGTTGCGTTGGAATCCGGACTCAACGAACTACGCCTAGGCCTTTGAAACACCAGGAACTCTCAATATACCGGGTCATAACCCGCCTCAAAGTTGACTAAAACCGCGGAACAATCCGTCAACCTATCGTAAAAATTTAAGTCTTACATACTTTAAATGCGCTCGTGCGTAGAATTCGAACTACGGGGTATAACATTCTCCCCCCCTTAGAAACATTCGTCCCGAATGTTCCTTCTAGGCTTACTCAAATCCTGGCGTCGACATAGACCCTCTTAACTATTCTTTTGCAAAAAGAAACTCGCGAAACATGACATCTTGAGCGTAAATGCTAAATCAAAACTAACATGCGGAAAGTAGGTTACGGAGGTATAGGGAATAAGTGAGGATACTTCTTCATCATGTCATCCTCTGCTTCCACGTCATTTCCTCACTGTTTTCGTTCATCGCCACGGGACGCTAAGCCACGTCTTTCGTCAAGTCGTCTAACACGTCGATCGAGTATCGCTATAGGACTCTCCTCATACGATAACTCCTCACACTGGACATCATGAATCGGTGCACTCTGAGCGGATCTCGATACATTTCCGCAACATGAACCATGAAAAAGCGGATGCACCGCCTCGAATCGGACGGAAGATCTAACTCATGGCAACCTTGCCTACGCTACGGACAATCGATGCGACAATGTACCTTGGGCTAAGCTTCCTTTCTTTCCAAATCTCATCACGCCGCCGTAGGCGTACGCTAGAAAAAACCCAATCATCTATCTCAAATTCCAAGTGTCGGCCGATGATCTGCGTCGACCTGCCAGCTACGGTGCGCGATACCGCTCTGGATAAGCTTCACCTTATCCACGGCCTGTGAACTAAGTGGCCCGACTAAGCGAACTTCTCCCACCTCGAACCAGACTATCGGTGACTGCACTTCCTCCGTATAAGGCCTCATAAGGCGCCGTCGAATCTTTGGAATGATAGGCTGTTGTTATAAGCAAACTCCTGAGGCAAGTGATCCTCGGCTACCCACGAAATCAATAACACAAGCCCGACATATCCTCGAGTATGCGGATAGTGCGCTCGGCTGTCCGTCTGTCACGAGGATGAAGCGTCGTCTTGAGACTCACTGTGTCCCTAATCCGCCACGAAAAGACCTCGAAGTTAGCGAAGCGGGCTCCTCTATCGATATAATCGACACGGGACTCGTGCGGTCTCACAACCTCTCTAATATATAATCGGCATAGTCCTCGGTGAGCGTCGTTACGGCCGGAAGAAAATGGGTGATTTCGTCAATCGTCGACAATCACCCAAATGGAATCATGCTTCCTCCGAGTGGTGGGTAGTCTGTGATAAAATCCATATTTATCACCTCCAGCTTCAGTCGGAATATCAATGGCTGCAATGACCAGCGGCTTACGGTGCTCAATCTTAACCTGCGACAATTGAACGCGTGCCACGAACTCCATGGCGTCCTCTTTAGGCCGTCCCACCAATACACGCATCGAGGTCATGGTACATCTTAGTCGACCGGATGAATAGTATAACGAGCGTGTGCCTCCCGAGAATCTTACGGCGAAGTCTGTCACATCGGGAACACCTGATCGGCCTCGAACCTTAGCACCCCGTGGCGCTACCGCGAATGAACTCTTCTCCTTACGGAGAGGCTGCGTCTCGATGCCGTACCAAAATCGGATCCTCATCGTCGCCTCTTCACCTCGCCGGCGATGAAAGACTCGGCAACCTCATAACCGAATACCGTCACTAACAGAATCAACCAAGCGAACCCCGAGGCTTGCTGGTGATGTAACTCTCGGACCGTATCGCCTTTACTGCTGCACCCAGCGGACTACCCGTCAATCTGCGACTAAGGGCATACGCAACTCATTGGCCTTCCGCTGGGTGGTATAGGATATCAATATCACAATCCTTAAGTAGCTCGACCACCGTCTGCGCAAATTCAGTGCCTCGATGCGAAGATATCTGGAGTTTCACGTGGTCTCGCAAATATCCACATGAAATCTATATAGGAAATTGCCTCCAAATCTTGAGTGCGATTAAGCGCCGACTCTAAATCGTGAGTAACGTAATTCCTTTCTTGCTTCCCTAACCGTAGGAAACATAAGCTCTAACCTTATCGGGTTGCGTCGGCTGACTATTGACACCCAACGTGTTACAATAATACCACTAACCTCTAGTCTCTCAGAGGGTTAGAAGCTATAGTCGTGGTCAACTTCTCTTCCAATAGCGGAAGCCTCTCTTACTTGCAAAATATTCGAGCATCCTTAATCTCGATTATGGTTCTGTTTCCCTTTCTCTGTTGCAACCAAACTTGGTTACTATACTTGGATCTGATTCCTTTGCTTGGCGTGGCTAAGACTTCACCGATCACAATTTAGGGAAGACTTCCTTGATCTTGTCAAGTAGTAATCCTATTATCCTCTCTCATTTCGTAGAGCTTATAGCGATGTTCAACCTCGATTCACGGTATTACATAATCCGATGACTTGTCAAGATTTCTTATCGTTCGAGTGTCTACTCGTCTTTCCTTTATAAGTTATTTCAAGTTGTCACGGGGTCCCTTACCCTCTGTATTCTCTTACTATCTTTCTCGTCGATCTGGATGCTACTACCTTTCCTCGAGGTGTTCCTACGCCCATTACTTACTAATGGTCTTACACTAGTCAGGTAATCGTATCTCGTGCAACTTACATAACCATAGTTGTATTCTCTTTTATCCTTCTGGTCATAACCTACCTTATGCTCATTAATAGTAAAGTGTTTCTAATTTGATCCATAATCGTCTGATTTCAAATATCGTACTACTGCATTTTCTTACGACACTTCACGACCATTTAAATGCGTCGTTCTTAATTACCCCCAACACAATACTTTTTCCACGGATATCTAAAGCGTAACTTATGGCGTGGCGATCTGAAGACCTGCGTCTCCCGTCCTTCGTCTAACTACATGGGTACACATAACCCATGTCGTAAGGCTATTCTCTTATGTAGGGAGAGAACCTATCTCCCTTCATTAAACTTTCCTTGGTGTCACAACCTAATCACCAAGTCTCTGCGTGGTTGTAATTATCTAATCATTACGCGCCTTAAAATCGTGTAGATTTTCAAAACCTACCAAAGATGCCCTCGACTTTTCTGCCGTGCCGTACTTATTTTATTCTTGCCTTGCACATTTCCTTGAAATTATCAGGAAGGTCGTGGCCGCTTACCGCCACAGAACCAACTCAGTACCTCGAGGGCACTTAACATAAATTCCTTCAAATCCAGTATTACTTACTGCGTCAATTTTCCTCGATGAACAAGTCACGGACTTATTAAAACAAAATGCCAAGAAGGAAGGATAATTCCTTTCGTTACTACTACTTCACTTCCTTTCCCTTGATAGCAGGCTTAGAAGCGGTGCGAATCAATCTCTCTTACGTAGTCGCGTTGGCATAACGGAGGCCAACTAGTTCGTACTCATAATGACCTCAGCGTCTGTCATAGCGATTACGCTAGGTTTGCTAGGGTCCACGATATGTCGCCTCCGGATTAGTATACACCATTTCGGCTACCACCATCACTCGCGGGTGTAGTTACCTCTAAGGTTACCGTGGATTCGGCTCTATTTCTTTCCACACTGGTTGCTTACTTCCTTACCGGTCGTACTCTTTTTCGTACTCCCAAACTTATTCTAGCTTACGTACATAACTTCCATAATAAAGCTGGCCTTCGATCTTGGAGTTACTAAGTCAAACAATATAAGGCCATTTCCGGCTCTCAACTGGTTCGGTGGAATCGTCCACGAACTTGTACAGCGATTAACGGACTCGGGCTTGTTCCTCGTGACCTGATGCGTGGCGGGACTACTATCAGTGATCCCACCCGTAAGCGGGTACCTAACTTCTCATAATACCATGGCCGTGTCGTCTTGATCACAACAACCATTACTTACTCCACACGGATCTCATCCGTACTACCTCTTAAGCGTACCACGTAGCTTAATTTACAAACATAGCCTCCCGTTGGGCCTCTTAATTAAGCTTCTTAGGTTCCATTACTTTTCCGACAACTCATCGTCTCCTAATTATCTCAAACTAGCACGTAAAACCTCGATGAGAGTTCCTTAACTGCTCACACCTTCCGGTATCTATTTAGTCCTTACCAAATCCACGGTAATCTAAAATCATTCTAAGCGACACATATGTGACCCTCGCATGAAATCTGTATAGCTGTATGTCACAATACCAACTATACTACAAGAATTACCAACCGGATACGCAATCGCATAATCTTCCTGGGTCATCTTTGCTTTCGTGGCCAAACACCATAACTGTTAGGGAGAGGCGACCACAACCACACAATCTGTCGCACGATCTTAGAGTGAAAGAATGAAACCAATCCTAAATATCCTGCGACCTCACGATTATAGATGTGGTGCGCGACACGCGATAATCAAGACTACTAGACACGATGCGTGGACCTTTCAGAGGACTAAGCGCTCACGATACCACTTTTGTCACGACCCAACCGGGGCGCGGCGGTACCTGCAGGGGTACCTGTCGGTATATGTCGAGAGAATAGCGGCGGAACATAGCCTGACACATAACTTCGTAAAAAGGGTAAAACATATCGGCGGTAGATAAAGTGCCATAAACATACTTAAACAAAGTATTTATAATACAATTGGTTCTTATAGCCCAAAATACATATGTGACCACGGACCTCTAAAGATAGCAGCGTGGCGGGACGGGGCCGCCATACCACGAATGTATAAAATACCTATAGCGTCGGGAAAATCCGTACCAAAACAACAAGCGTCAGGAGGAATGGAGCTTCGACAGGAATAGTGATCCTAAGAGCGAGGATCCTCAATGCACTTACCACCTGCGGCGTGAGCGGCCCAGGAAGGGGTCGATTACCTGATATGTACCAAGTATGTAAAGGCGGAAAATCGTAATAATGATATCAAGTCTAAAAGTAATTTGGAGTCATGGAAGACAATTAAAATACCTTTTCTTGTGCCTTACTAACAATGAGAGTGACAAGTATATATATATATACATATAATCTGCATAAAATAGGGGCCTTAGGATCAAGGCGGTGCCTCGCTGCGGTATCCATAAGCACCCCTACTCACGGGACTATTTCACCGCGTAGGTCCTGTGGACCGCGTGAGGTACTCGCGCATCGGTGTACCAGGCGTGGGACTATTTCACCGCGTAAGCCCATGGGACTCGCGTGAGGTATTCCCGCGTCATGGGTAGCAAATCCACGGAGCAATTGGTATAACGATCTTGGGGACTTTCCGCCGGATATACTCTTACCACAAAGCAGATGGTATAACGATCTTGAAATTTGCACCTCGGATATACTCTTTGCTTTGGAGCGGATGGTATAACGATCTTGGGGCTTGCCCGCCGGATATACTCTTATCTTTGGTGCGGATGGTATAACGATCTTGGATGCGCCCGCCGGATATACTCTTTGCAGGCGGATGGTATGGCGATCTTGGGTGGCCCGCCGGACATACTCTTTGCTGAAGGAGGTGGTATGGCGATCTTGGGGCTTGCCCGCCGGACATACTCTTACCTATCTCAAAGCGTCATCATATCATAATAATAAATAAGTTAAGAAAACTTATAACTTCTTACTAATCTTGCTCATATACCTCTCATTTTAGTTTACTTAAGGCACTTAACCATATCTTTAATAAAAAGCCAAAAGCAGAATTTAACCCAAGTACTACATGCTTGACTCTTTTAAAAGTGACTCTTCTTTATACATAAAAGCCTTTGGGCAATTGATGCCTTTAAATCAATTTGCCTCTTCATATACTTATCTTACTTAGTAAAATCTCTTCTCATTAACCTTTTATGAAGCTAATAAACCAACTTCCCATAAAGTTGTTATATTAACTCTATACTTTAGTAAAATCATACTTTTCCCTTAATCAAGGACTTATACATTTTAAAGCAGACAAGTCATTTTATAATCAAAACAAGTAAGAACACCAAATCTTGTCGTCTCTGGTACTACATAGTTTCATCTATTCATGCTCGAGAGATAGGAAAGCTTCACATACCTCTTTGGTCAATCCACTTGCTAAGCTCAACTACATGAGTAATATCTCAACCTATAATAATCATGATCTGACATTAACCTCTAATCTCAAAGTAGAACAATCCAAGTTCTAAGTCACTAAATTCTATGGAAAATTGGGCAGCATTTCCTTTGTTTCTCACTTTGCCACCTTTCTCAAGGTCGAATTTATCATCCAAAGCGCCACGTTTAAGGCTCGATCAAACCAACAATTCAAAGGGGATTACATACCCAAAATTCTGTCCCATAAGTCTACAACAATTTACTTAACAATTCTAAGGTAGTTTTAGGCTACAACATGCTCATAATCTCTTCTTAACCCATTCTTCATATCCAAACCACATTTCTAGCATGCAATGATTCTAAGAGCATTATCTACTATCACAAGTTCCTTCTTACAAACATGCAACACTAGAACTAATTCTAAAGGAAGAAATGTTACCTTAAAGTTTTAGCCAAACTTATTCCAAATATTGCTAGCTTCCTTGCCAAGAACACCACCACAACAATGCCAACAAGCTAGCCACAAGCTTCCTTTTCTTGCTCTTATCTTTCAGATTTTCTTAGGCTTAGAATTTCTCTTGGGGTTCTAGAGAGAAATTTGGAAGTTTAGAGAGAAGAGCAATTTGAGAGAGAGAGTGAAGATGAAAGATAGAAAATGACCAAGCCTTGGTCAATATATTGCATCTGTGAGAAAATCAGATGGGGGGGACACTTGTCACCTTCCCATGGCCTCTTTTCAAAACAAAAATCAGATTTCCTAAGTTTTTCCGCCTAAAACCCGCCTCGGCGCCGCGGCCCGCCAGCCATGGCGCTGAAACCTCCGCATCCCTCGATCTTCGCGCCGCCCTGCTGCTGGCGCGCGGCTCAGAATCGCTGCGACCTGCGGTACTTTAGCGCCGCGCCCGCACCGAGCCGCGCCGCTTTAGTCTGAAACACGTTTACGTCCGATCACGACTGAACTTGTAATTCTCATAACTTCCTACTCCGACGCCCTATCGACGAACGGTTGGTTGCGTTGGAATCCAGACTCAACGAACTACGCCCTAGGCCTTTGAAACACTTAGGAACTCTCAATATACCGGGTCATAACCCGCCTCAAAGTTGACTAAAACCCGCCCGGAACAATCCGTCAACCTATCCTTAAAAAAATTTAAGTCTTACATACTTTCGTACGCTCTCGTACGTAGGGTCAGAACTACGGGGTATAACATGAAGGTTATATGATTTTAAAGAGGATAAGTTACTTGGTCTTGGAAGCATATGAAACTTTATTTTTCAAGTTATGGGACTTGATTTCTAAAGTATAGATGACATGATTTTACATGTATAAGTGACATGATTTTAAAGGGTATATGATACGAGGTTTTAAGACAATAAGCCTTGATTTTATAAGTGGAAATGAATTGATTTAAAAAGTATGGCTTCTTAATTTATTTCAAAAGTTAAGAAGATTGATCTCAAAAGAGTATGTGACTTGAGTTTTAAAAAGAAAGGAGTTTTGTGATTCTTTTTAAGTATATATGTACGTAGTACTTTTGGGTTTAGTTTTCCCCAATGTGATAAGAAATAAAGTGCCTAAAGTTTTCTAAAATGAAATGTTGTTATAATAGCTTTATGGGAAGTTGTTATAACGACTTAAGAAGAAGTAAAAGGGTGGTTTAAAATGTTATGTAAGGAAAAGTACACTGAGCCCCACAGGCGGGCCGGATTATGTTAAATGATTCCACAGTACACCGAGCACCACAGGCGGGCCGGATTATGCTACATGATTCCAAAGTACACCGAGCCCCACAGGCGGGCCGGATTATGCTGCATGATTCCACAGTACACCGACCCCCACAGGCGGGTCGGATTATGCTATATGATTCTACAGTACACCGAGCCCCACAGGCGGGCTGAATAATGCTACATGATTCCACAATACACCGAGCCCCACAGGCGGGCCGGATTATGCTACATGATTCCACAGTACACCGAGCCCCACAGGCGGGCCGGATTATGCCAAATGATTCATCAGTACATCGTATCCCGCAAATGGGCCGGATTACGTTATCACGTATGGATAATCAAAGTAAGCTCCCAAATAAGAAGTCCCTCCATAAAGGGTCATATTATGTTATGTAAGATATGTAAGTTATGTGGAAGAACTTATCGAATTCTTAAGTATGTATGTAAGAATATGATGTTAAATCTTATTGAAATAAGGAAAAGAACGGTTAATGTACGATTAATTTCATGAGTTAAAATGGCACGGTAGGATCTGCTATTTCATTTTTATACTTGCCCTGTCATTCTTTTATACAGTTATGATTTGGTTCAGATCTTGTATTCCGTTTCATACTCGGTACTGTTAATCGACCCTTCTGGCTGCGTTCATGCCCGCATGTGTTAGGTACGCAGGTTGGTGATCCCCGTTCTTAGGATCTATGTTCAGTTTTTGGGAAGAAACTCCATTCACTCCGGAGGCTTATCTTTTGGTACGGTTTCCCTGATGTTGTAGATTTATGTACATTCAGGGGTATGGCGGGGCCCTGTCCCGTCACAGTTGTTATGTTAAAACTCTTAGAGGTCTGTAGTCATATTTTGTGGGTCAGTTTGTAAAAGAAATGAGGTAACTACTTTCGGTTATGTATTCATTATCCAGGGAGGTAGCCTTATCGGCTAACCTGTTGTTTATTCCTTATTGATTTTTTTTTATTGGTAAGAGTTGTATGTATGTTCCGCTGATTTTCTCTGATGTTTACCTGTAAGGGTGCCCAGGTAGGGCACCAGTCGCGGGCCCGGGGTTGGGTCGTGACAAAAGTGGTATCAGATCAGTTAGTCCTCGGAAAGTGTCTACAGACCGTGTCTAGTAGAGTCTTGGTTATCGGTGTGTTGTGCACCACATCTATAACCAGGAGGCTGCAGGGCATTTAGGATTGGTTTCCATTCTTTTCACTCTGAGATCGTGCAGTAGAGCTGTGTTATTAGGTTGATCCGTCTCTGACGTATTCTTATGTATATGAATCAGTTATGCCTCCACGGAAGGCGACCAGGGCACAGAAGGGCAAGGCAGCAACATGAGTTGCTAGTGGTGCACAGAGGGTTATTAGGACTCAGGCCCAGACTATGCCTGAGGTTGTGGCCCAGCGGCGAAGTTGGCCGCGGCAGATAGAGAGTGAGTCGGCACTGCAGCCCAGAGGTTCCGATACACGATCCTCCGCCTCATCCAGGCGGAGTATAGATATTATGGAGAGCGGTCGGGTTATTGACTAGCATAGTGGTAGGCGGCACGAGCGAGTGTAGCTAACCCTGTGAGCCGATACCGAGGATTCGGGATTTTCTGGGTTGTAGTCCAACTGAGTTCTATGGTTCGAGATCTGAGGATGATCCTCAGGAGTTCATTCGGCAGATACAGCGGACTATGCAGGTGCTTAGGGCCTCGGAGACCGAGTCAGTGGTGCTAGCTTCTTACCGGTTACGCGATATTGCGTTGAACTGGTTTGAGTCATCGGAACTGTCTAAGGGTGTGGGTGCTCCTCCAGCTGTTTGGGATGAGTTCACCGAGGCCTTTCTTGATCACTTTTTGCCTCCTGAGATGAGGAGAACCCGTGTTGATAGGTTTTTGTCATTGAGGCAGAATGGGAGGACCATCAGGGAGTACAACCTGGAGTTTGACTCGTTGGCCAGGTATGCGCACATCATTGTGGCTGACATGGCTGATAGAGTTCATCGCTATGTTATGGTGCTAGACCGCTATTTGATCACTGCTTGCGTGGGAGTGGCCCTTCAGCCAGGTATGAATATTGTCAGGATGCAGACATATGCACAGGGGATTGAGGACAGGGAGAGAGAGTACCAGCCAGACCAAGGCCAGCCCAAGAGGGCCAGGACGACAGGGTTTCAGGGTGATTTTCGAGGCGGAGAGCCTCAGCAGCAGGCTAGGTCTACATTTCAGCCGGAACAGAGTGCTCCTTCCCAGTTTTCTGGCATGAGGTTTGATTAGCCGGGTTATTCAGGAGCTGGTCAGAGCTCCAAAGTTTCGGATTCGCATGTGCACATGGGTTCTAGGCAGTCGGGACCACTCTTCCCTCAGTGTTCACAGTGTGGCCGACATCACCATGGGGAATGTCGCCGTCATCGCGTGCTGTTTTACCTGTGGCCGTCAGGGCCATATGTTGAGGGATTGTCTTAGTAGGAGGGTTACAGGTGGGATAGCACAGTCTACTGGATCAGTTGCGGGTTCTTCGCCTTCAATAGCTAGACAGGATTTTCATGCAGTGCCGTGTGCAGGTCGTGGTGGAAGTTCCCAGTTTTAGCGGTCCTTTGAACCGCCTATATGATTTCAGGTATATCTTTGACCCTTTAGAGACTCGTATGCATGATAAGGTTGTTGTATGTTTAAGTGTCATGATCGGATAATATTGAGATTATGTACGTATGCTAGAATAAGTTTGGAAGTACGAAAAAAATAATCCTTTTAGGCCATGAATGGGAGTAAATAGTGATGGTGCACACTTTGGATTTATTTTCTCGTTTGGCTTATGATGGATGAATATGCATGTGCGATGTATTAGAGACATATGTGGCATAATTAGGTGTCATTAAGTGTAGTTTTATGAGACTATACCGAGAAATGTTAAATTGAGCTCCGAAAGAACATTCGGGGACGAATGTTTCTAAAGAGGGAAGAATGTTACACCCCTAAATTTCAGGACATGTATATAAGAACATACGTAAGAAATCAGGACGCTAAAATTTGAGACTTGTAAAAATTTATCGGAATTATGGAAACGTCGGAAAGGGAAATATTACGACGAATGGGAGGGTGACACGTGTCACCCCCCTTGGATGGTCTTGGACGAAATAGACCAAGGGCAAAAAGGTCTATTGACCAAAGCTTTGATGATCAAGTCTTGACTAAGCTAGAGCTTGAGATAATTGACTAAGTCAATGAGCCACTTGACTAGATTTTTAAATGAAATTCATCCAAGCCACACAAATGTTTTAATCTAGACCCTCCATGGCATTATATAATCATCCTAAGTAGCAAGACTTGTCTCCACACTTAGAAATTTTTTCAAGAAAGTCTTGTTCTTGCTAACAATGCTCTCGGGTTTGCCTATTTTTGAAAGAGAAATTTTTTCTTTTGTGGTTCAATAATCCCAATACTTTAACCCAAGGTTCCTAGGGGTATTGTAAGGATATCTCAATAGAAAGATCCCGGAAAAACGACGTTTTCACGTTAGTCGCAAGGCGAAAACCTAAGGTGTTCTTCAACTTTGAAGTTGAAACTTGAAGAGGAGTTCTTCACAAGATTCTAAGGGTTACTTGGAGTGGATTGGAACGTCGAAAAGAGGAGTTAAAGTTGCTACGGATCGACTTTAGATTTTGGATCGTATTTGGGCTTAAAAGAGGTATTAATCTCCGTCTTGCTATTATAATTCAAGATTTCATGTTGTAGTAGTTGATAGATAAACATGTGATATTAGAATGAAGATTTATAAGTGTTATGGATATTGAAACCACTAATCTGAAACTAGCATGTTTAGCCTTTGAGATTGAAATTCAATTTGGTTATTAGTTTAGTCGTCGCATGTTATTTAAGGAAAGGACTATGGTCGTTATAATTGATCATAACTTATATTACATGTTGGAATAACGACTTGGATTATAAAGGGAATTGGAAAGAAATAGATGTTGTTGTTGTCCTTGATATTGCCGAAAAATTGCATAAAGTTATTGGACGGTTTTATATTAATTGTGGGGCAGAATTTTACACGTCTTGTTGAGGCGTGTAATCCCCTTTGAATTGTTGATTTGTTGAGCCTTAAATGTGGCATGTTGGTTATTGATTTTGGGCCTTGAAAAGGTGGAAAAGTACGTAGAAACAAAGGAAGTGCTGCCCAAATTTTCGTAGAATAAGAGACCTTACACTTGGTATGATTCTACCTTAAAAAGGCTAAGAATTGATAGACGTATTATGGTTATTATAGGTTGAAGTACTACGAGTAGCGTATTCTACTTGAAGGGTGGAAAAGCTAGCAAGGGTATAATACTTTGGAGCATTTTGCAGCTTGTCGCTAGTCGTCGTGAGGTATGTGAACCTCTTCCTTCTTTTGGCATGATCCTACGTATGAAATAGCCATGTGATATTATTTCATGATTCCTTCTACTCTTAGAAGTTAAGAAGTATCCACGTTGTTGATTCAAAGTTAAAGGTATGTCTAAATTATCCTAAGTCCTTACCAAGTCTTATGGGAGATGTTGGTAAGAATGGTTAGGAAGTTATGAGGTTTGATTTAAAGCTATGTGCCTTGATTTATTTGAAGTAAGTAAGTTGATTTTATATTTGAAAATGACTTGAAATTATAATTGAAAAGGGACTTGTTTTTATAAGTGAAGGTTATATGATTTTAAAGAGGATAAGTTACTTGGTCTTTGAAGCATATGAAACTTTATTTTTCAAGTTATGGGACTTGATTTCTAAAGTATAGATGACATGATTTTACATGTATAAGTGACATGATTTTAAAGGGTATATGATACGAGGTTTTAAGACTATAAGCCTTGATTTTATAAGTGGAAATGAATTGATTTAAAAAGTATGGCTTCTTAATTTATTTCAAAAGTTAGGAAGATTGATTTCAAAAGAGTATGTGACTTGAGTTTTAAAAAGAAAGGAGTTTTGTGATTCTTTTTAAGTATGTATGTACGTAGTACTTTTGGGTTTAGTTTTCCCCAATGTGATAAGAAATAAAGTGCCTAAAGTTTTCTAAAATGAAAGGTTGTTATAATAGCTTTATAGGAAGTTGTTATAACGACTTAAGAAGAAGTAAAATGGTGGTTTAAAATGTTAGGTAAGGAAAAGTACACCGAGCCCCACAGGCGGGCCGGATTATGCTACATGATTCCACAGTACACCGAGCCCCACAGGCGGGCCAGATTATGCTACATGATTCCACAGTACACCTAGCCCCATAGGCTTCCGGATTATGCTACATGATTCCACTGTACACCGAGCTCCACAGGCGGGCGGGATTATGCTACATAATTCCACAGTACACCGAGCCCCACAGGCGGGCCGGATTATGCTACATGATTCCACAGTACCCTGAGCCCCACGGGCGGGCCGGATTATGCCATATGATTCATCAGTACACCGTGTCCCACAAATGGGCCGGATTACGTTATCACGTATGGATAATCAAAGTAAGCTCCCAAATAAGAAGTCCCTCCATAAAGGGCCAGATTATGTTATGTAAGATATGTAAGTTATGTGGAAGAACTGATCGAATTCTTAAGTATGTATGTAAGAATATGATGTTAAATCTTATTGAAAGAAGGAAAAGAACGGTTAATGTACGATTAATTTCATGAGTTAAAATTGCACGGTAGGATCTGGTATTTCATTTTATACTTTCCCTGTCATTCTTTTATACAGTTATGATTTGGTTCTTATCTTGTATTCCGTTCCATACTAAATTTTTGTTATGCAGACCCGCCGGAGATGCGTTCATCTGTGCGTGTAGGTACGCAGGTTGGTGATCTCCGTTCTTAGGATCTCTGTTCAGTTTTTGGGAATAAACTCCATTCACTCCGGAGGCTTATCTTTTGGTACGGTTTCCCTGATGTTGTAGATTTATGTACATTCAGGGGTATGGCGGGGCCATGTCCCATCACAGTTGTTATGTTAAAACTCTTAGAGGTCTGTAGTCATATTTTGTGGGCCAGTTTGTAAAAGAAATGAGGTAACTGCTTTCGGTTATGTATTCATTATCCAGAGAGGTAGCCTTATCGGCTAACCTGTTGTTTATTCCTTATTGATTTTTTTTATTGTTAAGAGTTGTATGTATGTTCCGCTGATTTTCTCTGATGTTTACATGTAAGGGTGCCCATGTAGGGCCCCAGTCGCGGGCCCGGGGTTGGGTCGTGACAAAAGTGGTATCAGAGCAGTTAGTCATCGGAAAGTGTCTACAGACCGTGTCTAGTAGAGTCTTGGTTATCGGTGTATTGTGCACCACATCTATAACCAGGAGGCTGCAGGGCATTTAGGATTGGTTTCCATTCTTCTCAATCTGAGATCGTGCAGTAGAGCTGTATTATTAGGTTGATCCGTCTCTGACGTATTCTTATGTATATGAATCAGTTATGCCTCGCGGAAGCGACCGAGGCCCGAAGGGCAAGAAGCGGCGGCGAGGCGCTAGTGGTGCCTGAGAGGGTTACTAGGACTCAGGCCCAGACTATGCCTGAGGTTGTGGCCCAGACGGCGAGTTCAGTTAAGCCGACATTATTAGAGGAGCCGATGGCAGTCGCAGCTCTAGAGGTTCGATACACGAGCCTCGATCCACCGGCCGGGCGGAGTATAGAGATTATGGAGAGCGGTCGGGTTATTGACTAGCATAGTGGTAGAAGCGGCAACGGGAGCGAGTAGCTAACCCTGGCCGAGCGATCGAGGATTCGGATTTTCCGGGTTGTAGTCCACGAGTTCTATGGTTCGAGATCCGAGGATGATCCTCGGGAGTTCATTCAGCGGAATCTGGACTATGCATGTGCTTAGGGCCTCGGAGACCGAGTCAGTGGTGCTAGCTTCTTACCGGTTACGCGATATTGCGTTGAACTGGTTTGCCTCATGGGAACTGTCTAAGGGTGTGGGTGCTCCTCCAGTTGTTTGGGATGAGTTCACAGAGGCCTTTCTTGATCACTTTTTGCCTCCTGAAATGAGGAGAACCCGTGTTGATAGGTTCTTGTCATTGAGGCAGAATGGGAGGACCATCAAGGAGTACAACCTGGAGTTTGACTCGTTGGCCATGTATGCGCACACCATTGTGGCTGACATGGCTGATAGAGTTCATCGCTATGTTATGGGGCTAGACTGTTATATGATCACTGCTTGCCTGGGAGTGACCCTTCAGCCAGGTATGAATATTGCCAGGATATAGACATATGCACAGGGGATTGAGGACAGGGAGAGAGAGGACCAGCCAGACCAAGGCCAGCCAAAGAGGGCCAGGACGGTAGGGTTTCAGGGTGATTTTCGAGGCGGAGAGCCTCAACAGCAGGCTAGGTCTACATTTCAGTAGAACAGTGCTCCTTCCGCTTTACGGCATGAGGTTTGATTAGCCGGGTTATTCAGGAGCTGGTCAGAGCTCCAGAGTTTCGGATTCGCATGTGTACATGGGTTCTAGGCAGTCGGGACCACTCTTCCCTCAGTGTTCACAGTGTGGCGTCGCGTAGGGAATGTCGTCGTGCTACTGGTGCATGTTTTACCTGTGGCCGTCATGGCCATATATTGAGGGATTGTCCTAGTAGGAGGGTTACAGGTGGGATAACACAGTCTACTGGATCAGTTGCGGGTTCTTCGCCTTCAATAGCTAGACAGGATGTTCATGCACCGGCAGGTCGTGGCAGAGGTCGTGGTAGAAGTTCCCAGTTTTAACGGTCCTTTGAACCGCCTATATGATTTCAGGTATATCTTTGACCCTTTAGAGACCCGTATGCATGATAAGGTTGTTGTATGTTTAAGTGTCATGAACGGATAATATTGAGATTATGTACGTATGCTAGAATAAGTTTGAAACTACGAAAAAATAATCCTTTTAGGCCATGAATGAGAGTAAATAGTGATGGTGCACACTTTGGATTTGTTTTCTCGTTTGGCTTATGATGGATGGATATGCATGTGCGATGTATTAGGGCCATATGTGGCATAATTAGGTTTCATTAAGTGTAGTTTTATGAGACTATACCGAGAAATGTTAAATTAAGCTCTGAAAGAACATTCGGGGACGAATGTTTCTAAGGGCGGAAGAATGTTACACCCAGAAATTTCAGGACATGTATATAAGAACATACGTAAGAAATTGGGACGCTAAAATTTGAGACTTGTAAAAATTTATCGGAATTATGGATACGTCGGAAAGCGAAATATTACGACGAATGGGAGGGTGACACGTGTCACCCCCCTTGGATGGTCTTGGACGAAATAGACCAAGGGAAAAAAGGTCAATTGACCAAAGCTTTGATGATCAAGTCTTGACTAAGCTAGAGCTTGAGATAATTGACTAAGTCAATGAGCCACTTGACTAGATTTTTAAATGAAATTCATCCAAGCCACACAAATATTTTAATCTAGACCCTCCATGGCATTGTATAATCATCCTAAGTAGTAAGACTTGTCTCCACACTTAGAAAAAAATTCAAGAAAGTCTTGTTCTTGCTAACAATGCTCTCAGGTTTGCCTATTTTTGAAAGAGAAAAATTTTCGTTTTGGTTCAATAAATGCAATGAATGGGTGAACCAAAACTGTTGTTGGTTGGACTGATTTGGTTATGTTTTTAGATAACTCGCCGGATTTTTGAAAACTTCGGCGACTGCGGTTGGTTTCTTGTTGAGAGTTTTGTTGGCTGTTGCTGGTGGATGGTTTGATTTTTTCTGATTTCTTGGTCTGTTGTTGGTGTTGGTTGGACTGATATTGCATTTTGTATATCACCGGAGTTCTAAAAAACTCCGGCGACCTGTATTGGTCTTATTTTTGTGGTTATCTGTAGTCGTGATCTTTGTTGGGTGATTTATTGATTTACATTCGCCCGGAGTTCTTGAAAAACTCCGGCGATGTTTTGAGATTTCCGGCGACGTGGTGTATCTGCTCGTACTGTTTTGACCGTCTTGTGCCTTTTGGTTGTTTGACCACCGGTTTACTACCGTGTCAGCTTGTTTTTTTTTTGACAAATCAATGGACTGATTTCTTTGTTGCTTTTGCCGGATCTAATTTGAACAATTTTTTACGCTTAGTGAAAGTCTCACTGATTCACCTTGCCAGCGCGTGTTGGTTATCCTGTGTAAGTGGAAGAAATCATCATTGCCCAGAAAGCTTCATTTTATTTTATTTTCCGTCTTTGCAACTGTGGGGGCCTCAAAAATCGACGGATAACTTTTTCATTGGCCAGCAAAGTGTAGTATCATGTTCAAAATCAGTGAGACTTTCACTAAGCGTAACAAATTGTTCAAATCAGATCCGGCAAAAGCAACAAAGAAATCAGTCTATTGATTTGCCAAAAAAAATAACAAGCCGACACGGTTGTAAACCGGTGATCAAACAACCAAAAGGCACAAGACGGTCAAAACAGTACGAGCAGATACACCACGTCGCCGGAAATCTCAAAACATCGCCGGAGTTTTTCAAGAACTCCGGGCGAATGTAAAATCAAATCGATCAACAAAGATCACGACTGAATAACCACAAAAATAAGACTAATACGTCACGAGTTTTTTAGAACTCCGGTGATATACAAAATGCAAAATCAGTCCAACCAACACCAACAACAGACCAAGAAATCAGAAAAAATCAAACCATCCACCAGCAACAGCCAACAAAACTCTCAACAAGAAACCAACCGCAGTCGCCGAAGTTTTCAAAAATCCGGCGAGTTATCTAAAAACATAACCAAATCAGTCCACAACAACAGTATGCAACAGATCGATCATAAAGCTGAACCAAAGCCAAAAAAATCAGTCCAAACGAACATACATAATAATAACAAAAATAGAAACAAACAGCGAGCGTGGCGGCGGCGTCCACGCGGCGAGTCGCGAGCAACACCACCGCGGTGGTGAGGTTCGATAGTGAGCAGTGAGGTGGTGGAACAGTAGTGGTCGATGGGATACAGTGGTTCGTGAGAGATGGGATAGTGGTGGTGGTGCACTGGTGGTAGTTCGAGCAGTTGGGCGACGAGAATGGCAGTGGGGGAGGGACGTTGCTGGTGTTGTATGTGTTGTGCTGTGTGTGTGCGTGCGCGCAGTGGTGGTCGGTGATGGTAAGGTGAAGAGGAGAGGGAGAGGATAGGGGCGGCTGCTGGTGTTTAGAGGGGGTTCGCCGGAGCTTGGAGCTCCGGCGAAGGGCGGCAGCGACGGGAAGGTTTGAGAGAGAGTCCAACAAAATCTGCAGGGGGATTTTAGGGTTGCTGATGGTGAGGTTGTGCGGCTGAGTTAAGGAAAAAATGAGGGGTAGGCGGCGGCTGAGGGTAAAAGAATGGGGGGGTAAGGTTTTTATTTATAGGGGTATTTAGGTTTAGGGTTTAGGGTTTTGGGTTTTGGGTATTGGAGGGAAAAGATGAAAGGTGTATTGGGCCTCAGTTTGGGCTTCGGTTTTTAGCGGATTTGACTGGTCCAGATTGTGCCTTGGACTGAACTGGTTTTGACAAAAATGCAAAACAGGTTCATTATTTAAAAGAAAAAATTATTTAACAGATGCAAAATTATTAAAATGCAAATGCCGATGCAATAATAATAAAAATACAATATTTAACAAATATTTAATGCCTAATTAAAAGTAAAGACGGGATGTCAATTAATTATTTAAAGAGATGCAAAATTAGTAAATTAAAATGATCGCGCAACAATAATAACATAATATTTGAAAATGTTTAATACCTAATTAAAATAAAACACGATGCCAATTTACAAAAAATAACACAACATAGAATGCTAGGTAAAAAAAATATATACAAAAATGCCAAAAAATGGTGATTAAAATGCGGTGTCCTAAAATGCTTAAAATTGCAAGAAATGACTAAAAGATGGGTCAAAATTGGGTGTCAACATGAAGGATGTGATTCCGGAGAGAATTTTGGTTACAACGGGCGTGACAATGGAAATTAAAAATGATAGTTATATATATATAGCCCGTTATGGATTAGTAACGTATATAAGTTACGACAACGAGAATACGAGGCTTTATAAAACTTTCGGAAACTAAAGGAAGTGGGATCTAAGATTAAATTATTACTTGGGGGATTGATTTAAGAAGACAATAAGGGATCAAAGTGTAATATTTAAGGGACCAAAGTGTAATAATTGATTTTCAGATTTTATTTAAGCTTACTAAACCTAATAGCCTCCACCTTCTCCCATTTCTAATTCAAAGCAAAATCCTCTCTTCTCTCCCCCTCCACCAGCCGAAACCACCCCTCTTCCCTACCAAAATTTTTAGTTTTGTTTCCTCTTCTTAGATTACATGATTCACCAAAATTAGAAGCCAAAAACAACATCCAAAACAGTGGGTAATTCGGCCTCACTGCTGCCGAGATTTAGGCCAAGAAATTTCCAGTTTTTGGACAAGTTTTTGGGAAGAAAACGTGTAAGGATGATGGATTAACATTGTAGAACACATGCATGTCACTTTGGAGTTGAAGAAGTGGAAAAATTGGTGAAGAAAAATCAATAAAACAGTGAAGTTCCAAGAAGGGACTGTATGGACAATTTAAAGTAATATATCCTTCTTCTTATGGTGTAATTAAAGTTGCATGTTGTTGTAATTAAGAAATAAACTTGTGTTAAGAAATGAATTTAGACTAAGAGGAAATGGAAGTAAGAAATGCATGTGGTTGTTGTAATGTTGTTGTTATAGCCGAGATTAGAGCTATTTTGGTGTACATTGGAGTTGTGTGTTGTTGTTATATTATTGTCACTAATTGCATGTTGAAATCGAAGAGGAAATCTTGATGTTTAAGTTGTAGCTGTTCATAAGGAATTATTGGAACATGAATTGGATTTTTAAGAGTTAAGGAAAGAGCTTTGGTATTAAAGGCATTGGCCGAATCTTGCATGCAATCGTTGAAAATGTGGTGTTGTATTTTAGGGATTGTTTTGTCAAGTTATAATGCTAGAAAAATAAGTTAAGAACTTATATATATGATATGGTAAATACTACTACATGTCTTAAAGAAATTAAGGTATAGAAAGGTGTAGAAAAGTTTCACATTTTTCACTCTCGTTGTTGTTAAAGTGTGGGCTGTTTTAATGGACTATTTTTAACATGATTAAAGGGTTGGATGAACATGATAAATATGTGTATTAATCTCCTTAATTGTTGTTTTGATTATATTCCATGAAGGTAAGGAGAAAGGATGTATAATGGTGGTATATGTCAAGTATATGGACTGTTTTGGCTATATTCTTAAGTTATGACTTGTTATTGGTATTGCTGGCTTGATTTGTAAGTTATGGTTATGCACATAAATAGGGTAAGTGCTGCCCGAATTTTTATAGAATAAGAGAGTCGTTATTCAATATAACTTACGTTAGAAATCATAGAATTAACGGGCGTATTACCCTTTATTATAGGTTGAAGTATTAGTTGAGATGAGTCATATTTATCGAGTTGGCTTAGACGATAAGGTATGGGAAACTCTTCCTTCTTTATATTTGGCATGATTTATTGAAAGTACGGCGGACGTACACGATTTCTACACAGTCTATTTCCTAAAGATGTTAGTCATGAGAAATGCTTATGATTTTTCAGTAAAGAGTTTATTATAATGATTTCATTGAGAGTCAAAGTGATGATTTAAATTGTATAGTTACTCATGATACTTTATTCGTGCTGGTTATGATTATATGAATTCACCGAGTCCCTCACTAGAGGGTCGGGACACGTTATATGTACATATAAGATGATGATGATTTCACCGAGTCCCAGAATGGGCCGGGACACGTTATATTGATGATTACATCGAGTCCCTCACTAGAGGGTCGAGACACGTTATATATATACATATATATGGACATGGTGACTCTATGGGTAAGCATTCATGATTACTGATATGACTCTCTATTTTACATGACACATTTATGATCTCATTTACAATAATTCATATTTTTCATACTCAGTACATTATTTCGTACTGAACCCCCTTTCCTCGGGGGGTTGCGTTCATGCCCGCAGGTACAGGTGCTTAGTTTGGTGATCCTCCGGTCTAGGTTCCTGCTCAGCTGTTTGGAAAGCTCATTTGATTCAGAGCTTGTCATTTTGGTACAGAACTTTATTCAGACTTATGTATATTTATGGTCACGACGGGGCCTTGTCCCGTCATATGTCATTGTTGTACTCTTAGAGGTCGATAGACAGTTGTGGGTGGTAAATGTGTTTTTTTTGTATATGTATCGTTGTACTCTATTTTGGGATGTTCCCGTATATAGTGGCAGCCTTGTCGGCTCCCCTATTTGATATACTTGATTTAGATGTGACTCCTCAGGAGACAAGATATTTATGGGTAAAGGCAGTCTTGTCGGCTTGTCTAATCGGACGTATGTTATGATTGCGGCGTTATGCTGCCGGATTTTATATTGTATTTAGTGTCAGTCTGGTTACGTGACAGGTTAGTATAATGACGTCATTAGGGCGCTTAGTCGCGGCCCGTTGGGTCGGGTCGTGACAAACATAGAGGTTGAATCCTTGCCGAATGACCAAGGCAAGAATTCAGTGGGAGTATTTGGCGAAGATTGAGTACTTTGAGTACACCCTTCGGCCAGTGGGAGTGTTACAAGGAACAATGCAGAAATGCAAGATCCTCCTACACAGCCTTTGGGAGTAGATGCAATGGTTGCACCTCCTCTCATTCAGGAAATACATGAAAATAATATTCCTGAAAGCTCTCAAGGTGGTGGATTATCCAACACACAAGAACCCTCTGACAGTCAGAACATACCAAGCACTGAACTGCAAAACAATAAACTCCGTAGATCTACTAGGTCTCACCGTCCTCCTGAAAGACTAAATCTACTTGTGGAAACACACAGTGAGATAGATATTTCCGATAACGATGAGCCTACAACCTATAGCGAAGCAATGTTGGACATTGATTCGAAGAGATGGAAAGAAGACATGAAATTCGAGATGGAATCTATGTACATCAATCAAGTGTGAAACTTAGTTGATTTGCCAGCTGGGGTTAATCCCATAAGATGCAAATGTGTCTTCAAGAAGAAGATTGATGCATTTGGCAAGGTACAGTGGGCCAGTCTGACTGACCCATTGCGCCTCATTTTTTGGGTATGGCCCACGTGTAACCCTAGCTGCGTTTTAGACCTAAAACGCAGCTATAAATAGAGGGTTTAATTCATTATTCTATACACTTGATATTCATATATCATTCTAAGTCTCAGAGACCTAGAATTAAAATATTCTCTCAAACCTCTGCCAGATTTCCTAGTTGTTTGGAAGAGGATTACATCGGAGTTCTAAGAACTTGCAATCGAGGATCAGTTGCGTGCGCACCCTCGGGCATTATACTAAAAGACTCCAGATATATCAAACCGTAAGTGTTCTATCGATGCATTACGGTTACTATACATGTTATATGATTACATGTATTTATATTACTGCATAATAGTTCGTTGTTTGTTGGGTTTGAAAATAAATTTTCAAATTTTGTTGCGTACACGAACCCGACAAAACCCTACGGAATAGATTAGTAATATTAAATTTCATATTGATGATCCAAATAAAATTCCACAAAAGAAAAAGTATTATTAGATCTACTTAATAAACGGAGGACATAAGAGAATACACTTTTGATGTTTAGCTTAGTTGCATGATTCTTCACGTATACATGGGTATTTATACACTTATGAAGAAGCATAGGTAATATTAACCTTGTATACTTCTATCATTTAAAGAATTTATCCTCTAGTAATACAAACCCATATGAACTGATATACTTCATACATACACACACACTGCTTAGACTTTGGTTTTAACGGCAATTCTTGTAGAGTCCTCCTCCATATGGTGTTGTCTAACAAATAAGGGACTTTTAAACCTAAAAGGTATGGGTAAATGTGATAAAAAATTTAAGGATATAAGATTAAATGCTTATTATAAAAATAATTAAATAATAATTTGAAAAAAATAACAATTTTATCTAGTATAGAGTCTTTTAATGAAGGACAAAAAATTCAATCAACATTTCTAAGACTCTTCGTGCTCTTAATATAATATAAATTTAAATTACTTACTAAATTGTTTTCTTAAAAAATGTGTAAAAACTGAAAAGACATTTATTGTTGAAGTCCAATAATGTACTCTCTTCGTCCCAAAAAAGTTTTGATGTATCGCTTCTTGAGTTTATTTACCTAATTTTCGAAGCTATATTAAATTATATTAATTTGATATTTTTAAATTTAAATTTAGATTAATATAGTTAAAAAATACATCTTAAAATTTAGTCAAAATTTATGTAATTTGAATCCAGAAAATGAAACGTGACAAATATTTTAGCACTAAGAAATTACGTTATAACTAGCACTAAATTCCTAAACCATTCAACCAACAAATTAAATGTTTATTCTAAAAATGGCCGGTGGAAGTTGACTTTCCATTTACATCGAAATAATATAAGTAAGATTCACAGTATTAGTTTTTGATGCGTTTTTAAGACTTTCAAGTAATATGAGTCGTCTCTTTTTATTAGAAATGACTTTATTTTTAGAACTTTAACATGAAATCTCTAAAATGATAGGGTACTTATAAATCCACCACAATCTTTAACAATGAATTTATTTAATTACTTGCGAAAAATTATAGTCTCATTACACATATATTTGTTGTTGGACAATTATGAAAAGTCAAAGAAAGAATAGCAACTACTTACACACACTTATTAAGTATTTATTAAGAATAAATATTTATATTGATACACTAAGTTGTGTTCATCATCTCGTTTAAAATTAAAATCTTTATAAAATATACATTTTTATTTAATTAATTTTGAGTTAGACTTTGTTAATTGTGGGTGTTAAATTTTGTAGGAGGATGAAGATCGAGAGGAAGAAATCCAGCGGAGTTGGGAGCAAATCGCTCTTCTGTGATGTTTTCTATTTATTTGCTCAAATGAAATATTACAACTATTACACTATTTATAATAATAATTTTGTAGAAAATAACCTTTGCAGAAAATAACCACTAACTAATACTAACAACATTGTATGTGTATACTACTAAGTATACTAGTGAATATCTCAATACTACTAAGTATACTAGTGTTATCTCAACATCCCCCCTCAAGCTAGACACTGAAAACATCGGTTTCAGTCCTAGCTTGGAGACAATGCCAAAACACTTCCACCAATCCCTCATAACTCGCAGCTTTCCAACAAGCTTCAGATATCGATTTTTCCTTTTTTTTTCTTTCATTTGCAGGAGCAACAACCTGCAGTAGGCCATCCAAGAATCCAATCAATTTCCTATTCCAGCAAGATGTATTCTTGCTCAAGATCATACCAGGACTCCTCAATAACAACATCAGTGTGTGTTGCTGAAGATCTTAGCAGCATTGTGCCTCTTGTTTGTTGGAATAGGTTCACCAGCGGGGGTGTAACAATCACCGATGATCAAGATATTGTTGCCTCTCCTAAATGGATCCTTCTTCTAACAGGGTCGATAAGACTCTCATATGCTCTGAATAGCTATGAAGTGGTCTTATATTACCTCCTTCTTAACAGTAACACAACCAACAAACCGCCAGTTGCAGCAGCCACAACATCCTCACCTTGTGTGAGCCCCTTTGTAGGAGCATTTGTATCACCATCCGTAATATTTAGCAGCACCAGCATTAGAAAAAGCGATCCAAGAAGCGGAAATACCAGCGAACAAATGCAACCGCTTTGAAATAACGACGACTCGAGCAAATCAGACGCCTTGTATAGTGTGTTTCTCATAATATCAATGTTCATGTCCAAGTCCTCTGAAGTGATGCACTCAGATAAGTATGGATCCAAGTGTGTGTCAACAAGCACCAGCCTATACAATTCCCTCATATTCTGGGCAACTTCCAGAGAAGCAATGCTGTCGAACATCATTAATAAAAGCCAAAAAATAAGAATGTAACAGCAGGTTTAGCAACAGCAGCTCCTATTTGAATAAATCCCAGCAGCATTTTTAACAAAAACAGTTGCACCATCCCATATATTCTGCCTGCAGCAGCTAACATTTTCCAGCAACTAAATCCCACTGATCCTAAGCAACAATAACAGTAGGTAAAACAAACAGAGATTAAATCAGCAAAACAACAGCTTATTTCAGTGGTTGTCCTGCTGAACTAGAATTTTTGAGCCAGCAACACTTTGTGCCCTCTCGATAACCACTCCAATTCCAGATATACAAAGGCGGTAAACAATCGGCGAGCAACAAATTCGGCAATAATAGCGACCCGTCATCGCGCATCGACGACATCAGACGCAGCCTTTACAAGTTGAATCTCTCAGTTTCTGTCCTCAACATAGAATCGACAGAATAACCACTGGATTCACATTGCGTAATAATGGAGAACCCCTCGTTCTCTAGTCTCACTCGGACTAGAAAATCCCTCGATTCTCTCTATGTATTTGTTTTGAACCAGCACCAGCAGATTACAACTTTGATTCTGAACCAGCACCAGCAGAATTAGATAAGCGGTAAGAACCTCTTCGTTCTCTAGTCTCTCTTGGACTAGAGAATCTCCCGATTCTCATCACGCAAGCAATTTTAATAAGCGGCAAGAACCTTCTCATTCTCTAGTCTCTCTTGGACTAGAGAATCTCTTGATTCTCATCACGCAAGCTATTCTATTGAATATGCAACAGAACCACAGTTTCTTTGAACCGAAATTCTATTGATTCACAGTTTCTTGTGCTGCATAATTTTGCACCTCCAGTAACTTCAAAGCTGATAAAACACCAGCAAAACACAGTCCTAACAGTAAACCAGAAGCAGCAAGCCAACACAACAACAACAAGCTGCTTCGATTCCTTATGACTGTTGTATACCAACACATCCTCAACAGTCAACTATATCAGAGAACACAGTGTCCAGCAACACAGACACCAACACAAAAATACAAAAATGACTTTAACGATAATTCGCCAAAACTTGATAGAGAACAACAACACAACAACACAACTACAACAACAAACAACTACAACAGCTATCAATAACCACAACAACAACATTTTTCTCCAATCCGCCAATTCACCAACACAAATACAAAATGAAGTTGAATTTCCATCAACTCGGCGATCTGCGACATCACAACGATAGCCAAAGGCGGAGTGTATCCGCAGAAAATAAAAACATCTCCATATGATTCGATCGACAAAAGCGATAATAGAAATTACCTTAATACTCTGTCGATTTCGATTTCTGTGATTCTCTGTTTTCCGAAGGACGCGATTTCGTTCTTCAATTTTCAGTTGTTGCGATTTCTCTGTTTTTCCTGATTTTCCAAAAGAAATTGTTATCGATTTCTGATCGATGCAATTGCAATTGCAGATTTCTGCTTCTTCGATTTTGATTTTTCTGATTTTCAATCGAAAATTGCAATTTCAATTACGAAAATCGCAATTTCGCGATTTCGATTTTCATCCATCGATCTCCTTCTTCGATCTCTTCTCCTCGATAATCTGTTCCTTAATCGCAACTATTGAATCGATTGAGAACAATTTCATCACATCGATTGAGCAGTTTCAGTTTCTTCAATGTTTTTTATTTTCTAATTTTCAGAAATTTCTATCGATTTCTTCAATCGATTGCGTGATACGAAGGTCCTACGAATCGGTAGATTCTGATACCATGTTAGATTTTGTAGGAGGATGAAGATCGAGCAGGAAGAAATCTGAGGAGCAGAGGAGTTGGGAGCAAACCGCTCTTCTGTGATGTTTTCTATTTATTTGCTCAAAATGAAATATTACAACTATTACACTATTTATAATAATAACTTTGCAAAAAATAACATTTGCAGAAAATAACCACTAACTAATACTAACAACATTGTATGTGTATATTACTAAGTATACTAGTGAATATCTAAGTATACTAATGAATATCTCAATACTAAGTATACTAATGATATCTCAACAGTGGGCCAACCATGAAAACACATTGTTCGATAATTATGAGCTATATTAATCTTCTTCTTTCTTCACTTTATTTACTTAACTGAAATTTTTAAAACGAATACAATTTTGTTTGAGATTAACTAAATGGAATAAATGTTTCTATTCTCAAACAAATTTAATAACATAGAATGGATTCGAGTAAAACAATTTTCTTAATCTATTGTAAACAGGATTAGCAAAAATTAGGAGAAATGGAAAGGAGAAATAATTTCTCTACAAGACCATGTAGCAGACACGTTAATCAATTGTTTAGTATAATTTATTCCCCTCACATTTACTTTGTTTTTGTCATTTTTGGAATGAGACACATGCACCTTTCTGTAATTATAAAGTCAAATCTCCCAGCCTACTAAGATCCAGCAGGGTGAATGGGTGATAAAGTTTAATGATGTACTAATACATATCATTATTCCAAATATTAAACAACTTATTAGTCTATTTAATTAGTATACTTCTCTACAGCAATTAACTACTCTTCCTTCTTTTATTGGATGGTAGGTATCAGATACCCCGTGATATATACATTTAAGCTGAAACATCACAGTTATTAAAACAAGTATTACTTGATGATTATTGGTAAAAATAATACTTTAAAACTTTTTTTGTTTGTTTTTTATTTCTTAGTTTATGTAATATATTTTTCTTTTTAGCATGTTCCAAAAAGAATGTTACACTTTCTTATTTTAGAAATAATTTAATTTTGAATTTTGAATTTTGAATTTTGAATTTAATTAAATAATTTATAATCAAATAAATATCAACAATTATTTTTAAATTTTAAAAAAATATTTTCTTTCTTAAACTCTATATTCAATCAAACACTATATTTAAATTGAAGCAGACAAAGAAATTAACTTGATTTACAAAGTAAATTAAATATTGATAGTGTAAAAATATTGACATTATCAATTGTATATTGTATAGGGGAAAATCCGTAGACACCAAGTGGACGAATAAAAAATTGTCACGTAACGATGGTGACATGTTAGACTTTAGTGAGCAAGTGAGGGGCTCCGACAAGCTCTAGATAAGAAATTTGGTAACCCGTTTCCGGAGGCAGAAATTACAAAGGACCTAGAGAAGCATGCCACCATTCAAGATGTGACTGTTACAGAAACGTTACACAAGACCCCTGGAGCATTAGTTTCCTCAGCATTAATAATCTTACTTGTTATTGCTAATTTATCTCATCATTCAATTTATATTGATCCACGTGTCTTTGATCACGTTGTAAAGAATGAATTGTAGGCCTCACTCAACCCCAATCTAGCTTGTAGGGTGATTGTTCAAGTCTATATAAAGAGTCCACATTTTCATTTCATTTCCGATGTGAGACTCTTTACACCCCCCCCCCTCCCCCCGCATGCCCAGACCTCGTTAACTGGAGCGCGGACAATATAATTTGGGGGCCCAATATCGGTGAACAAAGAATTGAAATGAGTCTGGCTCTGATACCATGTAAAGATGAATCTTGGGCCTAACTCAACCCCAAGCTAGCTTGTATGGCGATGATTATCCAAGTTCATATAAAGAGTCCATGTTCTCATTCCATTTCTGATGTGGGATTCTTAACAAAATACACATATAGTACTTTTTAGTTATTATAAACCTAATTCAGTTAATGTTCAGGGCTCTAAATATGATTAGGATAATATAAAATTTAAAAATTATATAATAATTTTCCATAAATATAATACTTATAATTTACGATATTTAAAGTTAAAGAAAATTATTATATCATTTTAAAATTTTATATTATCCTAACCATATTAAGAGCACTAAACAATAACTGAATTAGGTTTATAATAGTTGAAAAGTACTATATGTGTTAAATATACTTTACGGGTATTGATTGTTGATTGTATTGATTGATTGAAGAAGAAGATTTGAGAAATTAGATGAAGGAAGAGAGAAGAAAGAGATGAAAAGAGAGAGGATTGGAGGAAAGAGATGTTATTGATTAGAAGAAGTAAACTGAAATTACACAATACTACTGCTTATATAATGCAGTAGGAGTCTGCAACTAATCAACAAAATATCTATAACTAACCAAAATATCTATAACAAACTACTAACTCCATATATTCTACACCCCCTCAAGCTAGGCACTGAAACATAATTTGCAATCCTAGCTTGAAAACAATAGCAACAATACTCTACTAAGAAAAGCATGATTTAATCCCACACTTTAACATTCCTAAGAAACACTTAAGAGCCTCATGTCCATGCCCATTAATGCCATAACCAACCATCATCCAGATGTAGTATCCACTTAGTAGACTCTATAATTGTTCCTCAAAGCTAATCTCGAAGCTAACTATAAAATATCAGCCAATTTATGAACATGAATTGTCTCTAGAAGAACCTTTGTTCTCCCATTAGTCTTCTGTTTCTGCTCAAGAATGAAAATGAGCTCCATCGCAGTGGCTTTAAATTGACGAGACAATGCCACAAATTCTTGGTCTTACTCAATTAACTCCATCCGTCAACTGAACTTCGTGGGTATCTGATATACCAGTCTAATTTTTCAAGCATCCGTCAGCTGATTCTCCACCTGCGCCTGAAGATACTGCAGTACCCGAAGTGGCAGTCTCAGCTGAATCTCTAACAGGTAATATTTCAATCAGTCCATTCTCTTCCCTCTGCCATAACTCCTGCTCCACCAATTTCACACTTCTAGGAGAAGTGCATCAAATTCAAATGATCGCACCAGGCAATAACACTTTATTCCTAAATGGAAGAATCGCTAAATGGCTCGGAATTAACATCAACAGAATTATCAATTGCATTTAACAGCAGGAGCTACAACTCCCACAACCGCAACAAAGAACCCCTCGTTCTCTAGTCACATCCGGACTAAAGAATCCCTCGATTCTCCCTATGTAAAAATAACGGCAAGAACCCCTCATTCTCTAGTCACACTCGGACTAGATAATCCCCCGATTCTCCCTACACAAGCTTTTATAATAAGCTCGGACATGCAGTGGAGTCTCCCTCAATTTCTAATCCAATTTCGACTAGAAATTCCTCGATTCTCTTGTCCTGAGCTAAACAAATGAAAACGGGCAATCGAACAATTGATTGACATGTACAAGAAAACTATGTGAATTGAGTTTCAACTCAATCCCGATTGCTTCCGACGAAGTATCCCTCAGCTCTCAGTCGATTTGCAGCTGAAAATTCCTCGATCCTTCCATCAATCTATTGTTTATGCAACTCAAATATGCAATCCAACAAGAGGATAAATACCACATTCAATCCTAAGGGACGGCAAGGAAGCTCACCCAGCTCAATTCCATCTCCACAAGAACAAAGACAAATGCAACATTCAACATCTTCCTTCGTTGCTCCTTCCTGATCGGCCACTGCATACAAGATTGTAGTGATACACGGGAGACGGCAGCAAACAACAATTCCAATTACACAAGCCCACACCAACACATATAACAACAAAAAACACATCAAACGCCAAAAATGTGATACAATTCCAGTAAAGTTTGTTGGCCACCAGCAGATACCCAATAGAACCCGATTATCCACCAAATGAAAGAAAACATGGTGTTTGTAGACTCCAGATGCATGACAACACTAGTTTCATCATCGTTTTGACGCCTCTCCGATATTTAATCACTAGCCTTTCCTCCATCACTTTTCGAACTCAAGTTCCCAACTCCGCTATTCCAACTCACACTGCCGCTTCTCTGCCCGAAATTACTCAAATTTCCAGACAAATTCAGTAGTTGTCTTCGTCTATACTCGATGAAGACGCAAACCATATGAACTACACTCTGTAAAACATATCCAACAATCCAAAGCCTTAGAGGCATAAAAGGAGTTAGCACAGAAATCGATACAGTAACAAAAGCTATTGAAGCAGTTGTTTGAGCTCAATTAACCAGAAAATCAATAGATCGATCATTCTAGGAAAATTCAACCCTAATTCAATGAACTGAAATAATCAAACAACAACACAACCCTAAATTTGAAGAATCGCAACAAAAAATCACAAAATTGAATGAATTATATGAAGCTTTAACCTAATGAATCGATTTGCTCGATTGAATCAAATACACATTTTCTCCGTTATTAGCCATTGTTGTTGTTCGAGAAATTGCAGTAATATGCGCAAATTGAACTAAAAATGCACTGTAAACCGCAGAATTATCAAGTACACAAGATATCAATCTTCGATTATGCAACTGAATTGAAGAATCCAGAAACAATCGCCTCAAGATCAAGCGATACAAAAACTGTGTAAAAAAACACTAAATTTAGCTTCGAGTCATGATTCTACTGAACGTAATCGAGATCTATCAGGATCTATGCTCTGATACCATGTTAAATATATAATTTACGGGTATTGATTGTTGATTGTGCGCAAAATTGATTGATTGAAGAAGAAGATTTGAGAAATTAGATGAAAGGAGGAGAGGAGAAAGAGATGTAAAGATAGAGGATTGGGGGAAAGAGATGTTATTGATTAGAAGAATTAAAATGAAATTACACAATACTACTGCTTATATAATGCAGTAGGAGTCTGCAACTAATCAACAAAATATCTATAACTAACCAAAATATCTATAACAGACTACTAACTCGATATATTTATACAATATGTGTAAATAATGGATCTTGAGTCTAATTCAATCTCAAAAGCTAGCTTGTAGGGTGAGTATTGCAAGTCCATATAAAGAGTTCATGTTCTTATTTCATTTTCAATGTAAAACTCTTAACACACGTATACAAATTTAACAGTACCAAATTACGGGTAAACATATATGACTTAAAAGAATAAAGAGATAAGGGTAAAATACACACCTCAATATCACTTTTTTTAGTTTCCTACCTGAATTATCAGCAACAACTAATAAGCAATACACATCAACTATTAGTTGTTCACTTTTCTACTAGATGAAATAGAAAAAATAAATAATTAATAGTTGATATGTATTTTGTTAACTAGTTACTGAATAGTTTAGATAAAAAACTCTCACACTTAATATTCAAGTAGGAAACTAATTTTTTTATCCTTTAACTCAAGAATAAATATAAAAATAAATAGTGGAATGGAAAACTTAATGGATAAGAAAGAACAAAGAAAGTTGGAGAGATGATAGTGTTGGAGGTCGACGTGAGTCACGACACGCCTCTTATGTACTTCCCGCATACACGCATCCGCGGTTTTGGTTTTTGTTAGCTATCACAAACAATATTCATTCAAAAATAGTAAACTAATATTTTAATATTATTTATATTTAACTTTTATGATAACATGTTTATTATATTTATTTTAATTTAGCACTCGAATCGATGATTTTTCAAAAATAACTTTACTATCTTCACAAAATAGGAGTAAAGTTGCATGCGCTCTAACTTTTTCGACTTCACTTATCATATTACACCAGATTTATTGTTGTTGTTGTTATTATTTATTTTAATTTTTTTCAATTTATGTGATAGTTTTCGGTTACTTTAGCTAATCTTTAAAGTTGAATTGATTAATTTAAGAAAAACGTAAATATTTTAAAATTGATTACGATCCAAGTCTGAAGGGGAGCCTTAGAGTAACTACTAAAATTGTTGTTTCATGAGTTCAAATCGTGAAAACAGTCTCAGACAAAAATGTAAGGTAATATTGCGTACAACAAATCCTTGTGATCTGGTCCTTCTATGAATCTCGCGTATAGTGAAAACTTAGTACATTGGATTGTTTTTTTTATTACAATCCAAATCTATGGCATGTATTATTCACTTCAGATCTAATCTCATGCTGTTATTTTTCGGACTTCGTCGCATCGAGTTGCAAACAGTGAATTTAGTATACTTTATAAAGCTTTTCATTTTCTAAAATGTCATCTTATTCTTAAAAATCATACTATTTCTAAAAGAATCTAACATAAATATGTTGATACTTTTAAAGAATACAAACAACATAATTATTACTTTTGGGAGCAAAAGGCGAAATCCCTCGTCCACAGGGTCCCCAACCCTCCGATCCGACAGAGATTAGTGGAGGAAGGTAAATCATGGTACTCAGCGGCCCACTAGGTGGAAGACACAGTGTCTGGTGCCCACAAGGAGTCATCCCTCACAAAGAAGAAATAAACTCCCACATCGCACTGCTGCGCTCGAACTCGCTTTCTAAGAATCGCCACTGAACCAACTGAAATTTACACTCACTCATGCGGGTAACATAATTATTACTGTCTTTGCCTGGGGGGCTGGTTGAGGGAGTTTGTGGGTGGGAGGGTTTAAGCATATTATTTTCTATTTAAAGCCCTTAGACAAATTCCAAATTTCAGAAATTCTTCTCTCTTACATTCTTGTCCTATCATTTTCTCTACCCATATCTCATTATTTTCTCACATTATCACTCAATCTTTCCATTGCATTTTTCAACTCTTCATTATATATATATATATATACATTGGCTCTTATATTCCCTTTTGAAGAACTTGTCTGAATTTTCTGGAAAAATGGTTATTATGGTTTCTCGTACAGGAAGGCAATTGCAAAGGTACAATAAAGGCCGCCGCCTTGTTGTTGGGTAGGTTTTTCTTTTTTATTTCCTTGTTTTTATGTCCCAAAAAAAATGAGAAAATTAATAATTTTTATTTATTTTGTAGATGTATTCCATATAGATTTACAAGAAATGGTGAATTTGAGGTTCTTGTAGTTAGTTCACAAAAGGGTCATGCAATGATGTTTCCCAAGGTACATATATAATCATTGAGTATTTATTAATTACTCTGAATGATTTGTTATTCATATTTAATACTAGTATTGTTTTCTTTTAATTTCAATAACATAAAATGTGAATTTGTAGGGAGGATGGGAAATTGATGAATCTGTGGAAGAAGCAGCTTCTCGTGAATCCCTTGAAGAAGCTGGTGTTCTTGGCATTGTTCAGGTATTGTGTATAGTACTACTCCCTCCGTCCTCAATTTAGGTGATATAGTTTGATTAGACACGAAATTTAATAATAAATGAAGATTTTTGAAATTTATGATTTAAAATAAGTTATAAATATAAAAATGTATCATTTTTTTGGAACAAGACTAGGAAGAAAAGTGTATAACATAAACAGAGTAATATATTTGTGTTTATCCAAGTTGCAATAATAATGCCTTTAACTTGTGGTCTAAATACGTATATATTTGTGGTTATAAATTAGCTCATTCGAATAAAATAAATGTGTCACATTTAAATTAATTTTAAATAAAAAAATAAAATATTTTTGAACGATTTTAAAAAGAAGTATAACATATAAATTTTAGAACAGACAAATAATAGTGTTATATAGAAAATAGTGTTATATAGAATTGAATAGATTGGTAGAGAATTAACTAATTAGTTGTTAAATGCATATAATTATTACTCCCTCTGGACCACTTTCCCTTTTACACATGCTCATTGATAAATCATAAATAAAAATGATATTTTTATTATATTACCCAATATCATTTTTATTATATTATCCTTTTTTTTTCTCTATGTCGCTTCCGTACTCTAACAAGTAAGCAAGTAAACTCCCTTATATTATCATATAAGAAAGTAAACAACCTCGTAAAAGTGAAATAGTTCTATTAGATGATGTTGCTTACTCTAACAATAAGCAAATTGCACTCTAATCAATATTAGCTATTTTAAAACACAATTAATGTTAAGGGTAAAGTGAGAACAACTTAATTAATTCTATCTTATTTATCTTATTTTTAGAAAGTAGTAAGTAATTTGGGATGAATATTTTTAGTAATGTGGTCAAATAATATGGAACGAAAGAAGTATTTTTTTGGAGAATTTTTAACAAGTTTTTTATGTGTATTTTCAGAGTGAATTAGGAAAATGGAGATTCAAGAGCAAGAGTCAAAGCATCTATCATGAAGGTTTCATGTTTCCATTGCTCGTTACTGAACAACTTTCTCTTTGGCCTGAACAAAATCTCAGAAAAAGAGCATGGGTAAGTGCTTATATATATTTTTAACCCAAACCCAGACCGGACCGATCCTGTTCAGATCGAACCGGACCGATAAATTCGGTCAGGTCTTCGGTCCTAGTTTTCTGAAAATTCGGTCGATCCGGTTTTATCTTGTTTTGCAGCCAAAATTCGATTCGGTCGAAAAAAAGGACCGGATCGACCCTGTTCAGACCGAACCGATAAATTCGGTACGGTCTTCGGTCCTCGGTCCTAGTCACTAAACAATAAAAATCATCATTAATCCTATTTAACATGGATTTGTAATATTTTAGACAATTTTTTAAAAGTGAAAGTAAACTAATATTTAATTTAATTGTGTTTGTGCAGATGAATGTGGAGGAAGCAAGTGAAGCTTGTCAGCAATGGTGGATGAAAGAAGCACTTGAGAGATTAGTTAATAGGCTTAATTCATCAGATCTTGACAAAGAATCCCTTCTTTCAAGTTCTCTTAGCTAGAAAATAAAGTAAAATAAATTTTCTTTAGGATTTTGTAAATAGATCTATAGAGAAAAAAAAATAGAAGTCCAATGATGTTCATAAATGTTGGATGGTCAAAGGACTTCCACAACTGTATCATTATTGTATCATTATCATTCAGATTTGAAATATTAAGAAGAAATATATGATGTCCAATCTTTGTGATTTTTTGTCCATTGTTTATGTTTATTGATCATTAGGGCAGATACACAACTATAATTTCAGATTTAAATGTTAGCTTCTATTTTGGAACAGTCCATCTAACTAGTTCAGCTACCATGGTCATAAATTTAGCAATTGTTTGTCACGATTCAAATATGAGCGACCCTGATCATCAACAGTTGGTGAATGTCTATCTCACTAAGTAATATCTCTCTCAATTTTTCTACTGAATTTCCCACTAAAAAATATCAGTGGTTATTTCTTATTGAATATCGGTGAAAAAACTAAAAATTTCCCAGCAACATTTTTATGGGAACCTGTTTCTCACCGTGTGTTTTCCCACAGAGCTAATTCGATGGAATGATGTGAGAAAATCATGTTATATAACATAAATTGCCCACTGAATATCGGTGGGAAAACCTTTGTTTCTAGTAGTGGACTAATATCACTTCAAAATTCAAAGTTACTGTATATTACCCGTAAAATGGTACAGTTGAATTTGTATACGTGGTCAACGTAAAGTAATGATTAGCCTGAGCGTTGTGAGTTTCTGCGCAAAATTACGATAACTTGTATGCAAACACAGAAATTGAGAGAATAAAAGTAATTGTATTGTAATCACTAGAATGTGATGCGTTACAATGAAACAATGTGTCATATTTATACATGAGCTACACGGGTACACAACCGACGAAATATGTTCTCATTAATATAGGAGAATGAATGTTGTAATAATTGGACAATCAATATCTTAAAAAATGTCATTAAAGCTTCATTGAAAGACGTGTGATCGGTTTCAGTAACGGGCGTCCGTTGCAATTCAAACGGTCACTTCCGCCCTTTCAAGCTATTGGTGCCAAATATGCACGTGTTGCTCCCAGTACTGATTGAATACTACCGGTAATGTCTCAAGTTAATCTGGACTCGACTTAACATTAACCGTCATATGTCGCACTATAATTCGTACATCTGTCTTATACGAATTTTGCCCTAAACAAATAGTCTCTGCACTTTTCGGGTGTAACTATCGTGTACCCGGGAAGTGGATTTGAACTCTCGACCGCACAAACCTCATACTTCAGTGGGAAATTTGAATCGTAATGATTACCAAACTTGTCAAACGTCATATCTATTCAATGCTTCTGAAATAGTGGCACCTAAACCATCGTTCTGATTGGCGTGAACTGCAGTAATGATGGTGCACGTCTTTTCACCTCCAAAATGTTATATATATTTTTTTATCATAAATAGGAGGTCAAATCTTTCACAAAAGACAACAACAAACTTTGCAAGATTTCTTGAAAACTTTGCCTTCCTTCTTAAATGTTTTTTCAATAATGTCTTCCACCAAATCTCCCCCTTCTCACTCCTTAGAAGGGCAGTGACAACTTTTCAAGTCGACGCCATGGGAAAGAACCCATTTCTCCTACAACTTAGAAAATTGACTTACACTTTGCTACAGCCGAAATTTTTCCTTCATGCTTTGACTTCTCAGGAGATCTCCTTCTTCAAAACAACTACGATCATGTCAAGAATTTTGAATCTAAAATAACAGCCAAGGTACTTCCTGACGTCATAAAGGATTGTGATTTTTCCTCTGAAATAGTTATTAGAACAGTCGATCATGTCGACCGAGTGCATTATCATGTTGAAGGATTTTCTATGATATATACTTATTCATTCACCATCGGTTTCGAACTCCCTATTCCGAAGATTATCGAAGATATTTGTCGCCGATATATAATTTGCTTAGGCTAAGTTGCTCCGTAAATTTGGAGATTAGTCTATTGCATTAAATTGTTAGCCAAAAATGTCAATGATCCGTTCACTATCAACCACCTTTTCCTCCTCTATTATCCTTGGGTTTTTCAAGGTGGAATATTCCATCTATACCCCCCGGAGAATTCCTAGCCTCATTAATGTAGAGGACGACTTTTGACCGAAATTGGTTAACCTGTTTTATTTTAATGAAGATCGATCAAATCCATCAACTTTCTTCAGATCCTTTCCCAGAAGTTTGACCAGCCAAGGTCAAACTTGTCTTAAAAATGTGATTAACTAAAATTGGGACTGAATTATAATTTTTAAAACTTATAATCTTTTACAAAATACACAAAAGCCCATACACATTATTCAAAAACTTCTTCCAACCCATACACATTATACAAAAATTCATTTTATTTAAAAAAAAAAAACAGTTCCCTCGTCGTCTCTGTCTCTCCTCTCCGTTGCTGCTGCAAAAAACCGGTGACCACCATTGTTGCTGCTCGTTCCTCTCTCTCCATTGCTGCTGCTGCTGCTCATTTCTCTCTCTCTCTCTCCATTTCTGTTGCTTCTCTATTCATTCTCATGTAAACTTTTTTTTTCGCTTGGTTCAAAAGTTAGGGTTTTGAAATCAGAGTGTGAAAATGATGATTTTGGTTAGAGAAGATGAAGAAGAGCATGCGTTTTTCTTGAATGTTGTTTGTTTTGTTATAGTTTCGTGTATTTGTTGCACTTGTTGGGATTTGTGAGTTTGTAAATAGTGGTTGTGGTTGTGAAATTATGATTTTTGGTGCTGTTTTTGTTCTTCTCCTTGTTGTTTCGAAAAAAAGGCTTGCAATTTTATAGATGTTTTCCAACAACTGAGGTTACCTGTCGCAGCAAATTCAGCACTTGTTTGACAGTTTCAAACATCTGCTGAGGTTGTATGGTTTGGTGTATTTTGTTTAAGTTGTGAGTGAGATTTGTGATGGTTGTGTGTTTGTAGTGAAATATAGATGTTTTGTAGTTAAATTTAGATGTTTTTGTTGTTGTTTTTGCTGTCATGCTATGGTTTAGGAAAAGTTTTAATTTTATCCAACATCTGCTGGATAAAATCAAAACAATTGTTGAGGTGTTTACAGCATCTGAAGCAGTTGTTGTAGCATATTAACAAGTTGTTGTAAAAATCAAAGCGATTCTTGTTTGTTTATCGTTTTTCTACTTCCAACAGATTAAGATTCTGCTGCAAGAAGTAATCAGTTGTTGCAACAGATTAATAATATGTTGCAACATATTATTAATCTGTTGCAACAACTGATTACTTGTTGCAACATATTATTAATCTGTTGCAACAACTGATTACTTGTTGCAACATATTTATTTTCCCTTTTTACTTTGAATGTTGCACTAACCAATTAAAACTATTTTCTATCTCCTGTGTGTAGATAAAATGACTCCAGTTAAAAGAAAGGAGAGAAACCAACTGAGGGAGAAAGTAGTAAAAGAGCTAAGGTGCAAACACCATTAGATGAACTTGTAACTGTTATTTGTCAATTAACAGATGAGGAAAGAATTAGTGAAACTGAGGCTTCAGAAAAAGAGGAAACTCACGACACATCTGTTGGGCATGAAAAAGAAAGTGATAAAAATGAACAAAGTGAAGAAACTTGAGAAGAAAGTGAAAAAAATGATGAAAAATCTGCTGAAGGAGATGAAGAAAATGCTGAAGGAGATGAAGAAGAAGTAAGTGAAGAAGAAGAAGATGAAGAACAAGGAGATGAAGGGGATGAAAGAGCTGAAGGGGATGAAGGGGATGAAGGAGGTGAATAAGATGCAGAAACTGAAAATGGTAATGAAGAAGAAGAAGAAGAATCAACAGATCAGACCTTGGTCGAGTTAAGAAGAAAAAGGAAACATAATGTGGATGTCAATCTTGTTGAGTCTTCTAGTATTGCCATAGATCCAAATAGACCTTCGATTGAGGAGGTCGTCAAGAGTTTCAGCATTGAAAAGTACGGCGTGACGATGCCGCTGAATGAAAATAAGGATTTTCGGTGATTTTGTGGTTAGATCAACCATGAGAAATGGCTTTGCCACCTTTAGGAGCATTCTCCGGCAGTAGGGGTTGGAGAATTTCTTTAGGGCTAGCTACTTTGGGTTCTATTTAGATTTGCCTGAAGATACCGGTGCCCGATTTCAAATGACAATAGTTTATGAGCTTTTGAAACGTAAGATTATTTGTAATACAAAGGATAAGATTTGGATGAATTACTGTGGCATGTCGGTTTGCTTTGGCATGAAGGAGTTTGCCATAGTTACCGGATTGAGATGTTATCCTTGTGAGCCTCTTCCTACTGTTGTATTAACCAAGCCAGCCCGGACACCCAATTCAGCCAAGAAAGTAAAGGGTTCCAAAGCTAAGAATGATGTCTCTTTGGTAAACTTAGTGGGAAAGAGCTACATTCAAAAGAAATTGTTGGAAGACTTGGAGTCCAAACCTTTCTCAAAAAAGCACAAGGAGGAACTGTGCTTAGTTTGATTTGTGCACAGTGTTCTCTGGGCAAGAGACGTAAACAACAACATACCGCTTGGATTGATTAAACTTGCTGAGGACTATGATGCCTTCAACAACTATGCCTGGGTTTTCAAAGCTTTAGCTTGATTGTTAAATATTTGATGAAGGATTTGAAGTCAACGGGGAAGACACAAAACCTATATGGTTTCCCTTGGGCTTTCATGGTAAATTTTCTTTAATGTTTTACCTTTTTTTTAATTTCAATCACTATTTTGATTTTTTATGGCATTTTTTTTTCTAGGCATGAGAATTTGAAGCCATTCCTCACCTCAGGCATCAAGTCAAGGAATACTCCAAAGAAGTTACCTATCAAAAAATTCTTAGATGGCTCACTGCCAGGAACAACACAAAATTGAGTGTTGACCTTTTCAACCCCCCTAAGGAAGCTGTAAGCATTAGAACACAACAAATGACTAGGTGTTGTAACAACTTTTATAATCTGCTGCAACAACACATGCATCTGTTGCAATAAGTTATGCATCTGTTGGACATTGTCCAACATATAATTAACCTGTTGCAACAAGTTACCCAACAGATGAATCTATTATAATATGCAACTAGTTTTTTACAACAGATGAGTAAGCTGCAACAAGTTACCCATCTGTTGAAAAATATCCAACAGATGATAAAACTGCTGTAACAAGTTGACAATCTGTTGGACAATTTCCAACAAGTACCACAACTGTTGCAACATATCACTTTATTTGCTAATTTGATAATTTCTGAATTTGTTACAGTAAGTTTTTATAACAAGTACAATAATCTGTTGCAATAAATTACTAATATGTTGTACAATATCCAACATATGAGCAACCTGCTGCAACAAATTACCCATTTATTGGAAATTTTCCAATAGATGAGATATCTGCTGCAACAAGTTACCCATCTGTTGGACATTGCCCAACAGATGATAAACCTGCTGTAACAAGTTGACAATCTGTTAGATAATTTCCAACAAGTACCACAGTTGTTGCAAAACATATCACTTTATTTGCTAATTTGATAACTTCTGAATCTGTTACAGTAAGTTTTTACAACAAGTACAATAATCTGTTGCAATAAATTACTAATATGTTGTACAATATCCAACAGATGAGCAACCTTCTGCAACAAATTACCCATCTGTTGGAAATTTTCCAACAGATGAGATACCTGCTGCAACAAGTTACCTATCTGTTGGACATTGCCCAACAGATGTGTAACTTATTGCAACAACCTGATAACTTATTTTAAATAGGTTTTGCTTTTTATGATTTAGCACCATTATGATATATCTACTTTTTTGTTGTAGGTTGTGAACCCATTGTTTGTCCCAACAATAAGAGAGTTGGAGATGTTATGCCTTGTCACCTTTGTGCCCATAGAATTTGTGTCTGACAGATTGATTGATTGATGGGTTCAAAGGGGAATTGGCTGGAGTGACAACCATCACTAGAGTTGATGATGTTGTAGCTGGTGGTGGTGGTCATGTTGATGTTGGTACTGGTGGTGATGTTGTTGTTTTTTATGGTGGTGCTGATGCTATTGGTGGTGTTGTTTAGCATGTTGATGTTGTTGTTGGTGGTGGTGGTGTTGGTGATAATGTCCCAATAATTATTGTTGGGGAAAATTAAGAGATGATGATGCTAATATTGATGGATTTACTCCAGTTCCTGGATTGAGTGATTTTTTCGGGTTTGGTGGTAATTTTAGTGGTGGTGGATTGAGTGGTAGAAGATTTGTTGATGTTGGTGCTGGTACTTCTAAGGTGCCCTCATGTTCTTGTGAGTGCACCACTTGCAAGGACAAAATAGATAATTTGATTAGAAATGTGGAGGAATTGGCGCAGGCCCAAGAAGCCACAAACACTTCTATACAGAGGTTGATATCCAAGAGAGGTATCAAACCATCAAAGAATCTTTCCTCACCTTATACTCTTGTCCATGCTCGGAGAAGGGGCAAAGCAATTGCCAAAGCACTTGCATCAATTAGATCAAGAAGATATGTTGCTACTCCCAGTAAGTCAATTGAGACTCCTCTTCTTGATATTGTGCCAAAAAGTGCTAAAGAAGGTGGATATTTTCAAGCCTGTACATGCCCAAAGAAAGAAAAAGGTTGAGACTGCAATCAAGTCCAAAAAGAGTGGGAGAACCTTGTACTCAATACATGAATTTGAAGCAGCAGACTTCAAGACTCTGACAAGCATGGAAGTTTGGTGGGAGGATTGGGTAAGTTTCAACACTTGTATATATCTATCTAATTCAGTATGTTATTGCAACAAGTAGATAATCTGTTGCAACAAGTTAACTAGTTGTTGCAACAAGTATATAATCTGTTGAATCTATTGCACCAAGTTACTAACTGTTTTACTACTTTTACTTTAGTATGTAGATGAAGTCCTACTTCTAATGCGTATGAGGCAAATCAATTTCCCTGAGTACTATGATTCCACTGACATAATCGTGGACCTCAACTTTTACAACAACATGTCCAAGAGGTATGCAGAATTGACAAAAGAGACTACAGTTGCAAATTGCGTGCCTCTGATGGTTAGACTTGCTGAATTCAAGTGGGATGATGATATGCTCGATTATTGTAGGGGTGTCAGACCCTACCCGGGAGGCTGCTCGTGGGCTGGTGCAAAGAGGGTTTTAACAGTGATGAATATTAATGTCACACATTTTATCACTCTCGAGTTCATGATTGAAGAGGGAGTGGTAAATGTGTATGACTGCAACACTCATGTCTACGAAGAATCTGATTTCTTTTGTGTCATGGAGCCGGTAATGGAATTGTGGCCCAAGTTATTGCAACAAAGTGGAATGTTCGCACACTTTCCTGTAAAGTTACTCAATGAATCGTGGGAATTCAATAGGCTACAGAATCTCCCCCGCAATGTGATGCGCGATTTATGCACACACTAACGCAAGTGCACGTGTCGTAACACGCAATATAGTCTAGAAGACCGAGTTATCGTCCTCAGGGATTAGTGTCCAATTCTCAAACTCTATTCTATAGTATCTATTTGGTAATCGATGATTGATGAATTGTTTATAACTATACTTATGAATGCTAACTAAATTACTTTGTTTTACTTCAGATATGGTGGAAATAGGGCTTTCAAATTTCCTCAACTATCCGCTCATCTTACTTGTTAATGCAATTAATTATGATTCTTCTTCTATTTTGATATAGCAGGTTAACTAAGCCGTTTTATACTCCTGTTAAGGTGATATAAACACTCAACCCCAATATAGAACCCTTCTACCTTTCGGTGATAAGATTGACTATAAAAGAGGATTAAAAGCAATAACCTATTAAGCTACACAAGTATCGGGGTACTTTCGTCCACGATTTAACCTATGTTTATTCAACTATAGCATATTCACAATCTCCCCTTTCGGCTTTTGATTAGAAATCATATATATTATGATAATTAGTAATCAATTAATTACCAAACATTCAAGACAAATATTGAATAAATCTCAACAATGATAAGAAGAAACCAAAACATGCATTAATTAATAAGAATGAGTTTCAAGTGATTTGATATGAAAAGTCATAAATTAAGTTAGTTCCTAGTCATAGACATGCCAAGAACTAAACTAATATCCAACATAAACTACAAAGAAATAAAACAAAGAATAAAGAAATTACACAAAAGTAGTCTCCAATCTTGATCTCCAAGTTTGTGATGAATTGGCAAGGGTTTGGAACCCTTAATCTGACATAGGAATGTCCTTTTTATAGCCTCCAAAACGTTTCCCAACTTTTCCTTCTAGGCATTGGCCCATTCCCATTCGAATTTGGCGAAATTCGTGCAGGCGCCATGCTGAATCAGCCGCGCGCCGAAACTCCTGCAGTTCTCTGTATTTTGGGCGCCGTGGCCCTCTGGCTTCTTGGGCTGGCCATGGCCGCTGCTTTCTTGCCCGGTTCGCCAACTTTCTAGCTTTTTGAGCTCTGGAACCTCTGTTTCTGCCCTCTTTTTGCTCCTTTTCGCCAATGAGCCACTTTAAACCATTATGACTCAAAAGAAAGAAAATCTATCCTAAGACGACACGTATTTGTACAAAAATGGGCAAAAGACTAACTAAAATTGACTCAAAAGGTGTATATAAAATACACCGATCAAACACCCCCAAACTTAACCTTTGCTCGCCTTCGAGAAAAGATCAAAAGAAAGAAATAAAGACATGAGAAGAAGGACTAAAATGACTCAAAGACATTGATCAAGTTGCTGCATCATTGTTACTTAGAAAAGCATGAAGGTTAGCAGAATAATATGCAGGAACATATGACATGGATTTTTAGCATTCTAAACACATCAAGTTTGATATTTCGCAAATTCACTTTAATCATGCTCAATGGAAGTAAGAATACCTAACTATGCATGTCAATTTCAAAATCCTATGGCATGTTTACTTGCTATTCTCCACTAATCATGGATACACATGTAAGAGATCTTGTGGCTTTTGTGGTTGTAATGTAGGCTTAGGCATGAGTAGGTAAAAATAGGCATTTAGGCTCAATTTACATACCATAAGCTCTTTTGCTTTAAATTCTTCTCTTTTCTTGTGATTCTCTTTTTCACTTCATACCTATCTTTCTCATCTTTTGTTTTGAGAGAATGAAGTGTATTATGAATAGCCGGCACCCCCAAACTTAGGCTTTTGCCTATTTATTATTATTTTTTCATCGAGGTGCATCAAAATTGTTTACTCTCTTTGTCTCTTTTTTAACACTTTATATTCCAATCACCTCAATTTTTTTCCACTTATGACACAAGTTTAGAATTATAAGGTGTCAAAGAAAAGTCTTATTTTTAGGCTCAAAGGGGCTGACTAGGGATATAATTTGAATGTCAGGGATAGACAAAAATGATAAGAAATGGCTAACAAAGAAATTCCTGAGTCATCTCCCTAACATGCATATCCTAACTATTTCGCCTCAAATAGCAAGCAACCAGACACATAAGTTTAATCACTAACAATGCATAAATCAAGCAAAATACCCCAAATAGTCCGATTTCATGAATTTTTGGCATATCTAACCTAAGTGTTTAGATGGTTGCTTCTAATTTCATTACATTATTCAACCTTACTTCACTAGGCATTTCCAGTAACTACAACATGCATGATCTTAAAAAAAAAATATGACTAAAAATACTCAAAAACACACAAAACAAATCAAAAAGACTCAAAAACAATAAGACATCCCCCAAACTTAAATCACACATTGTCCCCAATGTGTGCAAGACTAAAAAAAATAAAAGAAAACAAGACAACTTACAAACTTGGTTTAAAGTGGTGGTGGTGGCGGCGGATAATGCATGAACCACTGGTTGAACAAGGAACTCATCTCATCAAATCTTTGGTGCAACTGTTGTTGCTCCTGCCTTAGTTCTTGTTGTCCTTGCCTCAGGTCCTGTTGACCTTGTATCATTATTTCAAAGCTCTGCATCATCCTCCTCTGGTTCATGAGCAACTGTTCCATTATAGGCATCGGAGGTTCTAATTCTGGGGACTGCTGGCGGCTGCTACTTGCCTCGTGACTACCAGTGCATCATTGTGAAGGAAGATTATACCTGCAACTTCTTCTTCGGTGAACGTAATAGTATGTTCATCCGGTATCTCCCGAAACCTTTTCTCACGGGATATATAAATTTTTATTTTCTTAGCCGCAGTAAAAGATGTAGCAACAATCATTGAGTCACAATAGATCATGTTTATAACATGAGGTGTTGCAGCCAGATTTGACTTATTTTCTTCGGGTACGCCCCACTTATAATTGTTTCGAGCTTTCTCGCTCAAATATTCCTAGAGGTAGCCCCTGCTTAGCATTTTTGCCACCGCCTCTTGTAGATGTCTGCAATCTGTAGTTTTATGCTCGAGTGCCATGGAAATTACACCAGACATACTGATTTCTTTTGTTAGGATCAGATTGCAATGGTTTCGGTGGACGAGACATCAGATGAGTTCTTAGTACCGCCACTATTTGCTCTTCGTTGATGTTGAAGTTATACTCGGATAATTTTGGGTACCCGATACCCTTAGATGAGTTACCTTTATCAGAATTCACCAATCTTTAATTGTTTCATCCGGGACCTCCTTTGTTATTTGATTTTTCAAAGGAGTGAAAACATTGTCGTCCTTCCTGCTTTCTGGGAGTAGGATAAGGTTGGTAACGGTTCTTTGAGGAACTCCAGTCGGTTCCTTTATCAGACTTTGTGAAGATACTCACGACTTTAGATCTTAGCATATCATCCTCAATCCAGATCTTGGATTCATACCGATTGTCAACGTCCTCCCAAGTTCTAGCTTTTAATTACAAAAGATTTTCACTGAGCTTTCGGGAAGCATCTGAACTTGAGGGGTTCAAACCCTTTGTGAAAGCCTCTGCAGCCTATTCATCCGGAACTACGGGTAACAACATCCGCTCCTTCTAGAACAGTGTGACAAAGTCCATAAGAAGTTCTGATTCTCCCTGCATAATGCGAAAGATTTTGCCAAATGGCTCATGATGTATTTATCAGGTGATAGTACCATTTAAGGACAAGTTTCTACATGATAGTATATGTGTGTTATATACCTTATATAATAAGTTTATTTGGATTTTTGGACATGGAGCTACCAATATGAGGATGATAGTTTAGATTTAAGACCCTACATGGTAACATGTTATGAAGTTAGCCACAACATGCATAATCTGCCTACGATAGTTTTGAGAAGGGAAATAGCCTAAGAGCAAACCACATGTGATTCTATAATGTCTCAATTTTTTAAAGATGTATTTTTCCATATGACCTATGCGTACGACTAAGAAAAGATTATACAGGACATGAGAAACAAGAGCAGACGATATTGAATTTCTAGGAATAGTTTTAAATTATCTAAGTTTATTCAGATCATAACCAGAGAGTAGGACGTTAGTAACTTATTACAAGAAGTAGATATTACTATGAGAAGATAAGATGTGACAATTCCCTCTAAGGTTATGTGATTAAGTGTTTACCCCCGAATGTGTATAGTATGATATGATTTTAAAGTGTACAGAAAGTTCGAGGTTAGTTATTTCATTTTTTTCATTTAGGACTGATGAAAATTTCCCCTGAGTGTGATCCATGTCTATATTACAAAAAAATAGTATACGATCGCGCAATATGGTCAGATGATGAGGGAAGTTAGAAATAATCTATGCTTCACTTTAGTATTAGGACATAACCATGGAACATGATGCTAGCAGGAGTTTAATAGAGAATAGTAAGTAAGTTTTGAGTAGATATAGTGAATTAGCAATTTCAGCAAAGCTAGTACGAGTGAGTGAATAGCAGTTTAAATACACCGAATGTGTGTTAGAACCTAAACCGTTTAAGATAAGTATGAAGTACAGTGGAAATTGGAGAAGAAAATCTGCTAGGCAGTAAGAGAGGAAATTACAGAAGAATTATCTTTTAGAGTTATCAAAAAGGGGGTCTCCATATGACTAGCAGTGTGAGCGAAGTTAAGTTGTTAAGACAAATTATGCTAGTAATTCAGTCCATGTAAGTAATTTAGTTTTCCCTAATAAGGCAAATCGCTCAGAAGTGAGTCAAAAGATGAGCCATCAGCGACATAAAGTGCAAAAAATTGCAGAAGATAAGAAAAGTTTGTTGGATCCCAATGAGATAGAAGGATCCCCAAATATAAGATCTTAACCTTTGATCCAAGAAAGATATGTGTAAATTTTCAACAAGTACAGTCGAATATTGAAACTCGAAGGGTTAGCATGAGATATGAAGAACCTCTGTTCAGTAATAAGGACATAATTAGATAGTCTCCAAAGGTAGTGTCATCACATGAGACTCAATTTTTAAGGTGTTGGTCAAAGACTTAGCGTATAACAGTAGTATGAGTATTTCAAGAAGCATGTCAGAAAGATATCAAGTATATGTAGTTTAGCTCAAGTTGAGGCAGACAGAAGAATCATGATGAGAGAAGTTCATTGTTTAGAAAACCTAGGAGTACAACTTTCGGACCCCGGAGATGGTAGAGTTGTTGTACATAATAGAGTAAAATCCTCCTTAGTAGTTGAGTAAAAGAGGAGAACAGTTTCATGATCACTATCTATCGCAGCTAAATGAGGGGATTTGTAGACATAAACTCATAGCTTTCAAACAAGGGGAAATGATGGTACTCTAAGGTATGAAGGACAATTTTTGTGTCCCGTTTGTAGATAAACACAAAGAGATAATTATGGCAGAGGGACAATTTTAGATATTCTACCTATCCAAGCTCGACAAAACTCTATCATAACTTCGAGTAAGGTTATTAGTGGAATGACATGGAAAGAAATGTAGCCAATTTCATGGATAGGCTTCCAATTGGTAGCAAGAGCAAGCCGATTCAGTAGAAGAATCACCAAGTTATATATGCTCAGGAAAGTTTCAGGCTCCATGGAGCTCCAATGTCCATTCAGATCGAGACGTCAGGCAAAACTTACTATCCAGACACACAAAGATATATTGAGTGCATGTGTCATAAACTTTAAAATGTAATTGAGATGATCATTTGCCTCTAGTTGAGTTATTTCTAAATATAGATTTTATGCTAGTATCAGGATGGAACTATTTGAAATCTCGTATGAGAGAAGGTGTAGATCACCTATTGGTTGGTATGAAGTTGGAGTAATAGAATTGCTAGGGCCAGAATTGGTCCATTAGGCTTTTGAAAAGTTAAAATAATACAAGAGAATTTGAAAATGACTAAAAGGCGCAAGACTTCTATGTGAACGTGTGGCGCGGAGATTCAGAGTTTCATGTTAGCTATTGGGTGTTTCTAGAAAGTTTTGCCTATAAAGGCGTCATATGATTTGAGAAGAAAGAGAAGTTAGTCTCAAATATATTAGACTATACAGGATCCTATGAAAGATCGTCAAGTTCGCAAGTTGAGGACTAAGGAAATCGCTACAGTGAAAGTGTTATAAAAGAACCAAAACGTGAAGGAGGCTACATGGGAAGCCAAAGAGGATATGAAGCCCAAATGTCCGCACTCATTGATGGACAAGCAGAAAATGTCTAGGGTACCTCAACAATTCAGACATCATGTCAGTTGAATGTTCAGGTGCCATCTCTTCTCAGCATTCAAATCTCATGTTGTAACATTCATCTTTTCGGTAATCAAATATCATATTATGATATCCGTGTTTACACATATTCATATCTCATATCATTTTAGCATTCATGTATCCATGTCAGCCAGTCTTCATGCATTCATGTCCCATGTCATGCCCATCACGTCCATGTAATCATGTCATGTTCATACCCATGTTCCAGTAATCATGGCATTCGAGCCTACACATTTTTTTCCAAATCCCATGTATAGTATGTATTCATTTAGTTCAATATTCATAAGTTCATGCCATACCGGTATTCATGATAGTTGGTATTCACGTATTCAACCTAGCTTAGTGTTCATGTTAGTCACGTTCATGCTTCCGTTACCATGTTATGTCTTGTCATGCGTATCAAGATGACATGTGAGGCTTGTGTTGTGCTTTGGTTAGCTGGAAGGTGTTTGAAACCTGTTGGGATAGTCCTATTTATAGAAAAAAAACCTACCAAAAGTTTAATAAAATTTCAGAGTTAGTCATACTCCTAACCATGAACCACCATTCGAGGATGAATGATCCTAATGGGGAGATATTGTAACACCTCATAATTTCAGGCTATGGTTTGAACCGTATGATATGAAAATGATAGAACCAAGATGAGGAGTGTAGGAAGTGTTTTGAAAATTAATCAAGTCATAAGAAGAGTCTTAGAAAAAATTATAGTCGAAATCTACTATGTGGAGCATGTTTTAAAGTGAGTTTGCAGTAGGTCTCACTAAACTGAGTGTACGGATAAACATGTAAAGAATTTGGAAAGTCTTCCTTCGTGAAAGTTGTAGACTTTTGAAATACATATACATCGATATAAGTCCCACATCAAATGGAGTTATTTATAAAACGTTATAGCCGATTGACTGAGGACGTGTAAAATGGAAATTCCGATTCTTGTAGGATTAGGTTCTAAAGCCCAAGCCTTTATGATAACTTATAAATACAACCCTAAAACGTTTTATGTAAGGATTTTCAACCAGAGATGCTACCAAACACCTAAGGTGAGTTCATATTCAAATTCCTATGTCAATTATATTAAGTTAACACTAGAATAACACCGAATCATTATTTGGAACCGCTAGATTTTGAAACATCCATTCAAGGTCGAATTTAGAATGAAGCTTTGAGATATCTTCAAAAAGTTAAGCCCCTCAATCATTAATGAATTATATGGAGTTATTATATGTTTTAGACATTTAATATTTGGTAGAATCATGAAATAGGAATGATTTAGATGCACTCCATCAAATGCAAAATCCTAGTAATTTGTTGTAGATTTTCCCTCCGACCAGTTAGCTTCCTTTGGCGAATTTCGATAATTTAATCACTGGATCAAGTAAAAATTTTAACTGAGTTGTCCCAACATACAGGTATTAAATGTGAATGGTGGATATCTGATTTGGAGATCTGAAACAGTGTGGTTTGAGCTATGAACATTAGCTACAAAAATCGGTAAAAACTCTTCTCAAGGTTTCAAGTTCAAAGTTTTGGATTTCTTCTTCAAAAGTTCAAAAAATTTCTATAAGTATTGGAGTGACTAAGGTATGTAGAACTTCTATCCACGTGTGGGAATATTATTATTCTTCTCCATGTCATGTTCATCCATGAAACCATGAATTTTCGTAACTTAGGATTTTTATTCCAAGTTCATGATAATCATAAACTACATGTATCATGATATACCATGTTGTATTAGTAATTCGTTATTGTGTTCTTGATATTCCATTATGGTTATTAGTAATACATACATAATTCATGAATACCCATAATCTTGAATTCCATGGGTTCTTAAATACAAGTCATGAACCATTACTACTCAATTCCATAAAATTATACATGCTTTCATGTCTTACAAAAGTTATATTATATATTTATTTACATGCTAAATTATAATCACGAATCATGTTTTACAATTTATATTTATTAAATACATGGGCTTACAAGCCCATTATTTTCAAGTACATATTTTGGGAGCTGCACAGATTACAGAGAAGGATCAGATAGCCTGAAACTATGTATGCCAACGTAGGATAAGGGTCGCTCCGCTAGAGGATGATACCTTTTTATTACCCCTTGTGGGATTATTGAATCCATTATGTTCATGTTCATGTCTCGTACTCCGGCAATGTACGAGATGACTTAGTTGATCAGGCAGAAATCAGGCTTCATATTCACGCGTGGTGGTTCATGTCGGTTTTGTTAATGCTCTTCTCACATATATACAGATATACCAGATATACCGATACACATATATTCATATATACAGACATATTACTTTACAGATTTTACACATGTTTTATACTCATGCCAGATCATCCTCATGTTCATGTTTCAGTTTCAGTTTTAGTTTCATCTTCATAGTATATCATGTGTCAGTTTATTTCTTCAATTGCTTTACATACAGTACAATTCAAATATACTAACATCCTTTTGTCCGGCCTTTACTTCACGGTGCAGGTACTGAGTTTCAAGACAACAGATCTGCTTGTTAGAATTTGCCTCATTATCAGCTATTAGTGAACCCCATTTTCTTTGGGGTGTTGGTCAATTATTTTACATGTCATGCTTATTATTAATGGTATGTCAGGGCCTTGTCCTGATAATCAGTTTTGCAGTCAGACTCATATGTCAGAAGTTTCATATACTAGAATAGTTTAGCATATTAGTCATGTCAGCATTATTTTCTTACTTGTTATATTTTCAAATATTTTCACAATATATTTTTCAGACTATATTTCACTACCATGATTTATATAAGTTACTATCATAATTATTCCATGCTTTCGATGCACATGTTGATTCAGCAACCCATGTGGTTCGCTTGATCACATCCAGTCAGGCACCGAATATCGTGTTTCGCCCAGACCATGGGCGTTACACCTTTCGTCTGAATTTATTCTCTTAACTAATTCTGAAATCTCTCCATACAAAGTCAAATAAGAGCTTTCACGCAAAAATGCTGGTTCTATAGGAATGACTTTATCCCAGACAAATTGAGTTCAAGCTTAAATATCTGTAGGAGAATAAGTTCCTTAAAAATGAGGAAAATGACTTTTCTAGTGGAAGTAGGGAAAACAAGTTCCATAAGTGACATTTTATATTAATTGTGTTCCCCTCCCCCCGACCCTAATTCACCCAACACACCTCATCTTCACCCCATTCCCGTTGACGTGTTTATCTTGATTGTATACAATTCTTTTTGACAATATTTTTATTTATGTACCAAAAATAATAATAAGAAATTCACTTATTTCCTTAAAAAATATGTTTCAAAGAGGCATTTTCCTTTCTTACTAAACACAAAAGTCTCAAGGTCACGAGTTCGATCCCCTGCATAAACCTTCTTGGTTGAGTCTGTCACACATGACTTGCCAAGTGTGGTTTTACTGCCGACGTGGTTTGCGTGCCATCGGCCCGGGTTTACCTCGCGCACTGAAAGAAAGAATACCGCGGCCTTCACAAAAAAAAAGTCTCAAAATTTAGAAAGTTGAATGCTATATGCGCCCTTAGGCCCCATCAAAAGTCTTTCGGACGGATTGCCTCTCTGAAGTTTCTGAGTAAAGCTAACACACCTAATTTATCAAGTAATTGCAAGGCGTATCCTTCAAATTGACTGGTCTTTAAGTTTTTCCCTTCAAATGAGTTGATCTTTAATTTTATCCTTTAAAATTAAAATTATACTTATAAAACATAAGTTATTTACATAACTTTAATATTATGAAGCGTAACTTATGTCTCTATAGGTAGAAATTTAATTTTAAATGCCTAATATTAAAGACTAACTAATTTGACCCAAAATAGGAACAAAAGTGCAAATGACCCCTAATTTATTCTCTTTTTTGTTATCCGTTATACCAAATGTACTCTTAAAGCAAACAATATTTGTTTTTCCTTCAACGATAATTATGCTTTAACCTCCACCCCCACGTTGCTTCTACTTCTTGTAAACTACTATCAAGTATTTTAACCCACAAAAAAAAATTAAAATTAAAATTAAAAATAATTAATGCTAAGGATAAAACACGGAAAAATTGAAGATCAGCTCTTTTGAAAGGGAAAAACTGAAGACCAATCCATTTGAAAGGAAATTCGTGCAATTTCTTTTATTCCTGTCGTGTAAGACTCATAAAAGAAGAAAACGTATTTTATAAGAATTTCTTTATCCTCATGCATTAAACTCGAGACTTCTGATTAAGATTGGAAGTATTTTGTGTAATCATCACAACCTTTAGTGCCCGTTTGGTTGGGCTTTTCCAAAAGCACTTCTGGCCTTTAATTGAAGTGTTTGGTTGACAAATCCAAAAGTGTTTTTGGGTTCCAAAAACACTTTTGGAAGAAGCTTAAAATTTGGATTTTTTTAGTAGAGGTAATTTTGGCTTATAACTTTTTTGTCTTTTATATAAAAACATTTTTTATTTATAACCAAACACGTAACCACTTTTTGATAAAAAACTCTACTTTTAAAAGCTCTACTTTTAAAAGCTCTTTTTAATAAGTTGTACCAAACGTGCCTTTAATAGAAAATTTATAGACAATTGGATTAAATTGAAAGCAAAATGCTATTTAACTTGTATTTAAATATATAAACATTAATAGATATTTATTCAATAAAAAGCTAATCACTAGAATTTAGTGTCAAATAAGGAAGAAAAGGGATAAATCTCTCCCATATCAATACCACATTAGAAGTTGGTGTGAATCCGTTGCTTGCGGATGCAGTTTTGGCCTTGTTAACATATCTAAATGATACGTGCACAAATTTTACTTTTTTGTTTTGCAATTTTACTTAAAAAATAAATAAGAATAGGCTTGCAATAACCTTAATTTAATGTAGGATTAGTTTTATACGATCAAACCTCTATACGACAATATCAACAATTTTAAGAATTTTTAACTTCTATAACAATCGGGTATCCGACATCGAATGAGATATCAAAAAACAGGTATAACAATAGGCTGTTATACATTTATAATAGCATTTAAATTTAAATAATATTTAGTTATTCTAAGTAATATAGATATATAGAATTTAATTCTTTATTTTTTAATGTCAAATTCTGAACGTAATCACACTTTTTTTTTTATAAAGAATAAGAATATTCTAATGATGGAAACATATATTTATCATAAATAGTGTATTAAAATATTAAGATATTTTATCAAAATTTCTAGACTTATTATTAGTAATTTCAAAAAAAAAATTATATATAAAAATGATTAATTATTATTATATTACTAAAAAAAGAAGATGCGTTAAATTCACGTTGTTTTAGATACAACAAACTTTATAAAGATCTTCTTGGTTGAGTCTGTCACACATGACTTGTTAAGTGTGGTTAATCGGCTGACGTGATTTACAGATTATTGTGTCAGCCCGGGGTTTACCAAAAGAATAGCGGCTGTGTATTCCTTCGTCAACAAAATTATTTTTAATAAACGTTTTCAATTTTTAAATACTTGTATTATCCAACAAAATAGGGTTCCATAATGTTTTTTGTGAGAATACTCATCAAAGTTCGTAACTCCTAAGGCTGCCACCTATACAAGCAACTATATATATTAGACACTTTTCTTGAGAATCTCACAGCACACAGAGAAAAAAAGTGTGAAAAAGCAAAACCGCAACTCACATTATTCTCTGATTCTACATGATCAAATGCTATAAATCTTAATACTTATTCTTCTATATATTGGCATTTAATTTGTTGATCATTTGTGTGTAACAAGATATCACATGGCTTCTTCCTCTAGCAGTATTGATGAAGAGGGTAGGCAATTTTTTTTTAAAGTTTGTTTTATTTCTTCTTCTAATTAATTTCTTGTTTGTTTGTGTGAGTGATGTTGTGGTTCTTGGAATTATTGGAGATGCAGGAATTGAGAAGAAAGAGCCAACCCCTCTAGAAAAGCATGTTATGTTCTTTGATATTAACAAAGATGGTGTCATTTACCCTTGGGAAACTTATAAAGGTGATATATCTAGTTTTTCTACCCCCCACCCTATTTTTTACCTGCACATAGAAGATTTAGGTTGGTATCCACACCAAATCAATGAATACATGATAGTTCTTCGGTTCCAGTTTCTATTTATGCAGTTTCAGTTAATGTGGCAACATCTCCTTTTAGTTCATTTTAAAGAATTGACAACTCATCCGAAGCCCTAGACCAGTTGGTCTTGAAGGCGAATGATCTCATCGGTGTGAGAGGCGATCACAAGTTCGAAACCCCACAGGTAACGCACGATCTGCGCCTCTTGGGAGCTCGCACACTGCTTGCCAAGTGTGGTTTAACTGATGTGGTTTGCAGGCTATTGCGTCATCCGGGTTTATCTCAATGCGACTCGAAAAGAGCAATGCATGTTCCTTCGTCAATAAAAAAAAAAAGGATTGACAACTCTCTCAATTTGAAAATATTTTTGTTTAAACTTCTTATGAATCCTAATGAGAAGCTATTGATGACGTTGAAAAGAAAAAAAACTTTTGTAACCCCAAAAAGTAAAATCACCAGTTTTAAAACTCTTATAAGAGTACAAATGTTATGTTTGTGAGAATAAGTTTTGGAAGTCGTATAAGCGTACAAATATTATGACATGTTTGCGATACATTTAATTTTGTGGCTATTCAAATTTTGTCACGTGAATTGAAATGGAGGGAGTACATGTTTTATATATATTTTTTACTAATTTATAGTTAATTAGTACACATTGTCATCTTAGTTTATTATTTAAGGATGAGAAATTAGTATGGTTCGATGTGAATACCGGTTGCTAGTGAGTTCTTGTCTTTTTTCATCCTTAAATGTTCTTTTTTCACGAACCAGGTTTTCGGAAAATTGGAAGTGGTGTTCTCCTCTCGACAGTTGCTTCCATTTTCATTAATATTGGTCTCAGTGGAAAAACTCGACCTGTAATTCACTCTTTCCCTCTCTATAATTGTATTCGTGGAATTGATCAATTGAGTCTTTTATAGTAATTTGAATAGAAGAAAATGACCTTCTTGTTGTCTTTCTTAGGATCATACTTTTTTCCATGAATGAGTAGTTAACAATAATATTTGAGCTATGAAGATTGACAAAAAATCTTTATGATGATTTAAACTATTTGCATAGCAAAATATTTGTGCGCGGATTGCGCATGAACTTATGTCGAAATTGTAGTCCATCTTAGAATTTAATAATCACTTCGTTTTAATAATATATGAGAAAGCCGGGAGATTCTGTTAAGAGTCTCACATCGGTAATGGAATGCAAACATGAACTCCTTATATGGACTTGGACAATCCTCACCCTACAAGCTAGCTTTTGGGGTTGAGTTAGGCCCAAGATCCATTCTTTACATGGTATCAGAGTCAGACTCATTCCAATCTATGTTCACCAATGTTGGGTCCCCAAATTATGTCTCCACGCTCCAGTTAACGGGGTCTGGGCGTGCGGGGGAGTGTTAGCAAACATGGACTCCTTATATGGACTTGGACAATCCTCACCCTACAAGCTAGCTTTTGGGGTTGAGTTATGTCCAAGATCCATTCTTTACAAATTCAACAATAATTTATCTACTATGTAATTTCCCACTGTAGGGGATATGGAATCCCTCTCCGCCCCTACCTTTATACATCGAGAGTTTAAGAAAGAAATGAAGAATTTAAAAATTTATGGCCCGAAACAAACCATAGATGTATATATAATGGTCATATAATAGCATTTTTTCGGTTGGATAAGGATAAGTGGAGCACTTCTTTTAGTCCTCTATTATTGTACCAAATTGTGCCATCAAGATGACTTTGATGTCAAGTTTATGCTATATGTGACATTTTGTAAGTGAAACCTTGAAATTTGGTTACTCCACAAGTTGTCTATCTTCCTATTCCTTTGCCCTTCCTGACATTTTAAAAGTACTACAAGATTTTAAGAAAACTGCTAGTATAAGATTAAGTGCATGTCTATATATGTACAGGGGAAGTGGCCTTCTCCACTATTTCCTATTGAGGTGAAGAACATCAAATTTGCCAAGCACGGCAGTGATAGCAATATCTATGACACTGAAGGAAGGTAATATTTACAACTTCTCTCTCGCAACCCAAACACCACCTAATAACGTGTGACGTTCTTTCTGTAATTGTGTAATGATTTATTCCAAATTGTTCTTGCTAGTTGCTAAATTATTATCGGTATTAAGTGAGTCTAGCTGTTATACAGTGTAGTGTAAAAGAGCTTTTTGTACTATCTCAGTCATTTAATTTAATGGATAAATACATGTAACTATTCATAATAAGTGGGGCGAGCGAGGGCTGTGGAATGGGAACTTGGTCTTTTTATATCTTCCTGGGTAATCTTCACAATCTGTTAGAACTTAGAATCAGTTAAACTATACTGTCCGTATAAAAAGTCATATGTACCATCAGTGTAATCGGTTTAACGTTTATACATTGATAGAATAAATGAGTTTTTATAATGTAATGTCACTTAAAAGGATAATTGTATGCTTCTATCAATGTGGAAAGAGTTGTCTGGGAAATAACGTAATCAACTTGCTATAACAAATAAAATTGTATTGCTTGTACAAAAATAATGTGTACCTTCTTGTATATAAATTAAGTCAGGTGTAAATATGCAATTTTCATTTGGTATCTTCACATTTTGAAGGTTCTGTCCTGAAAAGTTTGAGGAGTTATTCAAGAAGCATGGACGAACAAACTCCAATGCCTTAACAGGCGCCGAATTAGATGAATTGCTCAAGGCAAGCAAGCAACCCAAGGACTTTGCGGGACAGTAATACTCTTTGTTCTTTTTAATCTCGAGAATTACGAGGTTCTATCTTTAAAATTTAAATTATTAATTTCATAGACGATCATTTTATAACTGAAAATTTGCTTAATTTTGCCCAAGTATCATAGAAAGTCTTTAGGAGGAAGCAAAATAAACATTTTATGATACTTAGGCAAAGTTGAGCGATCTTTTGGTAAAAAAAAGTTAGGGACTTTATTGTGATATTTACCAAAGTTTAGTGCTCCTTTTTGTTAATAAAAATAATTTAGTAGCTTTTTCTGATTTTCTTACTTTGGTGTAAATAAAGTTAGAGTGATCATTTATGAAATTACTCTTCAGATTATATGGTCGTTTTTTTTTTGTTACTGTGTGTTAATTGTTAAAGAAGTGATAGAAATAATTGGATGGATTATGCAGTATTGCTGCTAAATCAGAATGGAAGATACTTTATCTCCTTTGCAAAGATGAGCATGGCTTGCTGCCCAAAGAGACGGTCAGGAGTGTGTATGATGGTAGCCTTTTTGAACAAATGGCCAAGGAAAAGCAATCCAAGAAACACAGGTAACTACCGCCATTACATAAACTTAGTTCTATTTATTCGGGGAGTTTTGAAGCAAAGATAAAATCGTCTCCATATGACGACAGGTTCATTTCACAAGACTTATAGGTGACACTTGACAGATTGATTGGATTACCTCTTTGGGGTTCAAATGAAATGGAAATCAGCCGTATGACCACATGACCACAGGCTGATTTCACATGGCTTTTAGGTCACAAATTGTTTTAGAGTCATACTCTCAGGAAGCTGAATTACCTCTTTGGGGTTTAGAAATTAGGTCATCATGGGTTCGAGCGAAATTAGCCATAATGACCACAGGCTGATTTCATATGACCAAGGTCATAATTTTTTTGAGTCGTGGAATCAACTACTTATATTTGTGCCTAGGACAGGAAGCTGAATTACTTCTTTGGGGTTTAGAAGAAAGGTCATAGGTCCGAGCTGCAGAATTAGTCACGGATAGTTGCATTAGTAGGCGGTTAAATCACCACTTTAGGGTTCGAAAAAAGGGTCGTGACTTCAAGTTGTTGAATTGATACTTACATTAGTGGAGGCTATTAAATTACCCTTTTGGGTTGTAGTCGTTTTCCTTACGCAATATTCTTTGTGCACCGAGTTGTCGTCCTCCTTTTTTTGTTAATGATATTTCTTGAAAAATATTATACTTGACATTATTTTCTATTATTACTACTATTCATTGCAGGGGTAAATCAAGTTCCTAAAAGGTGCAGCAATTGGTTTCTACTTATCTGTTTGGCAGAGTATTGGAGCTACAAGGAAGAAAAAACCAGAACAAGTACACTTTGTATATTATAGAGTTGTGGTAGATTTCGAGAATCAATACGTGTGAATGTGAAATTTGTTTAGATGAGTTGGTGATATTTGTTTAATTTGGGATGATATCTATGTCTGTGATGTTCTTTTTCTTTGTAAAATTTAAAGGGAAAAGGGTGGAATTTGCTCATATATATATATAATTTTTGCTACATTAATTATCAATACAATCTAGATAAACGACATGTGTACTGGTTATTATGTATGGCCGAGATTAGTTTTTAACTTGTCCTTTATTTTTTATGGTATTAAAATTTAGTTGTCAATTGTATATGAATAAAAACATATACAATTCAACAACAAAGTCATATTCACAAAACACAAAAATCTGATATTGAGGAACTTAACTTTACTTTTGATTTTTGGTTTAATATTAATTGACAACAACAACATATCCCGTAAAATCTCACAATGTGGGGTCTGGGGAGCGTAGAAGGTATACAAGCCTCACATCCACCTTGTACGTAGAGCGGTTGTTTCCGGAAAATCCTCGGCTCAAGACAAAGCTTTAGTATTAATTGAGCTGCAAAAAAATCCCTTCATTTTACATTTGATAATTATAATGGAGTTCTAAATTGAGGAGAATATCAAATTATAGTAAAAAATGAGACAAATTTGAATTTGTTCTAAAAAAAACTGAACTTTACTTTTGATTTTTGGTCTAGTATTAATTGAGTTGTAAGAAAATTCCCTTCATTTTACACTTTGTTCTAAAAAAAACTGAACTTTACTTTTGATTTTTGGTCTAGTATTAATTGAGTTGTAAGAAAATTCCCTTCGTGTCCAGTCAAATTACATCACATAAATTGAAATGGATGAAGTATTAAAATATAAAAAAATGACAGGATGGGGTACTTCCGATACTTTTGAGGTCAAGGATAATTATGACGAGTCTTGGTATGAAAAAAAATTAGAAAATCAAGAAAAGTTCAAAAAAATTATTTTGGTCTTTCTTTTATTTTTAGTGTAGTCATTTTTTTTCTCATTAGTGGTATAAATCATCTGTACCCTTGGATTTTCTTATGAGCTCGATTCTTTCACGAGGGGGGTCTTTGAATCGGGTAATTTAAAAAAAATGGATTAATTTTTTTAGTAGTAGTAAAAAAGGGAGAAGAAAAACTTGTGTGACTTGTTTGATACTAACATATTTAGGCATGAGTTTGCGTAGTGCTTTCCTGTGAGTGCTTGAGTTAACATAAAATATCAGACTTTCTGACACCTAGACTCAGGGTTGTGACTCTGTACGTAGCTTATTCTTATTTTGTAGTTCGTCATGATCATGTCTGTCTTAGAGTAAAATTGATTCATCTTGATTGAGACTTGTTTCATGTGTGGTGAGGATTTCTTGCATATTTCATAGTTTGCATTTTAGTCTAGAACTTGCCCTGCGTGTTATGCGTGTTATTGAAGTGAAATAAAAAGTGTTGCTCTGTTTAGAATATGATAATAGATTTTCTTTGATATGTCTTGTAAATTTTTAGCCTTTTCAGATATTGGACCACTGGTTAGCCCTTTAAGTTTGTTGATAGCAGCATTTTTACCTTGATTCTTTTATTTGAATCCCTAGTTTTTGCACCCTGCTTTTTTGAGCACTGTAGCTTTAGACTGTGTGATATAATTGATAAATCTGAAGAAAGAGATGGACAAGTGATAAATGGTGGCCAATGCATGATAGCTATAAAGTGATGAAAAGGCCCTCTTAGAAAGAATGTGACATGAAAGAAAGAAAAATAAGAATGAAAAATTGCTTTGATAAAAAAATTGAAACGTTCTTAATATGAGGGAAATATTTGTGAACTATCCGTTCTTAAAAAAATTGAAACGTTCTTAAAAAAATTTGACAGTTCAAACTTGCATTTTGACTGTCCATGGAACATGTTAACTATCCGTCTACCTCCCCGTAAAATTGCACAGTTTTTCAATTTTGTCGAAACGTATTTTCTTTGATCCGTTTGACTTTCATACACTCCAGAACTTCCATAAACAAGTCATAAACCTTTATTACCTTTTTTTAAGGTCACACATCTTCTCAAGACATCGGTAGCCATCATCGACACGTCCGAATGCGAAATTACGGGGTGTAACAACTATGCATAGGACTACTAAGGTGAAAATATATGACGTGTTTCAATGAGCTAAGCCATTAATGACATGGCGAAGGTCAGAGCTCATAAAGTCAGTGAAGTTAAGATATTGTTGAGTCTATTTTATATATACTTTTGAGTCATTTTTAGTTAGTATTTTCCTCTTTTCTTTGTGTTTAGTATAGTGTTAGGGTTGTTTTTCTTTCTTTTGAGTCACAGCGGTTCTAAGGGAGAAAATACCGAATTGAGGATGAAATGACTGATTTGGAGGATGAAAGTGCATAATCAAGGCCCATGCAATCAACTAGAGAAACTCGGAAAGCAATTTAAATAAAATTACATTATCAACCGCACGGGGTCTACAAGGCTAATTTGCAGAATTTGCTCGGATTTAATCAGCAGCCGAGGCGCGAAAATTCTCGGCAGCCATGGCGCCAAAACTCCCGCAAACACGTAAAAGTTACGCTGCATGCACAGCGCCGACGCGACTGGCGAAAATTCGATATTCCAAGGGCAAAATGGTCCGAAAATGAGATTTTCACATATATAAGCCCTATGGATTATTCTAAGGGGGATATCATACTTTGGGGGAGGCAAGAAAGGAGGCAAAGCTACACAATTTGAGACTTTTGTTCAAGTTCTTTTTCTTCCCTTTATTTTAATTCAGTTTATGTTGGATGTTTGTAAATTGGTTCTTAGCATGACAATGTATATGAACTAATTTCTTTATTAGGGTTTTTCATCGAATCAACTTGAACCTCTTTTATAAGTTAATGCATTGATTAGTATTTCTTCTTCATATGTTAAGATCTATTCAATTAGTATTGATTGTTTGATAATTAACTGGTCATTAATTGTCATAACTTATATGATTTCGAATCGAGATCTGAAAAGGGAGATTTGAATATGCTATAGTTGATTAGACCTGGGTTAAAATCGTGGACGAAAGTACCCCGATACTTGTGTAGTATTTGAGGTCATTGTTCTTAATCCTCATGTGTGATAAAATCTATCATAGAAATATAGAAGGTTTCTGCATAAGATTGAGTTTTTATATGTCCTAACCGGAATATAGAACATGTTCGCTAACCTGCTATCTTAATAAGAAGAAGAATCATTAGTCCTGCATTAATAAGTGAAAGAGTGGATAGTTGAGAAGTTCCCTTCATAATTGTCTAAAACCCAAAGTATCATCATTAGTTATTTCCTGCACTTTGTTTAGTTTTTAATTCTTAGTTCAAAAACCAAACACAATTAGCGTTAACCAAATAGAAACCAAAGTTTAGATATTCGGTACTTGATAAACCAGTCTATGTGGACGATATATTCGGTCTGACCGGGATTATTACTACATCGCGATATTATGTATTGATTGTTTGATAATTAACTGGTCATTAATTGTCATAACTTATATGATTTCGAATCGAGATCTGAAAAGAGAGATTTGAATATGTTATAGTTGATTAGACATAGATTAAAATTGTGGACGAAAGTACAACGATACTTGTGTAGTATTTAAGGTTATTGTTCTTAATCCTCCCGTGTGGTAAAATCTATCATAGAAATATAGAAGGTTTCTGCATAAGGTTGAATTTTATATGTCCTAACCGGAATATAGAACATGTTTGTTAACTTGCTATCTTAATAAGAAGAAGAATCATTAGTCTTGCATTAACAAGTGAACGAGTGAATAGTTGAGGAGATTGAAAGCCCTAATTTCCTTCATAACTGTCTAAAACCCAAAGTATCATCATTAGTTATTTCCTGCACTTTGTTTAGTTTATAATTCTTAGTTCAAAAACTAAACACAATTAACGTTAATAAAAAAGAAACCAAAGTTTAGATATTCGGTACTTGATAAATCAGTCTCTGTGAACAATACTCGATCTGACCGGGATTATTACTGCATTACGATACGTACACTTGCGTAAGCACAGAAATATCGCGAACATATATCGTATGTGTTGTATCCTTTGGATCTGTGCCCTTGAGATTTTACATATCAGCTTCAGAGAATTCAATTGGATCATTCTTGGTACAGAAGAATGAGGAAGCAAAGATAGTATTTCGTTTACCAAATTGTTTTCCGGTGAAATTTATTCTAACAAAAAATATAGTTAGAGATTTATATGTTATGGTTTAAAGACAAGTATGTTGTATCCGATCCGGAGAATTCCTTAATGAGTCTGATATCGCGAGCTAAGTTATAAGATCAAAGAATATAAAATTCAGTAAGTAAAATAATAAGCAGATAAATGAATAAATAAGCTAGATTCGAAATGAATAATGAACAAGTGCTTTGGTATATTGATCTGAGAGAGACAATATTGGTTACAAGTGTAAGCTTAGAGAATACAATGTGTCTTTCCTTCTCTTCTAAGTCTTGCATATATAAGACAAAACTAGACTATTTTTCTCTCCTAAAGTTGTGACGACGTGAGTGTGTTGATGTCATTGCACCTACGCGCGTCGTGACGCTCTGATCTAGGAGAGTTGATGTGATGGAAGTTATTGGAAGTGTGAGATAGGTGTGTAGAAATCTGAGGAAGTTAGGCTTCTAGAATACACTAGTCTTCCCATGTGCCTTTTTATCCAATACACAAATCACATAAAATTTTACCCAACTCCATATTTGGAAAGGTATGAAATAAGTATGAACCGTGGAAGAAAAAGAATTTTTGACTTAAATTGAATTGAATTTGCTAAGAATAGGTTCTTATGGCATAATTTTCTAGCTATAATTTAGCTAAGTGTGTATTAGGAAATTAGTACGGACATTTTTCTAGCTAAACTTATATTACTCGAGAAATATTTCAAGTTAGCTAGGATTTATGTAATAATAACAACATATTTAGTGTAATTTCAGGAAGTGGGTCTGGGTTAGCTAGGATTTATGTCTTTCCCTAAATTCATGTTCCTCTTGTATTGGTTCTACTGTACGATAGATCACTTTAGCAATATTTTTTAAGTGTACTACATATTTATATTTTTAAAATTCTGTGCAAGATGTAAATGAATCAAACCTATTCAAAGCAAAAAAGTACACTTATAAATTTAAAAAATAAATACAATCAATAATTTGGAAAGTGAACTATTCAAATTTATCCAAAGTCCTGCACTCAGGTTAGTGCTCAAGAGTGATCTCATCTCGTTGGGTGGTGTGGGACAAGTTCGCGAGTAACGCCGCCGTGTGCTTGTCACTGCTGGCCAAGCCTGCGAGCGCAAGTTAACTGGACGTGGTTTGCTATTGCGTCGTCGATTTACCCGGATGCACTGACTCGAAAGAAATAGCATGCGGATTCTTCGACAAAAAAAAAAAAACTATTCAAATTTAGTCCCTAATTATATATGAAAACAAACGGACACATAGCGGTGCCGACTAAACTAATTAAAGACTAATAATTAAATATTTTATTTCAACTTCTGGAGTTGGTCTCCATTTTCTCTTGACATGTGAAAACGATAAATTTTTCCAGCCTGTATTGAAACTGCACGGCTGAATTTCCTACAATTACGTAAACGCAACTTCAATGAACCTAACAACTACTATGAACTTAAAAAAAAGTTGAAATGGAACGCAAGTAGGAAAGTTTTTTTTTATCTCACTCGGTGTTCGATACTCGTATTGGTGTCCGACTATACCGGATTCACGCCGGATAGAGCCCATTTCTGAGGGAAGCGCTCCCTACCAAAGATTTTTTCATACCAAGAGTTCAAACCCGAGACCTCTGATTAAAAGCGACGTAACATTATCCACTGCACCACATCCTTTGGTGGTAAGTAGGAAAGTTAATTAAGAACGTCTGCCAAATTATTGCTTTTCAGATTTTCAACAATATAGTTATACTTCAGAATCTGATTTAGTTAATGCTTTCCTTATTTGAATTGGGCACGAAGTTTATGGAAACAATGCTTAAGAATAAAGAAAGAATTTTGAATTTTGTGATCTAAAATAAGTTTAAAATATCTGTATGGTTAGATGATCTTGTTAAGCGTAAAATGTAAAATTTAAAATTAAATTATTGTCACATAAAAAAATATGTCATTCTTTTTTGGACTGACTAAAAAAAAATGTGTCACATAAATTGAGATAAATAAAATAAGTAATATTTATGAATTTGTTGAAATTTAATTATATTTAATAAGTCGAACCCCATCGTCTCAACCATCTCTTTATAAACTACCAATAATATATAGTTTGGGAAGTAAGCACTGTTAAATATATAAAGAGACCAGCCGAGAGGCCTTGGGTCAGTCCTTGGGCCAGTCCAATTAATCAGCAGTTCGTGTAGGTGTAGGTTTAATTTATGGTATATTTTATATATTATAATTGTATATTAATTAGTCTTGTAGTTTTATCATAATTGTAAGATTAATATTCAAATAGAATAGGAATTAAGATGTAGAATAGAAAAAGAATTTACCTATTGTAACTTGTATATATACACCTTTTATCAATAAGAATAATCAAGGAATTATTTTTTCATGGTATCAAAGCTCTAGGTTCTTCTCCTTGCTTCCGCAAATTTTCTCTTCTTCTTGATTTCCATGCAAATCCCTACCCCCCCTCGGTTTCTTCATACCCGAGACCCTCCCCCCCCTAAAATTTTCTTGTCCAAATTTGTGTTCTCTTCACTATGACGGATAAGAACATGTTTCACCCTGCCCTAACGATTTCTAACATCAAGAGCGTTCTTCCTATTGTTCTTGACCTAGAAAACGTACAATATGGGACGTGGTCGGAGTTGTTTAAAATTCATGCGATGGCACATCAAGTTCTTCACCACATAATCCTACCGGCTTCTAATACGGAGGGTCCTCCGGATCCTAATACGGATGGTGTGCCCACCAAAGAGGACGATCCAAAATTATGGGTCACTCTTGACGCAAAAGTTCTCCAGTTGATTTATGCAACTATCTCCCTGGACCTCTTACAGACAATTATGAAACCTAACTCTTCCGTTATTGAGGCTTGGAATAGATTACGTGATATATTCCAGGATAACAGTCATTCCCGCATTGTCACCCTTGAACATGAATTTTCTCAAGTCGCTATGGAGAATTTTCCGAACGTTTCATCTTATTGCAAATGACTCAAGGATTTGGCGGATCAACTTCGCAATGTGGGTGCTCCTGTTAGCAATAGTCATCTCGTTCTACAGATGGTTGCAGGCTTGTCTGAGGCCTATAACGGTGTTGCTTCAATTCTTCGTCAAAGTAACCCTCTTCCGGAATTCTTTCAAGCACGCTCCATGCTTACGTTGGAAGAAGTCGATTTGGCTAAAAGCGACTCGCAGATTAGCCCCGTCGTCATGACGCCCTCCATAATTCTGTCACGCCCGCACTCGGGCTCGCGATCGTGCCCTACCTGGGCACCCTTCTATTCATACAACACAATAAACCGCGAAAGATAAATAACACTATTTTTTTTAAAACAAAGGCAAAGCCGATAAGGCTGCCATAATATAAATCACCCAAAAGGGTCTGCACTGTTCAATAATGTAAATACAACTCTAGCCAGTCCAGCCCACATATAAATACAGACCTCTAAGAGTTTGGACAAATACTATGACGGGACAAGGCCCCGTCGTACCCCTGAATATACCTAGTCATAATGACAAGCTCCGGAACATTGGAGCCATCTCAAAATGCTGAACCAGGATCCTAAGCTCGCGGATCCACAACTGTGTATCTAGACCTGCAGACATGAACGCAGCCCCCCGAAGGGGGTCAGTACAACAAGTACTAAGTATGGAACGGAAATAAAGTACAACAATTAAGATCATAACTATACAAAGAATGATAGGGGCAAGTATGAAAATCAAATACCAGATCCTACCGTGTCATATAAAATCGAGCCAATCAGACTTGTATCACTGTACTCATCAGAATACGACCACTTTCAAATATGAAAGCCATATCAAAATCGTGGCACTCGCCTCGATATAATATCACGTAAGACGCCGTGGAATACAACATCACCGTATCATGTAACAAGTATAACATACAACTACCCGCATTAATCGTGCCTTTTTAACAATGAGAGTAAACTTTACATGCTTTAAAATAGGAAGCTTATGATCAATCTAGGGCCACTCGCCCGTAGTATCATTATGCAAACCTACTCCTGGGACTGTTTCACCCGCAAAGGTCTTGTGGACCCGCATAGGACAATTTGCCCCGCATAGGACTATTTCACCCGCACAGGACTATTTCACCCGCTTAGGCCCTACGGGCCCGCAATGAGCATATACGTCATGCTCGCATCATGGGTAGCAAATCCATGGAGATGTATAATGTCTTGGGGGTTTACCCCGCAATTATACTCAGAAGGTGTATAACGTCTTGGGGGTTTACCCCGCATTTATACTCAGGAGGTGTATAACGTCTTGGGGGTTTACCCCGCATTTATACTCAGGAGGTGTATAACGTTTTGGGGGTTTACCCCGCATTTATACTCATAACACTAGCACCAATGACTATCATGCACAACATATGCAAGTTAAGATAATCTTTGACTCTCAACATCATAAAATGAATAAACCATCATTTTAACAAACCAAGACAATTTCCATGCCTTCTTTTTCAACAAATCAAGACAATACCATTTAGGCGAGCCGAAGTACTATCAAGGCACAAAATAGAATAACTATCATTTAAGCAAGCCAAAGTACTATCAAGGCACTAACACACCTTGCATTACTAAGGATTAAAGTCCATTACGACAATGTACGTGAGCCGTACATTCACTTTATGAACTAAATTTCCATTTTAGGAAAGCCCAAGTACTACATGTATCGCTAGGAAGTAGGATCCAGTACATGTATCATTTTGAAACCATCATTTAGAAAATCGAGACACTTATCGTACCAAGTATCATTCTAAGACATGGTTTTGGCAAATCAAGGCACTAGACCTCACGTGTTACTTTAAAACATCTTGAACATCAAAGTGTCACATATCATGTATTATATTAAGGACTTAATCATGGACATTCTCGCACGATTTCCTTAAAACATTTTAAACCATCCCTTGACTTTCCACTAAAACTTGTTATAACAAACTTCTCATAAAGCCGTTATAACCACTTCATTTTTAGACAACTAACGCACCATTACCTCTTTCCTTTTTATAAAAAAACCAAGGCATTATCATGCCACGTAAGGGAATTGAACCCAAAGTACTTTGTACATCTATTCTTTATAAAAGAATCGTTTCATGAAATATTAGGGTGTTGGACCCAAAAGTACTTTCACCATTAAAACCAAGTTACTTACTTTTTTATACTCAAGTAACTTATACTTTTAAGACCAAGTAACTTATACTTTTCAAATCGAGTTACTACACATTTTCGAAATTCAAGTCCCAAGTACTTTCGAAAATCAAGCCTCATGTGCTTACAAAATTAATACTTTTATGAGCCGTGAATAGGTTATTCTCGTTTATAACGATCTTGTTAAATCAGTCATGATCTAGAAAATGTAATACAATTTTGTCTTATCTTAGTTTCTTTGCAGATGTAGAATTCTACTTATTTCAATATAATTGATTGTCGATACGTTTACATTAACGCTGCAATGACTTGTTTGATACCTATTCTCATTAGTATAGTAATTTACCAAGGTCAACTCGACTTTAATACTTCCTAACGACTCTTACCAACATCCCCCATAAGACTTGGTAAGAACTTAGGAATATTCTGACATGCCTTTAGCATAAAATTAATAACATGAATACTTCCTATAACAAGGTAAGTATACTTCAAGAATAAATCATGTATACCCCAATAACAAGGCAAGTATACTTCAAGAAAATAAGTCAAGTATACTCCAAATAACAAGGCAAGTATACTTCAAGAATAAGTCATGTATACCCCAATAACAAGGCAAGTATACTTAAGAAAATAAGTCAAGTATACTCCAAATAACAAGACAAGTATACTTCAAGAAACAAGTCAAGTATACTCCAAATGACAAGGCAAGTATACTTCAAGGATAGTCATGTCGATAGAAGGAAGGAGTTCACATACCTCGTGACGACTAACCCATACGACAAATAGCAAAATGCTCCGAAGTACTTCAACCTCATCGGCTATTCCTTAAGCCAAGTAGACTATGCTACACGTAGTACTTCAACCTATAATGACGATATCACTTCTATCAATATCATAGTTACTTAGTATAAGACTTATACCAAATAATGCCCTCTAATTCTACCGAAATTCGGGCAACACTTCCTTTGTTTCTACGTACTTTTCCACCTTTTCCAAGGCCCGTATTCATCAACCAAAACGCCACATTTAAGGCACAACCAACTCAACTAATCAAAGGGGATTACACGCCCAACAGGACATGTAAAATTCTGCCCCAAAACCATACCAAAACAACCCCTAAAACAGTCCACAATTAACTATAACGAGGGTGGAATGTGAGGCCTTTCAACGTCTTTCCACACCCTTATTCCTTCGGGGTTTTCATTAGCAATCTACTACATTAAACATGAAATATAGGGGCTGATTTTCCAGCATACAACACGTCTAAAACAGTCCCTAAAACTGCACAACAACGCCTCACAATTTCATGCAGTTTTTCCGGCCAACTACTACAACCAAAGTCCTCTTTATAACTCCTTATGATCCAATTCGTATTTCAAAATTTATATACAAACAACATCAACTTGTAACAACCATATTCCCTTCATTTAACATGCGATTAGTGACGTTAAACAACAACAATAACCAATGAATCCGATATTGGCCAAAACTGTCCAGAAAATCGGTAAACACCAAACATGCCACATAGGTTTCTTATACTCCATTTTTCTTGTTACAAGTTCTTCCCCTAACTACCACAACATGTAATATATAATTACTTCAAGAGGAAGAAGGAAACTTACCACAAATCTTAGCCAAAACAGTCCCAAAGTCACGACACACACTACACAGTTTTGCACCACTTCTTCACGTTACAATCACACACATGTAACTTCTACGAGTTTGTAATCATCTTATCTTCTTGTTGTTCTTCCAAAAAGTTCATAATAAGTTAAGGGTTTCAAGGCCTTGTTATTTGCCAAACCGTGATCCATACTTTGGTGTGTTAAACTTGGCTTAGAACTTAGTATAGGTGCTTAATCTTGGAAAGAAAAATACTTTGATCTTGATCTTGTCTTTGGATATGGGGATTTCGAATTTCTCTAGGTTTTTGGAGAGATGAGGGTTTGTATGAATGAATATATTTTGTTCTAAGTCTTCAAGACTTATCTATATAAATGTGTGTGGAGTCTTCACAAGACAAGTGGGGAGGGCACTTGCTAACCTCCTATTGGCCAAGTATTTCTTCACAAAAAAAATTTCATCCACACTTAGTTATTTCATCCCATTTCGATAGACATGTAACATAGTATACCAAGACTTAATAAATCCACTAAGTCCATAATTCTAATGAAAAATAATTCCATTACTAGAATTAATTCTTGTCATCACATTAAACTCGAAAAAATTCCGTATAAGGAAATGTAAACATCCTTTCCTTTCGACATTCAAATCTTATTTCTATAATCATGTTCTCACTTAGTAGCTATGGAATTACGGGGTGTAACAAATTCTCTAAGTTTCGATGATCATTCGGGCCAAAATCGTAGCCACGGTGGCGGCAAAAATAATCGTAAAAACAACGGAAACAATCGCGGGGACAAACGCGGCGACAACAGGAATGGTAGCCAAAACAGTGGGCCCACAACCCACTGGCCCCAACAATAGTGGGCCCCATAGTAGTGGGGCAGTGGGTCATGGCCCAACAACCTATATTTTCCAGACCCAACAGTGAAAAGCCAGTGGACAACATCTCGATTCGATGCGGGCGAATCGATTCGGGCCAGCTCAAGAATTGACACCGCCTCGCCAAAGATCGACCTGAAGCCGGTGATCGATTGCCAGTAATCAACCTTCTCGTTTCTCCACTGGGCCGGGGCAACAAGGTGGACTGCTTGGGCCCCGGCCCACACAGGCATTCTCAACAGTGGGACCCACACAAACTGATATTGATTTCGCGATGCACATACTTGGATTAACTTAATCGGACCTGAATTGGTATATGGAGACCGGCGCCACTACCCACATGACATCCGACCAAGGTGGACTGTTCTTATCGCAGAGGAATTATGCAGCTGAGATCATTGAAAGGGCTGGGATGTCATCTTATAAGTCCACTTCCACTCCAGTTGATACTAAACCCAAGTTGGGCGCTGCAGCTGGCTCTCCCTATGAGGATCCGACCCGCTATCGTAGTCTTGCAGAGGCCCTTCAGTATCTTAAATTCACGCGACCGGATATTACATATGTTGTACAGCAGGTGTGTTTGTTAATGCATGACCTCAGGATTGAACATATGAATTCGCTCAAACGCATTCTTAGGTACGTTCAAGGAACACTTGATTATGGATTGAATTTGTATCCTTCGTCGACGTCTACAATTGTCTCCTATACAGATGTTGATTAGGGTGATTGTCCGAATACCAGACATTTTACGTCTGGCTATTGTATGTTTCTTGGAAATAACTTGGTCTCGTGGTCTGCCAAACGTGAATCCACGCTTACACGTTCGAGTGCAGAGGTCGAGTATAGAGGGGTAGCCAATGTGGTCTCTGAGTCACGTTGGTTACGTAATATTCTTTTAGAGCTCTATTGTCCTATTTAGAAAGCTACCTTGGTGTATTGTGATAATGTTAGTATCATCTACCTTACTGGTAATCCAGTTCAGCAACAACGCACTAAACATATAGAAATGAACATTCACTTTGTTCGAGAAAATGTAGTTAAAGGACAAATACGTGTATGTCATGTCCCTTCCAGTTATCAAATTGCAGACATCTTGTCACGACCCGATCCCGGGCCCGTGACTGGTGCCTTACCCGGGCACCCCAGTAGGCATACATCAGAGTAACCAGCGGAATATAAAAACAAGACATGAAATAATATTAAATGAGAAACAGTTTATCTGAGAAAAAGTTGCCTTTCGGCATATATATATACATAACGAGCGAACAGTTACATCCCAACTTTACAACAGGACTACAGACCTCTAGGAATGTAAATAACTATGGCGGGATAGGGCCCCGCCATACCCTGAATGTACAAAATATCTACAACACAGGGAGAGCCATACCAAAAGTCGAGCCTCCGGAGAAATGGGGCTCCTGACACCAGAGTAAGGATCCTAAGAACGAGGATCTACCACCTGCTTTTCCTTACCTGCGGCATGAACGCAGCCCCGGGCGAGGTCGATAACAGGTACCAAGTATGCGAAACTGTAAAGTACTTTAAATGAAATCATATCATTTTAAAACCAATTTACAAATATGTACGAAACAACCAATGTAACCGCACATAGTGCCACAGCATAACCAAAAGCAAAATAGATATAACATAACTGGTCTTTTCTAGGCCGCTAATGATCGAAGCAAGGCCAATCGCCCATAGTATCATTATGCGAGCCTAATCCTGGAACTCCCGCAGTCCGCATAGGTCACACAGACCCGCATGAGGTATTCCTATAGGTCCAAAATATTTCGTCTCTCGGAAAAATCCATAATCGGTTAAAATATTAAAAACGTAAAATTTCCTTCACAAGGTTCGGAATCTTTTCCGTTGAAAGTTCACCATTTCGTCCTTAACCTAATTAGGGTTTGTACAAATGTACGTACGTCCTCACATACATACTCTGGAAATTCTGGGTATAACATTCTCCCCTCCTTAGAAACATTCGTCCCGAATGTTCCTTCTCAAGACAGATAACGATATAGTTCCTCACAATTTAAACAGTTTGCAATTGCCACACATGGCCACAATACAACACTTAAGCAAATATGATAAAATTAAAACCAGCAAGTAGGAATGTGAGTTACCTGGAGGTGTGGGGAATAAGTGAGGATACCTCTGCCTCATGTCCTCATCTGCTTCCCACGTCATCTCCTCCTCGCTCGCTTCGCCATAAGACTGACGGAAGCCACATCCTTCGTCCGCAACCGCCTAACTTGACGATCGAGTATCGCATGGGACTCTCTCATACGATAACCCTCGGTCACTGGACATCGTCAATCGGGTGTACTACAGATGGATCCCCGATACATCTCCTCAAAGATAGAAACATGAAAACCGGATGACCGCCTCCGGATCGGACGGCAGATCCAACTCATAGCAACTTGCCTACCCTGCGGACAACTGATAAGGCCCAATGTACCTTGGGCCGAGCTTCCTTTCCTCCCAAATCTCATCACACCCTTCATGGTGACACCTTCAGAAAATCCAATCATCAACCTCAAACTCGGATCGCCGACGACGATGATCTGCGTACGACTTCGCCGACTCGAGCTATCAATAACCGCTCTGGATAAGCTTCACCTTATCCATCGCTCTGTCAGATCAAGTCCGGTCCCACTAATCGCACCTCGCCACATCAAACCAAATATCGGTGACTGCACTTCCTCCCATATAAGGCCTCATAAGCGCGCCATCCGAATCTTTGGAGGTAGCTATTATTATACGCAAACTCTACTAGAGGCAAATGATCTTTCCACTACCACAAGTCAATAACACAGCTCGCAAAGATATCCTCGTTGTCCGGATAGTACGCTCGCCTGTCCGTCTGCGAGGATGGAATGCGATCGAGGCTCACCGCCCCTAATCCCTTCGGAAAGACCTCCGTGAAGCCGTAAACCGGGCCTCTGCATGCAAATGATAGAAATAGGACCCCATGCAGTCTCACGATCTCTGATGTAAAGTCTAGCATAATCCTCGGTAGAAAAGTCGTCTGACGGGAAGAAAGTGGGTTGATTTCACACTGTCGGCGATAACCCGATAGAATCATGCTTCTCCGAGTGCGAGGTAATCCCGTGATAAAGTCCATGTTGATCACCTCCCACTTCCGGATCGGGATCTCTATCGTGCGGAATAATCCACCGAGCCTCGTGCTCTACCTTCACCGCCGACAACACGCACCGAGCCACAAACTCGCAACGTCCTCTTCAAGCCATCCCACCAATACACGATCCGAGGTCGTGGTACATCTTGGTCGACCGGATGGATAGAGTAACGTGTCCGTGTGCTTCCCAGAACTCGATGCGAAGTCCTGCAATATCCGAACACACAACTCGCCAAACCTTAGCACCCCATCAGTGCTACCTCAAAAGGACCCTTCCTCACGAAGAGCCGTATCACGATACGGGTCAAAATCGGATCCTCAACTGTTGCCTCTTCACCTCGCCGACGATGGAAGACTCGGCAACCTCTCGAACTCGAACCCCACTACTATCGTAATCAATCAATCGGACTCAAGTCTCGCTAATGATGCAACTCGCGGACCATGCCTCCTCTCGGTCGCATAACCGATAGACTCCCATCGACCTACGACTGGCGGCATACGCCACAACATCGCCTTCCCCGGGTACAGATATCGACATCATAATCCTTGAGTAACTCTAACCACCGTCTCGCCGTAAGTTCACTCCTCTGGTGAAGATATCTTGGAGGCTCTTGTGGTGCGTGTAAATATCCACATGAACTCCATACAAATAGTGCCTCCGGATCTTGGCGTGAATCACGCTAACTCCAAATCATGGGTGGGGTAGTTCCTCTCATGCTTCTTAAGTTGTCGGATGCGACGCTATAACCTTGCCTCGCTGCGTCAACACACATCCAAGCCCGATGCCCGACGCGTCACAATACACCACATAGCCGTCTAGACCTGCGGAAGAGTAAGAATCGGCGCGTCAACCTCTCCTTCAAGAATCGGAAACCCCGCTCACAAGCATCACCATCAAACTTAGCCGACTTCGAGTCACCTAGTCAATGGTGCCGAAATAGAAGCAAACTTCTCCACGAACCTCCGATAGTAACTCGCAAGGCCCGGAAAGATGCGCACTGTCGGAGTAGAGTTCAGGCCAACTCTCGATCGCTCGATCTTGGCCGTATCCACCCGAATACCATCTGCCCCGACAATATGCCCAAGAAATGCCACCGAAGTCAACCAGAACTCACACTTCGAAAACTTGGCGTACAACCGCTGGTCCTGGAGAACTCTCAAAGACGCCTCAAATGATCCGCGTGCTCGCGCTCCGGCGAGAATAAACCAAGATGTCATCAATGAATACTATCACAAACGTATCCAAAAATGTCTTGAACACTCGGTTGATCAAATCCATAAATACCGCGGAGCATCGTCAAACCGAAAGACATAACTCGAACTCATAGTGCGCATCGTCCGGAATGCGATCTAGGGACATCCGTCTCTCTAACTCGTACTGATGATAGCCCGATCGCGATCAATCTTGAGAAACATCTCGCACTCGCAATCGTCGAACAAATCATCAATCCAGGAAGGGTATTCGTTCTTAATAGTCACCTTGTTCACCGCTCAGTAATCAACACACGCGCAAAGCCCCGCCCTTCTTCTTCACGAACAATCTGGCCCCTGCGGGAGAAACACTAGGCCCGATGAAGCCCTTCTCCAAAGAAATCTCTCATTTGGTCCTTCAACTCTCTCAACTCGGCAGTGCCATTCTCAGATGGCGGAATGGAAATAGCCGAGTGTCTGGCAAAGACATCGATACAAAACTCTATCTCCTCTCGGAGGATACCCAGAGGTTATCTGAAACACATTTGGGAACTCTCTCGACTCGAATCGATCAAAAATGGTACCGCAACCTCGTGATCAAACACCCGAATGAGATGGTAGATATACCCTTCTCGCACCATTTTCCTAGCCTCGAGGTAAGAAATAAACCTACCCCGGCGACACACGGTGTTCCTCCCACTCAATAACCGGCTCTCAGAAAGCTGGAACCGTACCACTCTCTCCTGCAGTCTACATTGGCGTAGCAGAAGCTAACCAATCCATGCCCGTGATCACATCAAAATCGGTCATATCCAACTCTATCAAGTCGCTCAGTGGTCCGACGATCGCATAAAGTCACCGGCAAGCCCTATATACCCGCCGAGCTACCACCGAATCACCCATCGCGTAGCTACCTCGAAAGGGTCTATGGACTCGTGCTCATCCCTATCCTACTAGCGATAAGGGAGATATATAGACGAGTAGAACCGGATCTATCAAGGCATACACGCCACAACATGAACCGATAAAGTACTGCGTGACATCGGTGATGCCTCCCGTCCCGCTACCGACAAGGCATAAATGCGATTCGAGGACCGCTAGAACTAGGACCCTGCCACGACTCTCTACCGCGACTGCTGGTCCTCGAGCACCACGCCTCGGGCGAGTAAATCAGAGTGAAGAAGACCCGGCGAAAGACCTGTAGCCGACTCTACCATCTCGCGCCGCTCGGTGACGGTCTCTCGATAGTGACTCGCTGACCGCAAGCATAACAAACTCGTGAAGTAGGACCACAATTCCTGTAATGGGATCTACCGCATCGGCCACACCGGCGGGGTGGTCCGTCGGTTAGCACTCTCGCTACCGGAAGTCCAAGTCTGGGGCCCCGACCGCCCCCGAATACCACTGGCCGCATCAAGACGGTGTAGGAGTGCTCTGAGCTGGCTGTGGTGCAAATCTAGTCTGCTGCTGAGATCGTCCACCCCGAGAGCTACCAAAAGATCCGGCCGTCTTGGCCTTCTTCTGCTGATATCAGTCAACCCGACGGCCTCTACGCTCCTCACATCCCAGTGCATAAGCCTGCATGCGGGCAATGTCCATGCCCGGCTGAAGAGCCACACCTAAGCAAGACTCTGCTAAGTAGTCATCCAGTCTCGTAACGTAGCGGTGCACTCGGTCCTCCATATCTGCTACTAACGCAGAGACATATCGAGCCAACGAATCGAACTCAACGTTGTACTCCGACTGCGCCTCTGCGTCAAAGATCAAAGATCTTTCGGCCCGTGCCCTCCTCATCTGCGGAGGCAAGAAGTGGCTGAGAAAAGCTTCCGAGAACTCGTCCCATACTGCTGGAGGCGCAAGCTCTCCCCGGGATAGCTCCCACGAATCAAACCGATCAGCGGTATCACGCGGCCGTCGAACCGAAGATCACGACTGCGTCTCAAGCCCCGATCACTCTACGATCCATGGCTGGCGGATGAACTCCTGCGGATCATCCTTAGGCCTCGACCCGTAGAACTCTGGCGGGCTACAACTCAGAAAATCCCGTAGTCTCAAGCTATCCGATCTAGGATGAACCACGGGTGCTCTTTGAACTGCGCCGGCCCACTATCTCGCGTGTCGCCACAATCGGCTAGTAATCGCCATCTCTCAGAACCCATCTCTCTCTCGCCTGTGCCGCGGATCGAGGCGCTGTATCGTGGTCTCGCTGGGGCCGGGCGTCGTGGAACTTCGCCGTCGAGGTATCGCCTCGGTATAGATCGGGCTCGCCGTGACCCTCGTGTCTGCTAGCGACTCGCCGCTTTGCCTTTACGGGCGGGTTGCTTGCGTGGAGGCATAAGCGGTAAAGAAAAGAAATACGTTAGAGGTCCAACTTATAACACGGCTCTAAAGCACGATCTCAGAGTGAGAAGAATGGAAACCAATCCTAAATATCCTATAGCCTCACGATTATTGGTGTGGTGCACAACATACCGATAATCAAGACTTACTAGATACGATGCTCAGACACTTTCCGAGGATTAATCGCTATGATACCACTTTTGTCACGACCGATCCTGCCCGTGGATCGTGCCTTACCCGCACCCCAAAGAGCATACATCAGAGTAACCAGCGGAATATAAAAACAAGACATGAAACAATATGAAATGAGAAACAGTTTATCTGAGAAAAATTTGTCTTTCGGCATATATATATACATAACGAGCGAACAGTTACATCCCAACTTTACAACAGGACTACAGACCTCTAGGAATGTAAACAACTATGGCGGACGGGGCCCGCCATACCCTGAATGTACAAAATATCTACAACACAAGTGAGAGTCATACCAAAAGTCGAGCCTCGGAGAAATGGGGCTCGACACGCAGTAAGGATCCTAAGAACGAGGATCTACCACTGCTTCCTTACTGCGGCGTGAACGCAGCCCAAAGGAGGTCGATAACAGTACAGTATGCGAAACTGTAAAGTACTTTAAATGAAATCATATCATTTTAAAACCAATTTACAAATATGTACGAATCAACCAATGTAACCGCATATAGTGCAAAGATAACCAAAAGCAAAATAGATATAACATAATCGGTCTTTTCTAGGCCGCTAATGATCGAAGCAAGGCCAATCGCCCATAGTATCATTATGCGAGCCTAATCCTCGAACTCCCGCATCCGCATAGTCGCGCACCGCATGAGGTATTCTCGCATCGGTAGCTAACCCGGCATCTCTCGACTCCGCACCGCGTAGTCACATTGCATCGCGTGAGGTATTCTCGCATCATAGTCATTGCATCGCATGAGGTATACCTCGCGTCGGTAACACACCGAGTGATCATCCCGAACTCCCGCAGCCGCACGTAGTCACACGCATCGCGTGAGGTATTCCTCGCGTCGAGGTGGCAAGTCATCGGCATCATAACAAGTCGCGGGTATGTGATATAATAGCGATAACCGCTTAATGTTTAACAACGTAAGCACAACAAGAATAACCCCCTTACACGACATCACAAGACACTAACACACGTAGCATCATAACATGTTTACTTATCAAACCATCTTACTACACTTTTCAGAAATCAATACAAGACTTTCATAAACAAATAAGTAAACTGCTCTTTTATCTTTCTTAAGTCGTTATACCTAACTTCCCATAAAGCTAGTATAACTCTTTAAGCTTTTAAAACCAAGTATTACTTTTCTTTCAAAAATGATTCATAACTCTTTTGGAATACTTCAAGATTCTTATTATTTAAAACTCAAGTCAAAAGACATCAGAGTAAAACCAAGTTCAGTTAACACACGTACGTCTACCGTACTATTTATATATTTTAAAAATATCATGCTCAAGAGGATAGGAAGAATCACATACCTCCTAATGAAATCCACCTGCCAAGTCGAATATGTCGCGCGCAGAGTATCAACCTATAATAGTCAAATACGTCTATCAACGTCTAGACTACTCTGTAGAATATTCTAAGCAGAGGGTTCTCTATTCTACGGAAAATTGGGCAGCATTTCCCTACCCGCCAAACTACACAAGTCTACTGTAAATACAGTCCTATGTAAGTACAGTTCAATTCTCTTCTTTTATGCCATCCTTCTAGTTATCTTATACTCATTTCTATACTACTACAGTATGTAATCTTCAATTACAATAGAAGGACAAGATATTTACCTCGATAAGCCCAAAATTATCCAAGATTTAAATGTCGATCCTGAACAACGTTTAGCTCCTAATTTGCACGCTCCGATAGCTCCAAGAAACCCTTAGAAGTTTCTAAACAACTTCTACTTAATACTTCAACCAACTATGAAGATTTTCCCTAGGGTTTCGTTTTGTGACTAAAGGAAATATAGTAGTATTTCCGGGCTCTTAGTATAGAGGTAACTTTGGAATACTACAAGGTATTTGGCTAAGGTATTTTGGAATAGTAACAATACTTGGAGAATATTTTTCTACCAATGGGGGGGGGTATTTCGACGAGACAACTAGGAAGGGGGGGGAGAGGGTGCTTCGGACGAAAGCTTCCAAAAGGGGAGCTTGGACGAAAGCTCTACAACAAAGGGAAGGATTTTGTGACTTGGAAGTGTTAAGTGAATGAAGAAGTCTTGCACAAGAGTGGTATTTATAGAACCTTCAATGGCGAGATTAAAGCAGTGGAGGTGTAGATTAAGTAGCTTGTGAGCGAGTCTTCCACCAAGTGTCCACCACAATATTGGGACATATGTCCACCACAACATTGGAACATATGTCCACCACAACAATGAGCCATGTGGCCATCCACTTGCCCTTCCAAAACCGTCCACCACCTACTCCCACTCACTCAAAGAAAATATCTTGCAAGACTTGACTATTTGACTTGTCCACTAGCCCAACATTTTCGTCCAAACATGCCACCTAAGGGTGACACATGTCGCCCTCCTATAGGTCCAAAATATTTCGTCTCTCGGAAAAATCCATAATCGGTTAAAATATTAAAAACGTAAAATTTCCTTCGAGTTCTAATCTTTTCCGTTGAAAGTTCACCATTTCGTCCTTAACCTAATTAGGGTTTGTACAAATGTACGTACGTCCTCACATACATACTCTGGAAATACGGGGTATAACACATCTTTACAAAGGGTCTTCCCTCGGTCCTTTTTGAAGATTTTAGAGACAGTCTCAGCGTACGAGAGATTTATTAATAACTTTCTAAATTATCTTTCTTATTAAATAATTATATAAAATAATAGTTGTCAAACTTAGATTTTAAAATATAATTAATACAAATAATTTGGTAAAATAAAAAAGGACAGTATGATGCACTAAGGTCCCATTATGCGCGGGGATACCGAAAAAGAGTCGTACCATAAGGGTCTATTATACGCAATCTTACCTTGCATTTTCTATAAAAAAATATTTTCACGGCTCGAATTCGTCATCACATGACAGTAACTTTTTCAATTACGCCACTACTAAAGCAAGCCCCTAATAAATAATTTTGTAATTAAGAGAACACCAAATCAATAAAAGTCAAATAAAATAAAACAATTAAACGTATTTCTTTTTAACCTGTATACTACATGTAGGTGTGCTTGACAAGGAATTATACTAATTAATATGAAATACACATTCAAAATATGTGCCTTATGCTTGCCGCAACTTTCCAGGTTTGGGCTATTCTTTTGGAGTTCGGAACATAAATGACCCACGAAATGACTTTTGAACCAAAATAACCTATAAAAAAAGATGACAAATTTACCTTTTGCGCAGAAATTTACTGCGCAATAGAGACTATTATAAACCCTAACAGACTTGATCATTTTCAAGTCACTCTTCACCTTCTTTATTTTTACTATTTTATCATATTTTAGCCTTTCGAAAATCATGTCTCAAAGCTCTAAAACATCAAACTCTGCTATAGAACCCGATGTTTGTGAATGCAGTTATTATTGTATGCTTAGAACATCAAGGACCCATGATAATATGAGTCGTCCTTTTTGTGCTGTAAAGTGCCCGAAATAAGTGTTTTACAAGTTTTTAGGGTTATGAGTTTTTTCACATTATCTACATATTTTACTTTCGAAAACTTATTTTCTTTTAATGTTTATAGGATATGAATGGTGGCAAATATTTTCGATGGGAAGATGACATTTTCGTGGATAAAACGGTAGCGGCGAAGTTTAAAAAACCTCATGTTGATAGAGATACTGCGATTTCACGTATCACTAGAGATACCATAAAGTTTGAATTGCAGTTTAAACTATGAAAGCTCAAGAAAAAATTGACCTTTTGGAGGTCTTGGTAAAACAATCCGAAGAAAAATAAAGTATTTTTCAAGGATAACCTTAGAGACAACACGAGAAAAATGCTTTGAAAGAAAAACTGAAATTTTGGAACATTATTTGTGCTATTTTGTTGATGTTTATTATTTCTTTATTTTTTGTTTATTAAGTTTATTATTTATATGTATTTTGTTTTTATGTATTTTCAGTTTAGTTAATTATTTTTATGTATTTTATTTTTACTAGTTGTACATTTTTATGTATTATGTATTATGTATTTTCTATATTTTTTAAATGTATCATGTCATCGGCACCTTTTATATACTAATTTATTTGTGTTTTCATTAAAAATTGTTAATTGTTGAACTTTTATGTATTATGAACCCTAAGAAGCTTATATAAATTAATAATAGACTATAACAATCAAGCAAAATTAAACATACTAATTTTCTTTAAATTGATGACTTCATCATAAATTAAAAATATAAATTAAATCATGAGTCCGGGACTTAAATGACCCCAAAACTAAGCAAGTGAACCAAAATAACCCCTAATCATCATCAGAATAGAAGTCCTCAATATCGTCCTTAGAACAATATTTTGGATTTCTTAGACATATCTTCTTTCTGTAGATGTTAGTTCTCTACACGCTGATGATGCTTGTTCTTCGACCAACTTTAGCATGTAAAATTTACAATGTCTTGCTAGCATTCTATTGTTTTCTTTTCTAATCCTCCGTACGGCAACCTCGCGAGAATGTCGATCAGTTCAAGGCATGATCATTGCCAACCTTGTTGGGATTTGAGCGTTGAGATTTTTCAAGTCACGAACAAGACGTTCTGATTCGACATACTGATATGTCCATTTTCAGCATAACCCGCAATAATATTCGTGGATCTGAATATTTCACATTGCAAAAATCATCATTACGCTCTATAAGAAGGTTGGGTTTCAAATCTTCTATCTTTAATTCATTGTTATCAAGATAACTCAGATCAGCGGAATAACTGCTATGATTTGAGCTATCATCACCACTGTTATTCATATTATTTGGAAGGAATACCGACCAATCTATATTTCTACTACTCGACATTGAATATGTTGTTGTTTAATAACAAATGAAATGCTACTTATATAGTTGCAAACCCCAAGTACCCTTAGGGTCGTCATTATGACCCTACCTACTTTATAATAAAAAATATTAATAGGATCACGGAAAATCATCTTCATAGGACATCACAGTCTGAATCCCACTTGGATCTGAATCTGACGTAACCATGTTAATCATATTCTATCCTGAGGCAACATATTTTCATCTGATTGTTCTCTTCGCAAAAACGGTTAAAAGAACAATTAAACTCTTGTGGTGTACCACGAGGCATTGATGTAGCATGACTTTTTGAATGTTTGAGTCTGAGTGCCCTCAAATTTTGTTCTGGCATTTCAGCCTCCCTAACACGCCAATTTCACTCAACTCTCATTGTATTATTGTATTCTTGATTGTATCTGTGATTCGGATTATTTGTATATTTAAACTCATCATCTAATTTCATGTCCTATCCATTGCTTCGAATATGTCTGGGGTAAAATATGTAATAGAACCAATATCAGAAATTGGTTTCAAATTGACATAATAACTTATTTTAATGTGAATGTTAGTTTTTCGTCATTCATGTTATATACTATTCAAAAACATTCCTCATGTCTCGTTGCTCTCGTTAGCGGCAATAGCGAAAGCAAGAGGTAATCTTGACTCATTGGCATCCATTCCTACTGCAATTAGTAACTTGATGTCGTATATCCCGTACACATGCGTGCCATCTATGGATATGACTGACCGACAATGAGCAAAATCATTAATGCATGTTTTGAATGTCCAAAACACAAAATTGAAAATATTACCGATCACATCAGGTTGGTGGTGAGCTTCCACTCTACAATAGTGACAGAATTAATGTATCGTAGAGTTGTCATATACCTCGGCAACTACTGGAAAGAGCCCTCCCAAGTACCATAAATCATCTCAAAAGGGCACCTACGCCTGAGATATCCCTTTCTCCTGCTTATCATTTTATGATATACTCTACAACATTTCTAATGCATTTTTTTATGGGAAACCCGGACAAGTTTAAACAAACAACATTTAGAAATAATAATTTAATTGACGTCAAAATTATAATGAAATTGATCGAATAGGGTACCTTGGTGTTTTGGCAATGTCAGCAAGTAACACTTGAACAATCATATTTGTATCTAAATTAAAATGATCAGCTCGATTGTCATTGATATCACAAGTGTGACGTGAGCGAAATTTTGTGATAGTCCACATACTATTATGAGTAACAATACCCCGAAGCATCCATTGACAACCTTGATGCTCACGTTTGCAAACCAATCTCCACATCTTTCGGGTTGAATCATCAACTCTAAACTCTCTTATTTCTTTGATGCTATAAATTTTGACGGTCATTTGCATTGCCTTTTTGGAAGAGAAAAGCATGTCTTTTGCAAGGTGAACTTTATCGTTTACAAGATCATCCAGTTATTTTCACATTTTTGACGAATTTGATCATCTTCTCTAGTGAAGACAAAGGCATGATGAAGACCTTGAAATTTGTCAAGATATGAAATCACGTCAGAATGTCACTGAATTGAGCTTTCTGCCATCGGTTCGTGCTGGTGAATGACTTTCTGCCAGCGGTTCTTGCTGGTGTGATCGATTTTGCATCATTTCTAGTAACTATTATTCCTGCCTATGAGGATGAATATCAACTTCACTATCTGATATATTTACGTCATCATCATCGGATACCTCTGCATTCGGTATATCATCGTTATCATATAATCTTCACCATCTAGTAAAAGCTTCTTCCTACACGAAGATAGGTAACATATTTCAAATATCAACATCAAATATATATGAATTATTTAATATCAATATGATTAATCTACCGTTAATGATCAATATTGTATGGGTGTGAAGAAAGATCAGCTGCACCAAAATCAACATTTGGTACCACTGACGAGTTGTGTGAATAATTTTCACAGAAAGGCATTTCAAGTATTGTAAATACTAAACATCAAAACAGTTATACTATTTAATTATTAATAAAGTATACCTACCGATAATAATCAATTGCACCGAACTGAGAGGATTTCTCAATATTACTCATATCAGGTGTACAACCCCTAAAAAGATACAAAAAAATATTACTATTACCATACGTATAATAAATATGTGCTACTACACAAAATAATAATGAAATAATTGATATTTATCAATTTTCCTCATAATTTTGATTAAATTACTGGCTTAGAGTTTTCAGCGGCACTTGACTACTCAAAATGTCTCCATAAGAACTCATGTTGTATAAGGGTTACCATGAATAGGCTGGACTTGAGGGATTTGAGGATGAGGCACAATCGGCATTTCTGATACTTTCTGACGAGTCTTAGCCAAGACTTCACTACGACTGTTAGGTATCTTTTGAACATATATTTCAAGAACATTTAAGTTGATTAAACCCATATATTCTTCCGGCGCCCTCAAATATTCACTCAAAGACTCATCATCAGTGATATTCCACTCGCCATAAAGCACTAAATGTTGCGATGCAATGGATATTGAATATCTGCCTATTACCGATAATGCAAATTCACGGTTACTAACTTTCATTCTTTTGTGTATGGCATTGAGTAATGTTGTTATTGTGGTGGAATACTATAACGAATAATATTATTATCATGAAGAATCTCTACATCCCAAAATAAAAAAATCTTAACAGTTGAAGGAGGAGAGACCATTTTTTTATAAACTTTAAAGTTAGATATTTGTTCAAGAACTTGAAATTTTGATGACTTAAAACTTATGAAATGAATGAGTCATTACCTCATTCAAAATTCATATTAAATAGAAAAACTGATGGGTTGTCATAGTGTCATAACAAATCAAAGTACAAATAAGTAGATGGACAATTAATTGTAAACGTAATAATTTATTTTGTAATTCGACTAAAAGTGAATATTTAAAAAATGTGGGTTGCCTAGAGTTTTAATAACCCTTTTTTTCCAGGAAAAAGTAAACATTTTAAAAACGTGGGCTACCTAGGGGTTTGATAACCCCTTTTACGCCGAAAATTTCTGCGAGAAAGATAGTTATGTCATTTTTATAGGTTATTTTGTATTCCAATGCCCACTTTATGAGTTATTTAAGTTCCGGGCTCATTCATTTGCGATAAGATTCACGTATCACATTTCTAGATAAATGTTTAAAATATCTACACAACCCAAACAAAAGAAAGAAAATTGAGAAATGTTGTGGCCGGGTGTGTGCCATATCTACACAACCCAAAAGCAGTTCACATGACTAATTTATGTTTAAAATATCTCTCGTTGACTATAAGAACCACTCCTTTTTTATTACTCTTGAAAATAATACTCATACATTTGATGCTCACATTGATCGTACTAGCTCCCCGTCTAAAATAAGTGTCGTTTTTAGACCGTACTAGCTCACAATAACATACACAATAAATTTGAAGCGGATAAAGTGTATGTAGATATTATTCATATCTTAACAAGTAAGAGGTTGTTTCCGGTAGACTTTCGGCACAAGATCAAACAATTCAAAGCAATAAAAAAATCATGACAAAATACTATAAAAACATGATAAAATTATCTGAAAAAATAGTTGTAAATTGTAATTGTCACAAATTAATACGATAATCGAAGTACAGAACAAACAGATAGTAGCAGAAATTGAAGGAAAAGAAACTACAAGAGTATTATTACGAATACAAGCATGAAGGATAAGGTTGACAATGTTCAACTACCCACCAACTTTCTACCATAATATGTATCATCCATAATGTCCTATATAAGGTTATGTCCTCGATATGCTGGCCCTACGCCATATCCTGTCTACTTATCTCTTTTCAATAAAATGAAAAATATATCTTATAATATTAATTAAAATTTATATAATTTAACTTCTCGATGAGCGATGAATGGAGGGAGTATATTTTAATTTCTAAAATTTGAAAGATAAGAGAAATATCCAAAAATGAAGATCTTTCCCTGTTTGGTGCCCGAAAATTAGGAAGAGCGAAAAAGATTTCTGTTAGGCTGTAAGTTTACCTCTTAAAATGGGATATTGAACTAGTAAACGAGATCGGATAACGGTGACGGTGAATACTTATCTGTTTAAGTCAAAAAAAATTAATTATCATTATTAAGTGATTACTAGAGTGAATATATATTAATTATCATGATTGAATAACTCACTATATATATTCAAATTCATTTCATGCCTCTGCTGATTTGGTGTAAATTAGGTTAAGAATCAAATGGGGGAGTTTGACCATGACTAATGCAAAGGAAATGGGGGAGATGTTGATGGCCAAGGGGGCTTGGGGGAGTAGTGGGGATGCAACCGGTATGTGGGACAAGACGGCCAGTTGCATTCGTGAGGTAACCAGAGAAGTGCTAGAAGTCTCGCGGTGTTATCGTGATGGACATCGAGGGGACTGGTGGTGGAATGGTGAAGTTCAAAAAAAGGTGGAAGCGAAGAAAGCGGCGTATGTGAAATTGGTATAAAGCAAATATGAGGTGGAGAAGTGGACGAATAGAGAACTGTATAAGATAGCGAGGAAGGAGGCAAAGCTAGCGGTTACGGAGGTAAAAACGACGGCTTTCGAACGCCTATATGTGGAATTAGATGAGAAAGACGGGGATAAAAAGTTGTACAGACTAGTCAAGACAAGGGAGAGGAGGGCTCGTGACTTAGATTAAGTGAGGTGCATAAAGGACGAGGACAACAAAGTACTGGTGGAGGAAGCACATATTAGGCTGAGGTGGCAGTCTTACTTCCACAAACTCTTGAATGAAAAAGGAGATGGAGACATTGTGCTGGAAGATCTGGAGCATTCTGGTAGGCATGGGGATTTTGGATATTGTATAAGCATTAAGGTTGATGAGGTTATGGGTGTTATTCACAGGATGTGTAGGGGACGGGCGACCGGGCCTGATGAGATAGTAGAATTTTGGAAGAGCGCAGGCAGACTGGTTTGGAGTGGCTGACTGAGTTGTTTAACATCATTTTTAAGATGAAAAGAAAGCCCGAAGAATAGAGGTGGAGTACGATGATTCCCTTGTACAAAAACAAAGGTGATATCCAGAGTTGCAACAACTATAGGGGTATCGAGCTGTTGAGCCACTCTATGAAAGTTTGGAAAAGAGTCGTGGAGGCGAGGGTGAGGAGATGTGTGTCTATTTTCGAGAACCAGTTTGAATTCATACCGGGGCATTAGACTACCGAAGTCATTCATCTTATAAGGAGGTTGGTTGAGAAATATTGAGAGAGGAAGAAAGACTTACATATGGTTTTCATCGACCTCGAGAAGGCATACGGCAAAGTTCCAGAGAGGTTCTATGGAGATGTTTAGAGGTTAGAGGTGTACCTATGTCGTACACTAGGGCGATCAGATATGTATGATGAAGTCAAGACTAGAATACGGACAGGCGTGGAGGTAAGGCTTGGTACTCAGGTCATCTAAAGAAAGGAAGATTCAAGTACCTAGGGTTTATTATACAAGGGAATGAAGAGGTTGATGACGATGTCACACATCGTATTGGGATATGGTGAATGAAATGGAGGTTCGCATCTGGAGTCTTGTGCGATAAAAATGTGCCACCAAAACTTAAAGGCAAGTTCTATAGGGTAGTGGTTAGACCGACTATGTTGTATGGGGTGAAGTGTTGGCCAGTCAAGACTTCGCACATACGAAAGTTGAAAGTTGCGGAGATGAGGATGATGAGAAGGATGTGTGGGCATACAAGGAGATATATGATTAGAAAAGATGATATCCGGGAGAAAGTGGGAGTGACCTCAGTGGATGATAAGATGCGGAAAATGAGTTTGAGATGGTTCGGGCATGTGCAAAGGAGAAACACAGATGCCCCAGTGTCGAGGTGTGAGAGGTTGGCTATGGACGTGTTCAGAAGGGGTAGAGGTAGGCCGAAGAAGTATTGGGGAGAGGTGATTAGACGGGATATGGCGCAGATGCAACTTACAGAAGACACATGTTAGGCTTATTTTATATACGCCTTTTGAGTCATTTTTAGTTAGTATTTTACCCGTTTTTATCCAAATATGTGTCGTGTTAGGATAATTTTACTTTCTTTTGAGTCACAGTGGTTTAAAAAGACAACGTGGAGAAAAGAAGCAAAAAGAGGGTAGAAAAGGAGGTTCCCGAGTCAAAAGAGACGAAAGTTGGCATCCCGGACGAGAACAGGGCGGCTCAGTGGCGCCAATACATCAGAGACTGCAGGGCCACGACGCCCAATGTACTGAGAAGCTGCAGGAGTTTCGGAGCCACGACGCCAGTCTACAGGGTCGTGGCGTCAACGCGGGAATTTTGTCAAATCCTAGAAGGAATGGGCCAAGTCATAGAAGGAAAAGTGGGACACGTTTTGGGAGGCTATAAAAGGCCCTTTGGGCAGATTTTTCAAGGGTGACACAATCCCTACATCACATAACATAATTTCTTGGAGGCTTCAAGATTAGAGACTTGTTCTTAAGTATTTTTCTTTCTTTACTTTATTTACTTTCAGTTTATGTTGGATAATCTTTTGGTTTTTAGCATGTCTATGGCTAGGAGCTAAACTTTATTTAGGGCTTTCCTTTCGAATCGCTTGAACCTCGTCTTTATGACTTAATGCACTAATTTGGTTTCTTCTTCATATAGTTAAGATTTATTCAATAGTTGTTTTGATTGCTTGGTAATTAACTGATCACTAGTTATCATTACTTATATGATTTCGAATCGAAATCCGAAAGGGGAGATTTGAGTATGTTATAGTTGAATAAACATAGGTTAAAATCGTGGACGAAAGTACCCCGATACTTGTGTAGTTTTATAGGTTATTGTTCTTAATCCTCCTATGTGGTAAAATCTGTCATAGAAATATAGAAGATTTCTGCACCGGGGTTGAGTGTTTATATATCCTAACCAGAATATAAAACGGTCTAGTTAACCTGCTATCTAACGTAGAAGAAGAACCTTTATTATTGCATTAAGGATTAAGGCGAGTGGATAGTTGAGGAGATTGGAAACCCTATTTCCACCATATCTGATTTAAGTAAAGTAATTTAGTTAACTTATACAATTGTTCAGTAGTTCATAGATAAAAACCACAACAAAATATCGACAGCCAAATAGATACCATATGATAGATGTTTGGTAATTGAACACTAATCCATGAGGAAGATATTCGGTCTTACCTAGACTATATTACTTGTAACGATACGTACACTTACGTTAAGCGTGTGGAAAATCGCTAACAAGTTTTTGGCGCCGTTGCCGGGGATTGGCGTAGTTTAATATCAATTTATCTATTCTTAATTTTCTAATTTGGTTTTTCTTTTTATTTTCTTTTATTTGTGGAACCGTGTGTCGTGATCTGTTTGTTGATTTTGATCTATTTCAGGGATCTCGTTTATGCGAAGAAAAAGAGGAGCAGACACACTTGTTCCCTTCAACCCTGAAATTGAAAAGACTTGCAAGCAGAACCGGAGAAACACACGGATTATTAAATTGATAGTCATTGGGGATCGACAGAATAATAATGAGATGAATGAAGAGATGGGTGGTCATCAACCCAACCAAGGAGTACCCCCAGGTTTGTAGAATGATGTAGAGGAAAGAGTTCAGATCCAGGCTGAGAGGAGTCTGGGAGATTATGTGCTGCCAAGAGTTACTGGAGCACAAACTTGCATAAGGCTCCCAGCAATAGGAGCGAATAATTTTGAGATAAAGCCTGCAATCCTGAGCATGGTGTGAAACACAGTTCAGTTCGGAGGGTTACCATCTGAAGACCCACATATGCACATTGAAAATTTCCTGGAGTTGTGTGCCACGTTCAAATATAATGGCGTTATTGACGACGTCATCCGGTTGAGGCTCTTCCCTTTCTCACTTAGGGATAGAGCAAAGGTTTGATTGAATTCGCTACCGACAAATTCTATATTTACATGGCAGGATCTAGCACAAAAGTTTCTAGCAAAGTTATACCCACCATCAAAGTCAGCTAAGCTAAGAGGAGAGCTAAATAATTCTATCATATTGATAGGGAGTCACTTTATGAGGCTTGGGAAAGATTTAAGGATCTACAGAGGAAGTGCCCACATCATGGCATTGAACAGTGAAATTTGGTCCATATCTTTTACAATGGGCTAGTTGGGACCACGAGAACCATTATAGATGCAGCTGCAGGTGGCACCTTTATGAGGAAGACAGCACATGAGGCTCATGATTTGCTAGAGGATATGACCACCAACAATCACTTGCCAGATGAGAGGGGGATAGGTGGAAGGAAACCTATAGGAGTTCATGATCTAGATGACATCACAGCACTCAATGCACAAGTGACTCTCCTGACCAAACAACTCCAGCAGAACACTGTGTCAGTAAACGCAGTCCAGATGTCAATGATTTGTGATATTTGTGGGGGTCCACATACTTTTGACAGGTGCCCAGCAGCTGACCCCAACAATATTCCTATTGAGCAAGCACAATGTTAAGCAGTAGGAAATTTCCAAAGGGCCCAGAACAACCCCTATTCGAACACTTATAATCCAGGGTGGAGAAATCACCTAAATTTCTCATTGAGGGATGACCAAGGGCAGCAGAATCAGTTCAGAGGCCAATATCAGAATCAGCCACCACTAAATCAGGACTCATCTTCGCAGCAATTTAACTCATCTGCCCCACACGAAAAACAAGATGAATTTAGGGCAGCCTTGTTGACACTCACCAACTCACAGACTCAATTCATGACAGAAACAAGGTCCTCAATAAGAAACTTAGAGACCCAGGTTGGACAGCTAGTCAATATGGCGAATAACAGGCCACAGGGCACTCTTCCGAGCAATACAGAGGTTAACCCGAGAGATAAGTGTCAAGAAGTGGCATTGAGAAGTGGGAGGCAGTTAGAGAAACTTACACCCCAGTCTGTGATAGAGCAGAGAGTTGAGAAGAAAGTTGCTACATAAAAGGAGGGGGGTCACTGATGACGACCCTATTTTAGAGAAGGCTCCACCAGTTCTAGTGAGGGAATACACAGAGAAGATACCCTACCCTCAGAGGCTGTAAAGGAAGGCAGTTGATAAGAAATTGTCCAAGTTCTTGGAGGTGTTTGAAAAGATGCGCATAAACATTCCTTTCATTGAGACGTTGGAGCAAATGCCTACTTATTTTAAATTCATGAAGGATGTTCTTGTGAAAAAGAGGAAGCTGGATGATTATGAGACGGTGACATTGACAGAGGAGTGCAGTGTCATCTTGCAGAAGAAACTGCCTCATAAGCTTAATGATCCAGTGAGCTTCACACTGTCCTGCACTATTGGTAGAGTGACATGCAACAAGGTCCTGTGTGATTTGGGGGCTAGTATCAACCTTATGCCTCTGTCAGTATTTAAGAGATTGGGTTTGGGTGAAGCCGAACCAACCACGCGACCTTGGTTGGCCGAGCAGTGCGCATCCTGCAGGTATCATCGAAGACGTGCATGTTAAGGTGGGAAAGTTCTTCTTCCCAGCAGACTTCATCATCCTTGACATGGAGGAAGACGATGAAATTCCATCATCTTGGGAAGGTCATTCCTTGCAACTGGGAGAGCCCTGATAGATGTGGAAAAGGGCGAGCTAAAACTGAGAGTTGAGGACGAGGAGATGATATTCAAGGTGTTTAAACCCACCATTGAATTCGACGGACAAAGCAGCTGAGCTTGCACAGGTCAAAGTCAAGGAGATCAGTCCGTCAACGCAGGTAAGCATTGCTAAACCCTCTCCTAAGAAAAAGAAAAATAGAAGGCTGAGAAGAAAAATGATCCTGAAATGGATAGGTTGTGAGGTTAAATTACCCCAATATTCTTGATAAGGAACCGGCGTCCGGCTAAAAGACGTTAAAGACAGCGCTTGTTGGGAGGCAACCCAACACTTTAGAAAGTTTGTTAGTTTTTCTCATGAACAGACTCACAATCTTGAAATCTCAGGCAAATCACGGACTAGAAGCAGAGAGGGAGCCGCATGAAAAATGGCGTTGTGGCGCCAGACATCAGTGCCGCGGCGCGTAAAGATCAAAGAGCCCGCAGAAGTTTGGGCGCCACGACTCTGAAATGCAGGGCCGCGACGCCTATCGAAGATTCTCTGTCATGCACTATCAGCCACCACCACCATTTTAAACCACAAGTATGTAAGTAGTCCCGTTTTTTTTAGTCTTGTACACATTAGGGACAATGTGTGATTTAAGTTTGGAGGGTTCTTAGTTTATTTTGTTTATTTTTGAGTCTTTTTGTTGTTGTTTTTTATTATGTTTTATATGAGTCTAATTTTTTTTATGATCATGCGTGTTGTAGTTACTTGAAACACCTAGTGAAGTAATGTGGATAATGTAATGAAATTAGAAGCAGAAAAATCTGAACGCTTGAGTTAGGTATGTCAAGGACTCATGAAATCAAAGTATTTGGGGTATCTGTGCTTGATATATGCATTGTTAATGATAAAGCCTATGTGTCTGCTTGCTTGTTATTTGAGGCGAAATAGTTAGGATGTACATGTTAGGGAGATGACTCAGGCATTTCTTTGTTAGCCCTTCTTACCATTCACTGTCTATCCCTGATAATAAATTATATCTCTAGTCAGCCCCTTTTAGCCTAAAATAAGATCTTTTCTTTGACACCCTATAATTTCATGTTTGTGCCATAAGTGAAAAATTGAAGATGTTTGGAATGAAAAGTGTTGAAAAAGAGACAAAAAGAGAGTGAACAAATTTATGCACCCCAATGAAAATAAATAGGCAAAAGCCTAAGTTTGGGGGTGCTTGTTATTCATAATGCACCTCATTCTCTCAAAACAGGAGAGGGAAAAGATATGTATGAGGTTAGAAAAGTAAATCAAAAGGAAGGAAAAGAGTTGAAAGAAAAAGAGCTTATGGTACGTAATTTGAGCATAAATACCTATTTTTTACCTACCCTTGCCTAAGCCTACATTACAACCCTGAAAAATCCTGAAGATCTCTAGTATGTGTATCTATGATTAGTGGAGAATAACAAGTGAACATGCCATATAATTTTGAATTTGACAAACATAGGTTAAGTATTCCTACTTCCGTTGAGCATGATTGAACTGAGTTTGCGAAATATCTGACTTGAGAATTTAGAATGATAAAAATCCATGATATACATGTTCGTGCATATTATCCTACTAACCTTCATGATTTTCTAGTGACATTTGTGCAGCAGGTTGACCAGTGTCGTTGAGTCTATTATTTTCTTTTCTTTCGTGTCTTTGTTTCTATTTTTGATCTTTACTCGAGGGCGAGCAAAGGTTAAGTTTGGGGGTGTTTGTTAGGCATATTTTATATACGCCTTTTGAGTAGTTTTTAGTTAGTATTACCCGTTTTGTCCAAATATGTGTCGTATTAGGATAATTTTTCTTTCTTTTGAGTCACAGTGGTTTAAAAGGGCAACGTGGAGAAAATAAGCAAAAAGAGGGCAGAAAAGGAGGTTCCTGAGCCAAAAGAGACGAAAGTTGGCATCCCGGACGAGAACAGGGCGGCGCCATGGCGCCAATCCATCAGAGACTGTAGGGCCACAACGCCCAATGTACTGAAAAACTGCAGGAGTTTCGGGGCTGTGGCGCCAACGCGGGAATTTTGCAAAATCCGAGAAGGAATGTGCCAAGGCATAGAAGGAAAAGTGAGACACATTTTGGGAGGCTATAAAAGGCCTTTTGGGAAGATTTTTCAAGGGTGACACAATCCCTAATTCATCACATAACATAATTTTTTGGAGGCTTCAAGATTAGAGACTTGTTCTTAAGTATTTTTCTTTCTTTACTTTATTTACTTTCAGTTTATGTTGGATAATATTTTGGTTCTTAGCATGTCTATGGCTGGAGCTAAACTTTATTTAGGGATTTCCTTTCGAATCGTTTGAACCTCGTCTTTATGACTTATTGCATTAATTTGGTTTCTTCTTCATATAGTTAAGATTTATTCAATAGTTGTGTTGATTGCTTGGTAATTAACTGATCACTAGTTATCATCACTTATATGATTTCGAATCGAAATCCGAAAGGGGAGATTTGAATATGCTATAGTTGAATAAACATAGATTAAAATCGTGGACGAAAGTACCCCGATACTTGTGTAGTTTTATAGGTTATTGTTTTTAATCCTCCTGTGTGGTAAAATATATCATAGAAATATAGAAGGTTTCTGCATGAGGTTGAGTTTTTATATGTCCTAACCAGAATATAAAACGGTCTAGTTAACCTGCTATCTTAACATAGAAGAAGAACCTTTAGTGTTGCATTAAGGATTAAGGCGAGTGGATAGTTGAGGAGATTGGAAGCCCTATTTCCACCATATCTGATTTAAGTAAAGTAATTTAGTTAACTGTTACAATTGTTCAGTAGTTCATAGATAAAAACCACAACAAAATATCGACAGCCAAATAGATACCATAGGATAGATGTTTGGTAATTAAACATTAATCCCTGAGGACGATATTCGGTCTTACCTAGACTATATTACTTGTAACGATACGTACACTTGCGTTAAGCGTGTGGAAAATCGCTAACAACATGACCTTAGATAGAGAGTTATGGAGGACACGTATTAGGGTAGAAGAGTAGTAGGTATTCGAGCGTATTATTACTTATGCTTACAAATTGATAGTTATAGTTCTATTATTGTAGGCCCGATTAGCCTATCACACTTATATGCACATTATTGTTGTATAACCCAATGTAGTTTTATTTATGCTGCTATGTGTTTTTTTGTGTATTTTGTTTAGCTTATTTAGTTGTGTTAGCTACTGCTCCATTTGGTTCGAATGCACTTTATAATGTTTTAATTCCTATCTGAGTCTGACTGTTTTTCTTGCTTTACTCTTTACTCTTGTTTTACTCGTTCTTTGTTTTGATTGTCTTGCTTGTGATTATGCTTTGTCTTGAGTCGAGAGTCTCCCGCAAACAACCGATCTACCTATCAAGATGGAGGTAAGGTTTGTGTACACTCTACCCTCTCCAGACTCTACGGTGTGAGATTACACTGGGTATGTTGTTGTTTGTTGTTGTTGTTATTATTAAGTCTAGTTGTTTATTTTATAAAGCTAAAATAATTAATTAGTATTTTTATATCTTTTAAAAGAAAAAAGAAGAGAAAATAAAAAACAAAAACAAAAAAGGGACAAAAAAAGAAGATAGACAAAGAAATAGAAAATTAAGAGAAAACGAAAACAAGAAGGAGCGAATTAAGAGCAAAAATGATTTATAAAGGAGAATGGAAAAAAAACAAAAGAATAGAAGTTGGGGAGGAAAACAGCCGCAAATTTGGGGGAATTGATGCCCTCTTCGGCTAAATAGTTTTGTTTTAAGGGTGCTGTTGTAATTAAATTCCAAGGGAGCACATTCTGGGTAAATATTTTATATTTTATGCTTAGTTTGTGTACTTTTTAAATTATACGGCCACACGACCGACGTCTAATAACATCTTTTTTTATTCAAATAATAATGTGATACTTTTTCCCTTTGTCCAAATAATAAGGGTGCGTTTGGTTCGGGGTAAATAGGAAAGGAAAAGAAAATGAAAAAATGAAATTTCATTTATTGTTGTTTGTTTGGTCTTATTTTTCATTTTCTTTACCCTTTTCCACTTTCTCTTTTCTTGATTCCCCCCACCCACTAAGTATTTGGATTCCCTTTCTCCAACCAGGACCCTGGACCTTGGACCCCGGACCACTCGGACCACCCCGGACCCCGGAACATCTTTTCTTTATAAGTAATAATGTGGTGTGATGCTCTCTATCTAACATCTTTGCTTCAACAACAATTATCATCATAATTTTGCATTAGGATAGTATAAAATAATAGAAGTAAACGGATAAATAATTTTTAGCTTTTTATATTTTATTTTTTAAGTTTATAACCTTTTTATAATAGATATTTATTGTTCACACATAAGAGATCTTCATTGTCTTTGAGAAACATCATCTCTATCCCCAAGGATATGGATAAGGTCTGTGTATACTTTACTCTTCTCATACCCGATTAGTGGAATTACACTGAATATATTGTTGTTGTAAGATATCTGGAAAAAAACACATAAGATTTTGCATATAGTATGTATTATATTCATGTCGAGTTGGGGTCGATTGAATACATTGATTATCTACCATACCATCTACTATTAGTAATTTTGACAGACATTTGGTTTAATTATTTAAAATTTTAAGGTGATAAAAAAATAAAAAATTTAATGTGCCAGACTTGAAAAGTTTAAAATATTAAACCAAATAAAAGAAATACTTAATTAAAACGCAAGATATGAATTTCAAGAGTGTGGTCACCAAAAAACTAGAAATGGAGACGTCAAAAAGTCTATTGTTGTGAAAAAATAAATAAAAGCTGTGAGAGATATTTTGGGAAAAGGCCAAAGGATTAAAATACCAAATGTTAGGCTGGTGACTATGATAGTAATAATGGTTCAATGTCATTAAGTGATTTGCCTAAAATTGGGACGACACTTTAACAGAGCATTATTATTTCTGAGTGCAGGTTCCGTGATTCATGTCATGTCTAATTCGCTTCTAGAAGGAAGTAGAAGCTGACCCTCCAACATACATTGCAGGGAAGGACCCCTCTAGTGGCATAATTTATAGAGAAAGGTGTTAATGTTGGGTTTGATGTTATGACATTTTATCTAACATATCATTTTCAGTACTAAGTTAAAGTCAGAAAATGTTGGAACAAATGTCATAACATTGAGACCAACATTTTGATAACAGTTTTTTCTTTACTTCACGGACTGAAGCTGATCTCGTGAGATTTTTATCACGAGGGTAAAGTGATCTAACAAGGAACTTTTGAGCTAATTATAAACGTGAGAAGACTAAGTTCAAGGTGTTACTAAACTTGGGAAACAAGTCCAAGAGGTTAGAGGAACTTGCTCCACAACCTTCTTCTCTAATAAACTCTATCAAGCTGGCCACCTTTAGTTCAACATCTACAACGATTCATTGAGCATTTCAAGGAAGACTCTCTACTATAAATAGAGAGGCTACATCAAGAAATCGACATCCAGAAAATCGAAAAGAAATATATCACAGAGAGCTCTCAAAAGATCACGATCTGAACATTGGATCAACTGTGTTGCCTGAGCTTTTCAACAATATTTTGTCCAACATTATAATTGCTGCTTAGATTCTAGATTTGTTCTTTATTGAAGCAATTGTAATGAGATATTGTTTATATCTGCTTAGGTAGATTTTTCAGGCATAAGACATCTGCGACTTAACCTTTTTATTCCTTTTGTATTATTTTGTAATATTATAAAAAAGGAATATATTAATATATAACCTATGTAATGTAAACATTTGTGTTCTTTATTATATCTGCTGCATTTTACTGTTCAATTTTTTTTCTGTTTTTATCTAAGTGTCGTCACTTGTGTCGGGCGACATTGTCAACGACATTTGCAAATTGTTTCAGCATACGAATTGTTTTACTTTCGGTTTGATCTTTAATTATTCCATAATATTACCCCCTGAACCCAACAAGAGGTATCAGAGCCAACACTTGATATAATAAGTGATTGGTCATGTTATATAAACTATGGATTCGGCTAATCCAACAATTGGTAGACTTCCTATTTTAGATGGATCAAATTATGTTTATTGAAAAATTCGTCTACGCTCTCATATCAAATCCATTGATGTTAGAGCATGTAGATCTATTACCAATGGATATATTGTTCCAATGCTACCACCGGATGAGGAAGACAACATTCTTGTTAAGCTGAATCCGAATGGAGTGTGGAAGAAACCAACAATGGAAGCTTCAATGAAAAAACCTTAAATGTTATTTTTGAATGAGTTGATCTCTACATGTTCAAACTCATTCAAAATTGCTCCACGACCAAGGATGCTTGAGATACTTTGCAAACTCATTGTGAAGGTAGCTCTAGTGTTCGTCGAACGAAGCTTCGTATGCTCATGAGTAAATATGAACGTTTAAAGATGGAAAATACGGAGGACATTAAAACATATTTTGAAAAGTTGATTGACATCTCTAATGAATGTCAAGTACTTGGTTCTCCGTTAACCAACAATCAACTTGTGAAAAAAGTACTTCGTTCTCTTCCGCATAACTTGTGGAAAAAGTACTTCGTTATCCCCGGGACCCAACAATAGGCTTCCATCAGCAGGCTGCCCATGAGCATCATGACATAAGTAAAAGGGAACGAGGAGGCAAGTCCCCCAACTTCCGCATATCTTGCTCATCCGATCTGAGATTTGAACTTAGAACAACAAAGTAAATTTTGAACGCCCATAACTAATGAGTTAAAATTTAATCTTATATTCAAGGTATTCAAAATTTATATATATACATAAAAATAAAATAAAATTATCCTATATATACCGTCTAATTTTTTATCGAGGGGGTTCAAATACCCTCACCCCTCCTAATCCGCCCCTGGATCGACTAGGTATAGCAGATTATCTGTTTTAACTTATTACATTAAAGAAAATAGAAATAATGTGTGTTTTTGACAAAATTAATGGTATATTATGTTTTTCGTTTTTTGTTTTTGTAACAATTAATCCGAGTACTAAAATACGGCCAGTCCCTTAAGTGAGGGGTTTGGATATGGCTGCTTGCCACGTCTTTTGATATTTTGGTTATTTTTTTTAACGATAAGATTTTTGTCTCAATTTATGCGGATACTGAGTTTAAGAAATAAAAAAAGAGTTCTGAATTTTATAGCAAATAAGTAAAATATATTTATGTGGTTATAAATCATCTCATTAAGTATATAATATAAAATTTAAAATTAAATTATTATCAAATAAAAAAATATGACATTTTTTTAAAATTAACTAAAAATGAAACACATCATATAATAGAATTTATATTTAAAATTTAAGTAAAAAAACAATTTATTTAACTTTTAAAATTGTCAATCTTCAAACAAATTGGAACGGAGGGATAACATATTATATATTCGTCACTTTCTTCTCCATTCAAAAAACAGTATATTGAAGTTGCCCTTTATATCTTCTTCTTAGTATCACTTCCTCTTTTCTTCTTATTAATTCACAAAAACTGATAATATATATTTAGCTGTTGAAGTTTGATTCCATGGCTTCCTCAAGCAGTTCTCAACCTGATGGTATGCAACTCCACCGTTCTTCTTAATATAAAAAGCTTGTTATAATTTGTAAGATCGAGTATTTTCATTATTACAAAATATATATAATATGTATCAGAGATGAATCTTAATTCGGTAAGATTCTAATATATCATAAATATATATTATTCATAATTACAAAATATATGACGAATATATGAAGAATATTTTCTAATAATATTTGTATTCTTACCTGACACATTAGTAGATGTGGCTGCAGGAATTGGAAATCATGATGAACTGACCCCTTTACAAAAGCATGTAATGTTCTTTGATACTAACAACGATGGAATTATATACCCTTGGGAAACATACCAAGGTTTGAAGTTTTCTTAATTGTTTTTTCTATCTTTTAGTAAATTTAATATTTTCTCTTATTCTTATTATATAGTTCTTATCATTTGTCAGGTTTCAGAAAATTGGGACGTAATATTTTCCGTTCACTTTTAGCTGCTGTGCTCATCCATGTTGTTACCAGTCACAAGACACGACCAGTAAGTCGAATTTCATTTAAAAGTTTAAACTTTGAAAAATCACATATTTTTATTTATTTAATTATGTCGCTAAACGATGGGATTTTAAACCGATCGATGATCTATCTCTAGTGCAAAATTATTGAAGTTGTGTAATTATTTCATCTAAAAACATTAGAGAGAATATATTTTTATTGTATTGAATTATGTCTTTAACACTACTATATTAAGTTCTAAGAACTGGATATTTAATTATTTATCACGTTTGAAGCCAAAATACAATAGAAAATGGTTAAAATATAATTAATCATGCAAGTACATATAAACACTTGCAGATGAATTATATATTTTAGAGTTAATATCTAATAATGTCTGAGCCGAGTGTCTTCCGGAAACAACCGCTCTACCTACCAAGGTGGAGATGAGGAATGTGTACATTCTATCCTCCTCAGATCTTACATTGTGGGATTTCACCGAATATGTTGTTGTTGTAGAGTTAATAACTAATAAAAGCTCTTAACTATCCACGTTGTCTAGTTTAATAACTACAATATTTTCTATCCAAATATCCCATTTTGAAAAGCTAATAGATATGGAGATTACTTGTGTCGTGGCCAACTGGCCATTAGGCACGTTACAATAATTGATTGTGGAAGGTGGGACATCGATATTGGACAATAATGGAGTGCCTTTTTAAATAAATATTATGGACGAAAATATTAAAATGGTGATATATTTTAAAGTGTTTTCTCATAATCGTAATGCTGAAAATATGGATTTGGTTGGATTCAGATCAAATTTGAATCACACAAAAATTATTTTGAGTTTTATCTATTCCAACTTTTTCTTTTTGCGCATTATTAGTTATTGATTAGATATTGTTAAGAGTAGAAATGGAATAAGAACATGAATTATTTATATGGACTTGAATAATCTTCACCCTACAAGTTAGCTTTTGAGGTTGAGTTAGACCAAAAATTCATTTTTATGGTATCAGAGCCAGACACATCCAATTCTTTGTTCATCGATGTTGGACTGCTAAATTATATTATTCATGCTCCAGTTAAGAGGTATGGGCGTGCGGAGAGTGTTAAGAGTCTCACATCGAAAATAGAATGAGAACATGAATTCCTTAAATGAATTTGAACAATCATCACAATAAGATTTTGGTTCGATTCTCATTTATGTGTTCTTTTGTTCATAGGGAAAATGGCCATCTCTGCTATTTCCTATTGTGATTAAAAACATCAAATATGGAATACATGGCAGTGATTCTGATGCCTACGATGCAGAAGGAAGGTAAAGATGACCTAAACACTATTGCTTCTGATTATTTACATGTTTTTGAAAATATTTTATCTAAAAAAATAAATTTCGTAGCTTTACATCACATTTGTTGCAGTGGAAAACAGGTCACCTACCACCCCAAGACTCCACTTCGTCCTGCCCCCAACACCCCAACCCCCGTGCACCCCTACTCTAATCTCACTGCCTTTATGAAATAATATATGTTAGATATTTACGCGAAATACAAAATGTCTAAACACATAGAGAGCGAAATCGCAGCCGAACAAAAGGATTGGCGTACCTTCAGCCATTATTTCGGAATCGCTGTTGTCATCGTCAGGGTTGTTCCTATACTTTTAAGGGTCTTGTGCGAGAAAAAAAATAGGTCATTTTTTATTCACATAAAAAATTAAAATTAACTAATTAATCAATATTAAAAAAATTATTAATCAAAATATCAAATAAATGTATAGTAAACATTATATTCGATTCAATGTTTTCAATTTCAGTACAATACATTACCAATAAAAGTAATGTAAAAACTAAAGCTAAACACAATTAATTTAATGTATTATTGAGTCATAAAGGTAGTTGCTTTCAAATTAATTTTTTTCACACAAACGACAATGAAACAAACAAAAAATATCAAATAATTTAATATTGTCGTTGGATGAGCTCAGTTGGACGACCATACCAAAATATCAAATTTAGAATACTTGGTCTAATAAAACCAAAAGATAGCATAATAATAAATTGAAATAATTCAATTTGTGGAAACATTGTTTTTGATCTTTCTTGTGCCATTGTTGCAATATTATGGTGAAAGTTGCACCAAACCAAATAATCATAGTTTAACCATTTAAAAATGAATAAATTTATGAAAAACTTTATGGAGGTATTACATATTATTTTTATTATTATATATCACTTATATATTGAGAACCCTTAATATTGAGATTTGAATATTTTGAAACCCTAATCAAAATGGAATAAACATTGATGCAATCAATCCATGTTAATGGTGAATTAGAGAAAAATAATTATTAAAACAATAACTTACCAAAAAATCTTTACTTGGAAGTTGAAATTTCTACAATAATTAATGGGGATTTTTTTTTTTTGAATTGTATTTGTGTTGAACCCAATGGATGTTTTTTTTAAAGATGAAGGGAGCTGTTTTTTTTGTTTAAAGATGGAGTGTGGACGATTGGGCCATGGAACTTGGGCTCAAATTTTTTTTGGGGGGCTGGGCTGGGAATTGAGCTTTGGAGTTGTTTTTTTATTTAAAGAGTGAGTGTGACCGATTGGGATATGAAATTTGGGCCGAAATTTGTTTTGGGCGGGGGCTGAACTTTGGTCAAATTTATTGTTTGTTCTTTTAAAAAAAATCTTTTGTTGATCATGGATTCAAAGTTTCGAACTCACGATCTCTCACTAGATAATGACTTTTGAAGAAAATCTTCAACCGCTAGGCTACAACTCTCACTAATAAGATTGAAGGCATGTTTCATACATACCTTATTATTTAAAATTAAAAAATAAAATAAATATTCTGGGGCGGAGGCGGGAGGCACGCCGGCCGGGGGCCCTGTGCGGTGGCGCCGCCTTGACCACCCCAAGGACGGCCTTGGTCATCGTCGGCATTATTGGCGTTGGTTTCCTACTCCGGTGAGTCTTCTAAGCGCTTAAAAATTCTCACTAAAATGGTGCAATGAATTAAAAGGAAAATCGTGCTTAGGGATCTTTACCGGTGCTCCAACTTATATAATGTTCTACGATTAAGAACAGTTTTGGTAGTTACCAGAATAGGCATCAGTTTTCTTTGGGTTATAGCAGTAGTAGAGATGTGGACAGAGTGGGTTTCAACTAGTCCAAAAGTCACGGACCATTTCAGGAGTTCAAATTTTGAACTTCTTACATTCTTCCACTTGGTCTATGTTCACAACACCCATGAATGAAACATAATACATGAATCATGGTGATAGTTTCTCTAAGGTGAGTAGTATCTTCCATGTATCACAATGGATCATGTGTCAAAACTTTAGCCCATATTACTTGATGAATAAACTCAATGTTTATTCTAGGTCCATATTTAGCGATATTTCTCAAGTTAACTGAATGTGCACACAGTAACAAATATAAGAAATATCATTTAAAATAAAGTTTCAATAATATTCATTGTTACAATGAAATTTTACATAGTGGAACTAAGTCCCATTGTGACTACATGATCCTTAAATTTCTGTTGTGGCATGCCTTTAAGGATCAGCTAACATCAGCTCAATGCTAACGTGTTGAATGTCCACTTTCTTATCTTTAACACATTCTATTATGGGTAGATACTTGATGTCGATATGCTTGCTTCGACTATCACTTTTATTATTCTTAGTCATAAAACAACAGTTGAATTATCACAATATAACCTTAATGACTTAGAGATAGAGTCGATATTCTAAGCCCAGAAATAGAACTCTTCAACTATACACCATGTGCAGAAGCCTCAAAACAAGAAACGAACTTAGCTCCATAGTGGAAGTTGTAATTGAAGTCTATTTGGCACTCTTCCAAGATATAACTGCATTGGCTAACACAAAAAAAATGTATCTTGAAGTTGATTTGGATGAATCAACATAGCCAACAAAGTCTAAATCAGAGTATCCAATGACTCTCAAATCATCTTATCGTTTGCATATTAGCATGTTGTTTTTGTGCCTTGAATGTATCTTAAGACATTATTTGCAGCTTTCAAGTGGTCAAGACCTGAGTTACTATGAATTCTCTCAATATTTCATCAACAAATGCAATGTCAGGTCTTGTACAAACTTGAGCATACATCAAACTTCCAATAACATAAGTGTATGGAATCTTTCATTTGTTTCCTTTCAAGATCGTTCTCGAGCACTGATTCAAATTGAAACTGTCATCCTTCACAATGGGAGCTAGACTTGGTGAACAATCTTTCATCCAAAATCTCTCTAAAATTTTATTGATATAGGCTTCTTGAGATAGACCTAAGGTACCTTGATGTCTATCTCGATAAATCTTAATCTTAATGTCAATGACATACGACGCATCTCCCATATGTCTTTCATATCAAGATTCTTAGAGAGAAATTATTTCACTTCATGTAGCATTCCTTTATCATTGGATGCAAGAAAGATATCATCTACATATAGAACTAAAAATCAAATTTTACTCCCACTGGCCTTCTGGTATATACATTGATCCATAATGGTCTCAACAAAGTCAAATGAAGAGATAACATTATAAAATTTTAAATACCATCGACGAGAGGCTTTTTAGTCCATATATGAATTTTTTAGCTTGCATACCAAGTGCTCACCATTACTAAAGGAGAATCCTTCAGGCCGTTTCATATAAACCTCTTCCTCTAGATCACTATCCATCTATTGTAATTCTAAGTCAAAATGTGCTACTAATGCCAATATGATGCGTAAGGAATTCTTTTTAGATAAAGGAAAAAGTCTCTGTATAATCGATTTCTTCTCTTTGAGTGAATCCTTTAGCGACTATTCTTGCTTTATATCTTTTTATATTGCCCGATGAGTCCCTTTTAGTTTTAAAGACTCGTTTATATCCAATGGATTTTACACCATTAGGCAACTCGACAATATCCCAAACTTCGTTGCTTTTCATGGAAGTCATCTCTTCTTTCATGGCATTGTACCACAATTCTGACTCTTTTTACAACTTATGGCTTGTGAAAAAGACTCAGGATCATTTTTTACTCTAATGTCAGATTCTTGCAGATACACAACATAGTCACTAGAAATTGCTGATTTTCTTTCTCTAGTAGATCTTCTTGATGTTGTGCTAATATTTCCTGAGGGTCATGTTGTTTAACTTGTTATTCAATATTCTGGAATTTCTTGAACAACTTGATGTGCTAGAATAATTTCAGCAACTTGTGGAATTTCATTGATTGGTTGCTCATCACCCAATTGTACTGGAGGGGTGTTATGAATGATAACCAATTTTTCTCTTGAAATAGGTGGTTGATCGCTTACAGAAGTTGTATTTTGAAATTGATCACTCACACTAATTAAGTAATTCTCAAGAAACTTTGCATTTCTTGACTCTACCATTCAAGTGTTATTATATGGACAATAGAATATGTATCTCTTAGACCTTTGGGCATATTCAATGAAATATCTACTAATGGTACTAGGATCCAAATTTTTTTCTTGTGGGTTGTAGATTCTAACTTCAAAAGGTGTCTTTCAGACATCTTTAGTTGGAACTCGATTTAACATATACATAGTCGTTTTAAGAGCTTCAATCTACAAGAACTTAGGTAGCTTAGAGCTACTTAGCATACTACGTACCATGTCTAATAATGTTCGATTTCTTTTTTCTGCTACACCATTTTGATCTGGAGAACCAAGCATAGTGTATTGGGCAACAATTTCATTTTCTTGAAGAAACTTCACAAATGGACCATGTGATTGTCCATCCTCAGTGTATCTATCATAGTACTCACAATCTCTATTAGTCCTCACAATCTTAATTTGCTTTTCGCATTGTTTCTTTACTTAGAACTTGAAAACTTTAAAGGCTTCTAATGCTTCGCTTTTATTATGAAACATGTAGAGATATATGTATCACGTGTAATTATCTATAAAGGTGATAAAGTATTTCTAATCATATGTGTCCATGTCTGGACAACATATATCTGAATATATGATTTCTAATATGGTTGAACTTCTCTTGACACCTTTCTTTGACTGGTTAGTCTTCTTGCCTTTAATGCATTCCATACAAGTATCGAAATTAATAAAATCCAAAGTACTAAGTACTCCATCATCTACTAATTTCTTAATTCTATCTATGGAGATATGTTCCAATCTCCAATGCCGTAAAATAGAGGACTCTTCATTCATAACACATCGTTTAATACCAGCTTGGACATGCATAACATTATGAGTGAAATAATTTTGTAAATCAAGAGAGAAAAGACCATCAGACAATGTACCATTTCCAATAAGTTTAGATTTATAAAATAATTTGGAATAACTTTCTAAAATTAAGGAATATCCCAAGGGTACAAGTCTTGAAACTGAAATTAAGTTCCTAGCAAAATTAGAAACATAAAAGGTCTTTTCTAACTCCAAAATGAAACTACTACTAAGAACTAAAATGCATGCCCCAGTGGCCTCCACACGTGACTGCATCTTATTTTCTGAATAGATGTTTCTCTCATCCCCCACTGATTTTCGCAAGCTTCTTAAACCTTGCAAGAAATTCGTAATGCGGATTGTAGAAGCAGAATCAATCCACCATGTGTTATGATACATCAACCATATTTGCTTCATAACATACAAGAGAAATCAAAGTCATGAATGCACTTTCTCTTGTTTCCATCCGCAATCGACCCTCCACTTTAACACACGTGGTCACAAGTTCATTAATAGATTATTTATCTTTATGAGTGTTATAGGAGATCTTAAAGAGGCCGTACTGTGAAGGAAGAGAGTTCAAAATAGAGTGCACAAAAAATGTTTTGAACATTTCAATCTCAAGAGTCTTTAATTGAGCCGATAAGTCTCATATTTTCATGATGTGCTCACACACATCTCTCACACTGGTGGGCCTCATTGATGAGAATTTCACGATCAAGGTGCTGGCAAGTGCTTTATCTGAAGTCTCAAATTATTCATTAATAGCCTCCAGTAATGTCCTGACATTGTTATAATGTTTGACAGAACCAAGAATACATGCAGAGATTTTGGTCTAATGAACATAATACTCAAACGGTTCGAGCGCTCCCATTGTTCATGAATAGCAATCTCAGCTTGAGTGCTAAGTTCATTAATAGGTGGTTCGTCTTTTCTGATATCATAATCAATGTACATGCACCCTAAGTGAAGAATAATTTTCTCCTTCCAGATCTTATAGTTCTGACCATTCAGTTTGGGAATATCACAAATATCAGAGAAATTTGCAGGTTGCATAACTACAAAAAATATACATACATACATACATGCTTTAGTAAATTTGAGGCAAATATTATAAAATTGAATCTAGTGACATAAAAATTACATGTGGGTTAAATATTTAATTAAATTAGATTCACTATTTACGATAGAATTGTCGATTTACTAGCATGATATTCTATCTTTATGATAAAACTACTAAACTCTCATTCATAAAAGTATTTAACATTTTATCCTAATTAATTATGCAACCCAATAATAAAGATTCTTGAGTTATTATATCGTGCATAATTAATCACAATCTCATGTCTATTTTTTTATGTAATCCTTAACCTGAAATTTTATTCAATTAAAGATATTGTGGCTAATCTTCAATCAAATAAAATTATAGATCACTTAGACACTAGTGTCCTTATTTAATGTCCATAATTTCCTAATGTGACCCTAAACAAAATACATAATTTTATTTAATCAAGATTGATGTGGCTAAATCTCAATCAAATAAAATTATATGAATCACTAAACATTAATTCTGAAAATCTGATGTAAAACTTATTTCCGAAACATTATGCAATAAACTTAAATTTCACGTGCTTAATTTGTATGTAAAGAGAAACAATTATACATACAGTAATATCATGTTAAAAGCACATGAACAGAGGTACAATTTCTTAAAATTTAATAGTAGCACGTAATGGAAATTTATACATAAATATCAAAACTGTAAGAAAATATTTCCACATAATGTGCAATTTAAGAAATGGATTAAATATTAGGTAATGAAGACTGATACAAAGAGGCCTCATATAATGATAAAAACAGAGATCTTAATTGACCCACTGCCATACATTGTTTCAATATAATTGAAAATAATAATTCCTTGATTATTTTCATTAATGAAGAGGTATATATACAATTTACAATCTCCAAATATGAAAAATCATATTCCTACTATACTTCTAAAATCTTAATTATACTTGTACAAAAATTCTACAACTATGGTAAGTTTGTGTACAACTTTGATTACAATTTCGGTAACTTATTTATTTCGAATTTCGTGTATACAATTTGTGTATACACAATATATTTGTCACACTCTCCAGTCATAGCGGGCGGTTGTCGTACGCTGAGACTATCCCTAAAATCTTCAAATAAAACCGAGGGAAGACCCTTAATAAAGATGTCTGCAATTTGGTACCTGGAAGGGACATGCAAGACGCGTACTTGTCCACGAGCTACCTTTTCGCGAACAAAATGAATATCCCTCTCGATATGTTTAGTGCGCTGATGTTGGACTAGATTCCCAGAAAGATAGATTGCACTAACATTATCACAGTAGACCAATGTAGTTTTCAAAATAGGAAAGTGAAGTTCTAATAGAATATTCGGCCTCCGCACTGGATCGCGATAATGTAGCCTGGCGTTTTGCAGACCACGAGATCAAGTTAGCACCAAGAAACATGCAATAACCAGATGTCGAGCGTATGGTATCAGGACAACCACCTCAATCAACATCATTATATGACACGAGAGTAGAGACGAATGATGGATATAAATACAATCCATAATCAAGTGTGTCATGTATGTATCGTATAATGTGTTTCAGCGTATGCATGTGCTCAATCCGTGGGTCATGCATAAATAAACACACCTTCTGAACTGCATAAGTAATATCAGGCCATGTGAAAGTCATTTATTGAAGTGCCCCTGCAAGACTACGGTAGTGGGTGAATCCTCGTATGGTGTGTCAGACGCATCACTCAGCTTCAGTTTGGTATCAACCAGAGTAGAAGTAGACTTACAAGATGAAATACCAGCTCTCTCAATGATCTCAGCCGCATACTTCTTCTGTGATAAAAACAGACTACCTGCATGACGAGTGACACCTATACCCAAGAAATAACTCAAGGGCCCTAAGTCTTTCATAGCAAACTCTGAAATAAGAAGTGACATGATAGACTTACGCAGATTATCAGAAGAAGCAATCAATATAATATCATCCACATACAATAAAATGTATGTCAAAGAAGTAACACGATGATAAATGAACAGAGAATGATCAAACCTGCTGTGAGAAAACCCAATAGTAAATACATAATCTGTAAACCTTTTATACCAAGCTCGTGGAGCATGCTTAAGCACATACAAAAATTTCTTCAGCAAACAGACATGGTGAGGATATTTGGGTTCTCTAAAACCCAAGGACTGATGCATGTATATTGTCTCCTTAAGATCACCATGTAAAATAACATTCTTCACATCCAACTGATGAATGAGCTATGTTTTTTAGAGAGCCAAACTGAAAACAATGTGAATGGTAGCTGGTTTGACCACCGGACTAAACGTCTCACCACAATTCACACCAACTTGTTGAGTTTTACCATCACCTACAAGGCGACCCATATGCCTCTCAAAAGAACCGTCAGAATTTTATTTATGAATAAAAATCCACATAGATCGAATAATATTAACACCAGACGGACGGGGCTAACTCCCACGTCTTATTTTCAATAAAAGCATTATATTCATCATTCATAGATAATTTCCAGTTCGGATCTTGTAGGGCAGACACAGGGTTACGTGGTAGTGGAGATTTATGGACATTAGAATTGAGATTAAAATATCGTTTTGGTTTAAAAATACCCCTTTGGATACGAGTATCGGGCCCTTGACTCGAGATAGAATCAGGTGGATTTTGGTCAATAGGCGGGTTAGTGATAGACTGGACATCAGACATTGGGTTTACTGGCACAAAAAAAACTAGTACCAACACGTAAATGTAGTGGTCCGGGGCTAGAAAACAAGATGCAAAATTAGCACCGCCATGAAATAGCCCCAATGCAGTTGTTTGCATTGATGGATCGGACCAATGGGGCGGAATCGTGGCCAGCAGGTCACGTGAAAATTCATATAAATGGTGAATAATATATGGTGAGAAACCGTCATTCAAAAAATTATACGAACTAGGCAAAGAACTACACACTTTAGCAAACGGAAATTGAGTTTCATAAAAAATAACATGGCGAATAATTATGATTTTATTAGAGGATAAGAAAGACACTTGTAACCACGATGATTAGATGGATAACCCAAAAACACACAAGCGGTAGAACGGGCTTGAAGTTTGTTAATTGTAGTGGATTGGATGGAAAAGGAGGATAACATAAACACCCTAAGATGAGAATACGAAGGATCTTTATTGTAAAGAAGTTTAAGGAAGCTATGAGAGGATTCTAAACAATTCTATATGTGGGGAATGATATGCTAGATTTTTGTTAGGGAGGATGTTAAGGAGATATGTAGTCATTTGTAATGCATGATGCCAAAAAGAAGGGGGGTAAGGAAGCATGTGCTAACAGGATTCGAACAATATTATTAATGGTATGATTTTTTCTTTCAGCTTTTTCATTTTGTGAGGACGTATGGGGACAAGAAAAACGAAATGCTATGCCATTAATGTCACAAAACTCTTGAAACGGTCCATTATCACATTCATTTCCATTATCACATTGAATATTTTTAATTTCCTGTTCGAATTGGGTACGGATGAATGCTCTAAATTTTAAGAAGGTGGAAAAAATTTGAGACTTCTTGGATAAAGGAAAGGTCCACAAAAAGTTAGAATAATCATAAAAAAATATAATAACGATGACCTAAAGAACTTAAAACGGGAGATGTCCATAAATTACTATGAATAATGTCAAAAGGCATCAAAGTACGAGAGGTGGAAGCTACAAACGGTAATTTAACATGTTTCCCTAACGGATAAGAAGGACAAAGTGGAATACTTCGCGTACCCTTACAAGAAATAAAATTATTTTTATGCAAAGAAGAAATAATAGACGACCCCGGATGACCCAAACGTGTATGCCACAAGGAAGGAGCAAGAGCTGCAAAAGTAGACGACATGGCTTGACTCGTGGAAGTGGTGGTGGTTGTGATAGGATAAATCTCTTCGGACAGACACACAATTTTTAATTAAGTTAGGGGAATGAATAATATTTTTCAAAACTAGAGGTGGATGTGGGGGAGACAAAGTGGTATTCCATAACCGCAAATTGGAATTGAGTTGTCATTACCAACAATAATGCCATAATTTTTGCTCAAATTGAAATAAGACGAGAGAGTACCTTGGTCGGACGTCATGTGGGAAGTGACACCGGTGTCCATGTTCCAATTCACGTCCGGAGGATTTAATCCAAGTGTATGCATGACGGCATCAATATCTGTAGGTGTTGGGATCCGAATTGGGCCCACAACATGGAAGGCTGAGGCCCATGTAGTCCTTCCTTCTACCTCGACTTAGAACTGTATCTACCGCCACTGTGTTGGACCGAGAAACTGGGCTTGGAATTTTGTTAGAACTGAGCCTAGTTTCCCAGATTCGGACAAGGTGGAAAATAGGGGTTATTGGGCCAATGGCCACTAGCCCAGCCCTACTGTCAGGGGGCCAACGGCTGGGGCCAGTTGGCCTACGGCCCACTGCTCTGAGGCCCACCACTGCTGCAGCCACTGTTCCATCCTCCCCCACCGTCGTCGTTACCATCGCGATCGCCACCACAATTTTTGTCATTATTTTTATGATTTTGAACTTTTTGCCGCCACCGTTGTTACGATTTTGGCTTGAATTTTCAAAGAATGAGTGACGGTTGTCGGACGTGGTCATCATCACGACAGAATTTGCTCTGGTAGCCGCCTTTTTAGCCAAACTGGCATCTTCCAACGTGAGCATGTAACATGCCTGATAAAATGGTGGTAAAGGATTACTATAACGAAGTAGTGTTCCAACGTCATTATAGGCCTTAGATAGGCCTGCAACTATTTGAAGCACAAGACGACCATTGGTAACGGGCGCACCAACGTTTCGGGGTTGGTCCGTCAATTCTTTCAGCCTTTTACAATAGGCCGAGACGTTAGGAAAATCTTCCATGTTAACATGAGAAAATTCCTGCTCAAGAGTGACAACACATGATCTTGGAATATATCACGCACCCTATTTCAAGTGGCAATCGCCGTAGCGTCGAGTTCAATAATCTTCTGTAAGAGGTCTGTAGAGATATTGGAATAAATCCACTAGAGAACGGTATCATCAGGGGTTGTCCATAACGTAGGATTATCCTCGGGGGTAGGCACCTTCTCCACGCCAGGTACCAAAGGGATTATTTGATGGAGGACTTGATGCAAGTGTGCGTGAACTTTGAATAATTCTGCCCACGTCGCGTATTGGACATTTTTCATTTTTAGAACAATAGGGATGTGGTTCTTGATGTTGGAAACTTTAAGGGCAGGATGAAATATGTTCTTTAACGTAGGCATAACGAAAGAACAATAGGTGAATTAGGGATTTAGAAGAAAATTTTGGAATAGAGGAGGAAAAAAAAATTCACGGAATCCGAGAGGTCATGGAAACCGAGAAAAGAAGGGGGCAACATAAGTGTTCGAGAGAAGATATTTTAGCCATAAACTTCTGATATCATGAAAGAAATAGTCCCTTCATTATTTTCATTAATGAAGAGGTATATATACAATTTACAATGTCCAAATATGGAAAATCATATTCCTACTTAGGGATGGCAGGTGGGTATAATTTTGCGGATTTCGCACCGCACCCACCCATTACTTTGGCGGGTAGTAGACGCGTATGAATGTTGAAAATGTACCGGCCACGGGTGGCGGGTATAAAATTTTCTGGCGGGTACGGGTGCGGGCCGTGGAGGGTATAAAATTTTCTGGCCGGTACAGGTGCGGGGGAGGGGGTACCCGCACACTATTACAACTTTATATTTATCTAAAGCTCAAATAATTTGGCACACATAATTTTAGCAGCTCATAATCTCAATAATAATAAATTTTAAGGATATCCATTTGAATGATGGTGCGGATGTGGATTTAGGAATACCCGCCTAGGCGGGTATAGATGTTGAAAATGTACCCGCCACGAATGGTGGATAGGTGACGAGTATAAAATTTTCTGACGGGTACGGGTGCGGGAAAGGGATACCTATTTTAGTAAACTCAGCTTTGATACATCATAAGCTAAAATAGGCACACAGACGGGTTTAAAGAGTGGCCCCACCCGAACCCCTCAACCCACCCCATACCATCAGTAGTTATCTAGATTATATAAATATATATTTTTGATATAATATTTTTTGCTTATTTATCGCACATCAAAAATAAATTAAAAGAACATTTATTTTTTGGAAAAACATTTTCCGTCGTACTAATCACATCCTATATTATTAAATATTTTCCCTACTTGTGAAGGTTCGTGCCAGAGAAGTTTGAGGAGATTTTCAAGAAGTATGCACACAACAATGCAGAATCCTTAACATCTGACGAAGTGGACCAATTGCTCAAGAAAAATAGAGAACCTAAGGACTACTTTGGATGGTACTGTTTATAAGTCTTTTAATTTTTAGTTTTTTTCCCTTGAAGTGATTATATTGGTAATTATATAATACAATTGTATTTTTGTGTAGGCTTAATGCTATAACAGATTGGAGGATTCTATATAGTGTGGGGAAAAATAAGGATGGTGTATTGACTAAAGAAGCAGTACGAGGTGTTTATGATGGAAGCTTTTTTGAACAAAAGGCAAGAGAAGTTGCTAATATGAAGATGAAGTCAAGCTAGTTAACTAGTTGATGCACAACAATTAACATGTGTGTAGATTAGTGTAAATCTACTTGAGAGTTTTTTTATTAATGTAATATATATATATATATATATATATATACGATTGTAGTTCTAATAGAATTAAAATTTTTATTTTATATTAATTACACTAAATATTAATTACATAATATATTGTAAATATATATGGAATATATTCACTATCAAATTTTGGTCAAAGCCAAACCAGAGTGGCAACAACTGCACGAGAGCTTGCCATACCCAATAAATCCTTACCTTCTTCGATATGGGACAAAAGTCTCATTTCTCAAATACAACTTAACCCAAAGGTCATGGGATTAAAATTAAACCCCATTTATTCAAAGTGTTTGGCCCAGTGGTCATTTCATCAGGGTATTGCTGCCTGAGGTCTCGTGTTCGATTCCCCTGACCAGCGAGAGTGGAACTGTGTTCCCCCAAAAAAATCCCTCCACTGTTCGCATGCAAGCCAAGCGGTGTATACTAATCCGTAGGGCCAGAACGGAGGTGGGATTTTCTGGGGTATGGGGTCGTAATGCGGTGGAACCAGTCACTTTATAAAAAGTTTACCCTACCACAGTTTTAGTCCCCCGGGGCACAGTCCAGTGGTAAAGCCTGTAGGTGTTTTACGTCGGGTTCGTACATGCATCAGAATTTGAATATTTATGTTTCAAACCCGACGACGGTCGAACTAAAGTATGATATGTAATGGAAAAATACAAACACAAAGAATAATGTAAAACTTCGACAGAAGACTTACATTCTCGAAGCAATCAGCCAAGCAGTTGAATCTTCTGGAACTTTGTGTAGTCCGAGGGTGTACACGCAAACGTCCCTTGATTTGTAAGTTCGGAGAACTGTGATGTAATTTGCTAAGTCAGGAATGCTAGGGATTCTGACAGAGCTTTAGAAGAGATTTACCCCTCTTAGGTTTAGTGTATTTGGAATGGGAGGTAAACCCTCTATTTATAGTTGTAAATAGAGGCTTAGGGTTTTCGGGCCCAAAGAAACCTCGGATCGACTAAAATTCGACCGCCCGAATTCGCTAGGTACAAATAAGACAAAGTAAATGGCACCGCGCTACTGTTCGAACCGCGGTCCTACATTAAAGGCATCGCGGTCCTGTCCCAATTTTCAGCCCTTTCCCATTTCTTATGTCCTGACCATCAACCGAACATTTAGGTATAATCTCCTTCTAATCACATCCTTCAATCGACGTAACATTTGACTTAGTGTTACCCTTCAGGCTTTTACATATCGTAACTAATAACATTAGGATCTTCACGGAACTGCTAGACTGCGCCGGAAGACGAACCCAATATGTAAAGTTTAGCTACACAAAATATGTGAACTGAACCTAATGTGAGAAGATAAAATCCCTTCATTCATGACACTCAATCAAGCTTAAGATCTGTCAAGTGTCTATCCAAATGGCTTGATTATTATAACTCATCTATATTAGTTGACAACAGGACCATGTCACAGACATGTCCAATGCATTGACCAATGACTTAGTCAACCTAATACCATATGAGTACATGAGTGTTCACTCGAATATAAATTCAAGGAAATAATCCTTTCTTGGCTCACATACCACCTTTAATCTACTTCGTAATGCACCCAAAACAAGTTGCGTCTCAACTTATAAGACATTTGAGCTTAGGATAGGATCAAAGTACATTACTCCGTAAACAAGATGATATTAACCTCAAGTCTAAGGACTTTTATCTCCCACACGTCGATGATATTATAGACATATAACAAAATAGTACATCAGCAGAGCATACTAATACTTCAACAAGTATCCATGTGTCCATCACGAGTTGCCATAACTCGTAGCAAGTGAGACATACTACATCCCCTAAGGATATGATGCAGACGACATGTCGATGTATCACATATCATCGATATCCCAATTTCGATGATCATTAGTCGAGGTAATTTAAGAGTTACGTTATAACATTAATTCTCACATCATTAATAAACACATAACCTCTAGGGATGCATTTATAAAAAAATATAAACAATCAACTAATAATTCAACAAATGCAAGTTATCATAATATTAATCATCATTAATATAAATACGAATGTGTATAAAGCACATTGTGTCCTAATACAGATTGTGTCCAGGACATACATATACTTTCAAAGCCTGGGCGTTATAAGGCGCGCGGGCCTGCGAAGCGTGGGTTCGATCCCCCTTAAGCACTCTGGGCTTTGTATCCAGGGATTTGGGGGATTAACCTTGTGTCAGTGATCTGTTGTACGCTCCCAGACACTGGCCACTGAAGCACATCCCGCGAATTTACCTGGTAATAGTACTGAGTGACCGGTGCTATTACCTCCAGGAGCCTAGTACCAGTACTTGTACCAGTACTAGCGATACGGAGGCGCAAGCCTCGAGACGTGGGCATAAAAAAAATTAAACCCCATTCACATAAAAACCCCGACACTTGTCAACGGGAGTGGCTAGTGAGTTGAGTACAATTTACTTTGTGGTTTGTGTCCCAGAGTTCATAATAAATGTTAACATAGCCTTTTTATTTTGGTCCAAAATAAGTATTCTTTTACATAATCAAGAAAAACGTAACTTTAATTTTTTAAGCTTTGCCCTCATTTACATATTGCTAAGAAGTCTTTTTAATTACACCAATTATTTATAATCAAAATCATTAAATAAGTTCAATAATATGTAAATTTAGTCAACATATTAATATTATTCTATGAGTTACTATTTTCTTAGTGTGCTAAAGGCAAAGTAAATACTTATGGATAGGAGTCAATCGACTAGACTTTAAACTCATACATTTTGTCAAGAGAAAAGGTGTAAATATACCCCTCAATTTTGTGATTTAGAGAAAATACAACGTTGTTGTTACACAAATGGTGCAAATATACCTCTTTCGCTGACAAAATATTTTTTAAAAATCATTTAACTTTTTATGGATCAGAGGGAATATATTATTTTCAATCGACTAGACTTTAGGTGATGAAAGAAAGGGCCGGACTTAGCTTCTCAATTTGATGAATTGACCAAAGGATCAAAGGGTTGATGAAGGCCGGGAATGGCATGGATTATGGAGAGGATTAGGAGTCATAACTTAATGGCCTCATAATGATAAGTTTTATTCGGCCTTATGTGTTGGTCTTGGCCGAGATCTTGCATTATATTTTGTTGTCTTTAATTTCTATTCTAGCTATTAGTCTTATTAGGACATATTAAATTCATGTAATAGATCTTAGTTTACCTTGGGACACATTCAATACTTGTAAGAAAATGGTGATGCCGAGAAGATGACATGACCAAGGAATACCAAGGTGGCACGGATAAAGGGACACTTGGCCGAGACAAGAAGCTTGCTAAGAAGATCATTCAAGAACCAAACAAAGAAGGTCAAGCTCGGCCTAGGAGAATGGAAGAGTCGACCGAGAACCATCACATGGTATAAGAAATGGAAGCTTCTATATTGATCCCAAGAAGATGAAGTTTGGAGAAGCCAAGCTTCATTCCCCTTTTTACTCGGTTGCTACCAGAGATGTGTGGAGAGGATTGAGTTTACCCTTGTTTCCAAGAAAGACCAACTTCATTCACACCATGCTCACAAACACCGAAGGACTACTTGGTTCCCAAGCCAACCATCCCATTTCCTTGTTCCCATTTCGGCCGAAGGGCCTTAGTTTTGTGTTCTTTTATTTCCCTTCTAGAATAGTCTCTATGATACTATAAATAGAGCTTTAGGATATTGTAAATAATCAAGTTTGAGTTTAAGATAAAACTAAGTTTGTTTTCAACTTGTGTGTTGAAATATATCGATCATTTGTGGGTCACCCCTCTCTTTAGTGTAAGACTTAGTTAGGACTGTGTGACCTAATCATTTTCCAAACTCGAGGAACCCCCTTAGTGGTAAGCGAATGTTGGAACTTTGTGGACCAACCTAGCATAAGTTTTGGATACCAAAAGGGCTTCGATAACCCTCACTTGGATAGTTCATGGGCATTGCATTTAGCAAACCCCGATATTAATTATGTGGCATTAATCACATTATCCTTGGTGTTGGTGTTAAGTGTATTTTGTATACACTTTTGAGTCCTTTTTAGTTAGTATTTCACTATTTTATTTCGCGTTTAGTATAGTGTTAGATGTGTTTATCTTTCATTTTGAGTCACAACGGTCCTAAAGGAGGAAATACATAATTGAGGATGAAATGTGCTTAATTGAGGTGAATTTACACAAGAAAAGCCCAAGAAATAAAGCCTAAGAAGTCCCGAGAAGAATAGAAGAAAATCAGAAGAAATCTGGAATTTTTCGCTGACAGCGCCATGGCGTCAGACTGCAGTTCCATGACGCCAGAATGCAGCGCCATGGTGCTGGAAGTTCAGAGAGCTGCAGGAATTTCGGCGCCACGGCGCCGACGCGGGATTTCTGATTTTTTTGGGCCGAATTTGACACGTTTTCAGGGTCCGAAAGGGCAACTTTTCTCAAGTATAAAACCTTGCTCAATATACCTTATACCATATCACAAATCATTCTTTGGGAGCCTAAGAAGGAGGCAAGACAATTGGAGACTCTTGTTCAAGTTCTTTTTCTTTCCCTTATTTTATTTCAGTTCATGTTGGATTGTAATTTAGTTCTAGACATGACAATGTTTAGGAGCTAATTACTTTAGTAGAGTTTTCCATCGAATCTTCTTGAAACTCTTTCATATAGTTAATGCATTGATTATTGAGTTCTTCTTCAGCGTATTAAGATCTATTCAATATTGTTATGATTGTTTGATAATTAACTAGCTATTAATTATCATCACGTGTATGATTTCGAATCAAAAGTCTGAAAGGTGAGATTTGAATATGTTGTAGTTGTCTAGACATATGTTAAAATCGTGGACGAAAGTACCCCGATACTTGTGTAGTATTTAAGGTTATTGTTTTTAATCCTCATGTGTGGTAAAACTTATCATAGAAATATATAAGGTTTCTGCATTAAGTTGAGCTCTTGTATGTCCTAACCGGAATATAATGACAGATTAGTTAACCTGCTATCTTAATAAGAAGAAGAATTATTAGCATTGCATTAACACATGAAAGAGTGCATAATTGAGGAGATTGGAAGCCTTATTTCCTTCATAACTGTTATAAACCCAAAGTATCATAATCTTTAGTTTATTTTCTGCACTTAGTCATAATTCTTAGTTATAAGTCTCAAACTAAAGAACGTCAACCAAATAGATATCATATGATAGATAATCAGTACTTAATAAACTAGTCTCTGTGGACGATAAACTCGATATCTTTATTACTTGAATGATACGTACACTTGCGTAAGCATCTAGAAATATCGCAACAGTTGACTCGGGCAATAAATCCCTTGTGCCTCTATCCTTGGGCTCATCGACCGATCCTCACATAAACCACAACCACTAAACACTTAAACCATATCAACCAAGTAAACACTTAACCAAAAGTCACCATTCATTCACTCGAGTTTGTATCCGACAACTCGTGTTCAACCCTGACTCAATATACTATATTCTGGTTACCGCTACCTCACACAATATCTCATTAACATCTCTACCAAAGGTCATTACCCGAATAATAATACCTGCTTAATCCAAACAACACCAAGTAGTCTGTATAACACAACCTTCCGAGAACCATATTGTCTCGGTGTTGTTCCACCATCCTGGAACTACCCAAACACCAAACCCTGACCATCACGCTCACCCTCAATATGTCTACAACCACCCTACAAAACGCCTTGACCCAATTCTCTCTACACTCTCCCTAAATTACCATCCAATATCCCACTGTCCCGCTAATCCGAGAACCCCATTTTGTCATCTAATTTCAGATCAACCCGAACATCCTCCACACCCGACCCAATTACCCAACATCACCCCTCAATACTTACATCAGATTAGTATCAGAGCGAGGCCATCATGTCCCACGCTTTGAAGCTATGGACAAAGTAAATGACAAACTTAAAAGGGCCTTGTTCGAAATGATTGCGGACCAATAAAGGAGATAATTTTATAATTGTGCAGTCATTAATGATGTTGAATCAGGAGATGAGGTTGCTCAAAACAACCCCATATATATTGAAGATGATGCACAAGAGGCCCCAAGAATTGAAAGAGGAGGTGACCAAACATTAAGGTTCGACCTTCCAACATTTTAAGGAAATTTGGATCCCGAGGAGTTCCTCGAATGGCTAACGGCCATCGAAAGGCTCTTTGAATTCAAGAACTATGATAATCACCAACTCTTTAAAATTGCCACGTTAAAGCTTAAGTTGTTTTCCTTCGTGTGATATGAAAATTTGAAGGTAAGCCGGAAAAGACATGGCAAGTCCAAGATCGATTCTTGGGACATGTTGAAGAAACACTTAAAGAAAAATTTCTTGCCCCGAGAATATGAATAAGATTTGTACCTTAAACTCACCAAGCTTCGGCAAGGTGTTCTTAAGGTTGAAGAGTACATCCGGGAATTTAAGAAGGTCATAATGGTGTGTGATTTAGAATAGAAGGAACCGCAATGCATTGCACAGTTCATTGGTGGACTTAGCGCGCCAATTCAAGAAAAAATGGAAGTATCCACTTACAAAACATTTGAGGATGTGTTTCATTTTGCACTAAGGTTCGAACGACATCAGAAGAGGGTTGTCACAAGGCCTTACACGAAGGCTACACGTGCTAATGAGAAGGTTGGTACGTCCTATTTTAACCTCTTATACATGCAAGATGATGTAAACAAAGATAAGGGAAAAGTAGGAGCCACCCAAGGTGTTGATAAAGGCGGCAAGAGATTCTACAAGTGCCAAGGACTCGGATATTTTGCTAAGAAATGTCCCAACTCGAGGACCATGACACTCGAAGAGTATAAGGAAAATGGTAATGCCTTTGTGGTAGAAGAAACCGTGGTAGAAGAAGGAAAAGAGAAAGACGAGGTTGTTTCGGAGGAAGGTGTGAGTCTAGTCCTTCAACACATACTAAGTGCACGATTGGAAGAGCTTGACGAGAATCAAAGGGAGCAGATCTTCTACACACGATGCAAAATAAAATAAAAGGTATGTAGTGTGATTATTGATGGAGAAAGTTATGCAAATATGGTATCCAATGGAGTTGTATGCAAATTACAACTACCAATCCGTGAGCATCCTAAACCCTACAACCTCCGATGGCTGAACAAAGCGAATGGGCTCAAGTTTGCCATCCAATCCCTTATCAATTTTCAGATTGGAGGATACATTGATGAGATTTAGTGTGATGTCCTTCCAATGGACGCAAGTCATATATTGTTGGGTAGGCCATAATAATATGATCGAAAAACCATGCACGATGGCGAACATAACCCCTACTCCTTTCAGAAGGACGGTAGGGACTTTCGTCTAATACTGTTGCCACCAAGTAAGGTAAGGTACATGAATATCCAACAAGCATGAAAGCACCAAGCCAAGTCTGATGCATGGAATAAGGAGGATTAATCTAAGAAGGGGAGTGTCATGAGTGTGTTGACATATAGAGAAGAAGCCGGTTAGAAGGAAACCTTAGAGGTTTCGGAATGGTCAAGCCACATGAGCCAACAACCGAACCACCGTCTAACAATGTTGTTGATACTAATTGTGAGATAATTCTCAGGAGATTCCTCCTTCCATGTGATGATCCAAAGGCAACAACCGAGCCAATTATTCAAGAAGACTTTGTTCCATGCCATGAAAGTGAATAAACAATACAAAGTTGGACCTTCTCTTCCAATCCATTATACCAAGTCAAAGGAATAGATAGTATCTTCATCAATCCACTATATGAGCAACCAAGTATGGAAGAAGAAATCGACATGGAATTTTCAAATAACAATGCTTCCGAAATCTTGTTAAGGGAAGGTGGCGAGCTCACTCTTGATTTATTTTCAATAGGGTCATTATCTATTGACCAAGCCTATGGACTTGGAGAGCAAGAAGTATTGGGCGAGGAAAATGGCCAAAGCTCCGACATGACATGTGTCTTATTAGTACCAGGACAAGGGGAAGTATGGAATGTGCATATCAACAATCAAGTATCCTACTTACCATGAGTTACCAGTATCTATGTACAATGTTGAATGTTTATAATTTGTGTAGAATGCCATCAAAGCTCGGGAGTTGTTCGACAATGAAAATCCGAGAAGAAGTTGAGTGTAAGAAGAGCTCTAAGGAACTACCTAGTAGATGCATGTGTCTTATGGTTTGTGATATCCAATGAAGTGAGTATACTGCCCCTATTATGTCCATGAGAATGCAAGAGTTTGAAAGGGTTGGAAACACCTTAGGCTAAAAGAAACAAGCTAAAGATGACAATGATGAATGGTTGTCGGGTACGCAAATTGGCACCTTGACTTACGATTCATTGGTCGAATGGGGAGAACACTTAAGAGATGACCACTTCAAGTTGCTAGTCAAGTTTAAAAAAGGTTCGTACAAAGAGCAACATCCGAGCGCAATATGTTATGTCTCTAAGATGCCTTCACACTTGAACCATCTAAATTTGAGGATAAATTCTCTCCAAGAAGGGGAGATTGATGAAAGAAAGGGTTCAGACTTAGCTTCTAAATTTGATGAATTGACCAAAGGATCAAGGGGTTCGAAGAATGGTCATCAACCCATGGTTGAAGACCGAGAATGGCATGTATAATGGGGATGATTATGAGCCATAACTTAATGGTCTCCTAATGACAAGTTTTATTCAGCCTTATCTGTTGGCCTTGGCCGAGACCTTGCATTATATTTTGTTTTCTTTAATTTCTATTCTAGCTATTAGTCTTATTAGGACATATTAAATTCATGTAATAGCTCTTAATTTTCCTTGTGACACATTCAATGCTTGTAAGAAGATGGTAATGCCGAGAAAGTGACATGGCCAAGGAATGCCAAGGTGGCACGGACAAAGGGACACTTGGCCGAGACAAGAAACTTGCCAAGAAGATCATTCAAGAACCAAACAAGGAAGGTCAAGCTCGACCTAGGATAATGGAAGAGTCGACCGAGAATCATAACATGGTACAAAGAATGGAAGCTTCTATATTGATCCCAAGAAGATGAAGTTTGGAGAAGCCAAGATTCATTCCTCTTTTTACTCGGTTGCTACAAGGGATGTGTGAAGAGGATTGAGTTTAACCTTGTCTCCAAGAAAGACCAACTTCATTCACACCATGCTCACAAAGACCGAAGTACTACTTGGTTCCCAAGCCAACCATCGCATTCCCTTGTTCCCGTTTCGGCCGAAGGGCCTTAGCTTTGTGTCCTTTTATTTCCCTTCTAGAATATTCTCTATGATACTATAAATAGAGCCTTAGGATATTGTAAATAATCAAGTTTGAGTTTAAGATAAAACTAAGTTTGTTTTCAACTTATGTGTTGAAATATATCGATTATTTGTGGGTCACCCCTCCCTTTAGTGTAAGACTTGGTTAGGACTGTGTGACCTAATCATTTTCAAAACTCAAGGAACCCTCTTAGTGGTAAGAGAATGTTGGAAGTTTGTGGACCAACCTAGCCTAAACTTTGGGTATCAAAAGGGCTTCGATCACCCTCACTTGGCTAGTTCACGGGCATTGCATTTAGCAAACTCCAGTCTTGACCTTGTGACATCTATCACATTATCTTTTATGTCGGCTCGAGCAATAAATACCCCGTGTCTCTATCCTTGTGTCAGCTCGGGCAATAAATCCTCCATGTCTCTATCCTTGGGCTCATCGACCGATCCTCACTTCAACCACAACCACAATCACTAAACACTTAAACCATATCAACCAAATCAACACTTAACCAAAAGTCACCTTTCCTTCACTCGAGTTTGTATCCTACAATTTGTGTTCAACCCTCGCTCAATATACTATATTCCGGTTACCCCTACAACAATAACAATATACCCAGTGAAATTCCACAATGTGGGTCTGGAGAGGGTAGAATATACGCAGACCTTACCTCTACCTTGGTAGGTAGAACGGATATTTTCGAGAGACCCTACCAGACAAGCACAAAGAAAAAAACCAATGATCCTAAAAAAATCAAAGCGATGGCGAAGAAAATGAGATAAACCAACGCGAATATGCCATGATATCATATCTTGAAAGAGAAGCAGTAACTAACACAGATAAATGAGATAACCCAAGTACATTAAATAGCGCATAACAGAAGAAATAAACTAGAGACGACTATAAAGCAATACTACACCTATTTATATGATATGTAAGCCTGCCTACAGTAATAACACCACAACTATCAGTTTGTAAGTGTAAGCAGGACTACACTAGACTACCTACTACCCTTCTACCCTAATTTGTGTCCTCCAAAACCCCTTATCTAAGGTCATGTCCTCAGTAAGTTGCGTCTGCTCCATATCCCGTCTAATTACCTCTCCCCATTATTTCTTCGGCCTACATCTACCCCTCATGAACACGTCCATAGCTAATCTCTCACACCTCTTCACTGGGATATTTGTGTCTCTCCTCTGCACATGTCCTCCCATAATATCTCATTAACATCTCCACCAAATGTCATCACCCGAATCAGCCCACAAATACATGCCTAATCCAAACAACACCAAGTAGTGCGTATAACACAACCTTCCGAGAACCATATTGTCTCAGTTCTATTCCACCATCCTGCCACCACCCAACCACCAAACCCCGACCATCACACTCACTCTCAACTTGTCTACAATCACTCCACAAAATGCTTTGATCTGATTCCCTCTACACTCTCCCGAAATCACCATCCAATATCCCACAATCCCGGTAATTCGAGAACTCCATTTTGTCATCTAATTTTGGGTTAATTCGAACATCATCCACATCCGACCCACTTACCCAACACAACCCCTCCTTACTTACATCATTAGGCTCATAAATTTTGTCAAGAGAAAATGTGTAAATATACCCTTCAACTATGCGATTTAGAGAAAATACACTCTTGTTGTTACACAAATGGTGCAAATATACCTTTTTCGCTGACGGAATATTTTTTTAAAATCATTTAACTAATTTTTTAATTAAAAAAAGTCTACCCATTTTTTAGTAGACTTATTTTCTTAAAGTCATGTGGTAATTTCTTTTGTGCGTTGGGTCTAGTTCATTTAAAAAATGGAAAGACTTATTTTTTGTTAAAGCAACAAAGATATTTTTTTAAACGAATCAGACCTGATCCACCAGAAAAAAATCACCACTTAACTTTAAAAAAATACTCTATCCGTTTTAAAATGTTTGTCTCATTTTTACTTGACACAGAATTTAAGAAAGTAAAGAAGACTTTTGAATCTTGCGATGTTAAATTAAAGATATGAATAATATACAAAATGTCTTTTAATCTTGTGGTGTTAAACATGTACGTGAAAATTTGGAATTAAAAAGTTGCGAAATGAAAGATTTAGCTAATCTGAAACGCGCACTTGTGCAATTTCACTTGCAGTAACAAAATATTCAAAATATTTCCAGCAAAAGTTCTTACATTAACAAATATACAACATATAATAAAATCTATTTAACAACTACTGAACACCGTAGCAATTACTTGCCCTACACCCACTGCAATGTTGAATATTTCTGTTTTCTTACCGTAATCCTTTGATGACGACGATGAGTCTGAAACTACGATTACTTTATCTCCTAATTCATGCGAAAACTTCAAAGTTCCAAAAAAAATTCAGTGTGAAGGACCACAAGCAGGGGTGGAGCAAGCTTAGTGAAAGGGGATGATGATATGTTGATCGAGTCAGTGTGAAGATTAAATCCACGCGGATGATGATTGACTAGTGACTAGTTGACGAGCAAGTGTTTGAAAAAAGTTGGTGGTATTAGTACAATACAATATTATGGACAAAAAGTCAATATCATACATAATGCCCTTACTGCTTATTTAATGAAGATATTTAGATATGCCTCACTCAGCATAAGTTTTGGAACATTTTTATTTTCGGAAGCTGGACTTTTCCCTTGCTAGAAATTAGTTATGGGACATAAGTTGTGTAGTATTTTTCAGATTATATTTAAAGTGTGAAAATGTTTGCCTTTTCTGACACAACTTGTGTGTATGTGATACATATATGTGATAACGTTCAAATTCACTTCTCAAGAGAAAGTGTACACGATCTTATGCAATATAATTTATCCAATTATGAGTTGGGGTCGTATCTCACATAGAACAATATGCTAGGCAATCAAGCAAGTAAGAAATTATCACTTTCTACGCTAAACCAAACACTTGATGGTATTTTAATTTTGAGAAAGATTATAACCAATGCGGAAATATAAACTAACCTAGAAATCAAGTATACAAGCATATGATACAAGGGAAATTACTTTCAAGTAACGATCCAATGTATTTTAAGATAGTGTTAAGCATTTTCTCATTAAAGTGCTCAAATATTCTCTTCCATTTTCTAGCAACTTTTCTCATTTTAGCTCATTTTCCTAGTTTTCATTTGGTTTATTTCCGATCACTTCTAAATCACATAAATCCTATAAAATAAAAGTAAATGATATTAGTGCACTATTATCTTAATCAAACATAACAAAAATTTAAGATTAAAGAAGAGATAACAACTCATCAGCCACGCTGGGACCGACAATGATTATGGGGTACGAATTTTTTAATTCACATTGGGTGACAGAGGGATCAGGTGGGTCGGGGAACCTTCACTAGACGCACAGCCTGTGCAGGTATTCTACGACGGATGTTGTAACCTCTTATTATTGCTAGCACTGCCGACCTTGAGATAAGTATTAGCTACCCAGGGTTGCACAATCCTTGTTGTTACCAGTTTAATTAAACACGAAGTTTTTGAAAAAGTTTTTTAAAAAAATAACTTGTGGAATAGAATAAATCTCAAATATTTGTTGACTATATATCATCTTAGGGGTAAAATAGATAAAAATAGATATTTAAAGTTAATTTTTTAAAAATATAAAAAGATGACATTCTTGTTGGGACATATTAAAAAAAAGTGTGCCACATAAATTTGGATAAATAAAGTACTTATAGTCCAGTTTTTTTTTCCGTAAAAGACGTTTTCTTTCATACCAAACACAACCTATAATACAATTTTTACCCCCTATTTCTGAGGACATGTAGTGTTTCCACACTTTTCGTTCACCGTGACTCCATCCTAGATCTACCGATCGTGGGTGGAGGTATTTTACCAATTGAGCAACTCTCACTTATTCACATGTAGCACTTGAAATTTAAACTTAGAACCTCAAGATAAATTTTGAACCCCTTTAAATCACTAAGCCAAAATTTAGTCTGAATGTACTGTATACTTTAATTAATCAACTTACAAGTTTACTGTTATTGTAAAGAATGTATCTTGGGCCTAACTCAATCTCAAAAGCTAGATTTTGGGATTAGAATTGTCCAAGTTCATATAAGGAGTCCATGTTCCCATTTCATTTCCGATGTGAGACTCTTAACACTCCCCGCACGCCTAGACCCCATTAACTGGAGCGTGTATGACATAATTTGGGGGTCCAACATCGGTGAATATAGAATTGAAATGATTCTGACTCTGATACCATGTAAATAATGAATTTTGGACCTAACTCAGCCCCAAAAGCTAGCTTGTAGGGTGAGAATTATTCAAATTCATATAAGGATTCCATGTTCCTATTCCATTTTCGATGTGGAACTCTTAACAGTTATTATAAGCTACTATTTACTCTATGATTTGTCTGTCATTGCATTTTAATCGACCAAATTACTTTAGGTTCAGTAATCTGGTCGAACATTGTTGGGATATATATTACTTCGAATATGGGGCAACGCCGTCATAGAATTTGTTCAAGCCTGCAATAAGTTGCATGACCCATCGCTTATTAGTGACTGGTGCGCCACTTTGGAGAGTTGGATGGCAAACATCTTGAGTTTTTGACAATATACAGATACGTTTGGCAAATCATCCTAGTGAACGTCCTTGAACTGATTTTCAAGTTATAACACACGTTGAGTTTTGTTGTCATGAAAAATACTTTCCAAACGTTCTCACATTTGGCGGGCAGTGGCATCGGTCTCAATGATTGTGTGCAATAGATCATTAGAGATCGTGTCGTATATCTACTGGAGGACAACAATATCCAAACGAGACCAAAGTGCATCATCAAAAATCGAAGTCGTGGGTGAGTCGGTGGACTTCGATTTAGGAGGGATGATGTGATCGATAACTTCGTAGACATGACAATAGATTTTGAAGAGTTCTGACCACGAGGAGTATTGACCATTTTTCATCTCAAGAGTCACATGGCTGAAAATTTTAATGTTGTTGATTGCAAGTGCATGATGAAATTTGGTTTTGTCAGTCATGGATGATAAAATTTAGGAGGAAATGGAGTGACCGAAAAAAAACTATGATCCCGTTGTGGGGGTGGCGGTCATGAGGGGGTCGACGACGTGGTGGATATATTGTGTAGGGTTAAGCTACTGATATCATAAAGGAATATGTTCCTTGATTTTATTCTTTAATAATGTACAATATATATAGTAGTACAAGAATATCTAAACTAGGTAACTAATCAACCTAATTACAATATGGAATATAATTCTACCTAAAATAGGAGACTTAATTATAATAGGAATACAATTTTACCTAAAATAAGAGATATACAATTAATGAAAGAATATTTGGAGTGAATATTCTATTAATAACAAAAATAGCATTTAATTTAAGAAGCTAAATATAATACTTATTAAATTCGAATTGAAATGCTACTACACCATTAAATTATGAATTGAATGATGAAATAAATAAAAAATCTCACTCCTCTCTCTTTTATAAATGAAATTTTTGGAAGATTACCTTCTAGGCAATTGTTACCATTTTTCATAGTCTTAAGTGTACGAGTGTTGCACGTGTGTATCACGTGAATAATAAATAATTTATATAAAAAGAATAAATTTGTCACAAAAATAAATACAATTGTCGAAATGATGAAAATGAAATGCGAACATAATAGTTAAAATTCAATATTTACTGAACATTCAACAATTTGAATTAATTAAATTAATTATATATTATTTGTAACTATAGATATAACAATATCCACGAGCGTAGGCGATCAAAATACTAATTCAATGACACACAAAATGACTCCTAAATATGTGGGTACAACAATTTCAGGAAATGGAAAGTAAGTAAATATTACAATTACTAGAAAGGATAAACTACTAAATATTACAAAACTGAAAATAAGAATAAACATAAATTCTTTGAGATTCGCTGAGTCTAGTGATGACATTATGTCTTTAAGACAAGATTGTCTTGTATATATCCTTTTATATTAACGAAAAATAGTCTCCCAAGATAAAACAACAACTAACAAATGAGCAAATGAAATTCAAGTGTTTCTAGTGAAGAACTTGAAGATAAAAAGATTGCTTGAGAGAAAGAAGATTTCAGAAATTTCTAAGTGTTGAAAAATTGAACCAAATGCCTCAATTAATAGTGTAAGATGATGACTTCTCAACTAGCCAACTAATGATTTTTAATAGCCATGTACTGACACTTATTGAGAGATTACATTCAAACAAGTAAATGACTGAATTCATGAGCCAAATAATGGAGATTCAATACTCCAAAACTAGCCCAAAAGTCAGAAACTTTCAGCCTTCCGTCGTCGCAGACACTGCCTGGGAAGAGCCGCGGCTCTGCAACATTAGCGCTGCCGCTCCAGTAGCCACTGTCTATGTAGTGCCGCGGCGCTGGCTTGGAGGAGCCGCGACGCTCCGTCGCCTCGGCTCTGACGGGTTGGCGCCGCCGCGGCCCTTTCCGTCCCGTTTTATCTTACACTTCACACACTTTTTTCTTTATTTACCAACGTGGAACACTTGTCATTTGACCAATAACCGTTCATCATTTTATGTCCCAAACACATTAATTACGCACCAATATCTCTTTCACTAATGAAATTTACGATATTTGACACTACGAGTGTACGTGTGAGGAAACGACGTTTCTGACGTGCGGGACCCCAATTATTTGAATCATAAATAATGGGATAAACGTGATTCCACATTAGTAAATTTCCAACAAAATCTACTAATATTTTAAAGTACTAAATGATTCTCAAAGGATTCTAATTACTTAACGTAAGTAACTTTAATTAGTAAACTTAAAGTGCTATAGTTGTTGAATCCTAAACCAAATATTACTTCTTTGTTGCCTACGATAGTTCTGTTAATAATTAACGGCATTTCTTTGTTTCCAAAAAAATATATGTTATCGAGATACTAATTTAGTGACAAATAAAATGACTCCTAAAGCTAAAAGTATTTTAAAGTACTAAATTTAGATAGACGTTTGATAGTGGTATCTATATCAATAATCAAAAGTTTTATATCTAAAATTAATAACTAATCCATATGAATATTGTCTACGATAAACTTTAACAAAAATAAAAAGAAAATTGTGTATAAGCTTAGCACATATAGCCTAATGTATAAACCCAGCACATAGGCCCATAGAAACTTTCCTTTCTTTTTCTTTGTGGTTGATGATGTATTAACTCTTTTATATTATAGTAAAGAGGGACCAAAATCTTTATATTATAGTAAAGACAGGCACGTGAAGATAATATCTTTATTATTTTTTGGAAAGGGGGCCAAGACTCGTATGTCACCGGTGGCGGAGCCAGTAAACAAATTTTAATGGTGCAAAGATATTTTTGTGAAGCCAAAAAAAAATTATCGAGGAAAATTAAAACGCACCGTTTCATCCAAAACGACGTCGTTTTGATAGAAAATTTCCAAAAAACTGATGGTGCAACTCACACAGATACAATTAGTGTAATTTAAAGAAAAAATATACATCTCTGAAAACTTTATATGACAAAAAAACTACAAATCATAAGACTTATTAAAACAGCAGGTGCGCTTAAATTTTGAAATCCAAATTCAAAGTTATGGTTACTAACACATTAAAACACAACAATGAATGATAATTTATAATTATGAGCATAAGAATATAAAATAATTAATACAAATTAATAGGCCATGAATGAACTTTTTACCTGTAAAAATATTATATATAAATATTTTAAGTGTTCTTCTGAAAACCATTAAATCAATATGCAAAATTTTGAATGATTATAAAGGCATACCTGATCGGCTGACCCTTTTAATTGCCAATAAAAGCAAAGAGAGCATAATCAAGAAATTTAGCGAAGGTTTTCAGTGAAATTTTGAAAGTGAAAATCAAAGTTTTTGTTAGATTTTAATTTATAAAATATACTGCAAAGTATATAGCATGTAGAAATATATTCCTTTACCTTTCAGTAATTATTGTGTACAATATATATAGTGTTACATAATTACAAATTAGGTAACTAAATCTTTCTAATTACAATTGGAATATAAATTTACCTAATATAAAATATGGTAATATTTTATCAATGGTAATATTCTATCACACTCCCGCGCAGTTGAAGCGCGAGGTTCTCGTACGCTGAGATTGACTCGGAAATCATCAAAGAGTATGCGCGGAAGTCATTTAGTTAATATGTCAACAATATGATACTGGGAGGAACATGAAGAACACAAACTTTTCCACGAGCAACTTTCTCACGTACAAAGTGAATATCCATTTCAATGTGTTTAGTGCAATGATGTTGAACGGGATAGCCGAAAAGATATATCATACTTATATTATCACAGTAAACCATTGTAGCCTTATGGAGTGAGCAGTGAAGCTAAAGTAGAAAGTTGAATATTCAACAAGACTCAGAAACAACATTCGTTATACCTCTGTACTCAGCTTCAGCACTGGATCGAAACAGAGTACGTTGTCTTTTAGAAGACCAAGAAAGCAAGTTATCTCCGAGAAACACACAGTAACCTGACATGGATCTACGAGTGTCAGGACATCCACCACAGTCAGCATAAGAATAAGATGTGAGACCATAGAGTGAAGATGTGTACATGTGTAAGCCGAAATGAAGAGTATCATATACATATCGCAAAATACATTTGAGGGCATTCATATGTTCATTTGTCGGGATGTGCATATGTAAGCATATTTGTTGAAATGCATAGGGTATATCTGGTCTCGTGAAAGTGAGATACTGTAATATTCCTTCTAAACTGCGATAGTGAGTCAGGTCGGCATACAGATAATTCGAAGAGGCACTCAGTTTGGAATTAGTGTCCACCAGTGTGTGGGCCAGTTTGCAAGATGTCATGCCTGCTCGGTCAAGGATATTTTCGGCGTACTTGCTTTGACAAATAAATAAGCCACATGCATGTCTCGTAACAACAATGCCAAAAATATAGCTTAGAGGACCTAAATCCTTCATAGCAAACTCAGAGGCAATGAGTGACATAATAGATAGTCGAAGTGCATCAGAAGATGTGGTGAGGATGATATCATCAACATATAGTAGGATGTATTCCATGTCATTACCCTTAATATAGATGAATACAGAATAATCATATTTGCTATGTGAAAACTCGATAGAGGATAAAAATTAGCAAAACATTGGTACCATACACGAGGAGCCTGTTTCAGTTCATAATGTGATTTCTTCAAAAGACAAACATAATCTAGATGAATTGGATCACTGAATCTCATATGTTAATGCATATATACGATTTCATGAAGGTCTTCATGCAAGAAAGTATTTTTGACGTCAAGTTTATGATATGTTAAGACTTTGGATAAAGCAATACTGAAAACAGTTCGAACAGTCGGTGGTTTCACCACCGGGCTGAAAGTTTCATCACTATCCACTCCCACCTATTGAGACCTGCCATTACATACAAGACGAGCATTGTGCCTCTCAAAAGAACCATCAGATTTCTTTTTATGTTGAAAAATTCACATAGAATGAATAATATTAGCATCAGAAGGACGAGGTACTAGTTCTCATGTATTATTTTCAATAAGAGCATTATATTCGTCAATAATTGCATTTTTCAATTAGGATCGGATAAGGCATCTTTTGGATTACGAGGAACATGAAAAGGGGCAACCTAAGTAGACAAGTTGAATAGTCATTTGGGTTTAGAAATACTGTGCATAGCACGGGTTTCCATTATCCGTGGGTGTACCGCAGGAGGTTGGACATGATTGGGATAGGGTGGCCGAGAAGTGGATGCAGTACTGGGTGGATTTTTAGGAGTATGGATGGGCTCGAGAAGGGGCAGTAACATCTGAGAGAGGGGGGGACTGACCGAGAGACAGTCGATACAGAAGGACGTGATGGGATATTCTGAGGCTCCCGTTGTGAGACTGAGTGGATTTACCGCCTTGGGACGATAGTGGTGGGGATGGCTACCGATGTCGGTGACGACTGATTTTGCAAGTGATGAATTTGAAGGAGATTAAAGCCATACTTTAGAAATTCAAAGGAATTTGGGGATGGAGAATTTATTTTGGCAAAGTGGAATTGGGACTCATCGATTATGACTGTTAGGTCGATTTTCAATTGCTCATGCAAGTGTACGTATCGTTACAAGTAATATAGTCTGTAAGACCGAATATCGTCCACAGAAACTGGTTTCTAATTACCGATCATCTATTCTATGTTGTCTATTTGGCAATCGATAGTTGGGTTTGTTTTTTTGTCTAAAACTATTAAATTAATTGCAAGAATTAAACAAAATTATTTAGGTTTAATCAGTTATGAAGGAATTACGACTTCCAATATCCTCGACTATCCACTCTTTTCAATCCTTAATGCAACTAGAATGACTTCTTCTTCTACGTTAAGATAGTGGTTAACTAGACTGTCTTATATTCCGGTTAGGATATATAATCACTCAACCCCAGTGCAGAACCCTTTTATATTTCTATGATAGGATTTACCACATAGGAGGATTAAGAACAGTAACCTATAATGCTACACAAGTATCGGGGTACTTTCGTCCGCGATTTTAATCTATGTCTATTCAATTACAGCATATCCAAATCTCGCCTCTCGGTTCTTAATTCGAAATCATATAAGTTATGATAATTAGTGATCAATTAACTATCAAGCATTCATATCAATATTGAATAAATCTTAATCAAGTAAAGAAGAAATCAAACTAATGCATTAACTCATGAAAGAGAGTTTCAAGCGATTCAATAGAAAAGCCCTAATAAAGTGTTTAACTCCTAGCCATAGACATGCTAAGAACTAATACAAGTCACAACATGAACTGAATTGAAAACAAAAGAAAGAAAAATTACTTAGAACTAGGTCTCCAATTGTAGCCTCTAAAGTTGTCTTGTGGAATGAGAGATGATATGTGATGTGTGATAAGTGCTAGAATAATCCCTAAAATATATCCCAAGGGTTTATATATGTTGTAAAAAATGTGTGCCTTGGACTCTTTTGCCCCTTGTCAATTCTATTTCGAATTGGAAATTTCCTTGTCGGCAGTAGTGCTGCGAGAATGGCACGCGGTCAGAAATCTTGCGCTTCTCGATGGTGTGGCACCGCGGTGCCGCGATATTTCGTCTTGATCTGCCGACTTTCGTCCTTTTTGCTTCGGGAGCTCCTTTCTTGTCTTTTCTGTCCACTTTTAGCTTCTTTTTGCCATTTTGCCATTTAGAACAGCTGCGACTCAAAAGAAAGAAAAACGACCCTACACGACACTTATTTATACAAAAATGGAAAAAATACTAACTGAAAATGACTCAAAAAGCGTATACAAAATACACCTAACAAATACCCCCAAACTTAACCTTTGCTCGCCCTCGAGCAAAGATCAAAACAAAATTAAAAAAACAAAAAACAAACAGACTCAAAGACTCAAATCAAGCAGCTGCATAAGGTTACTTGGAAAAGCATGAATGTCAGTTGGGATAATATGTTGAAACCTATATAGCATGAATATAGTAATCTAGAATTTCAAACCAGATATTTCGCAAATTTATTTCAATCACACTCAATGGAAAAATGAACAAAAACCTATGCATGTCAATTTCATTTAGTTCCATGGGCCTGTTTACTTGCTATTTGATGCGCGAAAAGATGCACACACTTTAACGCAAGTGCACGTTGTCGACTCAAGTAATATAGTCTTGATAAGACCGAATATCGTCCACAAGGATTAGGGTTCAAGTACCAACTATCTATCTTTGAGTATCTATTTGGCAATTGATATTTGATTTTGTGGTTTATAACTAATAATTATAAAAGCTAATTAATTATAAGTTTACTTCAGTTGTGATGGGAATAGGGCTTCCATGTCTCATCAACTATCCGCTTATGTTATTTATCAATGCAATGAATTATGGTCTTCTTCTCCCGGAGCTAGCAGGTTTACGAAATCGTTTTATATTCCCGTTAAGGATATATAAACACTCAACCCCAATATTGCGCCTTACCTATCTTTCGGTGATAAGGATAACTCTATAGGAGGATTAAGAACAAAAATCTAGTTAACCGTCACGCACCATGCGCAAAATTAGGATTGTTAAGCCTCTCATTAACGCTACATAAATAATTGAGGTATTTTCATCCCCAACCCAAATATGTCTACCCAACTTACAACATATTCAAAACCTCCTCCTTTCGAAGTTTGATTAGAAATCATATAATGATAATTAGTTGTCAATTAATTACCAAGCATTCAAAACAATTATTGGATAAATCTCTCAAAGAAGAATAATAACCATAGACATGCATTAATTCATAACATAAGTTTCTAGTGAATCAACATGGAAAACCCTATAAAATAATTAGTTCCTAGCCATAGACATGACAAGAACTAATTCAAAGTTCACCATACAAAACTGAAATAAAAGAAAGAAAAGAAAAGGAAATTACTTAAGAACGAGTCTCCAAACCTTCTAGCATCCAAGGGTTGTGTTGTGGAATATTTACAAGATGGATTGGTGGAAGGATGGATGTAGAATGGTGAATGGTGGAATGGAGAATGAATAATTCTTCTAATGATGTAGAGTATTTATAGCCAAAGAATCCTTTTGGTGAAGGGTTAGGGATTTTGTAGGTAGGAAAAGTTATTAGAATCCTTTTAGGTAAGGGTTTTAAGGTAGGAAAAGTTATCCCTTTAGGAAGGAAAAGTTATCTCTTTAGGATTCTGAAAACATGTCAAATTCGGCCCAAGACTTAAAATTTCCAGCGTCGGGCGCGCAGATCGGGCGCCGTGGCGCTCAAAACTCAGAACTTTCTCGAGCTTCCAGACATCAGCGCCATGGCCGCTGCCAGCGCCGCGCTCGTGACGTTTTTACGCGGATGCCGCCTCGTTGCCCTTTTTCGTCGGACTTCGCCCAACTCTCTATAATTCCCGGAACTTCTTAGACTTTATTTCTTGGCCCTTTTTGTGTGCAATTCCATCTCATTTATGCTCATTTCATCTTCTTTTCGCCATTTCTCCATTTATGACCGCTGTGACACAAAAGAAAGGAAAACGACCCTAATACTATACTAAACATAAATAAAATGAGTAAAATACTAATTAAAAATGACTCAAAAAGTGTATATAAAATACACCGATCAAATACCCCCAAACTTAACCTTTGCTCGCCCTCGAGCAAAGATCAAAAGAACGAAATACAGACTCAAGGAAAACGAAAAATAAAATAAAAGACTCAATGACATTGATCACTTTGCTGCATTGGTGCTACTTGAAAAAAAATGAAGATTAGTAGAATAATATGCAGGAACATATAGCATGAAATTTCAGCATTCTAAACACATTAAGCTAGATATTTCGCAAACTCATTTTTATCACGCTTAATGGAAGTCAAATACTGAATCATGCATGTTAATTTCAAAATTCATATCGCATGTTTACTTGCTATTCTCCACTAATCATGGCTATGCATCTAAGAGATCTTCAGGACTTTTAAGGGTTGTAATGTAGGCTTAGGCACGGGTAAGTAAAAATAGGCATTTAGGCTCATTTTTGTGTACCATAAGCTCTTTAGCTTTTCAATTTTTCCCTTTTCTTTTGATTCTTTCCTTCACTTCAATTCTATCTTTCCCCTCTTTTGTTTTGGGAGAGTGAAGTGTATTATAATAACAAGCACCCCCAAACTTAGGCTTTTGCCTCTTTCTTATTACTTTTTCATTGGGGTGCATCAAACCTATTCGCTCTTTTTGTCTCTTTTTTAACACAATTTATTCCAACTATTTCACATTTTTACTTATGGCACAATTGTAGGAATATATGGTGTCAAAGAAAAAGTTTCATGTTTTTAGGCTCAATGGGGCTGACTATGGATATTTTTAAAGTCAGAGATAGAAAAGAGTGGTAAGAATTGACTAACAAAGAAATGCCTGAGTCATCTCCCTAACATGCATATCCTAACTATTTCGCCTCAAATAGCAAACAATCATAACACATAAGTTTTAATCTTTTAACAATGCACAAATCAAGCAAGATACTCCCAATAGACAGATTTCATGAGTTTTTGGCATATCTAACCTAAGTGTTTAGATGGTTGCTTCTAATTCCATTACATTATTCAACCTTACTTCACTAGGCAATTCAAGTAACTACAGCATGCATGATCTTAAAAAAATTATGACTAAAAAATGACTCAAAAATACACAAAACAATTCAACAAGACTCAAAACAATAAAACATCCCCAACTTAAATCACACATTGTCCCAATGTGTGCAAGACTCAAAGAAAATAAAAGAAAAGGACAACTTATCGACACAACACAATGTCATAACGGAGGTCTAGGAGAAAAATTACGAATTTGCACGGAAATATAGCTCTCCGCGCCATGGCACGATATTCGGCGCCGGCACTGCTAGTATCGTGGCCCTTCAGAGTTCCGCGCATGCCTCGATTCTGGGCGCCGTGGCTCTGACGACGGCTTTTCCTTTTTTTCAGCGTTTTTGCTTATTTTTCCTCGGTTTTAGCTTTCATTCCACCTGTCATCCAACAACAAAAAACAAGAACCCAAGACCGTGAGACTGTTCAAGACAAAATAAAATAAACTAAAGACAGAAATTAAAATAACATAATTAAAAACATTGAGTTGCCTCCCAAAAAGCGCACTCTTTAACGTCTTTTAGCCGGACGTATTTAACCTTTACGAGTGTCCATTGGATCCTTCTGCGAACTGCTTGCAATCCGTAGAGTTATTGTTGCAGGTCTCACTTCAACTACAACAATTGCTTCAAACAAGGGCCTCAAATATACGATTATCCCCCAAGTACACAAGACATGTCTGTCCTTTAGGCTCTCTCTAATGTAGGGATCAATGAGATTCCCAACATCTCTCAACTCTAGGGGGTGCCCTTGATGGTATGGACTTTCTGTTTGGGGGTCAACATTGACAGCTGGTGGTGTTTCTTCTGCAATAGGTACCAGAAAGAGATTTTCCAAGGAATCCAAGAAGGTGATTAATTGGATTTCAGCAATCGTTTCCTTCTCTGCACCAACTATCTCGCCAGATTCCCCAATAGCTGGGTGTGGTTCAGGCTCCTCAATTTGCTTGCCACCTCCCACAGGTGCAAATTGCTTTTCTTGTATTTCGCTGTTCAAAATGACTGCGAGTTCTCCTATTTGCAGTTCCAACTTTCTGAGGGACTCTCTTGTCTCAGCCATAAACTGAGCCTGACACTTGACGAACATAAGTATGCCTGCCTTTAACTCATTTCGATCTTCCTAAGAAATCTGTGGGTTAAGTTGCTGCTGATGACTCCACTGTCTCTGATAGTAGTAGTCCATGTGTCCTGATTTATTTATTTTTATTTTTTTCCGAATTTAACCTGAAAAATAAGAAAAACAACAAAAAGTGATAAAAAGATGCTCGCAGAACAAGTTAGAAACTTTTCTAACTTGTCCTTGGAGCAAAAACAAATAAAAACAGAAATAAAACCAAATTAGAAATTAAAAATAGATAAAATTAATATTGAACTATGCCTAATCCCCGGCAACGGCGCCAAAAACTTGATGCGCGAAAAGATGCACACACTTTAACGCAAGTGCACGTTGTCGACTCAAGTAATATAGTCTTGATAAGACCGAATATCGTCCACAAGGATTAAGGTTCAAGTACCAACTATCTATCTTTGGGTATCTATTTGACAATTGATATTTGATTTTGTGGTTTATAACTAATAATTATAAAAGCTAATTAATTATAAGTTTACTTCAGTTGTGATGGGAATAGGGCTTCCATGTCTCCTCAACTATCCGCTTATGTTATTTATCAATGCAATGAATTATGATCTTCTTCTCTCGGAGCTAGCAGGTTTACGAAATCGTTTTATATTCCCGTTAAGGATATATAAACACTCAACCCCAGTATTGCACCTTACCTACCTTTCGGTGATAAGGATAACTCTATAGGAGGATTAAGAACAAAAACCTAGTTAACCGTCACGCACCATGTGCAAAATTAGGGTTGTTAAGCCTCTCATTAACGCTACATAAATAATTGAGGTATTTTCATCCCCAACCCAAATATGTCTACCCAACTTACAGCATATTCAAAACCTCCTCCTTTCGAAGTTTGATTAGAAATCATATAATGATAATTAGTTGTCAATTAATTACCAAGCATTCAAAACAATTATTGGATAAATCTCTCAAAGAAGAATAATAACCATAGACATGCATTAATTCATAACATAAGTTTCTAGTGAATCAACATGGAAAGCCATATAAAAGAATTAGTTCCTAGCCATAGACATGACAAGAACTAATTCAAAGTTCATCATACAAAACTGAAATAAAAGAAAGAAAAGAAAAGGAAATTACTTAAGAACGAGTCTCCAAGCCTTCTAGCATCCAAGGGTTGTGTTGTGGAATATTTACAAGATGGATTGGTGGAAGGATGAATGTAGAATGGTGAATGGTGGAATGGAGAATGAATAATTCTTCTAATGATGTAGAGTATTTATAGCCAAAGAATCCTTTTGGTGAAGGGTTAGGGATTTTGTAGGTAGGAAAAGTTATTAGAATCCTTTTAGGTAAGGGTTTTAAGGTAGGAAAAGTTATCCCTTTAGGTAGGAAAAGTTATCCCTTTAGGAAGGAAAAGTTATCTCTTTAGGATTCTGAAAACATGTCAAATTCGCCCAAGATTTCAAAATTCCAGTCGCCGCGGCCTGAGATCAGCGCGCTACCAAAAACTCGCAACTTCGAGCTTCCAGCACATTGGGCGCCGCGGCGCTGCTGCCAGGCGCTGCGGCTCCGGTGACGTTTTTCTGGCAGATTCCGTCTCGTTGCCCTTTTTGTTCTGGACTTCGTCTGAACTCCTCTATAATTCCCGGAACTTCTTAGACTTTATTTCTTGGCCCTTTTTGTGTGCAATTCCATCTCATTTATGCTCATTTCATCTTCTTTTCGTCATTTCTCCATTTATGACCGATGTGACACAAAAAAAAGGAAAACGACCCTAATACTATACTAAACATAAATAAAATGAGTAAAATACTAATTAAAAATGACTCAAAAAGTGTATATAAAATACACCGATCACTATTCTCCACTAATTATAGACATACAATTTAGAGATCTTCAGGACTTTTCTGGATTGTAATGTAGACTTAGGCAGGGGTAGGTAAGAGTAGACATTTAGGCTCAATTTACGTACCATAAACGTTTTTATCATTCAACCATTTTGTCCTTCTTTTTGATATTCTTTTCAGTTCATACCCATCATTCCTCTCTTCTCTTTTTGAGAGCATGAAACAATTCACATATGCACCCCCAAACTTCAGTTCATACACATCATTCTCCTCTTCTCTTTTTGAGAGCATGAAACAATTCACATAGGCACCCCAAACTTAAGCTTTTACATCTTTCTCATTGGGGTGCATCAATTTTTCACTCTCTTTTCGTATTTCATTTTCACACTTTTTCATCCCAATTTTTCAATTATTGCTTATGGAACACAAGAGAATCATAGGGTATCAAAGAAATAACTTATTTTAGGCTCAAAGGGGCTGATTAGGGATACAATTTATTGTAGGGTAGGTAATGAATGGTAAGAAGGGCTAATAAAGAAATGTCTGAGTCATCTCCCTAAACATGTACATCTTAACTATTTCACCTCAAATAACAAGCAAACAGACTTTATAGACATTTTTCAATCATTCTTTCCATAGTTGACACACGTAGGCTAGGCACAAATATTCCAAATAATTAGATTTTCATGAATTTTTGGCATATATAACTTAAGCACACAGATTTTAGCTTCTAATTCCATTACATTATCTCACTTAATTCACTAGGCATTTCAAACAGCTATAACATGCATGATCATAAAAATAAACTGACTCATATAGACACAATAAAAGACATAAAAACTCAATCAAAAAGACTCAAAAAGCGACACACAAAAATAAAATAAGAAAGAACCCTCCCCCAAACTTAAACGACACATTGTCCCAAATGTGTAAAGACTCAAAAAAAATGGACGACTTACAGACATACAGCTGCTCAAAATGGTGGGGGTTGCGGCGGATGTTGCATTGACCATTGGGTGAACATGGAATTTAAACTATCAACACGCTGAGTCAGGTGTTGATGGTCTTGCATCATTTGTTGTTGATTCTGCATCATGTTCTCTTGGTTTTGCAGCATCCTTTGTTGATTTAGGAGCAACTGCTCCATCATTGGCATTGGAGGCTCCAAAGTCAAGGGATGCTGGTGGCTGCTTTCGTCTGCTTCATCGTGTGCAGCTACCTCAGGCTCTTCTTCATCCATTGCTGCTTCTGGGCCCCTTCTCCTTGCTGCTGGTCTTGGAGTGGGGTCAAGGAAATAGTGCACTAAGTTGTAGATCACAGGAAGCTGACTCTTCTCGAGAATATCTGTGGCGAATGTTGGGACTCCATGCCTAGCACATACGGCAGAAATAACTGACCTATGTCCCAGTCAACCAGTAGTAGCTAGTCTGCTAATCTCCCTTATGCTTTGCACTATTTCTCTCCCAACATTAATTGTCTTGCCCGATATGATGTCATAGATGAACTTGATTCTGTCTGTAGGCACATTGGTAAAATAAGTTGACGGAATCAAGCGAGCACTTATGAAATATAGCCATCCTCTGGCTGTTATGTTAAATTGGCACCGGACAAGTCTCCTGGACTCATTACGAGAAATGTTGAATTCAACGCCTGGGTAGTATAAAACTGCTGCAACTGTGTCCCACATGATGTGGTTGACGTCTCTCGACCAACTTCTGAAATGGTGTCCTCAACATCATTGGTCCTCCGTAGCGCATTCACTATTTCAAAATTTACGGGCACATATCGCCCTCTAACAAAGCATCTCTCATCCTCTTGCTCGAGATAATTAGCATAAAATTCACTCACAAGGCTAGTGTTATAAAGTAGAATCCTTTCTGGATTGGTGAACCTTTTCCAACCATTCGCCTCGATCATGGCCCTAATGGGCTCGTAGCCATCATCATCATCAAATAACATGGTCTGGTAGTCCATGCCTCTCTCTGGTATCAATGCTCTAGTGTTTAATTTGTTATATCGATCTTCCGCCTGTTTGTTGGTAAATCGAGTAACTTCATATTCTGGAGCTGATGGAGATGAGGAAGCTCTGGCGGTTCATTTTTTAGAGGCCATTGTGCGAGTTGTTGGAAATTTTTTAGCAACGTTTCCTTTGTTTCTGTGAGGGTTTCCAACAACTTTCACTCCACACAGCAACAATAACCAAGCAAAATCAGTCCACAACAGCAATACACCACGAATCAACACTACACAACAACACTTAACCCCAAAATCACAAACTCCCACAGCAATATCCCGCAACACAACTCAATAGCATACACCCAAGCAACAATCACCCTCACGGCACCAACAACACGCAGCCCGTACCACACCCAAGTCTACAAGTTATTTCCTCTACTAACCTTTAATTCTCAAGAACAGTGATGAAGGTTACCTTTTTGAATGGTTGTTCTTCACCGTTTCCTTGACCCAAATGAAAGAATGATGTTGTGGGGCGATGCTAGGAGTTTTTTTAGTGGGGATGGTTTGTGGGTATTTGAAGGATTTGGGAGAATTTGTGGTGAATTTTTGGTGTTTGGGAATGTATTTTCGGTGCTTGGTAGAGAGGGGAAGGGTTTGTGTGAAAGTGGAAAGAATTGGGGATTTTAGGGCTTTTTATTTCTGAAATCCCATATCGGCACCGCGGTCCTGCAGAATGGCATCGCGGTCCTAAAAGTACTGTGACCTATCTGAACATTCGGCATCGTGGTTCTGCAGAATGGCACCGCGGTGCCGACCCAATTCCGTATTTTCCACCCTTTTCTTCGTGCTTAGTCTCCGATTCTCTCACCCGTCATCACAACACAACCAAAAATACCATCAGGTGAGACTGTTCAAGTTAACTAATTGCATAATTTAAATCTTGGGTTGTCTCCCAAGCAGCGCTGTCTTTAACGTCTTTTAGTCGGACGCATGTCCTTTATTCAATCACTGGATAAATTAACCCCACAACCTATCCATTTAAAGATCATTTTCCTTTTCCTCACTCTATTCTTCTTTTTCGCAAGATTGGGTTCAGTAAGGTTTACCTTTTTGTCAACTTTAATCTCTTCCACTTTTGTTTCAGCAATCAACCTAACTTGTGGGTTCACAGCTGTCGCAATGATTCCCCCACCTTTGGTTTGTGCTTGATGAACTACTGTGTCAGCTGTGCTCACTGCAAACATTTGTTGATGACCTGTGATTCAATGGTAGATTTGAAAACTTTGAATACCATCTCTTCTTCTTGAACCCTGAGTCTCAACTCTCCCTTCTCCACATCAATGAGAGCTTTTCCCGTGGCTAGGAATGGTCTTTCCAAACTAATAGGCATATCCTCATCTTCCTCAATGTCCAGAATGAGGAAGTCCGCTGGAAAGAAGAACTTGTCCACCTTGACTAGCACATCTTCAACTATACCTCGGGGGTGTACCACGGATTGGTCAGCAAGCTGCAGATTAATTGTGGTTGGCTTGGATTCCCCCAAACCCAATCTCTTGAACACAGATAAGGGCATAAGATTTATGCTAGCCCCTAAGTCACAAAGTGCCCTGTTGCATGTTACCTTGCCAATAGTGCAGGGCAGGGTGAAGCTTCTTGGGTCTTTTAGTTTATGGGGCAACTTATTTTGTAAGATAGCGCTGCACTCCTCTGTCAACACTAATGTCTCATAATCCGCCAATCTCATCTTCTTCCCAAGTATCTCCTTCATGAATTTGAAATATGTGGGCATCTGTTCCAACGCTTCAATGAAGGGGATGTTGATATGGAGTTTCTTAAACACCTTCAAGAACTTGGAGAACTGTTTGTCTAGGGCCTTCTTTTGGAGTATTTGAGGGTAAGGGATTTTATCAGTGTATTCTCTCAAAGGTGCTGGTGGAGCTTTCTCTAGTGTAGGGCAGTCCTCAGTGACCCCCTCATTTTCTACATCAACTGTCTTCTCGCACTCTTTCTCATTCACCACTGATGGTTGGGGAGTAACCTGCTCCAACTGCTTTCCACTTCTCAACAAAACTGTCTGGCACTGCTCTCTCGGATTAACCTCTGTGTTGCTTGGGAGAGTACCATGCGGTCTGTTATTTACCATCTTCGCCAGTTGCCCCACCTGAGTTTCCAACTTCCCGAGAGAGGACATTGTTTCGAACATGAACTGATTCTGCGAATTGGTGAGTGTAAGCAGTGCTGCTCTCAGTTCATCAGACTTCTACGGTTGGGTAGGTGGTCTAAACTGTTAAGAAGATGTAGCCTGATTATGTGCCTGATGGTTCTGGTAATTACCTTGATATGATGGCTGCTGGGCTTGGTCATTCCTCCACGAAAAATTGGGGTGATTTCTCCACCCCGGATTGTATGTGTTGAAGTTATAAGGGCGCTGAAAGTTCTCCACTGCTTGAACTTGCTCCATGGGCACATTATTAGGATCCACCGCTGTGCATCTGTCAAAAGAGTGTGGGCCCCCACAAATCTCACAATGTACAGTCATCCGATCGCGTTCACGAACATAGTATTCTCATCGCAGTTGCTTCGGAAGGGCCACTGCGCATTCGATCTTGATGATAGCATCTATTTCATGTATGCCCATAGTCTTCCTGCTACTCACTGACCTGTCATCTGCCCCTTGATGATTTTTGGCAGCCATGTCTTTTAGTAACTCATGTGCCTCATTGGCACTCTTCCTCGTAAAAGCTCCCACTGTTGCAGCATCAATGATGGTACGAGTAGTACCACTCAACCCATTAAAAAGAATGTGGACCAGCATCCACTTCTCTATGCCATGATGTGGGCATTTTCTCTGCAAATCCTTGAATCGCTCTCATGCATCATACAACGACTCTCCCTCTACCTGATAGTAATTGTTCAACTCTCCCCTTAACTTTGCTACCTTTGAATGAGGGAAGAACTTTGCAAGAAACTTCTGGGCTAAATCCTGTCAGGTGGTGACGGAGTTGGCAGGCAATGAGTTTAACCAGCTCTTGGCTCTGTCACTAAGTGAGAACGGGAAAAGCTTCAATCTAATAGTGTCGTTGGTAACGCCATTGTACTTGAAGGTGGCACACAACTCCAGAAAATTGGCAATGTACATGTGGGGGTCTTCAGACGGCAATCCCCCAAACTGTATTGTGTTCTGGACCATGCTCAGGATGGCTGGCTTGATCTCAAAGTTGTTTGCCCCTATTGCTGGGAGCCTGATGCATGTCTGTGCACCAGTAACCGTGGGCAGAATGTAGTCCCCCAAGCTTCTCTCCGCTGGAACCTGGATTGGCTCCTCTACATTTTCGGGAACCTCATCGTTCTCCCCATTCTGATTCGGTTGGTTGTTCATGGTCACTGAATCAGATATCCTCTTATTTCACCTGTTTTACTTGCAAGTTTTCTCAATTTCAGGATTAAAAAGAACAAGTGTATCTGCTCCTCTTTTTCTTCGCATAAACTAAACCCCTGAAATCGATCAAAATCAACAAACAAATCAATGCAATAGGGTTCTAAAAATAAAACAAAAAAACAAAAAACAAAAACAAAGTAGAAATAAGAATAAATGGTTCGATATTAGAAGTACGTCAGCCCCCCGCAACGGTGCCAAAAACTTGTTAGGCCGATTTTCAATTGCTCACGCAAGTGTACATATCGTTACAAGTAATATAGTCTGTAAGACCGAATATCATCCACAAAAACTGGTTTCTAATTACCGGTCATCTATTCTATGTTGTCTATTTGGCAATCGATAGTTGGGTTTGTTTTTTGTCTAAAACTATTAAAGTAATTGCAAGAATTAAACTAAATTATTTAGGTTTAATCAGTTATGAAGGAATTACGGCTTTCAATATCCCCGACTATCCACTCTTTTCAATCCTTAATGCAACTAGAATGACTTTTTCTTATACGTTAAGATAGTGGTTAACTAGACTGTCTTATATTCCGGTTAGGATATATAATCACTCAACCCCAGTGCAAAACCCTTCTATATTTCTATGATAGGATTTACCACATAGGAGGATTAAGAACAGTAACCTATAATGCTACACAAGTATCGGGATACTTTCGTCTGCGATTTTAACCTATGTCTATTCAATTACAGCATATCCAAATCTCTCCTCTCGGTTCTTGATTCGAAATCATATAAGTTATGTAATTAGTGATCAATTAACTATCAAACATTCATACCAATATTGAATAAATCTTAATCAAGTAAAGAAGAAATCAAACTAATGCATTAACTCATGAAAGAGAGTTTCAAGAGATTCAATAGGAAAGCCCTAATAAAGTGTTTAGCTCCTAGCCATAGATGTCTAAGAACTAATACAAATCACAACATGAACTGAATTGAAAATAAAATAAAGAAAAATTACTTAGAACTAGGTATCCAATTGTAGCCTCCAAGGTTGTCTTGTGGAATGAGAGATGATATGTGATGTGTGATAGGTGCTAGAATAATCCCTAAAATTTGTCCCAAGGGTTTATATATGTTGTCAAAAACGTGTGCCTTGGACCCTTTTTCCCCTTGCCAATTCTATTTCGGATTGGAAATTTCCACGGCATCGCGCAGATCTGAGAATAGCACCGTGCTGAAAATCGCGGATTCTTAGTAATCGCTGCACCACTGCCCGCATCCGCATCGCGCCGCGTCTTCGTCTGATCTGCCGACTTTCGTCCTTTTTGCTTCGGGAGCTCCTTTCCTGCCTTTTCTGTCCACTTTTAGCTTCTTTTTGCCATTTTGCCATTTAAAACCGCTGCAAACTCAAAAGAAAGAAAAACGACCCTACACGACACTTATTTATACGAAAATGGAAAAAATACTAACTGAAAATGACTCAAAAAGCGTATACAAAATACACCTAACAATGACATGTCGAGAAATTATTATTTTTTGGCTTGATAAGTCGTAATAATTATAACCTCGATGATTGGGTAGATAGCCAAGAAATACGCATGGGGATGATCGAGGTTACAACTTGTTGATTTTTGTGGAGGGATGGATGAGGTAGCACAGACATCTGAAAGTTCGCAAATGCTTATAGAAAGGATCCCGAAGATAGAGAACTTGAGTGAGAGACTTGTGTTTGAGAGACTTGTTTAGGAGAATATTCAAGAGATAGGTTGTCATTGATAGAGCGTAGTGCCAAAAATGATAGGGGGATAGAGGCATGTGCAAGGATGACACGAACTAAGTTGTTTATGGTTCTAATTTTTTGTTAGAGCTTTGCCATTTTGAGGTGAGGCGTGGGGACAAGAAAAATGAAAAACAAGGCCGTGTTTTGCGTAGAAAAGTGTGAATTGATTATTATCCAATTTCCTCTCATTGTCACATTGGAAACATTTAATATTCTTTTTAAATTATGTCTTAATGAAAGTGCTGAATGACGAAAAAATAGAATAGACTTGGGACTTATTACCAATGGAAAACGTCCATAGGAAGTTTGAATAATCATATAAAAACAACATATAGTATCGATGCCCGACCGTGTAAGATAGGAGAAGTCCATAAATCACTATGTATTATATCAAAAAACATTAAAGTATAGGTGGATGAAGAATAAAATGAAAACTTGACATGTTTCTCAAAAACACAATATTCACAAACAGGAGAAGAAGAGACATGTTTGTAAGAAATAAATTTATTTTTGCCAAGGGTTCATAAAACAGAGTCTTCCAGATGTCCTAATCTATTATGCCATAAATGAAACAAAATGCTACAAAGGTTGACGAAGAGGAGGTCGGATGAATGCAGAGATGGTGATAGGATAAAAGTAACATGATCTATCATGTCTCAGTATTCACATCCCTGTCATAAGGTCCTTCACAAAAAAACTAAAAGGATCAAATTCAAGGGAAATATTATTGTCGGTTGTGAAACGACGCACAAAATTAGATTTTTGATAAGTTTGGTGTATGGAGGATATTTTCTAAGGCTAACGGGGGTGTGGTGGAGAAACAGATGATTGTCCATAATCTCGAATGGGATTGTCTTATCCACTATCAATAATATTATTACAATTTAAATTGCTCATATTAAAATAAGACGAAAGAGTACCTTGAGATACCGATATATGAGATATGGCATCAGTGTCCATATACCAATTGTTGTCATGAACACTGAGAGACATCATATTCATAGTTGTCTCAATATCTGTCGATGCGTAGGTTAAAGAATGAGAAATATGTGCATTATATGCCTGTTGTGGACGTGCACCGAGGATATCAGACTGTCCTATCGGGCTGGAGGTTGGGACTAGGAGGATGTCGGGTAGGGGTAAAGTGGAGTAGCCCATGTCGGTGGGGCCATGCAGCCTATGGCAGGTAGGCAGCCCATATCGGAGGGTGCTGCCACTGTTGTTGTTACTGTTAGTGGTTGCCAGTCGGTGAGGGTTGCCTCCTACCGCCACTGCCACTATTTCCAGCACTGCTGCCGCTATTGTCGCGGTTGTTCCAAGAATTTATTCCTCTGTTGTTATTCCAGAAACGTGAGCCTAGTGTCGGATCATTGGATTGCCTGTGGGATAGGATAAGAGTCGAGCCTCTCAGGTCAGTATGGTTGTCGCCGGTGGTTACGAGGGAGGCGTCGATTTTGCTAGCATTAGTCGTTGCCCGCTTTGTTTTTTGGGTTTCTTCAAGAATGAGTCTCGAATGAGCCTCATAGAACGGAGGCAATTGCGTGCTTTATTGGAGGATGGTAGCGACACCATCATAATTTTATTCAAACCCGCAATAAGCTGCATCACCAATCGTTTATTAGTGACCGGTGCACCAACGTTGGAGAGTTAATCAACAATCATCTTAAGTTCTTGATAATAGGTTGATGCATTAGGAAAATCATCTTGTTGAAAGACCTGAAATTGATTTTACAGTTATAAGGCATGTTGTGTCTTGTTGTCATGAAAAAATACTTTCCAAGCGCTCCCACATTTGTCGTGCAGTGGCATCAGTTTCAATGATTGTATGCAATAGATCGTTCGAGATCGTGCCGTAGATCCATTGTAGGACAATCACATCTAAGCGGGACCAAAGTTCATCATCAAAATCATCAGGTCTTTCTAGGGGTTTTGATTTGGAGGGATGATATGATCGATGACTTTGTATACACGACAACAAATCTTAAATAATTTCGCCCAAGATGAATATTGAACCTTTTCCATCTCAAGAGTTATGAGAATGAAATTTTTGATGTTGTTAACTGCAAGAGCAGGATGAGATTTAGGTTATTAGCCATTGAAAATTGGAGAGGAAGAGAGGAAAGTCGAAGAAAGAAGGGATAGGGCGATCGAGGAAGAGGTCTGCCGAGGGGGAGGGGCGACGCCTTAGGGAGAAAAAAAAGTTAGGATGATATGATAATATTCTATCATAGCATAAATAAAAGGCTAAACTAAATCAAACCAAAATAGACTGTGAAACTATCTGGACATGGCATAATCACCCCAACAACGCTTATAATTTATAGAGGCGGCTTCATCTTCAAGTCTCTAAATTTCCTTGGAGATACGCTTATACAGGGGCTTCTATAAATATATAAATAACTATTTTAGGATTAATAAAAATATTACCTGAAATATTTATAAGAAATTAATTGGTTATTTTTTCTCCTAAATATTTAAAGGAGTTAAAGTAGTCAAAAGTTTCCTAATAAAATGTGTCCTATGTTATAAAAAAGAAAACCCTAAAACCTAATAACAATTGAAAGTTCACGAAATTTTTATCTAAAATATTTATAAATATTAATTGATTAAAATTTAAAAAACAAATAAAAGACTCCTATATCTAAAAGAAGTGCAAAGTGTTGTAAATGACTTTACAAAATAATGTCATAAAATTTTATGGCAGAGACTCCTAAACATTTATTAATGAATGGGGTATATATACAAGTTACATATAGAAAAATCATTTTCCTATTATACATCTAAAACCCTATTATATTTGAAGACTAATTATACAATTATGATAATAGTACAAGTCTAATTATACTAACAATATACTTTCCTAATGTACATAATTGTACATATTATTTGGGCAATCACGATTTGGGCTAGTGGGCATCATACGGTTTGGATAGATTGGGCTGCTTCAATCGTGACACTTTAATATACATACAATATACTTGATTTAACACATAATATGAGTTCAAAGTGTTCCAAATTTTCGTACTATAATGATTTTCATGTCTTACTAAACTTTTTTTCCATATATATATTATATATTATATATCTAAACCAAATACATAAAGATTAATAATTAAAATTTTAGTTAATTTCAAATTTTAACGGAGTGTTGTAAATGACTTTACAAAATTATGTGATAAAATTTAATGACAAAGACTCCTAAACATAATAGGAGTTCAAAGTGTTCCAAATTTTTGTACTATAATAATTTTCATGTCTTACTAAACTTTTTTTCCATATATGTTATATATTATATATATAAACAAAATAAGGAATGATTAATAATTAAAATATTATTTGATTTTAAATTTTTAAATATTAAACAAATAGTAAATGACAATTTTTGTTTTTGTAAAATTTTTAATGAAGGGAAAAAAGTTCAATCAACATTTCTAAAGCCTTCCGTGTATTTAATATAATATAGATTATTTTCCCTTACATTAATAAACAATCAATATTTCTAAAACCTTCTATCATCTTTGATAGAAGATTTTCCTCCCATGTATTTGTCTTCTATGGTAACAATATATACATAGAATATATTAGAAAGAGCGATTCTTGCCTAATATTCTCTTATTCTATCCTCTAATATCTTCCTATTTAATACATAATAATATCCCTACTTTATTACTTTTACCATCTACCATATATACTATGATATTACGTTAATACATAATATTATTAATATTATTTCACAATATTCTAACACTCCCCCGCAGTTGAAGCTGGAGGGTGGTGAATGCTGAGACTGTCCCTATATTCTTCAAATAATATCAGCTGAAGTCCTTTTGTGAAGATATCTGCGATATGATGTCGCGTCGGAACATGTAACACTCGCACTTGTCCGCGAGCCACTTTTTCACAGACGAAATAGATATCTAACTCAATATGTTTAGTGCGTTGATGATGGATTGAATTTCCTGAGAGATAGATTGCACTAATATTATCACAGTACACCATAGTGGCTGTCGAAATATGGCAATGAAGCTCAAGTAAAAGATTCCGGATCCAGCATGAGTAAGACACAACATTGGAAACAGCTCGATATTCAGCTTCAACACTAGAGCGTGAAACTGTAGCTTGCCTTTTGGAAGACCGAGAGATTAAATTTTCACTGAGGAAGACGCAATAACCGGAGGTGGAGCGTCTGGTGTCCGGACATCCTGCCCGGTCGTCATCTGTGTAAGTAACAAGTTTGGAAATGAAAGACGGGTAAAGGTGTAATCCATATTCCTGAGTGCCCTGTATATATCGTAGAATTCGTTTGAGTGCATGCATATGTTCTTCCATTGGATTATACATGAAAGACGCACTTGTTGCACTGCATAGATAATATACGACCTGGTGAATGTGAGATACTACAAAGCTCTTGCTAGGCTACGGTATAATGTTGGATCCGCAAAGAGTTTGCTAGAGGTGACACTCAATTTGGACTTCGTGTCCACCGGAGTTGCTGAAGGTTTGCAAGAAGACATTTCAGCCGTTCCACAATCTCAGATGCATACTTCTTTTGAGAGAGAAATAACTCACACGCATGTCATGTCACAACAATTCCAAGAAAGTAGTGTAGGGAGCCAAGATCTTTCATAGCAAATTCGAAACCAAGCTGAGACATGATACTCTTGCGAAGTGAGTCTGATGATGCTGTTAGAATAATATCATCCACATATAAAAGAAGATAAGCAGTATGATTACCCTGTCGATAAATAAACATGCATTATCGAAACGGTTGTGAGAGAAACCCATGTGTGACACAAAATCTGCAAACCGCTGATACCAAGCTCTGGGGGCCTGTTTGATGCCATATAATGATTTGTTTATCAAACACACATGATTGGAATATGTAGGATCTCTGTATCCCAATGGTTGGTTCATGTAAATAGTCTCATTCAGGTGGCCATGGAGAAAGACATGTTTACATCCAATTGATGAAGTGACCATCCTTTTGAGAGCATCAGGCTGAGAATTGTCCTGATAGTAGTTGGTTTGACCACTGGACTGAACGTCTCCCCTCAATCGACTCCAACCTGATGTGTCTTTCCATCACCTACAAGACGGGTCTTATGTCGCTCAAAAGAACCATCAGATTTTTTTTATGGCTAAAAATCCACATAGACCGAATTATATTAGCAGTAAATGGACGAGGTACTAAATCCCTTGTGCTATTTTTAATTAGAGAATGATATTCATCATCCATGACCATTTTCCAATTTGGGTCCTGTAGATCAGACACTGAATTACGGGGCAAAGGTGATTTAGAAACCTGGGTGTCAAGGTTGTACTTGGTATTGGATTTGACAATACCATGTTGACTACGGGTGATCGGACGGGGTACTGGGCCAGTGGACTGGACGCCACTGGCCAAGACAGGGATATTTGTGATTTGGCTTGTAGCCGTCCTTTGGGCCAATCCAGTGGGCTGGTCGCCACACAATAAATGGGCTAGAATGAAGTGGCCTAGTAGGAATAGTGGATGTTCCGTGAGCAGCTGAGCCGTTATTTATGTTATTAACTGTTGTTGGGCTGGGCCCAGCCGATAGATGTGGGTTTTCAGGAACTGATGTGGCAGTGTTTTGGGTTGTGAAACCCGTGACTGAATAATGGTCAAGACTGGGAAAAAAATCGGGTGTATCCGGGTATCCAGAAACTCATACGTGGGAGATGGTGACTCGTGGATTTTTCTGAACGGGAATTGAGATTCATCAAAGAGAACATGACGGCTAATAAACATCCTATTTGAGGATAGATCATATCATTTGTATCTCCGATGATGAGATGAGTATCCCAAAAAAATACACGGAGTAGATCTCGGTTGTAGTTTGTGGATGGTGGTAGATGGGAATAATGGATAACACAAGCAGCCAAAAACCCGGAGATGAAAATATGTCGATTCTCGAAGATAAAGCAATTTAAGAGGTGTTTGGTTTGGTGTATTTTTGTTTGGTAGTATATTCAATAAATAAGTAGTCATTTGAAGTGCATGATGTCAAAAATTAGGAGGGAAAGAAGCATGAGCAAGGGATGTCCTGACAATGTTATTTATGGTTCGGATTTTACGTTTCGCCTGTCCGTTTTGGGAAGAGGTGTGAGGGCATGAAAAACGAAAATTCAAACCATTTGTTTTGCAAAAATTTCAAAATTGCCTATTATCAAACTTCCGCCCATTATCACATTGGATATTTTTTATATCCCTTTAAACTGTTTTTGGACGAATGCTCTAAAAATGAGGAAAGTGGAAAACACTTGTGATTTTTTCGATAAGGGAAATATCCACAAGAATTTAGATTAGTCATCTAAAACAAGCAAGTAATATATATGTCACGAGGAACTCAAAACGGGGGATGTCCAAATATCACAATGAATAGTGTTAAATGACATAAATGTGCAATTATATGATGTCTCAAATGGTAATTTAATATGCTTACCCAAAGGACAAGATTGACACTTATTAAAAGTTCAAGTACATGAAATAGAATTATTGCGCTTGAGAGAGTTTAAAACAGACTCTCATGGATGTCCCAACGTTCATACCACAAATTGGAATTAAAGACAGAAAAATTAAAATGTTTCTTGTCCGGGTGTAGAAGTGGGGTAACTGGATAAAGTTCTCCCTGGCTATCACATCTCATTAGCCGCGCCCCTATCTGAAAATTATGCACGAAAAAACTAAAAGGATCAAAAGTTACAGTAGCCTAATTATCTGATGTAAACTTTCGAATGAAGATAAGGTTTTTATTAATTGTGGAGCATGAATAACATTATTCAAGGCTAATGGCGGATTTGGTTTGGACAATTTAGTAGAACCATAACCTTTAATTGGGATGGAATGTCCATTTCTGACAGTTATACCATTTGATTTGCTTGAATTAAAATAGTACGTAAGATTACTTTGGGAGGATGTCATATGTGACGTTGCACCTGAGTCCATATACCAATTCGTGTCCGGTGAATTAAGCCCGAGTGTGTGTATGACATTTTCAACGTTCGTGGATTGGCCCGCTGTCGAGTGGGCCTCGCCACAGCTTGAGGCCCAAAATGTTGGATTGGTCCGCCACCTGGATATGAATACCCAACCTCATTGTTGGGCTTGGTGAAATTCGGCCCAACAGTGAGCTGGGCATAGCCTGCAAATCCATTAGAGTGAGTAGGTGTTATTGGCTGATAATTCTGAAAAGTTATTGGGGCAGTGAAAGGAGAGTTGGGCCTGGCCCAGTTGACAGTAGAGTAGGGACATGGAGGTCCAGCCCAATTCCACCATGGCGGTCGGCAGTGCAGGTTGTTCTTTGCACAGGATGTCCATTGTTATTGTTGTTCCCGCCGGCGTTGCTACTGCCGGAACCACCGCCGCTGCCGGAATTTCGGTGGCCACCATTTTTGTTGCGATTTTCACCTTTTTATTTTCGTTTCGTCCTTTTTGTCCACTGTTATTTTGCGAGGTTGCAATATTATTACCATCATTGGTGGCCATGAACGCCGAGTCATTTGTGGTAGCCACCTTTTTAGAGAAGCCTTGTTCTTCAAGGATCAACATGGACCTTGCTTGGTAGAATAAGGGAAGCGGGTTACTTTGACGGATAATGGTTGCAACTCCGTTATATGCCTCTGTCAATCCGGCAATAAGTTGTAGAACCAAACGGTTGTTGGTGACGGGTAAACCAACCATTGACAATAGGTGGAAGCATTAGGAAAATCCTCCATATCAACATTGGAAAATTATTGTTCTAAAGCAACCGCACGAGAGTTTTGATTATCATAAAAAATATCCCGTAATCGATTCCAAGCATCAATTGCTTTAGAATCCGGTTCCATGATCGTGTGCAACAGATCAGTTGAAATCATTGCATATATCCAACCAAGAACTGTGGCGTCGAGAGTATCCCACAATTCTTTGTCTTCATCCGTTGTCAAAACGTTTTCTTTGCCTTTTTCCGGGAGAATGATGTGGTTTAGAACCCGGTGAGAACGACAACATATTTTGAAAAGTTCCGTCCAAGAAGTATAATGCACATTCTCCATTTGTAAAGTTATGGGAACATGAGTTTTGATAATAGATACTGTGAAAGCGAGATGATAAAATAATTTGGATTCAGACATGTTGATAGTAGTTGAATAAAAGAGCAATGGAGAAACAATAAAAACAACAATAAAAATTTCGGGAATGGAAGAATTTTGAGGAGATGGTGAAATTTTCGGCTAGGGTATGTGGAGGAGGGGGGGGGGGGGGAGGGGGATTTGAAAACTTGGTAAAAAAATTGGATCTTTTCCTTATGCTCTTGATACCATGATAGAAGATTTTCCTCCCATGTATTTATCTTTTATGGTAACAATATATACATAGAATATATATTTTATAAGGAAGAGTGATTCTTGCCTAATATCCTCCTATTATATCCCCTAATATCTTCCTATTTAATACATAATAATATTCCTATTTTATTACTTTTACAATCTACCATATATACTATGATATTACATTAATACATAATATTATTAATATTAATTAACAATATTCTAACAATCTTCTTCTCTTCCGGTAAACGTATACTATTGATATGTTTCATGTATATACTGTGACTTTTATGTTATGTTAATATTTCATCAATATATATAGTTTTTTGTTTATACATTCACTGTACTAAATATATAAATTGTATAAATACATTATAATAAGTTCAAATTAATAAAACAATTATATGTATTATATATTTAAATATGTGCAGTATATTAATAAATGCTAGTATATGATTTATTCCATACGTCATTGAAATAGAAAAATACATAAGCATAACCAATTCAATTTGTAATATATTATTATAGTATTTGTAGTATATATTTGAATTCCAAGGAGGAAAAATAAATATTATATCAGTATAAAAAGACAATAAGTAAAAAAAATGGATAAGATAAAAAAAATAAGATTCTTTTTCGCCTTTTTTTAAGATTCAAACTGTTTGGCTAAATTTAAAAAATAAATAAGATTCTAATAGAAAAAGAAAAGAAAAGGAAAATCCGTATCGGTATAGCTCAGTTGGTTCCAGGGTGACAGATTGCTCTCAATAAAAGAAAAGGAAACAATCTTTTGTACAACTTTCTAGCAATTTTTAAGGGATTAATTTGGTTGAGAGAAAAAGGGATATTGTTGGGGAGGGGGTTACTTTTTTTTTATAGGTATTATTAGAAGTCAATTTTTTTCTGGCTACTTTTGATATATTAATTTTTATGCTAAAAATATGTTATGTCCTTTTTAGCATGGTATAGTTAGTGAGATCTGCACATGAGGTAGTCAATTATGTGATGGCGTGAGGCCATGAGGTCACTAGTTCGATCCTGCATAAACCTTCTTGGTTGAGCGCATCACATGGCTTGCCAAGTGTGGTTAATCGGTGGCGTGGTTTGCGAGCTATTGCGTCATTTCGGGGTTTACCTGCATGCGCTCGAAAGAAGTAAGCGTTCCTTCAAAAAAAAAAGTTAGTGAGATCTGTAGCTTAGCGGTTTAGATCTCATTTCAAAAGTTATTCTTTAGTGAGAGGTCATGTGTTCGAATTCAATGAGCAGCGCAATAAAGGTTTTAAACAGTCGCTCTATTTATTTTCTATCCTCTCCAGACATTACATTGTGAAATTTGAGTGAGTATATTATTGTTGTTATAGTTATGTAAAGTTCTCTTAAAATGGATCTAACTAGAATACTTGGTTTTGATGAGCCCAATGTTGAATGACTGAATTTGCCGCTGACTTTCAAAGGCAAATTATAAAGTAGATTTGATCTTGGTCCTTTATATTTTTCTAAGCATATTTAACTTTGAAATTTTTAAGACGGGTATTTTTTGATCTTTTTATATGGAAAATATGTTATATTTAATTTACTTTTAGAACTATACTACCTTCAGATATGAAATGACATTACAAATTTAACATAACACATAGATAATTAAATTATTTAAGAGTTAATAATTTATTAAACTCTTAAAGATTCATAAACGAAAGGATCAAATTTGCAAATTTTGATTAATATTAGAGATTAAATATGCTTAATCAAATTTCACAAAAACTAAAATTAAAACCTCTCAATAATTCAGGGACGGAATAAAGAAGAGATAAATTAATATTTAATTTTCTCTCTTGATATATAAAATAAAAGGGGTATTCAAATACAAAAACATCACTGAGGAGATGGTGAATTTGCAACCATCAATTTATTTCCACCACCACCATCTATGCAATTAAAAATGCATTCACAAAATGTAGAACCATCACCTGCTATTTGACACGAGGCTTTGTAAACAAGATAAAAACTAGCTTGTCTACACAGCATCAAACACCTATCACGATTACTTGTGCAAATATTAAAGCCAACATCAACTGTGCATTCCTCCCCTTCAACTTTACCAATGATTTCCTCATCTGCATAATTAGCATAAATGTTAATGTCAAACCTTTTTGTAACAATGTTATTTGTCTTAATATTTATTAACTGTTATAACGAAATGTCATTATAGAAAAACTATGTAATATGATACAATATCATGAAAATATTGTTATAGAAAGGTTATTTATGGTAAAATTAAACAAATTAAGATATGGGAGAATCAAATTTTTTCACTAAGGAAATTTAAAACATAAAGAAATAAATATACGAAGAATCAAGAAAATTCAACATCTACTATATATATAAAATAATATTAACCTAATATACACAGTGTGAGTTTTCGGCGAAAGAGATTCAGATGAACCCCTTATGCCCCTGATCCGCTTATGTCGGCTTCTGTTTCATTTTGTTTTGGTGGTTTGGAGTACAAGGATCAAAGTACTTAATTTTTAGTATGAATTCAGACACAAATCTTTAAATTTTTTAAAATAAAATTTACATATTTGAAAACTATATAAAAAATATAATAAAATAGTAAATAACTCAAAATATTAAAAAGATATTTAAGAAAAGAATGTTCAAAGAAAAACTTCTTTGACGATCCAAATAGTAAATATTGTGCCAAACAAAATGAAGGGGGGGGGGGGGTAATTGTTTAATAATTTTCATGTTGCTTGATATATACTAAAAGAAACATGATTTAGCGATAGACATATTTTGTAGTTAAATAGCAAAATTTATTGCTATTGTTTTTGAGATTGGCGATAAATTACTAAAAAAATTGTTAGCTATGTGTAAGATGATATTAATCTCCCTTATGGAGTATTTCATAATATCAAAGTATATATAGAGTATAATATTCATTCCTTATACAATAGGAATTCTAAGCCTATACAAAAGAGGAATCCTAGTCTTACCATAATTATATTTACACAATATATGGAAATATTCTAATTATGGGTAGGGAATATATTATTTCCTATATTTACATGTTTAGCTATTTAGCGACAAATTAGTGATGAAGTTCTAGCTTCGCAACTAATCTCAGTTTTCTTTTTTGTAATGTTTTTTACTCTTTGTACAAAATTTGGAAGAGAGACAGAATAGTACCTGATATAAAAGCTATAAGGATGACAACGAAGAGTATGTTGATGAATTTTGCCATTTTGAAAATTCGTCAACAAAATATACTAAACTTTTTCTAGTATTCTTTCTTATATACTATGTTGTTGGACAAGAAGATGTTAAATTTGGTATTGAATCTACTAACTTAATTGTAGATTTCATATAAGGATAATCGATTTCATATTTTATGCATTTAATAGTTTACTAGTATAAGAATTCACAAAATACTTGGCATAATCATTTTTCCTAACAAAGAGGGCAAATAATTTCTTTGGCAGTGATAGAATATTATTAATAAATGTTAAGAATATTCTGTATATTGTTAGAATATGATAATATTGTATTGTGTATTATCTTGTATTAATGTAGTATTTCATTCTATATGGTAGGTATATTAATGTAGGGCAGTTTCTCACAAAAAAATCAATAGCATGCATAATTTTCTTTCCAATTAAGCATAACAATTTTTTTTTTATTTTATACGGAAAGTTTTAAAAGTTTGAATTCATAAAATGCACCTACATTAAATTCATTGTGGTGTATCAACAATAGATATGTAGTTTTTGCCACTCACATTTCAACAATAGATAAACACATTTTATGGAAATATAATCCTAAACATTTGACATTTAACAATTATGGTTCATTTCGCTTTATATATATATATATATATATATATATATATGTATGTATTTAGTCGCGCTTTGTGCGGTCATAAATAATTTTAATATAATTAAATCTTAATTAATTAAATATCTTTTTCATATTTATTTTAATTTGAATAAGAAAGTTTAATAGAAAACAAATATGCAAGAAATGGTTAAAAAAAAATAATGCATATATACCGTTCTAGTTTGTAGTCAATGTTGCTTATTGTACATCGGTGTATAGGTAGATAATGTATACTCCTTCCATTTCAAAATTCTTGTCTTAATTTCTTTTTTGATCCATTTCAAAATGTTTATCTTACTTTTCTTTTTGGTCCGTTTGATGTTTGCCTCTTTCCTTTTTTGACAACTCTTTAATTCAAATTTTTCACATGACATGTTTAAGACCCCAATATTAAAGTGCATTTCGGTATATTCTCATATATTTAATTTAAGACCACGAGATTCAAAAGTTTTCTTTATTTCTAAAACTTCATGCCAAGTCAAAATTAGACAAATATTTTAAAATTGATATATACTCTATATATATAATGTATATGATTTATATAATCATGAATAAACACAGAAAACCAACTCAAATTGCAGCTAAAGTCATCAGTGTATAGATAATATATCGCGAGAGCAAAAAGGACAATTTTTTCAAGTCGCCCCTTTTAATTCTAACGAAAGGAGGCGACTTAAAGTCACTATTTTTGCTCTTCACTTTATTTTTTGCTCTTCACTTTATTTTTGGCTCTTCACTGTAAGTCTCCCTTTTTGTTCTTCACTTTATTTTTTGCTCTTCACTTTACAGTATAATTTATAGCTTGTTCTCGTTTTGTATTTTTACATTATCATATGACTTCTAGCTTGCCCTTTTACCTAATGTTCTTACTTTTATTATTTATTTTTAATATAAATAAATAAGTATTTTTCTAAGTTTTGAAATTTTGATTCATTTCTAAACTTTTATTCCACTGCCCATAAATGTGGATGTTTAAATTTATCTAAGGCTGGCCAGTGGGTCGGGCCGGGCCCACTGGGATCGGGATAGGCGGGCTCGGGACGGGGTCAGGACGGAGAGGAGGGGCGGGGTCGGGCTGGGGCGGGCCAGGAGGGACCGGTACTAGCGGGACGATACCGTGTCCCGTCCCGGTACCGGTCCCGGTGGGCAGTCGGTCGGGACGGGCGGGTTTTTTTTATTTTTTTATTTTTCCACTAAATTAAAAATACTAAATTACTAACAAAATAACATATAGTCATATAGTGATAGTCATATACTCATATTATACTATTATAGTATTATACTCATATATATATTTATAAACTAAATAATTAAACAAAGACAAAAAGAGTGTAAAAAAAACATCACAAGGTTGTTTTTGTGTCTCTTATATTATTAATTATTTCATTGAAATATACAAGATTCAGAATTACAACATTGTAGTGTACTGTTGTTGAATTTTTTTGCAAAAGACATAGAAAAAATTAAAAAAATACTAAAATTGCAATGAAATATATTACCAATTTGAAAATACTTTTTCTAGTTTCTTTATAATTTCGTGTGGTTCTTCGGTTGAAATTGGTATATCTTGGTCAAATTGTTCCACATCGCTACTCATGCCTTCAGATAAGATGTCGTTGTAGTTTTCGTCTTCTTCTTCATTAATCTCTGGGTGACCGCACTTTTTTCGCTCCGCTCGTATCCAATCTCTGAATAGTACCGTCATCTCCAAGCTGTCTCCGGCTAATGAGTGTTTGTGCTCTCCTATTTGAAATCTATCTGCAGAAAAAGCGCTTTCAGAAGCGATTGATGACGCTTGTATGTTCAAAATATCTCGGGTCATCATTGAAAGTGTCGGAAATGTCTGCATCCAATATTTCAGCAAGTCTTCCTTTCCGTCTTCATTGACAACTGCTTGGTAAGGTAAAGTGCCCTACAAAACAAAAACATCAAACTCGCTAATTTGGTTAGCAGTGCTACCACCACACATTCTATTTCTGAGGCTTTCAATACTGTCCGTAGAAACATCATGTCTTTTTTGAGGCTGTGTTGAAGCAGAAGAAGATGGTACGAAAGTCGGTTGGTTACTAGCACTTTCTTGCTGGTAATGTCGATACTTTTTTGCATTCATCTTCTACGCTATTCAACACTTCTTCTAGCGTTTGCTCAATATGTGGTTCAACATTTAAATTTTTTAGAGTTGGAGGTGGTAGTACGTTCATACAGTTATAAATATTTTCAATAAGACTTTTACAACCGTCTACTTTAATAGTCGGGTTTAATACAACACCAATAATATAAATATGGGAATAGTAATAAAATATTTTTTTAAATTTCATAAACATTTTTTAATAGCTGCCTTATAAGCAGATTTTTTCATATATTCTTTAAGAAGTAAAAATATTATAGCTATATAAAACAACATAGTTGAAATAGTAGGATAATATAAAGTAGAAAATTCTTTTGTTGCTCGTTGAAAATTCTCTAGAAATACAATAAGTTCTTTAATTTTGTCCCAATCATTATCCATAATCATATCATTTGGATTTGATTATGAGCGTTAAAAAGTAAGTGATAGGTTTTCTATAGTCATAAGCAACAACTAGTTGGTCATATAAAGAATTCCACCTAGTTAGTACTTCTTCGGAAATTTTTCTGTAAGATAGTCCACAATCGTGACAAGTTTTTTTATATTCTCTTCTCTGTTGAATTCTATTATTTTTAAAAATAAAGTTTATAGCAAATTGTATTTTTTCAAGAATATCTTGAAAAAGTGAAAGACTATCCTTTACAACTAAGTTATAAATATGACACACACATTTGATATGAAAATGTTTTGGAAAAGACGGAGTTAAAACTTCTTTTAAAACATAAATAGCAGAATTGTTAGAAGCTGCATTATCTAATGTAATACTCATAACTTTATCAGTTATTCTGTAATAATCGCAGACTAAATAAATATTTTGTGAAATAAACTCACCAGTGTGCCTACTATCTATATATCTATATGCTAAAATACGTTTTTGCATAGACCATTTATAATCTATCCAATGACAGGTTACCGTTAAATAATCATGGTCGTTAGTACTACGACCTATATCAGAAGTTAGAGCGACTTTGCAATTTAAATGATATAATGAATAACGCAAATATTGTTGATATTCGTGTGCAAATTTAAACATGTCTCTCTTAACCGTTGATTTAGGAAAACCTTTATAAGCAGGATTATACATATCTCTAATATAATGAATAAAACCAGACGATTCAGGAAATGAAAAAGGTAAACCCACACCAACTAATTTTGCTAGTGCTTCCATATCTTTATGTTTATCGTATTTAGGGCCTACAACTCCCCCCGTCATAAGGTTAATTTGACCCTGTACTTTGTCCGGGACAGTATGTGAACCTTGTCCCAATTGAGAGGACGCTTACTCGCCATCTTTTTCAATAAGGTATTGGGCATGCAAGACTTTGTGCTTTTGCAATAGGTGTCTTGCTAAACCCCCCCGTTCCACCATTACCTTGTCCAGTTTTAAAAGAATAAACATATTTACAAGTTTTACATATAATTACTTGATTCGGTACGTCCCTGTGAAAATATTTCCATACAGCTGATGTTAATGGTCGTTTTGTCGGACCTCGTCTCATACTAGGGGGGATAGGAGACATTTCACTAGTGGGTGTATCATCATCTACATTAGTAGGTGTATCATCATCTACATTAGTAGGTGTATCATCATCTAAATTAAAATCTTCTTCATTTTGAGGATAAACATCTGTGTCAAGATCATATGGTATTTCAGAAAATAGTTCATGATCTATAAAATCATCTTGTTTAGGAATACTAGAAGAAGTACCCTTGCCCTTGCCCTTGCCCTTTCCCTTCATACCCAAGGTCTTGCCCAAAATATTTTTTGTTATTTTCATTAAAATTATGGTAATAAATAGTTAAAGACTTAAAAAGTTAAAGATAATGAAATTAAATGTGCTAAATGAAATAAAAACAAAATAATAATTTAATGAGAGAACGAATGTACCAAACGCCGACGTAGAGTCGATGTGTAATCGAGAGAGGTTGAAAATTGAAACTTTGCTCGATAGATTAATCCTCAAGCTAGTTGTCAACTTCACTCCCAATTCTCAAATTAATAAATAGAGTGAATATGTAGTAGAGAATGTTGTATAGAAATATATTGATTGAGATTTGAGAGATTAGAGATTGTAGGAAGATTTGTGAGAAATAAGAAGAAAAAATGAGGTATTTATAGTTGGAAAATTGGGTTAAAGTGTAAATATAATAACTTAGGGGTTAAAAATAAATATAAAGGGGGTATGGGGGAAGCTAAAAATGGCCGTTGCAATAACGGCCAAAATGTAAATAGTCGGTTATTATGCGACTATTTTTGGTAATTAGCGGGGATCAGGCGGGATCGGGACGGGCGGGCTCGGATCTGGCGGGGCCGGTCGAGCGGGACCATACCATGTCCGTCGGTTGAGCCGGACCGCTAATATATTTTTTTAAACAATGCCAGAAGTGCGGGGCCGGTCGGCGACCCCATCGCCAACCCTAAATTTATCTATTATATTTTATTAAAAAAATTAAATTACTACAAAATATAAATAGAAATATTAGTAGTATCTTTTAATTTATTTATTTTTAGCGATCTTTTAATTTTTCAATAGAAAAAATCAAGAGGATCAATTAAAGGGGATTCTTTGGATCCGAATCCGATCCGCAATTATTCAAAAATTACGGATATACGATTTTTTTGTATATCCGAAATATTAGGATCCGAATCCGATCCGCAATTATCCAAAAATTACGAATATCTGATTTTTTGTATATCCAATATTCGGATCCGAATGTGATCCGCAATTATCCAAAAATTACGGATATCTGATTTTTTGTATATTCGAAATATTCGGATTCGAATCCGATCTGAAATTATCCGAAAATTACGGATATCTAATTTTTTGTATATCCGAAATATTCGGATCCGAATCCGATCCGAAATTATCCAAAAATTACGGATATCCGATTTTTTGTATATCTGAAATATTCGGATCCGAATCCGCTCCGAAATTATCCAAAAATTACGGATATCCGATTTTTGTATATCCGAAATATTCGGATCCGAATCCGATCCGAAATTATTCGAAAATTACGGATATCCGATTTTTTGTATATCTGAAATATTCGGATTCGAAATTATCCAGAAATTACGAATATCTGATTTTTTGTATATCTGAAATATTCAGATCCGAATCCGATCTGAAATTATTCGAAAATTACGATATCCGATATTTTAAATCCTATTTTTTATCTGAAATACCATGTGAACAACCAAAACAATATCCAACGAATTGTATTGCAATACATAATATTACTATATAAAGACTTCTAATAATATTGCACTATTATAAATAATAAGTGTAAAAAAAGGCATCTTGTTAAAAATAGATATCTTGTTAGAACCGGTCAAGAAATTTATGATTATTTTATGAGGAGCATAAATATAACAAGTATTGATGGCTGATTTAGTGGTAGAATGACACAATTCCACAGAGGAGGCCCGAGTTCGATTCTTGGCTGGGGATTGTATTTGTGGTAATTAATAATGCATAACTAGTGGTCTAGTGGTAGAATAGCTACAACCGATTTGTTGTAGTGTTGAGGTAGTCAAATTGTGATGGGTGAGAGGAAGTATAATATGTTCTGTATGGTCTGAATATAGTTTGATTATGATGAACTCAGAAAATTTGTAAACATGTCCATTTTGGTGAGTCTTTTAACTAGTTCATCCTCCTGATAGTTGTTTGATTTGTTTGTTAGTTGTAGTATGCTAGTTGCCTGACTTGTAATTTGCTTAGTAGCAACATTAGCTATTGTTGTGCCCTATTTAAAGTGTCATTAGACCTAATGAATAACATGAATATTGATCCTATGTGTTTATAATGACGGATTCAGACAACAAAATTTGGTGGTACAAATATACGAAGTAATATTTTTTTACGTAGCAAAAATTAATAATTTGCGAGGCAATGTACGAAGAAAAAAAATGAAATTACAAATGTTATCAAGAGACCAATATAACAAACAAGTCTAGTTGTATTAAAACAATATATAAAGAAAGTCATGCAAATAATAAATATTCTTACATTTACAAAGAAAATCGTCTAGAGTCCATTTATAAAAAAAAAAAAAAAAATTGAAAAATCTGGTGGTGCAACTGCACCACCATGCTTAAGGTGCCTCCGCCAGTGTGTGTTTAGTAGCCTAAACAATCCTTCATATCTAAAGTGTTTCCTATGAGTGGTTGTCTGGTCATCCGTGTTTGCCTCACATGTCTATTGAACTGATTATACACTTGCCATACCTATATAAGTGTTAAAATGCCTTCATATTAATATGTAAAGCCTTTTAAGTTACCTTGTATCATGCCATATCGGCTAAGTCGCTGAATGATATTTGTACCAACACTTTGTACCTATTTGAACTAGCATGTGCCATGTTAAGCTATTGCCTATGTTTGCATTTTTACTCACCAAGAATGAAATAAAAATCATAGAAAAGTAAAAATTTGAGAGAAAATGTATAAAAATAATAAAATAAAGTTTTAAGATGACAAATATGAATAATGCAAGAGATCTCTTATGTAAGAGTTACTGTTACACCCCGTATTTTCAAGGCAATGAGATGAGAACGTGCGTACGAAATTGAGATTTGAATTTTAGAAAGAAAGAAGAATTACTTTTTCTTAAGAAAAATTCTCGGGAATTTGTGAAGAAAAAAGTTTATTAATGGGAATTTGATTCTCAAATTTGATATTTGAGACTTTTGGAATATATTAGAATTATGAATTTTTAAGTTCGGGTTTGGTCACGTGGGACCCACGGAAAAAATTTACGGTTTTGTGGGGCCCACAATATTTTGAGATATTTTGGCCAATTATGAATTTTTGGGAGATGAAATAATTTTGGACGAATCGGAGGGCGACACGTGTCACCCCCGCTTGGTCTTGGAAGACTTGAATGTCTAGATATTTTGGAGCTACACCTAAGACCATACACTTGTCTTGATCTCACACTTAGAGACATATTATATATATCAAGGAGTGCAAGACTTCTACACTTGGTCATATTTCAAGAGCAAATATTTCTCTTTCTCATTGAGGCTCTCGGCCAAGGGCCTCAAACTCAAGACTAAACTCCCTAATGAAGTTCTAAGCAAAGATAACCCCTTAAACCCTAAGTTTTATCAACTTTTTAAAAGTGGAATACAAAGTAGAGTTGTGTATAAACTCATAGGGGTCACATATATGTGATTGGATCTTGAAGAAGTGGAGTGAAACGAAAACTGCGGACCAAAACCTAAGGGGCTGTTTTGGACGATTGTTGGCTCAAAAATGAGGTAATGATTCTTCTTCTTTCGCAGTAATTAGATATTACTCATTGTCATGATTAGTAGATGAACTTGTATTAAGGAAGATATGGAAAATAAGGTGTGTATGTACCCTTTTTAAAGTTGAGGCCGAGAGCTTGCATTATGTCGTCATTGGATTTATTGATTTTTCTTGTCGATATTTTACACGTGTTGCATGTTATATAATGAAGGAAATATTGTTGTTGATAGTTATTATAACTTATATAACATGTTGGAATGATAATTGGATTAAAAGGAATTAAGAAAAAGGGCTTTGATTTTAGTTGTTGATTGGCCGAGAATGGCCATTAATTGTGGGATATTTGGGATTGTTTTTAGACCTATACATATGTTGGAAAATCATCCCTTATATCGCATGTTTAATGTGGGAAAATGGCTAATGAAAGTCCTAAGGAATAAGGGTGAAAAAGGCGTCATAGTGTACCCTTAATGTTGGTTAATAATGGACTATTTTATATAGATTGTGGGGCAGAATTTTACACGTCCAGTTAGGCGTGTAATCCCCTTTGGTTAACTGTTGGTTTCGTCTTAAATGTGGCTTGTTGATTGATGAATACGGGCCTTGAAAAAGGTGGAAAAGTACGTAGAAACAAAGGAAGTGCTTCCCAAATTTTCGTAGAATTAGAGGGCCATTAGTTGGTATAAGTCTTATACTAGTAAGTGTGATATTGATAGAAGTGCTATCGTCATTATAGGTTTAAGTACTATATGTAGCACATTCTACTTGGCTTGTGGAATAGCCAATAAGGTTGAAGTACATTGGAGCGTATTGCTACTTGTCATTTGGGTTAGTCGCCAACGAGGTATGTGAACTTCTTCCTTCTTTGGACATGATTATTTGAAAATTCTATGTGACTTGATTTTGGTGAGTCTATATGACTTGATTTATTGAAGTAAGTAAATTTGATTTTGAAAGTATATGAGTCTTGATTATGAAAGTATGAGTGACTTGGTTTGAATTGTATAAGTTACTTGAAGTACTTTAAAGTTATGAGATTTGATTTAAAGTTATGAGACTTGATTTCTTTAAAGATTATGAGACTTTATTTTTCAAAGTTATGGGACTTGATTTCTAAAGTTAAGAGACTTGATTTATTTGGAAAGTTTGAGACTTTATTTTTCAAGTTATGAGACTTGATTTCTAAAGTTAAGAGACTTGATTTATTTGGAAGTTATGAGACTAGAGTTATTTGAAAGTCATGAGACTAGGATTATTTTAACAAGTATAGATTACTTGGTTTAAAGAGACTGCATGACTTGATTTTAAAAGATAGGAGTAACGTTATTTGAAAAGAATGAGTTACTTGAGTTAAAGGAATAATTGCCTTAATGTTGAAAGTAGAAGTTACTTGAGTTTAAAAGGGTAAGTAACTTGATTTTAATAGTGAAAGTGTTTTTGGGTTCAACTTCCTAAATATTGCATGAAATGATTCTTTTATAAAGAATAGACGTACATAGTACTTTGGGTTCAAATCCCTTACATGACATGATAGTGTCGTGGTTGTATTAAAAGGAAAAATGTGGTAGTGCTTTAGTTTTCTAGAAATGAAAGTGTTATAACGGCTTTATGAGAAGTTTGTTATAACAAGGTTTGTGGAAAGTCAAGAGAGGGTTTAAAATGTTGAAAGGAAATCATGTGAGAATGTCCATGATTAAGTCCTTAATATAGTACATGATACGCGACACTTTGATTTTCAAAGATGTTTTAAAGTAATACGTGATGTCTAGTGCCTTGATTTGCCAAAACCATGTCTTAGAAAGATACTTGGTATGATAAGTGTCTTGATTTTCTAAACGATGGTTTCAAAATGATACATGTATTGGATCCTACTTCCTAGTGATACATGTAGTACTTGGCTTTTCTAAATGGAAATTTAGTTTATAAAGTGAATGTACGGCGGACGTACAATTGTTGTAATGAACTTTAATCCTTAGTGATGCAAGGTGTGATAGTGCATTGGTGTTATAAAATGAAAGACTTGTTAGTGTCTTGTTTGTTTTAGAAAAGAAGACATGGTATTGTCTTGGTTATTTTAGAAATGAAGGCATGGTATTGTCTTGGTTATTTTAGAAAGGAAGACATGGTATTGTCTTGGTTATTTTAGAAAGGAAGGCATGATATTGTTTTGTTTGTTTTAAAAGGAAGACATGGTATTGCCTTGGTTGTTTAAAAAGATGGTGCATTCATTTTGTCTAATGAGAGTTAAAGATTACTTAACTTGCATATGTTGTTCATGATAACCATTAGTGCTAGTGTTATAAGTATAATTGCGGGGTAAAACCCCAAGACATTATACATATCCGTGGATTTGCTCTCCACGATGCGAGTATTGCGTATATGCTCATTGCGGGTCCGTAGGGCCTAAGCGGGTGAAATAGTCCTATGCGGGGCAAATTGTCCTATGCGGGTCCACAAGACCCTTGCGGGTGAAATAGTCCCAGGAGTAGGATTGCATAATGATACTATGGGCGGGTGACCCTAGATTGATCATAAGCTTCATATTTTAAAGCATGTAAAGTTTACTCTTATTACTCTACTTTTAAAAAGGCACAGTGTACTGGTATCTGATTATTATACTTGTTACATGCCGACAGTGATGTTGGAATTCCACAGACATTCTTATCTGATGATGGTTGTATATTATACTTGTTACATGCTGACAGTGATGTTGAATTCCACGAGCATATACGTGATATTATATCGAGGGCGAGTGTCCCGATTTTGACATGGCTTTCGTATGTGAAAGTGAGTGCGGTTACTGATGATACGGTGATACAAGTCTGATTGGCTCTGATTGTTATATGACACGGTAGGATCTGGTATTTGATTTTCATACTTGTCTCTGTCATTCTTGTGTACAACTATGATTTTAATACTGTACTTTATTTTCGTTCCATACTTGGTACCTGTTGTACAGACCCCATTCGGGAGGCTGCGTTCATGTCCGCAGGTCTAGGTACTCAGTTGTGGATCCGCGAGCTTAGGATCCTGGTTGACTTTATGGGATAGCTCGATGTTTGAGCTTGTCATTATGACTAGGTATATTGAGTGCAGTGGGCATTATCCCATCATAGTATTTGTCCAAAATCTTAAGTGCAGATTCATATATGGTGGGTGACTAGAGTTGTATTTACATTGTTGAACAGTGTAGACCCTTTCGGGTGACTTATATTATGACAGCCTTATCGGCTTTGCCTTTGTTTAAGAAAAAAAAATGAGTGTTATTTATCTTTCGCGGTTTATTGTGTTATATGAATAGAAGGGTGCCCAGGTAGGGCACCAGTCACGGGCCCGGGGTTCGGGGCGTGACAGAGTGGTATCAGAGCAGTTAGTCCTCGAAATGTCTACAGACCGTGTATAGTAGAGTCTTGTTTATCAATATGTTGTGTACCACATCTATAAACAGGAGGCTACATTACATTTAGGATTGGTTTCCCTTCTTCTCACTCGGAGATCGTGCGATAGAGCTGTGTTGTTAGGGTAGTCTCTTTCTAACGTATTATTGTGATTGCAGCTTTGAGAAAGGCAACCGTGGCCCAGAAAAGATTATATGGAATGCGTATCCAGGTTGGTAAAATTATCGTATAGATGGTATTATGATGATGTATATCTGTACGAGCGTATTTACTTGGGGTCATATGTGTGTTGCCTAGAATGATTATGAGTTATCATAAGTTGGTAAAGCCTTGATAAATGCTTGGAAGGTGTGAAACAGTTTATTGAATCCACACCTAGGCTTAATATATGTACTGATTTGGAACAGTCAGGAGGTAATGAACTGTCTAAGATTGTGTTAGACTCTTAGAAGATCAGGTGCAATTTATTTGATAACATACCATGTCGTTAGATTAAGTTGTGTTGTACGCTTAAGTGATTATGTGAAAAATAATGGTATGGAGTAATTAGAGTTGTTGTGAGTGAGACAACATGATTATGAGATATTAAGAAGCTACATTTCCCGTATGTGGGGATTGATAATGTAGGCTTGGGACATAGAATAATTGTGAACTGTAGAATATTGATGACCACTGAGACCTTAGATGTACAAGGCCTTCTCGGACAGTAAGATTTATTTCAAACCAAGAATGAGAGTTAAGTGCGACAACGGGTCGAGTTGAGGGTTGATTACGGGTCAACCCGTAGCCTGAAATGGAGTAAGTCGGTTGGGGTGGTCCGTATGTGATAGGGTCACGAAGGTGCAAGGCCCAAGTCTAGTTAATCGTTGTACGAGTTCGTGGACGCGTTCCACCAGAACCGGGTCGTGAGGGCCGATAAGGGACTTAACGGAAATTGAATCTAAGTATAATGACCAAGTTTGGATATAGTAACTCCAAGGATTTGAAAACAGACGCAGTGTTTGAAATTATGTATGTGTACTAGAATAAGTTTGAAAGTACGAGAAGAGTACGAAAAGTAAGAAAAGGAGCGAACAAATGTTAAAAGAATTGAAGTGATTATAGTTTTGAGTAATGAAGATACGGAAGGAAAATCCTTTTAGGCCATGGATGAGAGTTAATAGTGGTGATATACACTCTAGCTTCGATCCCTCGTTTGGCTTTGATTGATGTATATGCATGTGTGATATATTGAGGCTATATGTGACATAATTGGTTTCGTTGAGTATAGTTTAAGGAGACTATACCAAGATTTGTTTAGCATGAACCTAGTATGAACATTCGGGACGAATGTTTCTAAGGGGAGAAGGATGTTACACCCCGTATTTCCAAGGCAATGAGATGAGAACGTGTGTACGAAATTGAGATTTGAATTTTGGAAAGAAAGAAGAATTACTTTTTCTTAAGGAAAATTCTCGGGAATTTGTGAAGAAAAAAATTTATTAATAGGAATTTGATTCTCAAATTTGGTATTTGAGACTTTTGGAATATATTATAATTATAGATTTTTAAGTTCGGATTTGGTCACGTGGGATCCACGGAGATTTTTTACGGTTTTGTGGGGCCCACAATATTTTGAGATATTTTGGTCAATTATGGATTTTTGGGAGGTGAAATAATTTTGGACGAATCGGAGGGCGACACGTGTCACCCCCACTTGGTCTTGGAAGACTTGAATGTCTAGATATTTTGGAGACAAGTGGAGGTGAGTCCCACTCCACTTGTCTTGCTACACCTAAGACCATACACTTGTCTTGATCTCACACTTAGAGACATATTATATATATCAAGAAGAAGTGCAAGACTTCTACACTTAGCCATATTTCAAGAGCAAATATTTCTCTTTCTCATTGAGGTTCTCGGCCAAGGGCTAAATGTTACACCCCGAAATTTCAGGTCATGTATTGGGAACGTACGAAGGGAAATAAGAATTGAAATTGGGAAAATAAGTTGACAGAATGTTTTTTGGACAGTTTTTTAGTCAACTTTGGAGCGGTATATCTCCTAGTTCATTAGGAGTTTTTAGGTGTTTCAATAGCCCAGTATGAAGTTCGTTGAGTCTAGTTCCCAACGCAACAAATCGCTCGTCGATAGGACATCAGAGTAGGAAGTTATGGAGGTTACAAGTTCAGTGGGCAGACGAGCATGAAAGGGTTTTGATCAGTGCCACAGTGCATGGCCGGATGCAGGGCTGCGCGGATGTCGTATATTCTGAATTTGCAGCCATGCCAGTATGTCTTGAGATGTTCGGAAGTTTCATTGCCAGCGCCGTCTGCCAGGCATGGAAATTCATAAAAAACAGGGGAAATCAGAAGATATTTTTGTTAAAGGCCTGTGGGAGGGTGACAAGTGTCCCTCCTATCCTTTTGACCAAGAGATGACCTTATATTATGACCAAGTCTTGAAGACTTGGTCATTTGCAAAGGTTCCTCCTAAGAAATCCCCTCTTCTCTCCCAAAAAGTGATAAACCCTAGGTGTGATGAAATTTTTGGAAAGACGACAAGAAGGAATATTGTTGACAAGCTTGTAGAGGGTTCGTGTGGGTGATTTTAACGTGAAAAAGATTTTGGAAAGAGGGCTTATTGAGGTAAAACCTTCACCTTCTTATGTAATTGAATATTACAAGTTATAGTAGTTAAGAAATGAGCATGTGGTTTATATATTAAAGTTTGAAAACATTTGGATCATGTCGACTTGTTGAAAACCGAAAATGGGCATGTTAGTCACTAATGTTGTAATCAATTCGGTTGTTAGCAAAAATCATCACATGTTAGAAGGGTATATCGTTGTTATAATTGGTTATGACTTATATAACATGTTGAATTAAAGAGTTAAATTGAAAGGATTTGAAAAGTTGATATGTGAGCATGTTATAGCCAAGGAGTTGCCTTAAACTAGTTGGATTATTTTTACTATGAATTGTGGGGCAGAATTTTACACGTCCAAGTTAAGCGTGTAATCCCCTTTGTATTGATTGGATTGTTGGGCCTTGAAAGTGGCGTTTGGTTATTGAATTCGAGCCTTGAAAAAAAATGGAAAAGTACGTAGAAACAAAGGGAGTGCTGTCCAATTTTCCGTAGAATAAGAGACTTTACAATTAGAATATTCTACGTTGAAGCTAGAAGCTAATAGACGTATTATGGTCGTTATAGGTTGACATACTACGGACGACATATTGGACTTGGCAAGTGGATTAAGCCGGAGAGGTATGTGGAAACTTTCTTATCTCTTGAGCATGAGTAGTTATAACTATATAATACGGTAGACGTACGTGATTTAAATGAAGTAAATTCATTCGATATGCTTGACTGGTTATAAGAATGTCTAAGTTGGTGGAGTTAGAGAATTAACTCACCTGTTACTAAGGAAAGGTTATAAAAATGGTTTATTCTAATAAGGTAGACAAGGATGTCTTGATGTGGAAATGTATGAAATACTTGATTTGAAAGTATTGATTCTGGAAATATTCTAAAGATAAGAAACTTGTTTTCTAAGCTAAGAAACTTGAAGTATTTTGAAAGTTGTGTAGCTCGGTTTGAAAGTGTAAGTCTCTTGGTCATAAAAAGAATAAAGTTATCTTGATTTCGGAAATGAGAGTAGTTGTCCTTGGTTGGTTTAAAACATAAAGTGTTATAATAAGCTTTATGGAAGTTAGTTATAACGACTTTATGAAAACAAAAGAATGGTTTTATTATTGGATTTAAAATGGTAACTTGACATTTGTTTTAAAAAGATATGAGACTTGATTTCCCACGTTATGGGACTTGATTTAAAAGTAAGAGACTTGAGAATTTGAAGTTTTGAAACTTATATTATTTTGAGAAGTGATTTGGTTTAAAAAGAAGGCATGTTATTGTCTTGGTTTATTTAAAAAGAAAGTATGGAAATTGTTTTGGTTTACTTAAAATAATAGTTACTCTATTTTGATACTACGGGTGTTAGTATCATGTGACTTTTGTGAAAGAAATCGATCTTTTTAAAGAGATAAAATACGTAGTACCTTGGGATTAAAAACCCGAATTTTTGGCATAAAATGAAAGTACCTTGAGTGTGAGTAACTTGCCTATGTTTGCTTGTGATAGCCTTGTTGTACAAGTATTGTATCCTTATGCTACCGCGTCTCTCGATGGAGGGCCGGTCATGTTATTCTTGACCATTTTGGGCATACTGACTCGATGGAAGGTCCACGGGTATGCGGCCATGATGAGGGTTCGTTCCCTGTTGATAGTGTTATTCCATGGATTAGCTCCCCATGAGGTTTCCTGATGCAGGAGGTATCTGGTAGTTAGCTTTCGTACTTGCCCCGGTCGTTCTGCCTTGGTTTGCAAATTGAGTATACTAAAAATGGAATAATGGTACATCAATCTAATTATACAGAAAGGGTACTAAAAAGATTTAGTATGGATAAAGCAAATTCTTTGTGTACCCCAATGATGGGTAGAACTCTTAATGTTGAAAAAGATCCATTCCGATCAAAAGAAGAAAATGATGAGGACCTTAGCTCTGAAGTACCGTACCTTAGTGTCATTGGAGCCCTCATGTATCTTGCTAATTATACATATATTCAGATATCTACGAGGTACGTATGATCTTGGTTTGTTTTATCCTAACAATATAGAACCAGTTTTGCTTGGTTATGCAGATGTGGGTTATCTATCGGATCCACATAATGCTAAGTCCTGATCGTATATGTGTTTACATATGGAAACACCGCAATATCTTGGAGATCGATCGTGGCCTTCTTGAATCATCTTTGAAATTATAGCCGCCGTGAAGCTAGTAAAGAGTGTAGATGGTTGCGGTCTGTAACACAACATATTCAAGAAACATCTGGACTACCGGTCAATAAGGATCCAACAATATTATTTGAAGACAATGCTGCATGTGTTACTCAGATGAAAGAATGTTATATCAAAAGTGATAGAACTAAGCACATTCCTCCAAAATTCTTCTCATTCACTCAGGAACTTGAAAGAAACAAAGAGCTTGACATCCAATATGTTCGTTCGAGTGAAAATGTGGCAGATCTATTCACAAAGGCGCTACCAACATCAGTTTTCAAGAAACATGTATCAAGTATCGGAATGCGCACTTCGAGACCTTTGAAGAAGTTTTACCCATGTTTGATTGAGGGGGAGCATACTGTTGTACTCTTTTTCCCTTGTAAGATTTTTATTCCACTGAATTTTTCCTTATAAGGTTTTTAACGAGGTAACATGTGTTCCCGTCAGATTCTCCTCAACAAGACTTTAAAAGAAGCATCATGATAGATATTTCAAAGGGGGAGTATTATGGGAAAGTCATATTCACCTCAAGTGAATTCTAGAAGCATGTTAATGTGTCAAATGCTTTAATATGTGTTGAAATATCTATTTAACATGTCAACTTGAAATAGTAATTTCTACTATTTCATGCATGTAATAGTGGTAGCTTTTGTAGTATAAATTACACTCTTTGGTTGATGTAAGATTAGATAGGTGAAGAAAAAAAAACTCTCTCATTCTATTTCTCTATCTCATTTTTTATACCTTTTAATATAATTGTAGTAGTACTTTATATCATCATATTAGTTCATAAATATTGTCTTAGAGGTGTTCAAATATCTGATTTCATAACAATATTGTTATTTTAGAAGTACAATAACGACTTTTAATATATTTTACATTGAAAACTAGTGATGAAAAATTATAAAAAAGTGGTGATGATGAGAGCAAAAGGATTGGAGAAAAATTCACGTGGTTCTTTCAAATCTTTATAAATCTTATGATAAATCTTTTAAAATCCAAACATAAGAAATCTTGATTGTCAAGATAGTCTTTTAAAATCATAACAATCCTAAATAGTCTTTTAAAATTCATAAGACTTATTTATCCCAAAAAAGTCTTTTAAAATCCTAATTGAATACACCCCCTTAGATTTGTTAGAGTTTTATGGAAAATTTCCCATCTTTCTTGTTTTCTTGATATATACAATTTTTTTTAAAACCCCCCATATATATATAGAGGTGGAATAATTCAAGAATTTGATTCCAATTGATTTTAGCAAAAGGGTGTTCTTGAATTTGATTTAAATTGATTGATTGATAGGTTTTAGTAAAAGGGTGTTGGTGTTCTTGAAAAATGGGTGATATGAAGGATAAAATGAAAGGGTTCATAAAAAAAGTGTCCTTTTCTTCATCAGGTAAGTTTAAAGGCCAAGGTAGAGTATTAGGTAGTTCATCTAATCCTTCCTTAGGACCCCCAAAGCATGTTAATAATATTTCATCACATATAAGGCAAAATCAACCTTTAAAGACTCCAACTTTACCTCAAAAACCAAGTAATCTTGATTCAAGAATTGAGGTCAAATGTGATGATAAGAGTGATAAAAAGGATATTTCATCACAAAATATGGAAAATCAACCTTTAAAGACGCAAATTTTACCTCAAAAACCAAGTAATATTGATTCAAGAATTGAGGTTAAATGTGATGATAAGAGTGAAAGAAAGGATGGTTTTGATCCATATGGTGAATTAATCACTTCTGGTGAAAGGAATCGAAACGGGTATTCTTAATGTGTATGAATGTCCTGTTTGTGGTAGTGGTTTTGTTTCTGAAGAAGAAGTGGCAACTCATATTGATAGTTATTTAAGTACTGATGTTGAAAGCAAAGTTGAAGTTAAAAGTGAATTGGAAAGTTGTGTTAGTTTATATGTTGCTGGAAAGCCTGAAGAAGGGTCGGTGGAGGTGGTTATAAAGTTGTTAAAGAATATCGTAAAGGAACCGGGGAATGATAAGTTTAGGAAAATAAGGATGGGGAATTTGAAGATTAAGGAGGCTATAGGTGATGTTGTAGGAGGAGTGGAGTTATTGGAATTTGTTGGATTTGAGTTGAAAGAAGAAGGTGAGGAAATTTGGGCTGTGATGGATGTTCCTAAAGAAGAACAACTTGTTGTACTTAAGAATGTGGCGTCGAACCGAAGAAGGTTGAAGAGTTTGCATCGGTGTCTGAAGTTAAGGCGAGTGAACCTGTTGTGCCGAAGAAGATTGATAGACAGGTACAATTCGGATAACTTTTGATAATTGTTTGGTGTTTTAGTTTACATGTGCTTTAGAAATCCTGTATAAAGCTTTAGTTTTACTAGTGCTTGAATACTTAAACTCTTTGATACTACTGAATATTACTTTTCTTGATGCTTCAGCGATAAAAAATTTCCTTGGCATCCAGTTAATTGTCTTAGTTGAACATGATTTAGCACCTTTGCTATCTACTTTGTTTATTGAAATGATTTTATTACCGAGTGCAAATGTTTACAGCTCAAGGGAAAACAAAACAAAATTTTCTAAGTCCTTATCAACTAGGAAATCCATTACCTTTTGCATTCTTGCCGTGAGGATCTTTGAGATTAGCTTGTATACCACTAAGCAGCATGAGATAAGCCTATACTATCTTATACTAAGAGGGACCAAGGTGACTGATGTGCAATTGACAGACCTACATAGAACACTTGTCTCAAAAACTGAATAGCTGCTTTTGTTATGTCATTCCCAAGAATCGTACAGGTTCTTTTAAAGAACAAAGCATTAAAACCATCACATCCTGGGGCTTTTGTATCACCAATACTACTCAGAGCTGTAAAAATCTCCTCCCTAGGAATAGGTTCTATTAATTGTAACTGCTGTGCTGGCTTCTATTCAGGATAGGTCCCTCTTTCATCACTTGTAGATTGATTGCATGTAGTTGGGTGGAAGAAGCTCCTTAGAGTCTCATATTGGATCTCTTAACAACACCTTCAAGGTATTTGTTTGATGATGCGGGTGATGGTGGATTATTGATATCTTTAATTATTATGTGTAATTGTTAAGTGTATCTGTATGAACCAACTGTCCAAACTCATCCATCAAAGAGGTCATCATGTTTTGTCTATTTTACTTCTGCTTCTCATCAAGTAAAGCCCTTTCTCAGTAGAATTGATAAATGATGTTTTCATCCTTATATAGCATTAAGTCCATAACTTCTTAAAAAATTAAAGGCTACTTTATTTATTATCAGCCAATTAATGAGGAACTTCTGCTATTTTTGTGTCAGGATACTATAGCTTCTAGTTTGTGTATTAATCAACTGGACGTGCATCAATAGCACTATTGTTGACAACTTCATAATAGTTCAGGAGGGTCATAGGACCCTCACAAAGAGCAAGTGTGTAACTGAAAATACCGGACAAGTTTAGGGGGATTTTTATGCCTTTTCCCTTTGGTTTCTTACGTATTGCTTCTGAGATGAACTGTTGGATGCACTGACTCCATAATTTTCTTTATGTTTATCAATCCACTGGACATTGACAGGAAACTGACCTCACTGTTTGATTTACCACAATATTTCTCTTGGACGTCTAAAACGAAATCTTCAAAGGAATAATCCAATGAATTATGTCTGAACTTTGTCGTGAAGTTGAATGAGTCAATTCTATTATCAGAGATATTAGAATCTATGAAATTGATGGAGCATGTCATTTATCTTTTTCATGTTTTCTCAAAGCATGATAAACATAAAACTACTCTTTGGTGTCAAATTTTATGTCTTCCAATGTATAAAACCAACTGGATGTTGTAAGAAATTCTACCTAGCTGCTACAGTTATAAGCTATAAATATACTACATTTTGCTATATTCAATAGATCTTTAAATGTTGCCCCCTATACTCGTCATTTAGTTTCTGTTGAGAATTTACCACAAATTTGTTGGTCTTGTAACATTGAGCACAACAAAACATGTGGTGAAGAGTTATTACTGAGTCTGCAATCAACCAATAAATTTAGGCCCTTGGATCAAGTGACTAGGAAGGGAAAAGGGGCATATTTGCCCTCCAACTTTGAGAAAAGGGGCATATTTGCCCTCCGTCAAAGTTGGGGGACAAATATACCCCTTCTGTTAATAGACTTCCACCATTTGCCCTTTTTACCATAACTTAATTGACTTTGCAGGTGGAATCCACGTGGACGCCACTGCGCCACATGGTGACTCGTCGTGTAACCCGACGGGCAGTAACGACCGGATCTAATTAAACCCACGATTTACGCAGCAGGCCCTTTCTCCTTCACCATTTCGAAAGGAAAAATCGACTTCATCTTCCCCAAAACATCTAAATCGATTTCCTTCATCTTCCTCAAAACACTTCCATCGATTCCATGCCCTAAAGCACATTCAAACCGCGACTTTATCTTCCCCAACATAATTTCGTCAATTCGAATTGACAAGGTACGAAATTTTAGCAAATTAGAAGGTTTTCTTAATTTATGTCTTACTCGAATTGTTATATCTTCTAAGTTACCATCGAATCAAAATTCCAATCTTCTTCTTATTCTACTTCGAAAGTTTAGAAATTTTTATTGTCGATAGTGTTTGTTTAAGTTTATTAGTTAATACAATTGTGTCGTCGACATATAAATGTCTAATCGACACTTGAATTTCTGCAAATATTTGTTGTTTGAAGTTTATGTGTTAATCGATACAATCGACACTTGAATTTCTAGTCGACACTTGAATTTCTGCGTCGACTGGTTTCTGTATTTATCTGATGTGCTAACATAGTTACTTTTGTGGATCTTTTGATTGCTCTGTATACGATGAGCTAACATTCTTGGCAGGGAGAATAATTTTGTTGAGATATCATGTGCCAAAATACTGTCCGCAAAAGAACTTAATGTTGGTTTCCACGATGTCATGGAAAGAAATTACATCACTAACTTAGAAAAGAATTGAATAAGAGTAATGGTGTAGTGCATAAGATTAATTTATTTTAATAGAAAGAAGCGGAAACTTGTGAAGCCAGGTCACTTTTAGCTTAGGTTGAAGAAGTCCCAATACATAGTGTCTTGAGACCTTGTTAGTGGTCGTGAAGTTTATGCTGCTCTTTACAAGTCTTCTGAATTAGGCTTGCGTTCTCAAGTTTAAACTTGACTAATATGACAGACATTGTTATTGGACTTAATGTGTATTTTGCATCTAATGGTACGTTTGGACAAGTTAATAAGTACAAAGTAAGTTGAAGTCATTAGAAGAATAGGGAAGTTGTGTTCTGGACTGACAATTCTCTCCTTTTGTGATATGTACATCCACTGGAGGCTCTTTAGTGATAATTCACTTACTTCATAAAAATGAGCAGGAAGTTGAAAGTTTCAAATTGTCAGATCGTTAAGTCGTACTTGAAAGTTTCGAAATTTTTATTGTTTGAAGATTGAAGTTCTATGCTTCTTATTCTACTTCGAAAGTGTAAATTTGCTTCGTCGATGAGTTTTGACAGTCTTTGTTTCGATTAAGTTATAGTCGATAGTGTTTGTTTAAGTTTATTAGTTAATACAATTGTGTTTATGTTCAGCAAGTAAGAAATGTCTCAAGTTAGTTGTTCTTCACAAATGAGGTGTCACTGTGGTATGACTGCGAATCAATTTATTTCGAGGACTACTTCAAATCCCGGAAGGAAATTCTTCAAATGCCCCAAACCTAAGGTAAGTAATTTCAATCTAATACTTTGTGACATTTTTGTTTGTTTGATTTTGTTTTTTCTTCTTCATTTTTGCTTATAGAAGTTCTTGTGGATATTGGCAATGGGAGGATGAGGAACATATTGAAAGTTTCTCTGGCGAATTAATGTCGTCATTGGATGTGTTTAAGAATGTAATAGCAGATTTGAAGAGTGAAAGAGATATGTTGAAAGCAGAAATCGTTGCGTTGAAGAGTATAAATCAAGCTGAAATGAACAAAGTTTTGAAGATGCGCGTGTTTATGATGATTTCATGGGCGTTATTTCTTTGGATTTGTTCATGGCATCGATTATGAAATGATTATGTATTTGTAGTTGAGTAAGAACTTTTAATTTTATGTTTAGGAATTAATATTTGTAGTTGTGTATTGAAGTATAATGGCAGTTAAATGTTATTGAAGAATCATTCTCATTTCTTATAGAATTTTTCCTTACTTTTTCATTCTTTGTTGTTCTTTTCATTTGATAACCAATCAAAAAAGAATTATTTTCCAAAGTAATATTTAATGAGAAGAAGAAAATCAGAGATGTAAAAGCTAACCACGGGTTTCTAATAGTAAGCAAACAAGATATAGATTCAAACTTATGAATGAATTTGCTGAATTATATACTCAAATAAAACAGATTTCTTAACTAATTCTGCAATAGCCATCGAATTTAAAGTGCATGTAATAGCCTTGGTTGATAACTAATTCTTTGTTTGATAAACAACATGAACAAAAAAGTCGTGACCTCTAAGCTATATAAGAGCCTTGTTTCGTGGTTGATGTCTTCGTCGTGTGTCTGATCGCCTATTTCTCTTCCATGTCTTGATTTCTCTCTTATAACAAGAGCCTTGTTTCGTGGTTGATAAGGCAAGTTGGTTGGCTCACTCGTTGAAGTAGAATCACCAACGATGGATATTTTCTTGTTGGTGTGGCTAATCTTTGTTTCATCCTTTCAAGTATTCTAGTATTTGCCTCGAAAATGACCTTGGCCTTAATGATGGTTACCTTATCATAGCGGTGGTCTTGCTGCATTGAGTTAGACGTTCTTACGCGTTACGATCTTTACAAAACTTTCTTCTAGTTCTTGTTCACTGCTGGGGTAAATATCTTGCTGCTTCTTTTATTCCTTGCAAGTTGTTTCCTTTAATAGCTCTTTGTTTAAAACAGAACAGCAGCATGGACAATTTAAAACAGAACACTAGCAGCAGCTACGAAACAAGGGGCTACTAAAGCGAATAAAGAAATGCACCATGACCGTGACCAAAACAAAGAAAGACCGTGACCAAAACAAAGAAACAGAACACCAAAGAAGAAGAAGAAGAAATGTACTCAAAGAAGAAGAAAATGTAACTAAAGAAGAAGAACAAACAGACTCAAAGAAACAAAGAAAATGATTCAAGAAAAAGAAAAAATGTAACCAAAGAAGAAGACAAGACCAAAACAAAGAAAAGAACCAAAGAAGCGAAAGAAATGACTCAAAAAAATGACCAAAGAAACAATAACAACAAAGAAGAAAAACACAACACAACAAAGAAGAAAAATGTAACCAGAAAGAAGAAAAAACACAACACAATGAGAAAAAACACAACACAACGGTGATCGAGATGTGTAGAGTGTTACCTTATCACACCCTTGCATTGTGTCCATCGTGATGGCGTAGAATATGTCATAGGTTTTCCTTTCCTCAAGCGGACCATTCACCTTGTCTTTTCAAGTTTTCGCTCTCACTCCTCCTCTCTTAACTTTGGGTCGACCACCATCTTACACATTTCTCGGTGGTTCCATATCATGACTCTTTTCATATTTCCAATTTAGACCCTCTAACCGGTTGAAGTTTGTGTGAATAGATTGACAAGTAGGTTGACTTATTAAAATACGTGAATGGCTCCTCTGCAATAGGATCTCGCCTATGCTTGTATGCTCTTATAGCATGAGGACATGGGATACCACTAAGTTCCCATGTCCTACAACTACATTTCTTTGCCATTAGATCGACAATATGTGTATCGGTTCCTCGGACAATTTCAAACCCATCATCACCACTAAAATGAACCTCACAATTTTCAAAGAATAGCCACAAAGTCCTTGTAAATCTCTAATGTCAGAGGATCAGATTCGTAGCCCATTTATGCCCTCGACTTTCATTCACGCCAACATGGCCATTACCTACACAATGTTAAGGTGTTAATCCGTGTCTTAAAACTAAATTGAAAGCGGTCAGTGTTACCTTTAATCTAATATCTTCAAGCATCTTGATAATTGGCTTGCAGGCCTCCGTAATCCACTTGTTAAACGACTCTGTGATGTTGTTATCCACATTTTGATTCTTGCAAGTTGTGTCGAAGTAGGCTCTAACCCAAGTCACAACTGGGTATGTCAATAAATTCTCAGCAGCTGACTGATCCATCTCACCTATAACCTTCAAATGGTCAACAAACTCTTCATGATACGAGCTCCATGCACAATGTCACATCTTCTTCTTCAATGCTTCAGAACCACCCCATCTTTTCAACCAATTGTGCTCTATATGTTTAGCACAAAACCTATACTTAGCTTCAGGTAACTTTGTCTGGATTGCATCAATTAAACACTGCATATATACATCAAATTTTTAGTTTTTCAGATTTTCAGTTTTCAGAATTTTCAGAATTTAAGAATTTTCAAAATTTTCAGAATTTCAATTTTAGCCATGGTACTTAAATCAGAAATATTTTACCTTTTGCATATCAGACATGATGGTGATCCCTTGGCCTTGCTGCAGGTTTAGTGAATTCTTTAGTAGTCCTAAAAACCAATTTCAAGTGACCTTGTTCTCTTTAGAGACTACTGCCCACGCTAGTGGATAAATATGGTTCATTGAATCTTGACCAACCGCTACCAACAGTTGCCCTTTAGCCTTTCCTTTCAAGAATGTGCCATCCAATCCTATGAAAGGTCTTAACCCACCACTAAATCCATTCTTCATTGCATTAAAACATATATATATTCTTAGAAATTTTCGTACTCCCGTTTCAAGTGCATCCCTAGATATGTTGATTACAACATAATCACTTCCACGGTTGCTATTCCTCAATTCATTAGCATAACTCTCTAACTTATTATACTCATCATTGTAACTGCCACTAAGTTCTCCCAAAATTATTCTCTTGGCCCTCTTACACTTATGAAGACTAACATTGACATTAAAGACGACTTTCAGTTCTACCCTCATCTCTTTGACCTTCACTTTTGGATCATTTTGTAGCTTGTTTTGGAAATAATGAGCTATTGTGTCACAATCTACTCTTTTGCATTCAAATCTTTGGTGGACAATTGTGTTCATTAACCAATGTTTTAATCGAAACCCCGATCCTTCTTGCATTTACTAATGGAACATTTAAAAGGACATCCTCAACACACTTGTACCTAACCCTAGATTTGTCACTTTTCAACAATACCAACCCTTTATTTTCGACAAGGCATAAAGTTTCATAAACATTCTAGCCTCAATGATATCTTTGAAAGACATTCTAGGATATATAGTTTTGAAATGCTCTAACTTTGTGTAATCTCTCTTTATTCTCAAGTCTAATAAGCTCTAATTCTTCAACATCAAAATCATCATCACTAGACTCATTACCGTAAGAGTTTAATGATTCATCGCACCGCCACAATGCGCTACCTCAACATCAATACATATGACTCGAATGTTGTGCAATGTTAGTCGATCAAAATCATCAACATCTAATTCACATTCAAATGCGACATCAACATTTAATTCACATTCTACAAGTCTTTCCATGACAATGATCTGCAAAAAATACAACATTCGCTTAAAACAAAACCGATGACAAAGACCTATGCTTCAAAACAAACCAATGACATCGCTTCAAAACAAACCTATGCCTCGGGAATAGGTAATTACTATCAACTATACAACACCTTACCAAAGAGGAAATTCCTATTAACTATGTTAGCACATCAGTAAAAAAATAAACCAGTCGACATAAAGTTCAAGAATGTTAGCTCATCGTATACAGAGCAATCAAAAGATCCACAAAAGTAACTATGTTAGCACATCAGATAAATACGAAACCAATGACGCAGAATTCAAGTGTCGACTAGAAATTCAAGTGTCGATTGTATCGATTAACACATAAACTTCAAACAACAAATATTTGCAGAAATTCAAGTGTCGATTAGACATTTATATGTCGACGACACAATTGTATTAACTAATAAACTTAAACAAACACTATCGACAATAAAAATTTCTAAACTTTCGAAGTAGAATAAGAAGAAGATTGGAATTTTCAGTTCCGATGATAACTTAGAAGATATAACAATTCGAGTAAGACATAAATTAAGAAAACCTTCTAATTTGCTAAAATTTCGTACCTTGTCAATTCGAATTGACGAAATTATGTTGGGGAAGATAAAGTCGCGGTTTGAATGTGCTTTAGGGCATGGAATCGATGGAAGTGTTTTGAGGAAGATGAAGGAAATCGATTTAGAGGTTTTGGGGAAGATGAAGTCGCCGATTTTTCCCTTCGAAATGGTGAAGGAGAAAGGGCCTGGTTGCGTAAATCGCGGTTTAATTAGATCCGGTCAGTTACGGTCGGGTTACACGACGGTCGTCATGTGGCGCAGTGGCGCCCACGTGGATTCCACCTGCAAAGTAAGGTTATGGAAAAAAGGGCAAATGGTGGAAGTCTATTAACAGAAGGGGTATATTTGTCCCCCAACTTTGACGGAGGGCAAATATGCCCCTTTTCTCAAAGTTGGAGGGCAAATATGCCCCTTTTCCCGACTAGGAAAGATAAATTACATTTGAAGCTCCAGTATTATTTGTTTAGGTGTTTTCTACTTATGTAGTTCAAATGCTACTTTTAACATTTTTGAATTGGAGTTATCACCCGACCTCTTTTAGCCAAATGCTACTCCGCTTTTTGAATTATTATCATTTTCTTTATGTATGAATCTGTACCAGGACCCCAACTTGTTTGGGACTAAGGCGTAGTTGTATAAATCTATACTAGGAAAGAAAGTTTTATTGAGAGTACGCTGGATATTTCGAACTAAAATTCCTTTAGTTGTTTGCTAGTGATGTTTTTTTTATAAAACATAGTGCTTTACGTTATTTTCAACCAAAAGAAAGCTACATTACTCACAATCTATTGTAAAAATTTGTTTCAGTCTAGTTTTCCATAAGCAAGATTGGCAAAAATAACTTAATTATTGTTTTTTTTTTTGTTGGGAGGGGGGTTCCTTGTGCTGCTCAGGTTCACATAGCTGGGATGTTACTAGACAAGGATTCTTTGTACTCCTTTTTATTTCCTTCTGTTTTTGTTTTCTTCCTTTTCTTTTGTTGCAATGGCGTGACTCTCTCTCTGAACTCAACTCAAGTATGCTGCCTTAAATTTAGTTCCAACAGTTTTCTACGTTAAATCATACTCTCCTTTAAGCCACACCAGTTTCCAAAATAAAATAAAGCTGCAATAATTACATTAAATTACAGTTACCAATAACTTTTAAGCACTTAAGAGATACAAATTAAAGGGAGCCTGGTACACGAAGTGTCCCACGTTCACGGAGGATCCGTTGAAGTGCTACACACTAAGGGAGTACAATGTAGGCCACCTATCCAGATGCAAAAATTAGTAGCTGATTTCACAGCTTGAACCCACCTAGGTCATACCTAGCAACGACACAACGTTACTGATTCCCCAAGGCTTCCCTTCAAGCATTTTAAGAGATACATATAAAAGAAAGAGCATCTCAAAGCATTTGACGACCTTTCTTTCAGATTGGAAGTACTTTTTTATTCTATTCATCACTGTTCATGTATGCCTAGCCTTCAAGGGCAGTGATTTATTGAAAGAGTTAAAAGTAGCCTCTCCTCGAGTTTTCAGGGTTCCAAACCCTATCACATGGTTGCTTCTCAGCTCCATACCCCCTCTTCTCATCATATCTCCAGGGATCCTAAGATTGCATGTTGAATAACTTGGCACCTTTTTTTATAATCGTGGTGTCCAGTCCAGCTTGCGCGCACTTAGTCTAATTCCACCGGATATCTGCTACTTCCCACTAGTAACAAGTACCGGGTAACTCTGTCCACCAAGGCCAGGAAAGATTGGAAGAAATCACCTAGTGTTTTTGTCTCCGTTGAGATTTGAATCTGAGACCTCATGGTTCTCCCCCCACTTCATCGACCACTAGGCCACACCCTTGGATATTGGATAACTTGCCAACTTTCGCACTAGTAATTTTGAAATAATTACCCACCTTGCTTTCAGGGTGCTTCAAGTGTTTTTTTACCTTAGGCCTCCTGTAATAGGTGCTAGTCGTGGTTATAGAACAATGCCTAGAAACCTCAAACAATGTCTTCTATTTTCACGCAGTTTTGTGTATCAGTATTTAAAAAATCATTTTTAGGGATGAAAAGAGTGGATAACATTAGGTTATCCAACAAAAGTTTGGGTTAAGCGGTTAAAATCACATCACAACATATCCTAAATTGGTAGAATAGGCTTTCTTTAAAATTATAAAAAGATTTTCACGATGAATATACATCATTTGGCAAAATATCCATATCTTCGTCACGAGGAAATAAATAAGGAAATTCTATTGCAATAAGTATTTAGTGAATTGAGTCATTTGGAGTAAAACTGATTCGAACAAAAGGGTAACAGCTCTAAATCCTTCTTAGATTGTGTTCTTCAATGTCTGTATCAATGAATTATTCTTTAAGGGAATTACCTTCTATGGTAACTACTTTTGCTGTTTTTTACTTGTATGTTTCTTACCATTTATTTACTTTTCTTTCTTCAATATTTTCATCATAGCTTTTTACTCTGGCATTTCTTTCATACTGCGTTCTGGAAAAGCCGATTGTCAACAGCCTCTCTACCTCACAAACTCACAAAGATAGGGGTAAGGTCGGTGTACACCCACCCTCCTCAGACCCTACTTGTGAGACTATATTGGGTATGTTGTTGTTGTTTCTTACCATTTATGTAATGATCAAACTTCATGAGTTTTGCTTTAGAATTAATTCATTATCTGTATGTCTATTCTTCTGAAAAATGGAATGATTATGTTGCCTCTATAGAAGTTTATAAGATAGTTTTATGGTGAATG